>CP139505.1:125181204-126381204 GCA_021014915.2 Artemisia tridentata subsp. tridentata | reverse complement strand
AAAAAAAAAAAACATGTTAATATTCTTAAAAATTTCATAATCATAATTTAAGACAACATTTCTATGAAATATTTACATAATTTGTGTTTATGATATATATTAATTTATAGATTTGTATAATATTACAAAAACTATTAACAAAATGACATTATAGTAGGATCTTAAGATCCCGATCCGATCTTACGATCTCGATCTTGCAAAGACGAAATTGATCCTAAGTAGGATCCCGATTTTGAAAACCTTGTGAGACATTTGGGATAAAAAGGGAACACACGAGGTTTATTGGACTATTCGAGACATGATACCCGTAGACTAACATATTTGGATTTATTAGACTATTCGTTTGGTTATTGTTTGAGTTACGGATTGGTTTAGCGTTCAGGGTTTAGGGTTTAGGGTTTATGGTTTATATAAATACTCGTTATATTATAAATTACTTGGGAAATTGATTTTCAATAAAGTCTTTTGACTTGGAAATGTTCGATAAATGAAAGAGTCATGGCGAAATTTTGTTATTTCCAAAGATTAATTTTGTCGTAAGTCCAAACTTGTTTTAAATCATAAAACAAGTGTACCTTGTACTAATAAATGGGATTATGGGAAAATACCGATGATTACCAATTGACACATTGTTGGGAATTAAATGTTCTGAAGATTAAGTATCAAGAATTTCAAGTATTAACAGTTCCATCTGCTGAGAAGAATACTCTAACAGTTCGAACTGCTGATGTATATCTTAGGACTGCTCAAGTTATAACTAACCGTTCTAACTGGTAGTACAAAGAAGAGACTGCTAGTTGATACTGTTGAGTTGAGACTGCTAGATGGATAAGTATTGAAAAGATATTTGTGTACTAAAGTCAAGAATATACGGTAGATAATATCTTACCCCATGTGCTTAGTTAACAAGTTGTGTACACAGATACATGTTGTATCTTATGTACTGACACACTCAAGATAAGTTAACAAGTAGGTCGGCTAGACTTTAAGCAATATGTAAAGATCTTCTTGGACTATAAAAGAAGATCTTAGACTTGATATTATGTGTCGATGTTAAGTGAATAATTAACTTTCATAACTGTTAAGACATAGAACAAAACACAAGAATATCACAAGTTAGAAAAACTTAAGATTCAAGGTTGTAACCCTAGTGATATTTCAAGATCACTCGTATTATTATCATTAATAATATTGAATCGTTTGGTGTTAATCTTTCATTGTTCATTGTCATAGAACAAACATAACCATTCCATTTCCACAACACTAATAACCTTCTAAGTGTGGTTAAGTAAATTCCGCGTACTTAATCATATTCACTTAATATATCATACACACAAAGAACAAAAGGTTTAACCACCTTAACCGTGTGCAACAATCCTAACAAGTGGTATCAGAGCATCAGGCTGATATTATTGATTTAGAAGAAGAAGTTGAAGAAATGGATGTTGAATCTATTCAAAAAAATGTTGATGCAAAGATTCCCATGCTCAAACAGAATGAGTTTGAGATGTGGAGGCTGAGGATAGAGCAATATTTCCAAGTGCAAGATTATGCACTTTGGGAAATCATTGAAGATGGAAACTCTTACCATCCTACCACCACTACATCAACAGTGGACGGCAAAGTTGTGTCAACTCTGCAGACAAAGCCATTATCTGCAGAAGATAGAATAAAGAAGAAAAATGACTTGAAGGCAAGAAGCATGCTGATGATGACCATTCCCAATGATCAACTTTTAAACTTCAGCAAGTTCAAAGATGCCAAGTCATTATTTGAAGCTATTATTGCTAGGTATGGTGGAAATGAAGCCACCAAGAAAACCCACAAGACACTGCTCAAGCAGCAGTTTGATAACTTCTCCTCTACATACAATGAATCTCTTGACCACATGTTTAATAGGCTTCAGAATATTGTGAGCCAACTTGCTATTCTTGGGATTGAAATGCCTCAAGAAGATTTGAACTCAAAATTTCTGAGAAGCTTACCAGAAGAGTGGGCTATACATGTTGTTGTCTGGAAGAACAAGCCAGATTTAGACACCATGGAACTGATGGACTTGTATAGCAACTTCAAGATTGTGGAGCAAGATTTGAAGAAGAATGGAGGTACTAGTTCTAATACTGGGAACAAGGCATTTATGTCAACTCCTAGTACCTCAAAATCAAGTGAAGAGGTGAAAGTTGTTGATGATGTTGGTGCTGCTAGTTCATCAAGTAGTACCATAAGTATTTTAGTTGAAAAGACTTGTTGTGCATTTCTTACTAGTCAGAATATAGGGTCCATGCTCTCCTATGAAGACCTCCAAGAGATCCATGAAGATGATCTGGAGGAAATGGATCTAAAATGGCAAATTTCTCTTCTTAGCATGAGAGCCAAAAAGTTCTATCACAAGACGGGGAAGAAGCTCATAATCAGCAACACTGATGCTGCTGGTTTTGATAAGTCAAAGATAGAGTGCTATAACTGCCACATGATGGGTCATTTCTCAAGAGAGTGCAGAAGACCAAGGCAGCAAGATAGCAAGAATAGAAGTTTTGGAAGCAAATCCAAAACAGAGGAGGTAACTGAGCCAAAAGCTATGGTAGCTATTGATGGTTTAGGTTTTGATTGGAGCTTCATGGCAGATGAAGAAGAAACTCCTGCTCAAATGGCACTTATGGCTTTTTCTGCTACTGAGGTACAAAATCATAAAGCTTGTTCAAATACTTGCACTGCTCTTAATGCTCTACAGGTTTTAATGAAACAATTTGATGATCAAAAGATAGAGCTAAGTAAGACTTTTCAAACTTTATAAACTATAAGTGTGGTTTAGAAAAGGTAGAAAAGCAAATCGCATACTATAAGGAAAATGAATTAGCTTTTTCTGATGACAAAGCTCTCCTAAGACAGGACATATTCTTTAGAGATGCTGAAATTAAGCTTTTGAGAGAAGCTTTTGATAGGGTCAAAAAGGAAAATGAAAACATTCACTTGACTACTGAGGCACTAGAAAATGCTTCTAGAAGTGTGCACAACATAGTAGAATGTCAGGTGATTAATAGAGCTAAGTCAGGAGTAGGATATAAAATTGTCCCACCTCCTTATAGAGGCATTCCTAAACCCCCAGGGATTGACCTAGTAAATTCAGGTTTACCTGAGTTTCAAGAACCAATTATGGAATATGGTTCTAAGGCTAGCAAGAGCCTTAAGGTAGAAAAGATAAGTAAAAGTTTAGATAAAACTTTACTTTATCAGGACAAGGTGTCCTTTGTTAAGAATTTAGATGCTATAGTTGTTGAAGATTGCACAACTGATAGTGATGAAGAAGAACAGGTTATGTCTAAACCTGAAGTGGTTAAGAAAGTAGGAACAAGTGTTCCTAAGATAGTCAAACACAATACTGATAGGCCTAAATTAAACATTAAGCATGTTAGGCAACCAGTTAGATATTGTGAGCAATATAGAACCACCAACAAGCCCAGAGGCAACCAAAGGAATTGGAACAACCTCAAGTCTAACCAATTAGGTGATGACTTTGCTTTTTATAACAAAGCTTGTTACACATGTGGTAGTTTTGACCATCTTGCAGCTTTCTGCAACCATTGGGTATCTGGTTATGAAAACAATAGGGTGAATTTCAAAAGGAAAACTCCTCAAACTCATTTTCACTCTAAGTCTAAAAATATAAAACCCAGAGCAGTCTCGACAGCAGTCTCTACTGCTAGGCAAGCAGTTTCAACTGCTAGACCATTTAAGACTGTTAACCCAAAACCAACAGTTAAAAGTGCAAAAATAATTTCAAAACATGCACCTAAGACTGTTCTAAGGCCCATTCAAACAAATCAGTGGTTCAAAAACAAGTTTGGAAACCAAAGAGTAAAACTGCAAAGCCAGCAGTTAAGACTACTAGGAAAGCAGTTAGTACTGCTGCTTGGAAAAACAGGGCAAATGCTGTTAAGGCCTCAGCATGTTGGATTCTAAAATCCAATGTTGCATCAACTATCCTTAAAAGATTGAATTACATTGATGCAAGAGGCAGATCCAAGTCAGTAATGGCTTGGGTCCCCAAAAGAAACTAACACTCTTATTTATGTGCAGGAACATTCAAATGATCAGGAAGAGGATCAAGGATACTCAGATAGTGGATGTTCAAGGCACATGACAGGCAACAAGTCTTATCTCTCAGATTTTCAATCAATAGATGGAGGCTATGTTACCTTTGGAGGAGGTGTTGGTGGCAAAATTTCTGGTAAAGGTACAATCAAAACCAGAAATTTAGATTTTGAAGATGTGTTCTATGTAAAAGAGCTAAATTATAATCTTTCTAGTGTCTCACAAATGTGTGACAAAAAGAACAATGTTCTTTTCTGTGAGACTGAATGTCTTGTACTTTCTCTTGATTTTAAGATGCCTGATGAAAGTCAAGTACTTCTTAGAATTCCTAGAAAGGGCAATATGTACAGTGTAGACATGAAGAACATTGTTCCTAAAAAGAATTTAACTTGTCTTGTTGCAAAGGCCACATTGGATGAATCAATGAAATGGCATAGAAGGCTTGGTCATATTAATTTCAAAACCATAAATAAAATTGTTAAGAATGGTTTGGTAAGAGGTTTACCTCACAAAAGATTTGAAAATGATCAAACATGCATTGCTTGTCTAAAAGGCAAACAACACAAAGCCACTTGTAAGCCCAAGATTTTTAACTCTATCAATCAATCATTGTTTATGTTGCATATGGACTTATTTGGAACTGTTTCAGTAAGTAGTATAATGCATAAGAGATATTGTCTTGTTATAATTGATGGCTATACTAGATTTACATGGGTTTTCTTTCTATCTTCTAAGGATGAGACTACAAGCATCCTTAAGACATTCATTACACAGATAGAAAACCAAGTAGACAATAAAGTGAAGGTCATTAGATGTGATAATGGGACAGAGTTTAAGAATAGAGTTATGGATGATTTCTGCAAACAAAAAGGTATTAGGAGAGAATTTAGTGTTACTAGAACACCACAACAGAATGGTGTTGTTGAGAGAAAGAATAGAACACTAATTGAAGCTGCTAGAACAATGTTAGCTGATTCTAAGCTACCTATAACGTTTTGGGCTGAAGCAGTCAACACTGCTTGCTATGTCCAAAATAGAGTTTTAGTTGTGCAGCCTCACAATAAGACATCATATGAACTTTTTAGAGGTAGAACTCCTGCAATAGGATTTCTTAGACCTTTTGGATGTCATGTGACAATTCTCAATACCTTAGACCATTTAGGAAAATTCGATGGTAAAGCAGATGAAGGATTCTTTGTTGGATATTCTCTTAATAGCAAAGCATTTAGAGTATACAACACAAGAACTTTGATTGTAGAAGAAAACCTACATGTGGAGTTTTTAGAAGATAAATCCAATGTAGAAGGTCAAGGACCAAAAAGGCTATTTGATCTTGAAGTTCTAACCAAATCAATGAATTATGTGCCTGTTGTTGTTGAAACTAATAATTTTTCAGGTTCACAAGCAACAGATGAGGCAAGGTTAGAAAAGAAGACAAACCAAGATCATGTTTGGATGCCAATATGGTCAAGTACAATTGTGGAATCAACTTCAACAACTGATGAATCTTCTTCTGGCAAAGCTAAAGAAGGTGTTGAAGATGAAAGCAAGAAAGATGGAACTGAGAAACAAGACAGTCAAGTTAGCAGTTCAAAAGCAATTTGTACTGCTGAGACAGAGCATTCAACTGTTGGCCCCTCAGACTTAACTGAAGTAGAATTCTCAGATAATGAGGTGGATTTTAACAATCTTCCATCAAATTATCAAGTTCCTTCTACTCCACAAACAAGAATTCACAAAGTCCACTCCCTAGATAATGTAGTTGGAGATGTACAGTCAGGTGTAAAGACAAGACAACAACTGATGTCTTCAGACCAACAAGGGCTTCTTGATGCCCTTTATGCTACAAAGCAGCATGAGTTTTCAAACTCTTGCTTGTTTGTATGTTTTCTCTCACAAGCTGAACCAAAGAACATTCTGAAAGCCTTAGATGATTCAAGCTGGGTAAAAGCTATGCAAGAAGAGCTTCTTCAATTCAAGATTCAGAAAGTATGGGTGCTAGTTGATTTACCTAGGAATGCAAAGGTAATTGGCACTAGATGGGTTTTCAAGAATAAAAGGGATAAAAGGGGAATAGTGATTCTAAATAAGGCTAGATTAGTAGCCCAAGGGTACACACAAGAAGAAGGAATAGACTATGATGAAGTTTATGCTCCAGTAGCAAGGATTGAGGCAATTAGGATTTTCTTAGCTTATGCTTCATTTTTAGGCTTCACAGTTTATCAAATGGATGTCAAGAGTGCATTTTTATATGGAACAATTGAAGAAGAGGTGTATGTTTCACAACCTCCAGGCTTCATTGACCAATTACATCCAAATAAAGTGTACAGAGTAGTGAAAGCTCTATATGGCCTTCATCAGGCACCAAGAGCTTGGTATGCAACACTAGCTTCCTACTTATTAGAAAATGGATTTCAAAGAGGAAAGATTGATCAGACACTTTTCATCAAACAGCACAAGAAGGATCTTCTGTTAGTGCAAATGTATGTGGATGACATTATCTTTGGATCTACTAGCAAAAAGAGATGTGTTTAGAATTTGAAAAACTTATGCATGATAAGTTTCAGATGAGTTCTATGGGAGAACTTACATTCTTTTTGGGTTTGCAAGTTAAGCAATCATCTGAAGGCATATTTATTAGTCAAGACAAATATGTTGCAGAGATACTTAGAAAAATTCAATTTGCTGATTCAAAAGTGGCAAGCACACCAATGGACTCTGAGAAGCACCTTCCGAAAGATGAAGATGGAGAGAGTGTAGATGTACACACTTACAGATCTATGATAGGCTCTTTGATGTATCTTACATCATCTAGACCTGATATCATGTTCTCTGTTTGTGTTTGTGCAAGATTTCAAGTTACTCCAAAGGTTTCTCATTTAACTGCAGTCAAGAGAATTTTTAGATATCTCAAGGGTCAACCAAGGTTGGGTCTATGGTATTCTAGGGAATCACCTTTTGACTTGGTAGCATTTTCGGATAGTGATTATGCTGGTGCTAGCTTGGACAGAAAGTCAACAACTGGAGGATGTCAATTCCTTGGGTGTAGACTTGTCTCATGGCAGTGTAAGAAGCAAACAAGTGTGGCAAGTTCTATGGCTTCAAAACCAACTTCTTGATTATGGGTACAATTTCTTAAACACTGTTATTCATATTGATAATAGTAGTACAATTTGTATTATTAAAAATCCAGTGCAACATTCTAAAACAAAACACATTGAAATTAGACATCACTTTATAAGAGACTGCAATGAGAAAAGATTAATTCAAGTTCTTAAAATTGCTTCAGAATTTAATTTTGCAGATCTGCTAACAAAAGCTTTTGATGTTGGAAGGTTTCAGTACTTGGTAGCAAGTATTGGAATGCTTAATCCTTAAAATTTCTAATCTTTGTGGTTTTTATATATGTTAAGATTGTACTGATATCTTTGTAAATTGAGACTGTTCAATAGAACAGTTTGTACTGCTAGTTCATATTTTGTTTAAACAGTTCATACTGTTGGTCATATATTGATACTGCTATAAGACAAATGCTATGCATTTTGTTCTTTGGTTTTGGACTAACATTTTCAGGAATGAACTTTGAGCAAAAGGATGTTTCAAGTGAAATGGAAGCAACAAAATCAGAATATCCAGTTGCTACATATTAGGTTTATGATGGACTGAGTTTGGGAATTTAAAACTCCTTAAAACTTCTTTCTTGAAACCTAAGTATGAAATTTCACATTGAATTGATGACTTAGTTGATCAGATAGTAACTGATGCAACTCACTTTCTATCATTTTATACTTTCAAGTATAATGAGCAAGTCTAAGGACATCTGATAGAAAGAACAGCTAGTAAAAGTGAATCTAACACTTGTGTTAGAGGTAACAATTACTATGAGCTGGAAACCCTGTCAAGAAAGCCTTTTGAATAGGTTTATCTTTACACAGGCAGTTATTTATAACTGAAAACATTGGTTCTCACACAACCAGAGGTTGCTTTAAACCGAAATTTTGATTAAGTGTCTGTTATACACTTAATCCCTTCAAAATGGTTGAAAGCAGTATGATTTTTCAATTCTAAAATCATGAACATACTGCTAAGTCAAACAATTTCTTAAACAAGGATTTTCAAAGGATTCACAAAAACCATCCATTGATGGACCATGAATCAAATGTCCACTGATTCACCTCTCATAGGAGTTAACTCTTAAGGAATTGATGGCTTCATGTACAACATTGTCTGAAAACAAGTTCACATTGGTAGATCAGATAATGATGGGATGATGGTGAGAGATCTTCCAAACAGGGGAGGATAAAATTTTATTTGCTTCAGGGGAGGAAATAAAAGCCCAAGAAAGGAAGACAAACCCAATGTAAGGGAGGAAAAGACAAGAGCATACAAGATGATGACATGGAGGTTGAAAATGACAAGAATAGAGCTTATTCTGGAGTATTATATATATTCAGAAGGGATGAAGCATTCCAAAGGAGAAAGTTCTATCTAGGTCAAACGAAGAAAAGTTTCAATTTCAGTTTACCACGTTTGTTCATCACTTGCAAAGGCATGCTGATAGATGATTTCACTTGTTGAAACAAGCATCCAAGATACACAGCACTATTGCCTCTTATAATTCCTCCATCCAAGGAAATTGCACCATCTTTTAGTCCAAGATTGGAGCAATGTATTGATATTGTTAAAGTCAAAGATCAGAAAGCAGATGAGCTACTGAGAAAGATATTCAATCTCACAGAACAGAAGAAAGTTCAGATCAAGGGTCTGACTATGAAGTGTTTGAAAGATCTTCACAATCCATAAATTTAATTCAGAAACATGTTGAAATGGATTCACATGTTTAGGGGAGGATTGTTGGGAATTAAATGTTCTGAAGATTAAGTATCAAGAATTTCAAGTATTAACAGTTCCAACTGCTGAGAAGAATACTCTAACAGTTCGAACTGCTGATGTATATCTTAGGACTGCTCAAGTTATTAACTAACCGTTCTAACTGGTAGTACAAAGAAGGGACTGCTAGTTGATACTGTTGAGTTAAGACTGCTAGATGGATAAGTATTGAAAAGATATTTGTGTACTAAAGTCAAGAATATACGGTAGATAATATCTTACCCCATGTGCTTAGTTAACAAGTTGTGTACACAGATACATGTTGTATCTTATGTACTGACACACTCAAGATAAGTTAACAAGTAGGTCGGCTAGACTTTAAGCAATATGTAAAGATCTTCTTGGACTATAAAAGAAGATCTTAGACTCGATATTATGTGTCGATGTTAAGTGAATAATTAACTTTCATAACTGTTAAGACATAGAACAAAACACAAGAATATCACAAGTTAGAAAAAATTAAGATTCAAGGTTGTAACCCTAGTGATATTTCAAGATCACTCGTATTATTATCATTAATAATATTGAATCGTTTGGTGTTAATCTTTCATTGTTCATTGTCATAGAACAAACATAACCATTCCATTTCCACAACACTAATAACCTTCTAAGTGTGGTTAAGTAAATTCCGCGTACTTAATCATATTCACTCAATATATCATACACACAAAGAACAAAAGGTTTAACCACCTTAACCGTGTGCAACAATCCTAACACTCATCTTATTTTATATGTTTGTTTTTAGTTATCTCTTTGACTTCTTTTCGTCATCTCGTCTCGACTCGAGTTATCGTCAATACTCTTCTCGTTTATTCGGACATTCATTTTTTTGGAGCGAGTAATCGTGAGTCCGTGTTCTCTATCGTTACATGAATGATGAAACCAAACCCTTTTAAAAGGCTAAAACGAGATTATTTTTGGAAATGAGTATGATTAACTTTTGAAAACTCTTGCGCATTTGATTTTTTTGGTGAATATCATGCCGAGTATGTTGCGTTTCGATACTTTGCGTTAAATCGTTTGATACGATATTCATTTTCTTTAACTTTTAATTACGGATAACCGATACCCGCAGGGAAACCCGAAAAACCGATGGATAATATTAATCGGGTATCCGGTGGGATATGGGGCGGGTACGGGTATATTATAAACGGGTTCGGGTACGGGTACACTAAAACCCGTCCCGAACCCGAACCGTTTCCATCCCTAGTTACCGGCTATAGCCGGTTATCACCACCATGTCAACACCATTAGCCTTTTTTTTTTCTTTTTCCTATTTCAATTCTTGCCACGTCAGTTATAGTTAAACCAAACCACAACTTCAATAGTCAACCGACAATTAATCCCTTTACCCGATCATTTGTAAACACACACAATAATCAATAAACCCTAATTAAAACAAACATTCTTCTGGCAAACACAAACACGCAAACAATGAATCCAAATAACAAAAAAGGTATGTTTTTTAATGTTTTCACATATCAGTTGATGATTCATTGTACAATAATTAGTAACAGGCTTTTGATCTATAAATGGTGATGTTTGGGGTTGTTACTGATTCTAATGTAAAATGGGGTTGTTTTGTATTTTATAATGGTTATTATGCTATGTCTAATGTATGCTCTATTTTTTTTGTTTTCCATACTCTGATTTTCGTATACATAATGGTTGTTATGCTGTGTCTAATTAAGTGTTTTGTGTTTGAGTATTTTTTATTGCCTGTTTGTGAGTACACTGAGAGGTTTTTCTTTGATTGTGATATAATGTAACAACCGTGATTTTAGCAGGTTAGTTTGACTAATAGTCTCAACCTATCTAACTTTTGTTTGGTGTGTATTATGTGTTTATGTGTGATATATGTATGGTAAGTACGTGTGTTGGCATTAAATCCCTTGGTGTGAGGTTGTTATTTTGATTTGAGTAGTATTGATTTTGGGATAAGTTCATTTTGATCACCTTGGTGGTGTAGAAATGACTTGTGTAGTTTGGTGTTTTGTGGTTTCGCGTAACAAGTCTCCGTTCAAGTATTTGAGCGTTAGTAAGTTACGTGGAGGTTGTTTTTATGTGTCATGTGTTCAAAGAGTGTGAAATTCTATTTTTGGAAACTTTGTTTTGAAAATGATAATTTTTCCGGGTTGTCGTAAAAACGAAAGTTTATCGCGTAAGGTGTTAAGTTCGGTATAGGGTTTTTATAAAATATCAAGAGTACAAGGTTTTTAAGTGTAATAATTAAATTTAATAAAAAAATTAAAATATATATATATATATATATATATATATATATATATATATATATATATATATATATATGGGGCGGCCGAATATAGGGATTAGGGGGGGATTAGGAAACCAAATTTGATCCCAAATACACTTACCAAATATTAAGGAGGTCTAGAATAATCCATGGGTCATTATAAATACAAAATCAAAACCCCTCACCCATTTTTTTGAGTTACACGATCGGCCAAGGAGAGGAACAAGGGAGAAAATTTTAGGGTTTTATTTTTGAAGGCTAAAAATCAAGATCAAGGTATAATTTTCAATACTTATGCTTAATTAATTATTAAAATTCATGTAACAATAATATGATGGATTAGGGTTTATGTTAACTTCTGTAAATTTATGATATAAAACATGTTGGGATCATCAATTAGTAATATTATGATGATTGGTGAAGAGGTTAGGGTTTAAAACTTGTTAATTAATGAGTTAAGTTTCTGACAGAATATTAAGGCTGTAAAGATTCGATGATATTTAATAGATGAAGATGAGTTAGATCACGAATTTTATATCTAAATTGTAGTTCAGAGAAAGAGCTTTCCAAAAAGTCTGGCCACGAGTGTTTTTGAGGTCGGGAAGGCAGTCAAACGAATTTTATAAGTTAAGGTGTCAAAACTGTTAAACCGGGACAGAATTAGGGTAAAAGTATTGAGGTCAATGGTCACTTTAAAAGTGTAATTTGGGTTAGCCCTTCTGTGGGAATTAATTTCTATATTATCTTTGACTTCCACGCGAAAATTAGACGATAATAAATTGTGCAAATATGTCTATGAGGTCAAAACTTTTTGGTGTGCGTTCAGATCCGAATCTGGATAGTTGTCATGTTTGATTTTTCATTGAGTACTTGTGTGTGTTTTTAGTGCATGGACTTCTGGGAGAAGCTTTTATGCTTATGAAGGACCATGGTGAAATTTTGGTGTGAGTTTTGGAGAGTTTTTGGTCGTGATTTTATGTGGGTGAAAGTACTCTAAAATTCTGCATTTTCTGAAAAAGTTTATTCAAGGGATTTAGTGAGTATAAGTGTTGGGTAATGGTTAGTATGGAGTCTAGGTGATCCGTGGTGGGTTATATGAACCTTAGACATCCATCATATGTGTGTGTTACATGGACTATAGCTTTTAGCTTGGTCGCGTGTAATGTGATCTTATTTGTGTTATATAGATTGTGGTTGATATTTGAAAGCTGCAAGGTTTGAGGTAAGTTCATAGTCCCATTTTTACTTTGTTTTAAACTTGGGATGGGAATGATGCTTGTGTAAATTATGATTTTTAAGTTACTGTGATTATGTGTCTAATAAATGCATGGACGTGTAAGTGGTTATCATGTTTGTGCTACATGTTATGATATTGTGGTGTAATGTGATTCTTGGATAGGTGGGCACGTTCCGTCCCAATTTATGCGTGATGTGGTATTTGGATCGGTGGGTACGTTCCGTCCCAAATTATTGGTGGATATTGAATTTGGATCGGTGGGCACGTTCCGTCCCGTTAGTTGGTTTTGGTGATTGCATGTTAGCCTATATGGTAACTATACTTGTTGTCCTACTATGTTTTATAACCACAGCGAATTGGTTGCCTTGAGTGATATTGTGTGTCTTAAACCTATGAATCTCACCAACATTATGTTGACGTTTTTAAGCATCATTTTCAGGTGAGCATTATAAGGCTAAGGTAGAAGGGAGCGACTAGACGAGACTTAGTTACATTTGAGAGTGAATTATCTTTATGTTTGTTTTGAATAAGTCGGATTTTGACTATGATACTTTATTGTCATTTGACTAGTACTTTATGGTTTTATGAGGATACCTTTGGAGTTTGGTTTTGGTTATTCTATTTTGGGGGATCGTTACGACACTTTGTGTCTGTACTTTGCTCTACTTATTTGCATGTAGTAATTCTCTATTTAGACACCATGTGTTGTGATGATATCCATGATGTTGCACTCGCGTTTCCGCCTTGGCGAGGTGTGACATATAGTTTAACATTTGAATCAATAAAACTGATCTAACAGTTGTTATTTGTAGATGTCATACCAATTTCTTCTGATTCAAGCAGTTCAGAATCAAATGATGGTGCTCTCAACATCCTTCCTGGCCTCCTTGCTTGGTATTATCCAGAGCAACATTCTGATGCAAGTACTGATACTTGGGAAGTGGAACCTATTGAACCTCCAGAGGAACTCCCATCTCAAGCTCCTATCCTGGCTCTCCATGTGCAAGTTCAAATACCAGTTGAAAAGGCACATAAAAACAAATTTACTCAGGATATTGTCTTAGGACTGCCGTGTAAGAAGAATCCTATAGGTTTTGGAGCACCTTCTAGCAGCCATGAGAAAGGTAAGAGGAAGATGGTTTAGGGGTTTAGGATATCCATTAACAGCTTTTGTGTTTTGTAAATGGTATTTGGTACTTTAATATGGTAGTAGTAGTTCTGACATTTAATTTGGATAAATGTAATTATTAATGGTACAATAACTGGTAATTAGTAGTTTAACTGTATCTATTTTATAACTGTAATGATAGTATTTTGGGTTGTTAAATGGTAGCAATTTGTGTTCTTGATGTGAGGATTGCACAGTTAGATTTAATGGTAGCAGTTTCTGTTGTTGATTTGATGATTGCACATATTTATTTAATGGTAGCAGTTTGTGTTCTTGATTTCAATAGTAGCAGTTTGTGTTAAATGGTAGCAGTTTGTGTTAAATGGTAGCAGTTGGTTTATGATTTAATGGTAGCAGTTTGTGTTCAATGGTAGCAGTTTGTGTTGATTTGATGATTGCACATATTTATTTAATGGTAGCAGTTTGTGTTCTTGATGTGATGGTTGCAACTAATTAACAACATTGTGTTAATCTTTGCAGCGATATTTTGATGTTGACGTGACATTCAGAAAATTGATAATGACTCGTCTTGGTCAACTGCTAAGGAATTTCAGAATGAAGCTCAGAGAAAAATTCATTTTGGCCAACCTAAATACACCTTCGAAACTGAATGAAGTCCCGGCCAAGTATGGTGCATTTGTGACATCAGAAGACTGGGTCGAGTTTGTAAACTACACGACCACCGATGCATACAAGGTTTTAATTAGTCATCTTTATTTAAGTCTATATGTCATTTCATAAGTTTCAGTTTGCAGCATTACCGCATCTAAACGCCTTATGATTTTGTGTTTTTAGGAGAAATCTGATAAAGCTAAAATGGCGCGTTCCAAAAATATTTATCAGCATAAAATGGGACGAGGTGGATATGTTTATGTGAAAGAGAAAATGGTAAGATTACATAATGTTTGTTTTACAAATTGAGAGACGATCAGTTTGAGAAATGAATCTGTTTACATTGCACATTTGCATTTAATACCCTCATATTTTTGATTATCTTGGTTTAACTGTACATGTGTATGCATCCTCATATTTTTGTTTATCTTCGTTTAACTTTACATGTGTATGCATTTGATGTTTATTAGATCGAAAATAAAGAGATTGAAGCAGATTAAGAACCCAACCGTGGTGTAATGTGGTTGAAAGGGAGGGTAAACAAAGACGGCGAATATCCAGATGATGAGATTAGATCAGTTGGAGATAAATGATATCACGCGAAACGTGTTACAAGCTAAACCTCTCACGAAGAAAGGTCAACTCGCGACGGCTCGACGCGATACTCGATTGTAATAAACCGGATAAGTGAATACCCGGGTCGTAGTCCCAACGAGGCGTGAATTGAGGATATCGTATGAGGTTTGTTATTAAAATGCTTGAAAAGACGAGGTTCACTTTTGGTTACGAGTCTAGAAGAACAAAAATAAAATTAAAGAAAACGCGAATTAAAATCGGGAAACAAATCTAAACGTAACAATCTATAAAAATAAACTCTACGGGTGCAAAACTAATTTTCCTAAGTCCTAAATGATAAAAGAAAATTTTTGAAAAAAGAATTGTATTTTTCTGAGTAAAATTTAATTAAATAGGAATTAAAAACTGATTTAAAAATAAAAATAGATTAGAAATACTAAAACTATTCTAAAAATTCTGAAACTTTTTATGAAATTGCTTTATACAAATACAGTCCTAAGAAAAATATAATTGAGGTTCCAGCTTATTCGGATAAGCTATAATAAGCTGAAAAGGGAAATTAAGCTAAAGGGATATGAAACTAGTTAAAACAATTAAACAAGAGAGGAATAACACAAAAGACCCAAGGGCAGTTGGGTGGTGTGTTGTGTTGTGAGTTAGCAGACCTGGGTTCGAGTCCCAGGTATGCTAATTTTTTGCAAACTATTTTTTTTTTGTTGTTTTTCTTTTTGAAACTTATCAAACAAGTAAAATAAGCAATCTTTGAAACTGAAAAACTTTATGAAAACCCACAACAAGCTCAGAATAAGCTCAATGCTTATCTGATCAGATTTGAACAAGAATGGGAAGAAGCTAAATATTGCAAGTAAGCTAAATGGCTAATCTAAAAAGCTAATGGTAACAAATAAGCTGAAAATGAAAGTAAAGAAAACCAAATAAGACACAGGTACCAGAAATAAGCTTTAACAAGCTCAAAATAAGCACAATTGGTTCCAAGGGCCTGCTGATGTAATGTTGAGCAGGGCAAAAAGTCACCTTTTCAGGCCCAGAAAAAGCACTTATAAGCTTATCTTAAAAATCTAAAAAAAATTGCAATAAGTCCATGAACAACCCAAGTATAACAGAGCCAAAATAGAGCTTATTACAACTTATATCTAACAAGTTAAAAATGAAAGAAAACTGCTAAAAAATGCTAAATCCAAAAAATGAAGTGTGCTAAAACTGATGTAGGCTGATTCATAGCTTGTTTACAAGCTCTAATGAGCTGAGAAAAGGCTGGAAACTAGGAACTAGGCTAATTCAATAAAGTAACTCTAAAAAAAACAAGAAATATTGAGAATTGAATACCCAAATGAGCACACCAATTGCCCTTAGAACATAGGATCAGGTCAGACATTCATGACCATCTGAGGCAGTCTGATCAAATGATTACTCAAACCTTAACTAATCCTACTGAGGTCAGTCCCAGCTTTTGAGTATCTTCTTAACTGACTAGGAGGAACACAAAATGAGCAAAGAAAAGGGCCGAATCTAGATTCAACATTAAAAGCTAATTAATAGCAGTGCAAAATCTTAAACTAGAACTACCAACTTAAAATTTGCAACACCACTGAGATAAGCTCCAATTAACCAACTAACAGCTTAAATGGATCAAATAAAGCAAATTCATCTTAGCTCAAAGGCATATGAACAGTGGAGACCCATTTTGACCCATTTTGCAACCTTGACCCAAACAGTCCTTAATGATGGTCTGTTTTGGTTTTAAACTTGCACAGGCCAATTTAAGCTGAGCTGTAGCAACTAGGTATTTAAACTAACATAATTAAGCACCAATGAATGAGAATAAACTGAATTGAAACACTGAAAATAAGCAATAAGCTAGGGTTGACTTTAGTTGACTTTTAGAACTAAAATGGGAACTTGAATTTCATTAACTAAAATTAAGATTACAATGCTGTAAAGTAAGGGAAATAAAGAACAATAAACTGAAAATAAAATTAAAAGTTACCTAAACATTAAAGCTAAATAAAACCTGCTCTAATTGGCTACAATAATTAACTATTTATACAAATAAAAACTAGGGTTTCTGAGTCCCTTGTGCTTCTCTCCTCATCTTTGGACCCTTGGATTGGTTTGGATGGGGTTGAATTGATCTCAGTCGTTCATTCTACTTTTGGCGCCAAAATGGTGTTGGGTGGATTGCCAGCTTGGAAAGCCTCACGTGAAGAATGGTACTTGGAAATAAGCTCATTGGAGGAGGGGGAAAGGGTTGGAGTGTAGAAGGGATAAGAGGGGACATTTTTGTCTGGGTGATGTTGATGGTGCAGGGTTTGGGGAATGGGGAAAGGGAAAGAGGGAAAAAGATAAGGATGGGTTTGACCTAGTGTTTGACCGGGGTTAACTAAAAATAAGAAAAACGGGTTTGGATGGGGTGTGGGTTATTTGGTGTTGGGCTGGGTGTGTTATGGGCTGGATTTAGGGATTGGGATTGGGTTTATGTTTTAGGATTAAAATGGTTAGTAATAGATTTGGAATTAGATTAATCTTTGAGGATCAAAGCTGCCAAAGCTGTAATTTCAGGGACCAATGTTGTCAATTTTGAATAAATACTTCCAAGGGAAATTCTTGACATTTTGACATTCATGATGGTTGACTTTTGACAATTTGAGCTTTAAATGTGATCCAAACTTAAAATTCCTTTCCCGGCTCCGGCTTTTCACGACTTTCCAATCTTGTGTTCGGTTTGTCTGTTTTTGCCCTGTTTTCGATCCTTTTGTACCTAAAACAAATAAAAACACAAAACAAGGATATCTGCAGTAATATTTGGGTGTTTTTGGTCGTTTTCGTGTCTTATATGGGCATAAAATGATGAGTATTTACACACTCATCAATCCCCCACACTAAACTATTGCTAGTCCCTAGCAATCCGATCATATGAAGTAATGAAAGGATCAAAAGAATACCAAGTATACCCCGTTTTGATTTTTTATTTAATGCGAGAAATTTAAACTAAAACAAAAATAAATAACATGCTTGATTTTCAAAAATGGTATCATGGAACGGGATTCACACAAAATGGGTGTCTCCAGGGAATTGAAATCGTCATCCTCTTTTTATACTCCCAACTAAGCTTAAACTCATTGTGCAAATGCTTTTGTAAAATGCTAACACTACTTATACCAATAATCTATGTAAGTCGAAACTTAACTTTTCACTCCCACATTTATCAAGTTTAGGTGACTGTGCTTGATTTTCAAATTTTTGATAACAAAAATCGACGTTTTTATAAGACTTTGACTAATACTAGTTGAAAGATAGATTTAAAATTCACAACAAGCAAGTTTCAAAACACATCAAAACTTATTGCATTTTGCAATATCATTTCATTTTTGCATTTTGCAATATCATTCCATTTTATTTTATTTTTTTCTTTTCATTTTTTTTTCATCATTTTTTTTTTTTTTTTTTTTTTTTTTTTTTTTTTTTTTTTTTGTTTTTGTTTTTTTTTACTTGTGCAACATAAACTAACGGAGTTTCACGGGAACCAAGACCTTACACCTTCCTGGAATAAAGGATCCAAGGGCCGTTACAACGGAGAGTTCCAAGACCTTAACGCCTTTCAGAATTAAGGGTCCAAGGGCCGGTGTAAGAGGGTAGCCAAGACCTAAACGCCTTCCGGAAATAAGGATCCAAGGGCCGATCTTGAACCTTAGCTTTTTAGCACATTTATTTATTATTTAACTTTTGCATTACTATGACATATGCTTGTTCCGAAGTTTAAATAAATCTTTGAACTAGTATTTTTCAAAATAATATGAAAAAATGATTTTGTGTGTTCAAATGTTTGAAAATAAGCACTAATTAAGTCGGATTAGGAGCTACTGGGAGGAAAAGCCATAGATTACTTATATAAGCTCTAAAGAGAACCAACTACTCTACGCTTAGCATTTTCATTTGCACATATCGTAAAACCTTAGTCTAATCGTTAAAGAAGCAGCCAGATCAACACTCTGGCAGAGTCGGGATTCCCTTTGTTCTAACCTAATCAAGACTAAACACTTCTTTTTTATTGCAATTTCTTATCTAAAAAAGAAAAAAAATTTAAAATTTTTGGCCAAATCGGGGGTACTAGGGCACTAGAAGGTACATATGTGACAAAATTCGAGAGAATTCCCCCCCACACTTAGAATTGAATATTGCCCTCAATATTCAAAGTACCGGCTATTATGCCGACACTTAGAACGTAAAAAGGTAATACTAATAGCCAAGTGTGTGAAAGAAATCTCATTTTTCACAAACAGGATTAAAAAGATATCCCTAGATAAACGTTAGCAAAAGGATATGATATTGGGCGGCTGGATTGAAAACAGGCGCGACAATCATCACGATCCAAGGGAAACCTGCAAACAAGGGCAAACAACACACAAACAGAGCACAGTAGAGGAATCCCCCCACACTTAGTTGTTAGAAAGTAGAAAGAAGTCAGAAACATGGGTTGTCACCCATGTGTTGCTAATGTTTTTGTTAACCGAGTCACTAGCTTGACTCGACCCCGAATTCATTTGTCTATGGGGGAGCAAGTGGAAGAGAAAATCTCCATCGGACTTTCATTCAAAATGTGTGGATAAACATTGAAGTACTTGAAAGTTCCACTCCGATGAGATACATCCGGCTCAAAAGAATGGAGATGCCGGGGTCAAAAACTTTCTCCTCATTCCCGAACGAGAGAATGAGAGGACAAACTACCTTATAGGAGAAGAAAGGTAGAAAAACTCGGACGACATATGTGAAATCAATATAATGGCGATCCTTAAAGGGCAACGTCACATATGTCGGAGAAGGAAGAATATCGGGATTAAGAACTGAGGTCATATCATCAAGTTTATGAGTGATAGAGTCTTTGACCTCATCGTTCTCTAACTTTTCATCAAAGAGAGGATTTATGCTAGAAAAGTACTCGTCATCAAATTCAAAAAGAGAATTCGAATGGACTTCGAGACTTTCATTTGAAATGTCCTCATCAGAAAGTGATTCGTCATCAATACAGGAAAAATCATCATTTGAATTAAAGAGGGGGTTAGAAAACATCCCGAAAAAATCATCAGTAGTGTCAAGAGGATGATCACTACAAATAGACTAATCACATTCACTGTCCGATATATCCTCAGACTCACTTAGGATTGGGACAAGGTTCTCAGCACTAGACTTTATGAAT
The DNA here is from genome assembly GCA_021014915.2 of Artemisia tridentata subsp. tridentata. Classification (NCBI taxonomy): domain Eukaryota; kingdom Viridiplantae; phylum Streptophyta; class Magnoliopsida; order Asterales; family Asteraceae; genus Artemisia; species Artemisia tridentata. The sequence continues at coordinate 126,361,160 of CP139505.1, read as the reverse complement.
TCGTCCGATTCCTTTTCAGGAATAGTGCTAAGAGGCTCATCCCCCATAATAAGAGAGTCCTCGGGTTTAGACTGAGAGGGAAGGATGGACGTGATTGCAATAGACTGAGGGAGTTGAGAAATAATATCACTCAAAGGAATAGTACTCTCCTCGTCGTCGTCATCTTCGTCATCGAGCATGCACGCCTGATTAAATAAGAAACGGTTATGTGCTGCACGTTCAATGGCGAGTAAATCTTCCATAGATTCACCATGACGATCTTCTTGGGTATGCCTAACAGCCAAATTTTGAAGTTCATTCGTCACATCTTGAAGTTTTTGGAATAAATCTTCGAAAACCAAATCCTGAGGAGATGGCTGAGGCTGAGGCTGAATTGGTTGATACTGTGGAGGTTGGTCATGATACGAATAATCATAATTGTTACAAGGACCATGCTCATAGACAAGCGGGGTCCTTGTTTGACAATCGGAATTATAGTGCGGACCTCCACAGTATTCACAACAGTAAAACTGTTGTGGCGGTGAATAATATGAAGATGTGTCAAATCCGGATGGTGTCTGATTGTTATAAGGGTTCTGCTCATAGACAAGCACGTCTCCCGTTCGACAATCATATCCCGGATGAGGACAACCTCCACAAAATTCACACAAGTATGTCTCCATATGATGTTGTGGGGGTTGGTTGAAAAGGTCGGGTGTTTCATTGTAGGGATTTTGGTCATAGACAAACCCGTTTCCCGAATTTACAATGCTACAACCGGGACAATTTCTACCATTTAGAGGTCCCCCACACCATTCACAACCATAGTTGTAAGATGAAGACATAAAAAGAATTAAACGGATAGAGGGTGTGAAAAAGAATTAAACGGATAATAGGGATACGAAGAATATTTTTGGTTTTTTAGAAACACTTTGAAAAATATAAAGGGAAAATAAATTTTGAAATGAAAATCTTTTTGGGTTTTTTTTTAATGAGAAAATATTTACGAAGATTCAAAACACGCAACGATAAACGAGAATTCAAAATTCGCGTTAGCCCTCCCCGGCAGCGGCGCCATTTTGATATCGCGCGAAACGCGTTACAAGCTAAACCTCTCACGAAGAAAGGTCAACTCGCGATGGCTCGACGCGATATTCGATTGTAATAAACCGGATAAGTGAATACCCAGGTCGTAGTCCCAACGAGGCGTGAATTGAAGATATCGTATGAGGTTTGTTATTAAAATGCTTAAAAAGACGAGGTTCACTTTTGGTCACGAGTCTAGAAGAACAAAAATTAAATTAAAGAAAACGCGAATTAAAATCGGGAAACAAATCTAAACGTAACAATCTATAAAAATAAACTCTACGGATGCAAAACTAATTTTCCTAAGTCCTAAATGATAAAAGAAAATTTTAGAAAAAAGAATTACATTTTTCTGAATAATATTTAATTAAATATGAATTAAAAACTGAATTAAAAAGAAAAATAGATTAAAAATACTAAAACTATTCTAAAAATTCTGAAACTTTTTCTGAAATTACTTTATACAAATACAATCCTAAGAAAAATATAATTGAGGTTCCAGCTTATTCGGATAAGCTATAATAAGCTGAAAAGGGAAATTAAGCTAAAGGGATTTGAAACTAGTTAAAACAATTAAACAAGAGAGGAATAACACAAAAGACCCAAGGGCAGTTGGGTGGTGTGTTGTGTTGTGAGTTAGCAGACCTGGGTTCGAGTCCCAGGTATGCTAATTTTTTACAAACTATTTTTTTTTGTTGTTTTTCTTTTTGAAACTTATCAAACAAGTAAAATAAGCAATCTTTGAAACTGAAAAACTTTATGAAAACCCACAACAAGCTCAGAATAAGCTCAATGCTTATCTGATCAGATTTGAACAAGAATGGGAAGAAGCTAAATATTGCAAGTAAGCTAAATGGCTAATCTAAAAAGCTAATGGTAACAAATAAGCTGAAAATGTAAGTAAAGAAAACCAAATAAGCCACAGGTACCAGAAATAAGCTTTAACAAGCTCAAAATAAGCACAATTGGTTCCAAGGGCCTGCTGATGTAATGTTGAGCAGGGCAAAAAGTCACCTTTTCAGGCCCAGAAAAAGCACTTATAAGCTTATCTTAAAAATCTAAAAAAAATTGCAATAAGTCCATGAACAACCCAAGTATAACAGAGCCAAAATAGAGCTTATTACAACTTATATCTAACAAGTTAAAAATGAAAGAAAACTGCTGAAAAATGCTAAATCCAAAAAATGAAGTGTGCTAAAACTGATGTAGGCTGATTCATAGCTTGTTTACAAGCTCTAATGAGCTGAGAAAAGGCTGGAAACTAGGAACTAGGCTAATTCAATAAAGTAACACTAAAAAAAACAAGAAATATTGAGAATTGAATACCCAAATGAGCACACCAATTGCCCTTAGAACATAGGATCAGGTCAGACATTCATGACCATCTGAGGCAGTCTGATCACATGATTACTCAAACCTTAAATAATCCTACTGAGGTCAGTCCCAGCTTTTGAGTATCTTCTTAACTGACTAGGAGGAACACAAAATGAGCAAAGACAAGGGCTGAATCTAGATTCAACATTAAAAGCTAATTAATAGCAGTGCAAAATCTTAAACTAGAACTACCAACTTAAAATTTGCAACACCACTGAGATAAGCTCCAATTAACCAACTAACAGCTTAAATGGATCAAATAAAGCAAATTCATCTTGGCTCAAAGGCATATGAACAGTGGAGACCCAATTTGACCCATTTTGCAACCTTGACCCAAACAGTCCTTAATGATTGTTGGGAATTATATTTAGAGTTGATAATGACAAAACCAACATATGAAAGATGTCGTCTTCCCCTTAAACCATGCATACCATCAAGGATCTTCAAGCTGCAATCTAAAAAATATTCTTCCCCTTTTTGTCATCATCAAATAGGGAACGAAAAGTATGCAACCTTGATCTTCATAACCACGAGCCAGTACCATACATCCAACTTAGTCTTCCAATGTCTTGAATCGCCCTCCATTAATGAACACCAAAACGCTTTCTTTTATAAATGAATCCAAGACAGAAAAATTCCAAATCTTCAGTAAACTACCAACTAGCAATCATAAAAACCTTCACCTCGATGTAGCATATAAATGGTTACACATTTAAACAATAAGCTTCCCCTGAAACCCATACGTTAACCATTTTCATGATTCTTCAAATCTGTAGGCGTTATATATTGTTAAAGAAAAATAATCATCACCAATTATTTGCTCCTTTGGATGATTCCTGTGGATTCTGGTTGTTGGAGTGGGACTAACAGGTATATCAGTCTCCAAATTTGATAAATCAGCTTCAGCACCAAAAACATCAACAATTTCATCATCAGTATCCACATAAACTTCTTCTAATTCGGGCATCTCATCAGAAGAATCATCATTAGAATCACCATCTTTATCAGCAGTAGAGTCCTTGTGCATAGCAGCAGAGTCACCAAACCTAACAATAGAGTGTTTTGGCCTAACAGCAGAGTGTTTTGGCTTATCAGCAGAGTGTTTTGGCCTGGCAGCAGAGTTGACAGAACTGCTGCTATGTTTATTCCCTTGTTGCCCATCAACTTCTGACTCTTCATTCCTTTCCTTATCACCATTCTTGTCATCATGAGAAGGTTCATCATCACCTTCTACATTAACCTTTGGTACTTCCTTGTGAACAGCATCATCATCTGAACTCTTTCTTTCTTTATCTGTTGGAGAGAAGTACTGATCAAACTTCCACTTTTCAATCAAGACAAACTCCTCTGCAGATCCATCCTTCTTTGCTTGTGTACCTGCATTAGGGTTAGTTTGTGTACCTGCAGACATGTTAGTAGTACCTGCAATGACTGGTTGATAATTCATACTTTTGGTTAAAGAATCAATATCAAACATCCATTCAGGACCTTTTCCATCAACATTAGGTGTGGTTTCTCTAATTCTAACATGCAAATTTTCCACCACATGCCCAATCCTTTGATTGAAAACTCTAAAAGCCTTACTTTCAGTGGAGTATCTAACAAAGTAACCTATGTCTGCTTTCTCACTAAACTTACCTAAGTGGTCAATGGTGTTTAAGATAGTGACAGGACACCCAAATGGTCTAAAGAAATCTATCAGTGGTTTCCTACCATGCAATAACTCATAAGGGGTCTTATTATGAGGTTTAACTATCTTACTTCTATTTTGCACATAACAAGCAGTGTTGACTGCTTCAGCCCAAAAGATAGTGGGTAACTTAGACTCTGACAACATAGTCCTAGCAGCCTCAATTAATGTTCTATTTCTCCTCTCAGCAACACCATTTTGCTGAGGAGTTCTAGCCACACTAAATTGTCTAGTTATCCCCTTTTCCTCACAGAACTGATTCATCACTTGATTCTTAAATTCAGTTCCATTGTCACATCTGATGATCTTAACCTTGTGATTAAATAGGTTTTCTATCCTTGTAATAAAAGCTTTAAGAATGCCAGGTGTCTCATCCTTAGTAGCTAAGAAGAATACCCAAGTAAATCTACTAAAATCATCAGTGACCACTAAGCCATACATCTTTTTATTCAAACTTTTTACATAAGTGGGTCCAAATAGGTCCATGTGTAACATAAACAAGGGTTCAGTAATAGAATTCACCAATTTTGACTTACAAGATGCTCTATGTTGCTTTCCCATTTGGCAAGCAACACATACTTCATGATCCTCAAACACCTTTGAAGGTAATCCTCTAACCAAGTTCCCTTTCACCAACTTGTTGATAGCCTTGTAGTTCAAATGTCCAAGCCTTCTGTGCCATAGTTTGGATTCATCAATAGTGGCTTTGGCAAACAGACAAGTTAAATCTCTTTTGGGAATAATGTTCTTTATGTCCACACTGTATATGTTGTCATTTCTAGGGACTTTAAGAAGTACTAATTTATCATCAGGTATCTTATAGTCGGGAGATAAGACAAGACATTCAGTGTCTGTAAAAAGAACAAAGTTCTTTCTGTCACACATTTGTGAGACACTAAAAAGATTGAACTTTAGTCCATTCACCAAATACACCTTTTCAAAATCCAATTTTCCAGTTCTGATGATGCCTTTACCAACAATTTTACCTCCTTTAGGATCATTCCCAAAGGCAACATATCCACCATCCAAAGCTTCAAAGTTTTTCAAATTGCTTTGGTCTCCAGTCATGTGTGAAGAGCATCCACTATCAAAAATACATTTGTCCTTTAGCTCCTTTTGTAGATTGCCCTGCACAAAAAGTAAGAGAATTAGTTTCTCTTTGGGACCCAAGCCATTACTGACTTGGATCTGCCTTGTGCATCAAAGTAGTCAAATTTCTTCAACTGCATTGGTGCACTGCTGTGTCTGAGAACATGATCTATAACTTTAACTTTTGGTTTCCAGACCCAGCAAGCTGAGGCCTTAACAGCATAAAAATGGTTGCCCACAACAGTATCAGTAACAACTTTAGGAAAAACAGCAGAGTCTGCCTTAACAGCAGAGTTAACTATGTCCTTCTTTATGGGCCCTTGTGGTGCAATAGGAGAGATAACTCTAGAAGTACCATCTCTCATCAAGACTTCCTTGGGAACCATGTTTCTTTTAGGATGTGGGTAAGTCTTTCTAGCAAAGTTTCTATGGTTCACCCTTGAGTACTGGTTCCAAACTGATTTCTGTTGGTAGTAGCACTCATCTTGTAGATGTTCAAAACTACCACAACCATAACATGCCTTTTTAAGTAATTGAAAATCAGTACCTAATCTTTGTGAAACTAGGTTGTTCCAATTTCTCTGGTTTCCTCTAGGCAAGTTATTGGTTTTCTTAGGATATACTCTAGGTGTGTTTTCATACTCAGCCATCTTCCTAGAGATACCTTTACCTAGCTTAGGCTTAACAAACTCAACCTTCTTAGCCTTAGGTGCTTTTGATTCAACAACAGCAGGAATTTCTTCCTTTTTGTTCTTAGGGGTTGAATCAGATTCTACACCTTCATCATCACTGTCAGACTCCCAATCTTCAATAAGTGGTGCATCAGACCACTTTTTCTCATCCTTAGGTGACTCTACTTTAGTTTCACTAGTTTCACCTACAGGTTTGACCTCAGATGCAGGTATGAAAGACAATGTCCTAGTAGGAGGGGCATTGGCACTAAGTTTCTTAGGGTGAGAACAACATTATATCCTAGACCACTTCCTGAGTCTGAAAAGTGTCTTCCTATTGGTTTACTGAGAATGTCAGTAGCAAATTGTTGTTTTTCCACCCTAACAATATGTTTTTCAGTCTCACTTACAGCTGAATGTTTAGCCTTTTCAGCCTCTTCTACTTTCTCCATAAGAACCTTAATCTCACAATCTTTCTTAATAAGTTCATTTTCTAAAATAATGATCTTATCAAGATATTCAATTTCAGCATTTTTATAGAATTCTAGCTTCTCTTCTAAATTCTTTAAACCATATTCATAACTAAGATTGTCTAACTTAAGTGTTTCATTCTCCATTTTAAGGTTTCCATTGCTAGACTTAAGTATTTCAATTGTATCAGAACATGATTTAAAAGAACAAGATGATTCATTGGATACCTCAGAGTCTGATCCAGAGGAGGAGTAGGCCATGAGAGCAAAGTGTTGTACTTGAGGTTCCTCTTCAGCTATCAATGCACAATTTGGACCATCTTCAGCATGATCACTCCAGTCATACTCTCCTAACCCATCACATGACACCATAGCAGTAGTAGGATTTGGCTCTTCATCAGTAGACTTCTTGACATTCTCATTGTTTCTTTTTGGTGCTCTGCACTCTCTTGCAAAGTGTCCCTTCTTTCTACAGTTAAAACATCCAACCTTTGATTTGTCAAACCCCACATTCTTGTTCCTTCTGAACTTCATCTCTTTACCAGTTCTTTTAAGAAACCTTCTTGCCCTCATAGTAAGCATTGCAAACTGCCATTGCATATCAATCTCTTCAACATCATCAGGATCAAGTTCATCCAGATCTTGAGGCATAACTGAAGTACTTGTAGTAAGTTCAGCCAAATAAGCACAAATAGCAGCATCACTGATGGTGTTGGTGTTGGTAGAGTCAGCAGCAGAAACATGTGAACCAACAGCAGGAGCAAAATTACCAGCAGCAGAGTGCTGTTCTTGATGACTACCAGAACTCTTGTTGCTTGAGGAAACAAAAGCAAGATTATTTGTGGTAGAAGATGAACTTGACAATCCCTTGACTTCATATTCATAAACTTTCAAGTTGTTATACAGATCATCCAAAGTCATCTTCTCAAAATCTTCCTTGTGCCTCCAGATCACTGTGTGAGTGTTCCATTCAGAAGATAGACTTCTCAGAAATTTTAGATTGATATCTTCTTGAGATACCTCAATCTTCAAAAGAGCCATCTGACTAGTCAACTTATGAAGTCGATCATAAGTTCCCTCAATGTTCTCAGAACTCAAAGCAGTAAAAGTTTCAAACTGGTGCTTCAGTAGATTCTTTCTTGATTTCTTGGTAGCTTCATTCCCACCAAATCGAAGTTCAATTGCTTCCCACAACTCTTTAGCAGACTCAATATGATTAAAGCTTAGTTGATAATCATTAGGTATTCCCATCATGAGAATACTGTGAGCTTTAACCTCCAATCTTCTCTGTGTTTTCTCCTCACTTGTCTTGAGAGTCAAGACTGACCCAGTAGTAGTCTTTGCTGGTTGACTGTCGCCATTCTGAACAACTTCCCAGAGTGAGTAATCAACCATTCTCATGTATTGTTGAATTCTCATCTTCCAGATCTCGTACTCTCCAGTCTTGAGCATGGGAACTCTTGATGCAGTAACCATGTGTGTTGAATCGGAATCCATTGCTTACTTTGATGATTAGCATATCTTGTATTCAGTAATTCTTCTTGGTACCAGCTTCTAGATCACAAGCTCTGATACCACTTGTTGATCCCAGTTGAGCTTCACGATCTTATTAATTACTTTAGATAAATCTAAAGCAATCGGTATAGAAACTGATCTTGAATTGTATATCAAATATTATGCGAAACTTAATATTTGATCTTAAGAAGAATTAAACACAAAACGAATTCTCAAACAACACTTCAATATATTAATACGATTGCTCGATAGCAATAGGGTTACAAGAAACCTTGAAGTGTAAACAATAATGATACGTATATCTATCCTAACCCTAGATCCTCCTTTTATAGCGTAAGGAGTCCTAGTCGGTTTACAAGACTTTCTATACAAGAAAAATATCTTACGTATCTTTTCTATACTTATCCTTAACATACTATACATATCTAATAAGCAGCAGAGTAACTAGTCTAGCAGCAGAGTCTTCGTGGGCTAGCAGCAGAGTTACACTTTGCTTATTCTTAAAAACCAGCAGAGTTACAAACAGCAAAGTCATTGTGCTAATCAGCAGAGTTACTTAACTGATCAGCAGAGTTATACTTAGTGTATTTCTTGAATCAGCAGCATCTTTAGACCCAACAATGATGGTCTGTTTTGGTTTTAAACTTGCACAGGCCAATTTAAGCTGAGCTGTAGCAACTAGGTATTTAAACTAACATAATTAAGCACCAATGAATGAGAATAAACTGAATTGAAACACTGAAAATAAGTAATAAGCTAGGGTTGATTTTAGTTGACTTTTAGAACTAAAATGGGAACTTGAATTTCATTAACTAAAATTAAGATTACAATGCTGTAAAGTAAAGGAAATAAAGAACAATAAGCTGAAAATAAAATTAAAGGTTACCTAAAAATTAAAGCTAAATAAAACCTGCTCTAATTGGCTACAATAATTAACTATTTATACAAATAAAAACTAGGGTTTCTGAGTCCCTTTTGCTTCTCTCCTCATCTTTGGACCCTTGGATTGGTTTGGATGGGGTTGAATTGATCTCAGTCGTTCATTCTACTTTTGGCGCCAAAATGGTGTTGGGTGGATTTCCAGCTTGGAAAGCCTCACGTGAAGAATGGTACTTGGAAATAAGCTCATTGGAGGAGGGGAAAGGGTTGGAGTGTAGAAGGGATAAGAGGGAACATTTTTGTCTGGGTGATGTTGATGGTGCAGGGTTTGCGGAATGGGGAAAGGGAAAGAGGGAAAAAGATAAGGATGGGTTTGACCTAGTGTTTGACCGGGGTTAACTAAAAATAAGAAAAACGGGTTTGAATGGGGTGTGGGTTTATGTTTTAGGATTAAAATGGTTAGTAATAGATTTGGAATTAGATTAATCTTTGAGGATCAAAGCTGCCAAAGCTGTAATTTCAGGGACCAATGTTGTCAATTTTGCATAAATACTTCCAAGGGCAATTCTTGACATTTTGACATTCATGATGGTTGACTTTTGACAATTTGAGCTTTAAATGTGATCCAAACTTAAAATTCCTTTCCCGGCTCCGGCTTTTCACGACTTTCCAATCTTGTGCTCGGTTTTGTCTATTTTTGCCCTGTTTTCGATCCTTTTGTACCTGAAACAAATAAAAACACAAAACAAGGATATCTGCAGTAATATTTGGGTGTTTTTGGTCGTTTTCGTGTCTTATATGGGCATAAAATGATGAGTATTTACACACTCATCAATAAACTTGTAAGTTTGACTGCAAATTCTATACCAGCAGTAGTAACTTGTATACCAGCAGTACTAACTGTGTACTAGCAGTAGTAACTTGTATACCAACAGCATTAACTGCGTACTAACAGTAGTAACTTGTATACCAACAATATTAACTGCGTACTAATAGCAGTAACTGTATACTAGCAGTAGTAAACACTTGGCATATTTTTCATTGAAGCTCATGAGCAGCACTAACCCCAGTTGAGCAGCATTGACACAAATATGAGCAGTTGTTACTCTAACAAAATCAAGAAGACTTTTAATCCTAACATTTCCTATATTATTTGTGCAGAAAGAAGTTGATGACCAGATCAAGGAAGGAACCTTGAGTCTTGATAATGGCACTGATGCCATGACAGTTGTATTTGGTAAGGAAAAGGGAGGTTATGCTTGAGGAGTGGGAAGTGGAGTTACATTCAAGAGGTATTTTGGTCTTCCTCGAAGCAGACCAGAAACCAATGAAAGAATTGAGTTACTTCAAATTCAACTTGATAATGAGAGACGCGAGCGTCAAGAAAAAGATTTATTGGTCAAGAAATTGTCGAACGAGATGACCGAAAAAGATGTATTGGTCAAGAAATTGTCCAATGAGATGTCAGAAACAAAGGGCATGCTTACTCAACTGATGGCACAGTTGAGTAAACAAGGGGTGCAGTTAAATTTGTCATCTCAATTGCCAGTAGCCTCAAATTTAAGCCATTTTTTATGTTGTTAACAATTTCATATTGTTGAACCAAGATCAAGCCCAATCTAGGATTATAGAAACAATGATTATATGCACAGCGGAATAACAATAATAAGAACAATCAAAGTTTCACAAGGTTTTTCTAATAACAAGAACGATGATCCTCTATGGATCTCTATTATTTTTCTCTAAAATGTTTTTCCTGGAGTTGTGTTTTTTTCTCCCGAAGCGTCCTTAATACTAAAGCCTACAGTTCCTTTTATACACAAGGAACCCTAATACAATAATAAATAAAAATATCAATGCATATCACTACCTAAAATAGTTCATGCATATCCTAACAAACTAATAATAAAGATACGAATTCACTATATCCATAGAAACAAGTCTTCAGCAGGAACACTATGTCAGCAGAAACCATCTATAGCTTCAGCAGAAACCTGTCAGAAGATCTCTATCAGCAGGAACTTCCAAAATTCCCAACAATCCTCCCCTAATCTTGAATTTGACATGGTTAAGTTCAAGATTCCTGATAGATCTTTAACACTTCAGAATAAGAGGATTGAATTCGAACATCAGCAGCAAATAATCAAATGAACCATATCTCTATGAACGGCAAAACTTTAAACTTCAGGTCTTTGCAGCAACAAATGACATAGTGTACATCAAAACATAAGTTTCATACTATTCTCATCACATCCAGGTGTGTTAACTCCTGTGAGAGGTGAATCATTGAAAATAATGGATTTGATGTCTCTTTACCAATAGCCATTACTACTAGAGTAGCCAAATGTTTAAGTCCGAAAACTATGGTACATTGATAACCATATGATTTTTAGCAAATCATCAGCTATAAACGGATTTGAGATGTCTTTACCTGTAGCCGTTTGCTCAGGACTAGTCAATTATTGGTTTCAACTGAACCTTGGTGAATTGAATACCAAATATGGATACCAAATGTCTTTACCACAAACCATACTTTTGTGGACTAGCCAATTCTTTGGATCCCATAAAGGGTTACATCCATGGTGAATTGAGAACCATTTCAACTCTCAGGAATGAACCATGGGTGAGTTGAAGTACCCTATAGCTTTGAGCAAGCTATTACAGCTATCAACAGATTTGATGTGTCTTTACCAAAGCTGTACCCTTTGGACTAGCCAACTCTTTGATGGACACAAGTCACATCTGGTGAGTTGATAACCATCAACAGAGTGATATACAACAAACCTGCAGAAAAGTTAGTACAAAACAATTTTTTTTATTTATTTTTTTTAACTAAAGAAAGAAAGAAACAAATCAAAAGAAAGAAAATGAAAAAGATTTTATTTATTTATTTATTTATTTTTTTTTTAAGTAAAGAAAGAAAATGAAAATGATAAATAATGTACAACAATAATCAGCAGATACCATGAATGAGCAGCATATTCCGTAGCAGCAGAAACCGAGCAGCAGGAACAAAATAATTAATAGCAGTAACCGATCAGCAGGAACGGTTAACGCTAGCAGCAGGATCAGAAAATGAGACCAGCAGTATCCAACCAAGACCAAAATTAATTAAGTAGTAGCAGATAACCAGAAAATTATATTCGCCCCATATTAATTGGCCCCACATTCAATCTCATATGAATAATATGGAGTATATCACAAGCGACAAAAGAGTTATCGGCAGCTTTGACCAAGTAAACGCAGCAGCAACACCAATAAATAATATAGCCCCATAATCAGACAACAATCCCATTCCAACGAACTGACATCAATGAAAAGCCATTCGATGACTTTGATGAATTAAATGAGATGTCAGACGAAGACACCCCATATGTTGACCAATACCAATCAGTCCCACTTGCTGTATTGATGTATCAAAGCGCATCACCCATTCATAGACCCACTTTGTTGCCCCATTAATCAAAATAATCCTCACAAGAGAATGACAAACAATTAACCACTGATTATACGTACTGACAACAAACTATGACAAATGAATGCATCAGCAGCAATGTGATTGAAAGAGAACACAAAACAAACTAAAAAAAATGTTAGTTAGCACAAAAAAAATATACAACAATAAGCCTCCCCTTAGGCTTATGCCTCCCCTCAATCAGTGCACCTGACAAGGACTATTGTTCTTGGGTACCCAGAATGAACCTTTCCTTTTATTTGTCCAAGAACAACCTGTTGAGGGCTTAACACCAGTATCCCATCTTGTTCCCCCCATATACCTTGGGTCATAATAACCAGGCCAAAAACCATTCTGAAAGTAAGTGCTAGTAGGTATGTAGAATGGTCTAGCAACATGTCTTTTCCAATGAGCTGGAAAAGATCTACCTGCAGAAACTGGCTTATCAGCAGGATTGGGTCTGCTGGTTTTATGTGTTGCTTGTGGAACATATGGGGGAATATCATTAAGATTGGTCCACATTGGTCTAGATCTCTTTTGGTAAGCACACACACCCATTCTCTTCTCATGAAAATCATAATCCTTAATGAGATGAGACTTACTACCACACACAAAACAAGTTTTCTTCTTAACATTACCAGCCTTTTTATTAAAACAACCATTCTTATTACAAGAAGTCCTAGAATTGTATGTATTCTTATCAGATTTATTACAAGTGAAACTAGGTAAATCTTGAACAACAATGGGTTCTTGTCTGGGTGCCCTAACTTTGGATTCAATCTCAACTTTACTCTTGGATGTGGAAACACTAGAAGTAGAAGTAAAGGAGGTAGACTCAGTTGAGATGGACTCTGAGCTTTTAACATTAAAGACACTGGGGGCAGAGACATTGACCTTGGAAGACTTGTCACTTGAATCACATGAGGCATAGTCAGTAGACTTACAATCAGGGTCTGGCAAGTCACTTGACTTTTTGCCATATAGATGGTGTGATCCATCAAAGTCTTTTTGAGGAGAGCTAGGCATAAACTCACCTCTAATAGGTCTAGGGACAGCATGCAATTCTCCTTCTTTAACATAATTTGCTAAGCCTGCTGGTGTAGATTTACCCATATCATTCCTAGCCTCTAAACCAACATATTTTTTAAAACCTAAACCTATACCAGAGTTTACAGGTTTACTACCATAAAGACAGCTAGCTAAATTATCACCTGACATTAACCAAGTTTTATGTAAAGCTACTTCTTTATCAAGCTTCTCTTGTAGTTATTGTTTCTCTAACTCTAGTTTAGCCTTTTCCTTTTCACAACATTTTAATTCATTTTTAGTACATGTTAAATCTCTCTCTAACACCCCTATCTTTTCATCATAAGCAACCTGATTCTTTTGAAACCAAATTTTTTTGTCTTTCTAAGGTTTTTAACGCCTGTTTGTAAGCCTCAACCTCTACATAACATTCATTATATTTAGGTTTCAATTCATCATAAGCCTCCTTAAGTTCATTATATTTTTCACTACAACCAAAGACACAATTATGTACCTGAGAAGGGAGTCCCATCAGTGCAAATTCTTCAGTCTTGGATATAGTGCAAGCTTCCTTTCTCATCTTTTGGATTCAGGCTTTCCACCATACCTTGCTTTGAGTGCCTCCCATATAACACTTGCATCATCCATATAACTGAAATCTGCTATATGATCAACAGGAATAGATTGAAGCAAGGTAGCTCTTGCCTTTGACTCTCTGTGGACAGCTAGTGCTTCATCAGCAGTTGTTGGAGGGTGAATAAAGACGTTTCCATCATGATCTCTTCCATACCTTTTCGGGCTATTGCCATTTTGAATCACCTTCCAGATATTCATATCATTGTTCGTGATCCAGTGTTCCATCTTCTTAGCCCAGACCTCGTAATCATCATCCATCAAATAAGGAAACATTGCATCATCATTTTCATTATCAAATTCTGCCATTGTACACACGAGTAGCAGAAACAAAATAACGTATCAGTAGAATCAACTTGTTGCCCAACCAGTATTATTCGTGAACGAAGACCTGCAAACAGAACAAATAGAAACAACAAGTATCCAGACGACACTTGAAAAGTATCACAAAACTGTTGCAAAATCTGTCACTGAACTGATTAGCGACCCTTTTTCTGTTACTGATCTGTTGCTAAACTGTCACTAATATTCAGCAGAATCACAAAGCTTCAGCAGAAACGAAAAATACTAGTATACACCAAGAGTAGCAGATCAAACCCAATAAATATTGCTGCAGCAGTATAGGGACAATTCCTCTTTTGATAAATAGACCCACTATAAAATCTTGACCAAACAACAGCAGCAACAAAAATTCGTCCCCACTTAAAACCCTAACACGACAAACCCTTTGAGCAGTACTACAATTTTCGTCTTTAATTTAATACCCCATAAACTGATCAGATAGCGACAACACAACTAGGATCCATTAAATCAATAATCTATCAATACTTCCCAATCGAGTACAGCTATGCACACATCGACAAGTAGTATAAAGATTTCAAGCAGCCCCAATTGCAATATAAAATTCGAACAATAAAATAAATAGCAGCAGCCTTCAGAAAGCGACAGATCAATCGGCCCCATAATGGTATCAGACCAATTGATTTAACCTTTGACTCACTTATTAATTATTCGACCAGTACTAGAAATAATTAATGGCACCGACCTATTAAATTATAACAGATACGAGGTTACCAATGAATTGTTTTTGTTGCCGCATAGGAATCAAACAAATCTGCTATTCTTCTCCAAACTGCTTTCCTCAGAACTGCTTCTCGCCCAACGAAATCAAAAACCTTGAAACCCTAGATATCAAGAGCCCCCGCTCTGATACCAATTGTTGAACTAAGATCAAGCCCAATCTAGGATTATAGAAACAATGATTATATGCACAGCGGAATAACAATAATAAGAACAATCAAAGTTTCACAAGGTTTTTCTAATAACAAGAACAATGATCCTCTATGGATCTCTATTATTTTTCTCAAATGTTTTTCCTGGAGTTGTGTTTTTCTCTATAAAAACGTACTTAATACTAAAGCCTACAGTTCCTTTTATACACAAGGAACCCTAATACAATAATAAATAAAAATATCAATGCATATCACTACCTAAAATAGTTCATACATATCCTAACAAACTAATAATAAAGATACGGATTCACTATATCCGTAGAAAGAAGTCTTCAGCAGGAACACTATGTCAGCAGAAACCATCTATAGCTTCAGCAGGAACCTGTCAGAAGATCTCTATCAGCAGGAACTTCCAAAATTCCCAACACATTTTCTAATGCTAACACCACTGATGCTAATGATAGCAGGCATTGAACATAAACTGATGAGTCAATGTATTTCTTAATTTATATTGCAGGTGACTCCAATGGCTATTGATAATATAGATAGCAGCGCTAATGAGGTGGACGAAACTCAACCAAGTGATGTTGTGCGTGCTGAAGATGCGAGAATTCAGGAGAAGTCTAATGGACTTGTAACTTCGGAAAAGGTAATGGAAACAATGGTAAGTAATAAAACACCCCCTTTGATTTTTGAATTTTACATACATGACTAATGTACCGTGTTTTATATATACGTATAGGAACCTGCTAAAGCTGTCAGACCTAAGAAAACGCCCAAGTCACAACGAAACGGGTCTATAGATTCCCAATCGCAAGGAAATTTGTCTCCAACACAAGGAGTACCAACAGTATGTATTTCAACATGTTTCTTGTTATTCTTTTGTTTAAATAATGTAACGTGTTTTATATATACATATAGGAACCTGCTAAAACTGTCGGACCTAAGAAAATGCCTAAGTCATGACAAAACGGGTCTCCAGATTCCCAATCACACCAAAATGTGTCTCCAACACAAGCAGTGCCAACAGTATGTATTTCAACATGTTTCTTGTTATTATTTTGTTTAAATAATTTCTGATATATACATGCAAAAATTATTTTTTTTAGACATTTAAGTGCAAACTGTGGCACTTAAAGAAAACAAATATCGTTGCTTTGGGTACCGTATACAAGTCTCATGGAAAGCAAATGCTGCATAACCAAGCACTCCCAAATGATTGCTACAGAGTGTCAATCGATTCATCGTTAGTGGATGCAGCATGCATACCGGACGTAGCAAATAATGGGTTTAAAACAGTTAAGGAGGGCGTAGGTGGTTTCGTTGCATGGCCAAAGGATCAAGTTATTCTTGAACAGGAGGTACATACATGTGTTATTTCAACCTACATACATATAATTCTTCATATTTAATTCAATGTTTGATACAAGCGTATTTTGTTTGCTACAGATTACACCAACAAATACGATGCAAAAGATTAGTGACAACAATTATGGACCAAAAGTATAGGTGATGTAAACATAAATTAACAATTAATATTATAAACGCAGCAAAAAACCATCACCATACAAGGATCCATAGTGCCATATGATCAATCAAATAAAAAACAAATTAAACAAATATGTTTTATACCTTTGTAGCGTGATCCGGGTAACACCACCAATACTACCACACGAATGGAATGAGAAACCCAAGTGATCAAAGGAGATCACCTCTAAGAATAATCCACACTACACGTCATCGATCACCACCCGATGCTAGTCTTGACCTCGTAACCATGATCCTTGATACATCTACAATAGAATAATCAAGGAAGGGATCAAAAACACAAAACCCTAGATAGGGTGTGTTTATTTCGTGGCTTTTGAGGTATGGAGGATGGAGGAGAGATTTTCTCCTTCTCATGTGGTAAGTTCATTTTGTGTGATTGATTTACCTCAAAATAGATTTGACCTTATCAATCCACAATTACACTTAGCACCTCATAAAAGCTCAATAAGCCTCCCCAAGACCTTTTCAAGGCCGGCTACTATGAGGGCCCACAATGGGCTTGCCCATTGTTGGTCCAATCCAAAAACACTAAGTCTAACTTAGTATTTAACGACCCGTTATAGATCCCGAGTTACGTAGTCATTTATATATTGTAAATACGATAATTACAATCTATAAAATGTTGTCTCTGTGTATAAGTGTGTGACCCCATAGGCTCACATATGTCTAGCCATATAATTATTAATTATGACATGAGCATACTCCAACAGCTCCCACTTGCGACGTCATAATAATCAAGTAATTATACAAGCAATGGTTAGCGTCTAGCAACACGCCAATGCCCCTAGAAATATGTGAGGTTAGTTTCTTAAACGTCTCATGTAAGATGGTTTATATGTCATCTATCCTTTTGTTACAAATACCATGTTGAACATTAGACATGGATCAAATGTCATTCTAATAGTTCAACTATTATGTTTCTCGATATAGATATTGAACAAGATTACCAAGTGAATTAAGATTCATCTTAATTTCATTTGGGTACGGCCATACAAACATCTGTTCAATTCATCGAGGGGCCCAATAGTATCTAACTCCAAAACAAGTGGAGGAACAAATCCCGTTTTGACTACACGTGTCATTCACATGCTTCATATCACTCCTGATAATGGCCTTTATAACTACCTTATACAGGACAGCGTTTAACCATATCAAGGAATGAAATTCCACACATGCAAGACCTGCTTGCATCTCAAGTCTAAGGATAAGAGACATAACCTCTTGCGAGATTCACTATTGACGATGATCCATGTAGTGAATACTCGTAGGTTGGGTCAATCCAATGTTCATCACAATGAACAACATGTGAGTGTGGCAAATAAATCACCAACACGCTCACATTTGTCTTAATTTGATGATACTCCCGTATCGTCAACCGACAATGGATAATTTTAGAATAAATAAATTATTCATGGATTAAACATGCAAATATAGAACACAGTAGTATAAATGAAGACGATCATACCAGGTATATCAATTCATTGTATAATACGACTGCTTACAGTTCCATTATCCAAATACTAAAAACAGATATGCATTAGACTACTCATAGGTCAGAATCCGATGTTCCCACCATGATCGAATCATGTTGTACAAGGCAACAAGTAGTCATCTGAGTAAACTTTGAGAATACTTCTTTCAAAATTCATGAAAGGTTTGAATGATGATTGTCCTTTGTATGAGTGTAATCAAGTACAAGACGAGGATTGCAACAATACATTCCATAGGGTGTTTGAAGCCAGCAAAACACCTACACTAGTCAGTCATCTGAATAGTTTCTCAAACTATAAAGTATTCTTATTCTTTTAATGTATAACGCATTAATGCTCTCAGTCGAGCACATCCAGTCAGCAATGTTATCATTCATGATGACATCCTACCACGACTAGGGTTGAGTATCATCTAAGTTAAATAAGCATCAGCGTATGCAAATAAAACAGAGTTCCTCATATATCCATAAATGTTTGAACATATCTTTGGTCCTTTGTAGGTCCATTATCATGTCTGTTTAACAATTATCTAATGACTTTCACTTAGATATTTGTTGTTACCAAATCATCTTGCATTCATGCAAATGATATATACACAGTCCAATGCGTAATATGACTTACATGATGAATCCTTTAGTCGAACTTAAGATTTCCACTCATGTGTTCAATCTCATCAAGTGAGATTGATCATTGAGACTCCCCTCAATAACGTGTCATATTATGTTTAGACTTAATAACCGCTTATGTTTATTCTAATAAACATATACATAACAAGGTTGTATGTCTTATTTTATAAATCCCTCAAGAGAAACTTCATTCCAAGCTAAGGATTAAAGTCTAGCTTAGATGGAATATTGTTTCTAATATGTTAACGACATATGAGATTTAAGAAAATAAATACAGTGCTCCAACTTGCTCTTAGTGTACTTAGGAGTAATCTTATTAATCAAAATCAAATTAATGATTTTATAATTAACTCAAGATCTTTGCTCCTAGATGCATGATCTAATCCACACATGGATTATTTTATCTTGTATACATAATAAAGATTATATGGATTCATAAACCCTTTTGATTACTCATCGTCCTCGCAAAGGTAATCAACAAGAAAAGTGTTTTGATATCCTATTGTCATATTTCATTTACATGAAAACAGGTATGACTATTAATCATCTTTATACATTTAATGTTTCTAGGTAGAAAGATTTAGTCATAGTCAATTTCTTGAGTACAAGTAAACTCCTTTTACTAGTCGTGCATTAAATGTGTGTACAAGTTTTCCCTTTTGAGTCTTCTTATCAAGAAACTCATTCTTAACCTCACAGTCTAACTGATTGGTAAGGGATCAATCAAACTCCACGAGTGATTATATTACAAGGGCTGCATCTTAACATTCATAGTTTTGAGCTACTCATCAGATACAATATCTGATAATGCATCTCAGTAGTTAGCAGGTTCACCATGATCCTCTAACTTATGTCCCTCAGCATTGATATAAAAACTATATCATTCAGGTGCAAGAGGTATCCTTGCGGATTTATGAATGAGAGATATCAATCTATGGTTTAACATATGCATGTTCAACCTTAGTATGACATTAGTAAGTGTACTCAGAAGGTTGTAGTATTTGGTTCTTGAACAACTTCAAGGTCTAAAGGTACTCCCACTTGCTTTTTTATGTAGAGACTAATCTCTAGATACTCAGCATCTTGAGTAACAATAAATTGTTTTCAAGTGGGACAACCAAAATACACCGTTAGTTCTTAACTCTAGTTTGTTAATTACTTACTCTTAAGTAGTTAACAAATTCAGAACTTCAATCAAGACATAATGAGATTCATCTCATGCCACAATACAATGGTGTCTTAAATTCCTTCTGGGTTGGAATCATATTGAGTGTACACATGGCACACCCAATTTCTAACCTTGATAGCTTTGGAGGTAAAACAGTTTAAGTCATCAAAGATCAAACAATATCAATAGTGTTTGATTTTCCACGATGGACATACCATAAAGTTGTGGTATTCCATGAGGACTGATGTTGTGAGACTGTCACATAACTCATTAGATGAACTTATACTTTTGGCTTACATATCTACCAACCAAGTCAAACCAGATGGCATCAATAGTAATTTTAGCCTATTGCATACTTTACTTCATGTGTATGTTTTGACTAGAAAACATAAACATTTAATATTATACGTCGTAAGTGTACATGTCTTAACAAGAAGACATAACAAATCAACGTCTTACTTTACATTATTTGTCTTTCAACAATTATCGGAATTGATGTTTGTGTCTTTACAAGAGACCTAAACATATTCAACTAAAGTAATTACGAGCGCCGACACTAGGCCTCAATAGTAATTTCAAGTTAATTTCATACTTCATGATTATGACTTTACAAGAAGACATAATCATATTTACTAAACAATTAAGTGAATATGTTGAAGTAGCTTTTCATGTTATCTTGATATTTGTTCTAATTAGGACATCCTACATTTTATGTGTAGAAGTCCTAGTAGAATCTTAGTTTCTTACCTTTAAGTCAAGAAAAACTATTAGTCATATTGTTATATGTTGTACCTTGCATACATTAAGATTTCTCCCACTTGTGCATGGCACAACATCATGATAGTATACAAGCACCACTACGCTCGTGTGTTTGTATGAGCAATATGACAATGTCTAAGATAACATATGATTTTTAGTCAAAATCAAAATATAAATATGTAGAACTTTATCGTTTTAATAATGAATCATGCATAACAAGTTGATAGATAATATTTCAGAAAGCAACATCAGAAAAGCGACAAGTTATCTTATAAAATTTATGCAATGGTTCTTATATAAACTATGATGCTTAACATGTGGAAAGTAATGTATTATTTCAAGACAATCTGGAAATAAGATGGGTAACTTGTAAGGTAATAGAGCTTACAACTCCCACTGGATTAGACAACATTACATGTGTTTCGTCACCAGTAATATAATCACGTAGCTCCCACTGGATTAGACAACATTACATGTGTTTCGTCACCAGTGGAGAGTGATCGGCGATTAGATACTTTCCTTCTTTCATTGAATATCTACACATTATTGCTAATGTGAATCACTTTGACTAGTAAACATGTACTTAGGTATTCAAGGAAGTGCATCAAGTTCTAACATATAGATGATGGGCTAGCCATCATTGCTATTTTAACTTGAAAATAGGCATGCATTTCCTCCAAACTTGGTCTACTTTACCACAAGGGTATGTAGGACCTTAGTAGGCATATTGGGTTAAGGCAAACTGCTAGGTAATCATGCTAGTAATTGCCTTTACCGCATTGCGGTTTATTGATACTTCCGTCTTCTAATTATTTAAACTCATTTTAGTTTGGTAGCTAGTACGAAATAGGTTGACCAAGCAAGAACATGCAAATATCGCCAAAGGTCTAACCAATGAGCAAAATTCGCCAAGGGTTGAAATGGCCCTAAGGTCTGACCAAAGAGGTCAAGTCAAGTGCACGTGTTCTTGGTTGTCCAAATATCTTATATTTCTTCAATGTTTCAAAACCGAAACAAGGGTTATAAACACAACGTTGAAGGAATAAGATGTGTAACCATACTTAACCGTTTTGACTTTTACAAGACATCACGATTTCTAGAGTAGGTTTTCCTTGAGTTTGATTAGAATTAGGAAAATTCAAATATTCCTATTATGGCTTTTCCTCATAAAGAAAAATGATAGGAATAAGTCTCTTTCTTACAAGGAAAGATCGACTTAGTTCGTCCTTTTAACAAGAAAAGAACAAACTCTTGTTTACGGTATACGTTGCATTAATTGAATTTACAAAGTTCAATTTTAGTATTTTCGATAATTATCCTTTTATAAATTAATTAGCCCATGTTTATAATTTAAAACAATTAATTTACGAAAAGGCTAAGATCCTCATTGAGGTTCGACCATTAATGCAGTTGATCTACTAGAAATGGTGGATTCAATAGGTAGGCGACGATCACCAATTGTATTACATGTACAACTCTTAGATCCTTATGGGACTCATGGCATCTAGTGTCAAACAACTAGTGTCATGTAGGCATGTTTAGTCTCATCTTTGCCTCGGGTAAGGGTCTGACCACACTACTCGATTAAGTCATCCAATTTGAAAACTGTGAGAATAATCCTAGGTCTGACCATGGAGAATAGTCACCTTGGGTTACAATTCAGCCTAGGTCTGACCAGATGCTAAAAGGTAATTGCAAGTGTTCTCATAATTGGACGGCGTGACTTAAATTTTGACGGGTAAATAGTTTTGATGTGGATCAAAAACGTGTACGAAAGAAGCATGCATTCATTCTTCGTAGCACAAGTTAAAAACTTTTCTTAACTTAAGTCTAATCATTGTTTTAATTTATGTGTGTCAAGTTGTCCATTTTCAAGACTAATATAAATCCTAAGTGGATTATAATTAAGTTTGGACAATACAATAAATAAATAAACAATCTTAACTAGTTTAAGTGTTATTTAGAAAACAATGATTTTTAAGTTTCAAATCATATTTAAACTTAGTTAAACTAAATCATAAGACTTAGTTCAAAATGGTTTATGTTTTGTTTCAAGTTTTAAGAAAACAATTTTCGTTTTACATGTAGTCACAACATACATGAAACAACCAAACAAACATACAACCACAATATGCAAAGCCTCAACCGATGAAAATCCTATGCTTGGCCTCGTGAGCCATCACGAGAACCAAGGGTCAACTAGGGACACATAGCACAACCACACGGAGGGCTCCCACTTGCCCCAAGACAATCATGGGCAAGTAAAGGCCCATAATGCACATGAAAACTTGATTCTGTCAGCCCAGTTTTTCTGTTTTGCGAGGCCCAAATGCCCAGGAAGATCACCTCCTCATGATTCGGCCCAGTTGACAAAGTTGTAGCCCTATGTCTTGTGGACCTGCACCAAAAAATTTAGCCAAAAATACCTTATCAATCAATAGGAAATTGCATTTTCCCAACAGGTGTCCAGCAGCTACTTTCGGTCTACAACTCTTCATTCTTTCGCCATTTGCTTCCAAGCATTCGGTTACAATATATATAAAGTAAAATACATCTAATCTACTTTGTATCTACTGTAAAAATGCCCAAACAATGGCAAAACCAAAATGAAATACATTACAAAAGTGCCGAAACAATGGCAAACCCCAAAACAAGAAAAAAAAATGCAACCAACAATCACAATCACAACGCACAAGTGGTCAAGGTTTTCATCGGCTTTGCATATACACATAATAATACATACAATTATGATCATTACAATGTGTTGGCTAACTCCATGGACAAACATGCATGTATTTGCCATGGATAACAAAATAAATAACAAGAAATAAATTGTTAGCCAACGAATCGAAGAAATAATTAACAAGAATTAAAACCCCGAATGGTACGCGTGACAAATGGCCATAGACTCATAACCCATTGATATTAGGACCATCTTAACACCATTTTACCATAGAAAAATAAGCCTCATGGGCTGTCACAACTCGTAATTTCAGGCCATTTTTCCGAACCTCGACAATTTACTATTCACGAGTTACTATTCACTGGCACTATTCATTCCAAAATTTTTATTTCATATTCTCGTAAGTTAAACTATTTTAATGATAACCCGAGATTTTGGAACTCGTCGGAGAATTTCTGCAAGAATCACGAAACCGTGTCCGAGACTTACTTTAAGGTTTAAACGTCATTTAGGCATCCCGATATGTCCAAACAACATTACCAACAAGAGAAATATATGTTTTCCACCTTCCGTGACATTTTCATGAATTTAGGAATTTTAGGATACCCGGTTTTAAGTTTTGTGACTTTACGACTTACAGTTAGCAATTAACGGGACCGAAACTCACTCCGTAAGTCAAGATAAGTATCCAGCCTATAATATCTAGATATTTTCTGAAAAATATCTAGATATTTCAAAAACCTAGTGAATTTACCATTTTACCCTTCCATCAAAATTACCAAAATGCCATTGGACTATAAAAAGACTAAACTAGCTTATTTTTAGGAAAAAAATCACAAATCCTCTCTCCCTTCCCTCTCTAGCTCACGGCACACCAAGAACATGGAGGAGATCCCATAATTTTTCCAAGATCGAGTGTTAGATTAGTCCCAAATACCTTCCTTGTTAGAGTTTTGCAATAAAAACTCCAAGGTTGTGGTCATTTTTCATTCTAGCTCACCAATCATCAAGTAAGCTTCAAGAACATCTTTCTAATCTTTTCATACTTTCAATCTATTGTTTTTCATGTTATATTGATGATTGATCATGCAAAATACAAGTTATCTATACCACTTTGTTCATTTTCATAATAAACCCTAGATCTATAGGTTTTATTAACATCCTTATGAGATCCTTGGTAGATTAGCAAGGTTGATGATGTTTAGGACCCCATGACACCCTAAGAAGATGTATGGTAGGATTTGGGATCATTTGAAGTTGTTTGGTTGGTTTTTGAACAAGTTAGCAACTAGGAAAACCAAGTTTTAACACTTATAGAAAGTTGCTGTCCCATTTTGCAAAACGTGGGAAACTCAGGGGCTAGGGTGTAACTTTGGACCAAAGATTTAGAAAATACATTCCAAGACGAAACTATGGCCGAAAGAATGGATAAAAACCGAGTTATAACGAAGGAGATACGAAGTTTTAAAGTTAGGCGACGAAAAACTATTTTCTGAAAATAAGCTTGCTGTTTGCCAAACTTCAAGGGACAAAACGAGGCGTTAGACATGATCTAGGAGGGCCGAGCTACTGAAAACATGTTAGTTCATGCTAGGACGATTCCGTGGATATAAAGAACATAGAAAACGGACTTATAACGACCAAGATATGCACGTTTGAAAACCTGGCGAAACTTATTATTTTTGACAGCTTCTTATAGCAAAATATATTACAAGTGTAAAACAGTTTTCTTTCAAGTCACCATGTTGCGAGCTATTTTCCCGTTGATCGAGTCACGTATGACCAAAACCCAAAGGAGACGGCTGAGAGATTATGTTACAAGGTTTTCAAAAACGTCAAGTTCTATTCCTAACTCTTAACGTACAATATTTTGCGGCTAGTTTTGCGAGGCCGTTTGGTCACATTTTCACAGGTTATAAAAAGAGTTATTTGCGACGAAACCATTATATTTGACAATAGAACACCAAACGAGGATCATAGAGTATCATTTCAACATATTTACACGAAAAGTAGTTCATGACTTAGCGAGACGTCAAAAATGTAGTTTTCGACGAAAAACGTTATTTTCAAAACTAACGAGTGGTATCGTTAACATACGTAATTGCATGAGTAGAATCATTTCATTTGCTTACCTTAGATCATATCATTCACATTAGGTCGCGGTTAGAGACCGAGCCTCGTTCCAGCATATTCACTACTAGTATTGTTGCTATCGCATCAGGTGAGTTTTCATAGCCCCTACTTTTATACGTTTTGAACTTTTGGGGGAGATACATGCTTAAATTACTTTTCTCGTTCATCTAATACGCTTGCTTGGTATGCAGACATCTAATACGCTTTGCATTGGTATGCAAGACATCTAATACGCTTTGCATTGGTATGCAAGACATCTAATACGCTTTGCATTGGTATGCAAGACATCTAATACGCTTTGCATTGGTATGCAAGACATCTAATACGTTTTGCATTGGTATGCAAGTCATCTATTCTATTGTGCATTGGTATGCAAGACATCTATTACATTGTGCATTGGTATGCAAGTCATCTATCCTAATCATTTTATGTTAGCATTGGGTTGTAAACACACAGGTTGCAAGTCTTGAATGGGCAGGGCTTGGAACTGAGTGGATTTACAATGCCTATGCCGTGGAAACTTTCTCTAAACGCTTTTCAACTTATTTATAACAAACTCTATGAACTCACCAACCTCGTGTTGACACTTTAGCATGTATTTTCAGGAACTAAGCAATAGCACGCTACTGGAGGCTTTTGGCAGGGCATGGCATGGTCATAGAAGACTCTGATAAACATTTGGGACCGCTTAACTTATTTTATGGGCCAACTTCCGCACTACTTTTCATAATGTAAATTAACACTTTTGACTTCTCAAATATATTCTAAATGATTGATGTGAAAACCGTTCTTTACACTTGTGTTGTGATACCAATTGAGTTGCACCCCAGTGGCATGTATGCTTCCGCTGGACCCGATTTTGGGGGTGTGACAGATTGGTATCAGAGCCTAGGCTATAGAGAATTGGGTAATTTTAAAACCTAAACTATAGCTACTTTTACGAAAACTTAACCCTATGACCGCCACGTGCCTGCCTGCCAAGCTGATGCCTCATTTGTGGTTTGTTGCTAACATATTTAATGAGATTTATACCTTATTGCCAGATAGATTATACTCACTTATTCTCGTTGATTACTGTGATTTTCTTACATATAAGGGTGCATACATATCATACACGTCACAGCGTTACACCTTTTCCTTACGTAGTTTCATCATTCGACCTCAAGCCTGATCACCTGCCTTAGACTTTTGAACCACCCTTTACATGTGAAGGACATAGTATTATTATAACTAAGCTGAGTATTCCAAAATCCATTGAACCTCGGTGGAATATAGACTAGTCATCTATATTCGACCCGGGACAGTGGGACATAGCCTGACTACCTATGTTCGACTCAGAGATGAATTTTGCAATACTGAGAGTAGTTATAATGGAATTATGTCCGGATTGATTTGATCGGTGTAAGCAATTCCATAATCGAGCCAAATTTTCAAAAGATCCTCCTTCAAACCACTTGTTCCTAGTTTGATCTAAGTGACAGTTCTTGTTTGATGAGTTGCGAGGATCAAACTGGAATCAAGTTGTTACCCGAGCCGATTCTGTTTAATCTCATGACAGTTCTTGTTTGATGAGTTGTGAGATTAAATTTGAATCGACAACCTCAAACCGATTTAGCCTAATCCCATGACAGTTCTTGTTTGATGAGTTGTGGGATTAAGTAGAAATCGGTTACCTAGAGGTCTTTTGAAGGCTATGCTCGATCATGGGAAAGTTTACCCCCATCAAACCCGACCATGAGAACGTGCGTACGTAGAACGAGCGAGCTGAATTCAGGGATGAATTCCTCTAACGGGTGGAGACTGTCACAACTCGTAATTTCAGGCCATTTTTCCGAACCTCGACAATTTACTATTCACGAGTTACTATTCACTGGCACTATTCATTCCAAAATTTTTATTTCATATTCTCGTAAGTTAAACTATTTTAATGATAACCCGAGATTTTGGAACTCGTCGGAGAATTTCTGCAAGAATCACGAAACCGTGTCCGAGACTTACTTTAAGGTTTAAACGTCATTTAGGCATCCCGATATGTCCAAACAACATTACCAACAAGAGAAATATATGTTTTCCACCTTCCGTGACATTTTCATGAATTTAGGAATTTTAGGATACCCGGTTTTAAGTTTTGTGACTTTACGACTTACAGTTAGCAATTAATGGGACCGAAACTCACTCCGTAAGTCAAGATAAGTATCCAGCCTATAATATCTAGATATTTTCTGAAAAATATCTAGATATTTCAAAAACCTAGTGAATTTACCATTTTACCCTTCCATCAAAATTACCAAAATGCCATTGGACTATAAAAAGACTAAACTAGCTTATTTTTAGGAAAAAAATCACAAATCCTCTCTCCCTTCCCTCTCTAGCTCACGGCACACCAAGAACATGGAGGAGATCCCATAATTTTTCCAAGATCGAGTGTTAGATTAGTCCCAAATACCTTCCTTGTTAGAGTTTTGCAATAAAAACTCCAAGGTTGTGGTCATTTTTCATTCTAGCTCACCAATCATCAAGTAAGCTTCAAGAACATCTTTCTAATCTTTTCATACTTTCAATCTATTGTTTTTCATGTTATATTGATGATTGATCATGCAAAATACAAGTTATCTATACCACTTTGTTCATTTTCATAATAAACCCTAGATCTATAGGTTTTATTAACATCCTTATGAGATCCTTGGTAGATTAGCAAGGTTGATGATGTTTAGGACCCCATGACACCCTAAGAAGATGTATGGTAGGATTTGGGATCATTTGAAGTTGTTTGGTTGGTTTTTGAACAAGTTAGCAACTAGGAAAACCAAGTTTTAACACTTATAGAAAGTTGCTGTCCCATTTTGCAAAACGTGGGAAACTCATTGGCTAGGGTGTAACTTTGGACCAAAGATTTAGAAAATACATTCCAAGACGAAACTATGGCCGAAAGAATGGATAAAAACCGAGTTATAACGAAGGAGATACGAAGTTTTAAAGTTAGGCGACGAAAAACTATTTTCTGAAAATAAGCTTGCTGTTTGCCGAACTTCAAGGGACAAAACGAGGCGTTAGACATGATCTAGGAGGGCCGAGCTACTGAAAACATGTTAGTTCATGTTATGACGATTCCGTGGATATAAAGAACATAGAAAACGGACTTATAACGACCAAGATATGCACGTTTGAAAACCTGGCGAAACTTATTATTTTTGACAGCTTCTTATAGCAAAATATATTACAAGTGTAAAACAGTTTTCTTTCAAGTCACCATGTTGCGAGCTATTTTCCCGTTGATCGAGTCACGTATGACCAAAACCCAAAGGAGACGGCTGAGAGATTATGTTACAAGGTTTTCAAAAACGTCAAGTTCTATTCCTAACTCTTAACGTACAATATTTTGCGGCTAGTTTTGCGAGGCCGTTTGGTCACATTTTCACAGGTTATAAAAAGAGTTATTTGCGACGAAACCATTATATTTGACAATAGAACACCAAACGAGGATCATAGAGTATCATTTCAACATATTTACACGAAAAGTAGTTCATGACTTAGCGAGACGTCAAAAATGTAGTTTTCGACGATAAACGTTATTTTCAAAACTAACGAGTGGTATCGTTAACATACGTAATTGCATGAGTAGAATCATTTCATTTGCTTACCTTAGATCATATCATTCACATTAGGTCGCGGTTAGAGACCGAGCCTCATTCCAGCATATTCACTACTAGTATTGTTGCTATCGCATCAGGTGAGTTTTCATAGCCCCTACTTTTATACGTTTTGAACTTTTGGGGGAGATACATGCTTAAATTACTTTTCTCGTTCATCTAATACGCTTTGCATTGGTATGCAAGACATCTAATACGCTTTGCATTGGTATGCAAGACATCTAATACGCTTTGCATTGGTATGCAAGACATCTAATACGTTTTGCATTGGTATGCAAGTCATCTATTCTATTGTGCATTGGTATGCAAGACATCTATTACATTGTGCATTGGTATGCAAGTCATCTATCCTAATCATTTTATGTTAGCATTGGGTTGTAAACACACAGGTTGCAAGTCTTGAATGGGCAGGGCTTGGAACTGAGTGGATTTACAATGCCTATGCTGTGGAAACTTTCTCTAAACGCTTTTCAACTTATTTATAACAAACTCTATGAACTCACCAACCTCGTGTTGACACTTTAGCATGTATTTTCAGGAACTAAGCTATAGCACGCTACTGGAGGCTTTTGGCAGGGCATGGCATGGTCATAGAAGACTCTGATAAACATTTGGGAACGCTTAACTTATTTTATGGGCCAACTTCCGCACTACTTTTCATAATGTAAATTAACACTTTTGACTTCTCAAATATATTCTAAATGATTGATGTGAAAACCGTTCTTTACACTTGTGTTGTGATACCAATTGAGTTGCACCCCAGTGGCATGTATGCTTCCGCTGGACCCGATTTTGGGGGTGTGACATGGGCTGATTTGAAATCGGGTTAAAAATCTCTTAAAAAACACGTTTTTAGGCCATTTTACGGGTACCGATCAACTAAACAATCAACGTATACATAACAAATGGCCATAAGATCAAAAAGTACAGATCTTAATACCTTCTTAAGGTCGACATATTCATAATATTTAAGCCCTAGGGGCTGTTTTAAAATGACACTTTTCAATCCATTAAAAAACCACGTTTTTAGCCATTGTTACGCATACAAGATGATCATATGACAACATATGATGGCTCGTGATACCACTATAGGTGATGTAAACATAAATTAACAATTAATATTATAAACGCAGCAGAAAACCATCACCATACAAGGATCCATAGTGCCATATGATCAATCAAATAAAAAACAAATTAAACAAATATGTTTTATACCTTTGTAGCGTTATCCGGGTAACACCACCAATACTACCACACGAATGGAATGAGAAACCCAAGTGATCAAAGGAGATCACCTCTATGAATAATCCACACTACACGTCATCGATCACCACCTGATGCTAGTCTTGACCTCGTAACCATGATCCTTGATACATCTACAATAGAATAATCAAGGAAGGGATCAAAAACACAAAACCCTAGATAAGGTGTGTTTATTTCGTGGCTTTTGAGGTATGGAGGAGGGCGGAGAGATTTTCTCCTTCTCATGTGGTAAGTTCATTTTGTGTGATTGATTTACCTCAAAATAGATTTGACCTTATCAATCCACAATTACACTTAGCACCTCATAAAAGCTCAATAAACCTCCCCAAGACCTTTTCAAGGCCGGCTACTATGAGGGCCCACAATGGGCTTGCCCATTGTTGGTCCAATCCAAAAATAATAAGTCTAACTTAGTATTTAACGACCCGTTATAGATCCCGAGTTACGTAGTCATTTATATATTGTAAATACGATAATTACAATCTATAAAATGATGTCTCTGTGTATAAGTGTGTGACCCCATAGGCTCACATATGTCTAGCCATATAATTATTAATTATGACATGAGCATACTCCAACAAAAAGTACCGTCGAAGCGCAAACAATATGTCTCTATTGAAGCCATAAAGCAAGCTAGGACGGCGAAGAGTCAAAAGTCTTTAAATTATGGTACTTGAGAATTTGATTATGTACGACATTACAATTGTATATTCTGTTCAGTTATATACATTCGAGTTTTATTCAATTTTTTTTTTTTTTTTTTTTAATTATGTTTTATATATATATACTCATTCCAGCAGCACTAGTATAGTACTAGCAGTAGTAACTCTGCTTAAGTTGGACTAACTTAGTACTAGCAGTAGTAACTCTGCTCCAACAGTACTACCTTAGCACTAGCAGTAGTAATCCTGTGACTAAAAGATGCACTCACATAATATGGTCACGCTTATCAACATTATTGGTCACTCTTTGTTTAATTCGATGTGTGACTAAATATTACAAAATGCCACACAAACTAAAAATTCATGTGACCATTGGATGAACAATAGTCACGCAAAATACACATTTCTTCACTTTAAACAGCATATGGTCACACTTATTAACACTTTTGGCCACTTTATGCTTAATTGTATGTGACTAAATACCCAAAACAAACATGCTTTGTGTGACTAAATATTACAAAAGGCCACACAAACATAAAATTCAAGTGGCCATTGGATGAACAATAGTCACACAAAATACACATTTCTTCACTTTAAACAGAATATGGTCACACTTTTAGCCACTTTTTGCTTAATTGTATGTTACTAAATACCCAAAACAAACATGCTTTGTGTGACTAAATATTACAAAAGGCCACACAAAAATAAAATTCAAGTGGCCATTGGATGAACAATAGTCACACAAAATACACATCTCTTCACTTTAAACAGCATATGGTCACACTTATTAACACTTTTGGCCCGTTTCTGCTTTTTTGTATGTGACTAAATACCCAAATCAAACATGCTTTATGTGACTAAATATTACAAAAGGCCACACAAACATAACATTCATGTGGCCATTGGATGATCAATAGTCACACAAAATACACATTTCTTCAGTTTAAACAGCATATGGTCACACTTATTAACACTTTTGGCCACTTTTTGCTTAATTGCATGTGACTAAATACCCAAAACAAACATGCTTTGTGTGACTAAATATTACAAAAGGCCATATAAACATAAAATTCAAGTGGCCATTGGATGAACAATAGTCACACAAAATACACATTTCTTCACTTTAAATAGCATATGGTCACATTATTAACACTTTTGGCCACTGATTTTTAAATTGTATGTGACTAACGCCAAAAAAAAACAACACACGTTGTGTGACTAAATCATCTCACACGTCACATTTATTACATATTCATGTGGCCACAGGACTGGAAATAGTCACACAAAATACACATTTACTTGAATAAATCATCTCAAATGTCACATATATTATATATTTATGTGGCCAAAGGACGAACAATAGTTACTCTCAAAAAACATTTGTGTGACTATAAAGTGTATAGGTCACTGATACTGATTAATCCAACAAAACTTGTGCCTAATTTGTCACACATATTCGGGTTTTGGTCACTCTTTTTCAATGAAAACGGCCACAAACTAAACAACGTCACCATATGCTACCTACGATGGCGCGACCTTTGGTGACACACACCAAAAAAAAGTGTGTGACTATATGCATATCGTCACTCATTTTTGGTGTGACGAAATCCCATATCTATACCAGTGGTGGTGCTTTGTTTGATTGATGGTTAGGATTTGGTGGTGGTGCCATGGTTGATGCAAGTAAAGTGGTTTGTAAGTTCATGGCTTCTTGAAGGTGGCAGTCCACCATGTTGGAGAAAGCATAGAGACCATCTAGTTGGTTATTTATTTGCTCTTGAGTTTGTGGAGGATCAATCCACATTGATTCTTCAATTTCCCAATAAGTAGGGAAAAATGATTTAGGTTGTTGAGGTTGAAGCTCATGTGGTTGATGATCATCATGGAAAAACTCATTGGGCATGAATGATGCCCGAGGTGGTTCGTGAGCAATACGCTCAACGGAAGCAAAAGATGGCATTGGTGGTGGATTGGTTGATCTTGGTGGTAAGTCTTCTAAACTTTCCATGAAAGGATAAGGGGATGTTGGTGGTGTATCAAAAAGTTTAATGGGTTCAAGTTTTGGAGACTTTGGTGGTGATGGTGATTTTGGTGTTTGTGATGGAGCAGGAGGTGGTGTGGTTGCCACAGGAGTTTTGGTTGGTGGTGGAGTTGTCACAATGATCGGAGATCGTCGTTAGGGTCTTTGAGTACTTAGGTTGATGACATTGTCATCATGAATGTTGATTGGTGATTCCTTAGAGGATGAGGAGTTTAGGTTAACGAAACAACATGGTTTGACACTAATTCTAGCGGTTCTTCTAGGTGATCTATTTGAAGGTGATGAGTTGGTTGACTTTGTCATTTTGAATTTGCTTGAGAAATGCTAAGATTCACAGGGAGTTGTGATGAAGGGATGAAGATGAAGATCCTGGAGGTGCTTATTTATAATGGTAAAGAATTATGGAATATTGTGCATTGATTTGATGTTAATCCACTTAAATTTGATCTATCCTCATGATTTGGAAGTGTTAATGAACTTGTCTAATCAACTAACATCAAACCAATGGAGGTGGATTGAGTGAAGGAAGTGAGATATGCAGTTAATGTGTTGTAATGATGACCAAATCTTGAAGGTCAGAGACCCACGGATTGGAAGGTACCAAATAAAGGGTTCCTTCCTTTATAGAGAAAGGTACCTTGAGTGGTTTTTGAGAAATTTCAAATTTTGGTGGGAAATGCTTATTCTACTGGTGCAAGTGAACTAAAATTATCCTAATGTGTGTAATAACAAGTAAAAGGAACCTAATAAAAATAAATGAGTGATCAATAGTGCGGGAAAAATAAAGAAAAATAAAAAAAATATGTTCAGGTCTGGCGGCACCAAAATTTACAATGGGCGGAACCCAAAATTTGGTGCCGCCCAATCCATCCATTTAATTTTTGGCGGGTACCAAAAATTTACACCAGCGGAACCAAATTTTTGGTTCCGTCCCGTCCGTGGGTACCTGAAATGTTCACAGAGGGCTTTTTTGACCCTCGTAAACTCGTTCAAATTCCGTAATTTTTCCTGGAACATGTGTAATTAATTAGTTGTGATTGGGAAACCAGAATAAAACAAATAAATACATATGAATGGACAGAGATCAAGCAATGGGTAGAAATTTCACTAAAACGTGAAAAGAGAAAATTTGATAACATTACAATGTTATCCACCTGCAAAGCATGAGGTTAGTTCACATAATTGTTTAAGCAAGTTAATATCCTAGAAATAGCTAAATACATCATACATCATTGTTTAGAAACATTGTACCAAACACTCATGAAACCATCACTTATTTGTCCAATTTCTTGTTGATCTTGGTGAGAAACCTTCCAATGCATTTAAACTTTCCTCTTGTTTGTTTGAACTCACCTGATTCATTTGGAATTGTTGGAAGTTCCCTAAGGTACTCAAGAGGAGGGAGCTTAGAGTTTGGAAGTCCATCTTCTTCGCTATTGGATGATGATGAGGAAGTTGGAGGTTGTGGACGTTTTCCTTTGGAATTTGTTTTTGTTACTCGTTTGTCACTTAATGGTACAAAAATATGGTCAACAAGAGAATAGTCAGGACGTAACCCTCTAGCATTTGGTGGGATTGGTGCAAAGGCTCTATAAAGACGAGTGAGAAGCATCCCGTAGGGAAGAGCAGTGGTTCCTAGAGTGGGTATGTTGGCCATCCTTTTGGCAACATAGTAGGCTAAGTTAAACGGTTGACAAGTTGATAAACTATAGAGCATGTAGCAAAGACAAGCATTGAGATGATCACGGTTTCCAATGGTACATAAGACATTTGCCCTAAGGACTTCTTCCTATTTCCTGAATTGAGGTTTGAGTTCATTGAGTTCCATACCAAATGGATCTCGGTTGATTTCATTTCCTTTACGGGTTGTTCTTATACCCGAAGCTCTAGGAAGGAACAAATGTTCCCGGATTGTTTCTTTGTCAACCAAGTAAGTTTGGTAGGGAGGAGTACGATCAGCAATTGTGTCAAGAATCGAGAGGAACCATTTGTACGAGTAAAGGCATGTGCCTTCGCAAGGAAGTCCAAGGACTTCGGCAAATTGACGAAGAGGAATATGAAACTCATTTTGGTT
This sequence comes from Artemisia tridentata subsp. tridentata, assembly GCA_021014915.2. Taxonomy (NCBI): domain Eukaryota; kingdom Viridiplantae; phylum Streptophyta; class Magnoliopsida; order Asterales; family Asteraceae; genus Artemisia; species Artemisia tridentata. The sequence continues at coordinate 126,325,962 of CP139505.1, read as the reverse complement.
TGCCTTAAAGTGAATTGTCATTATACCATCATCTTCACTTGCGAGAACTACGCTAGCATAGAACTCGAGGACAAATCTAGGACAAATTTGTTCGTTAATGTCTAGGAGACAATCAAAGTTGATGGTTGGAAGTTGTTGATGAAGGTTTGTGCCTTCTAGGAAGGATGGGTGTATGGTTCTACCCTCATGAAAGTACTGTTTTTCTAAAGCTTTGAAAATTTCAACTTGTGTTGGATAATTCCCTTAGTCTTATGATGTTTGGGAGTGTAGTTGAGAGTGTCTTTGTGGTTATAGTGAGTTGCGGGGGGCATGTTTGTTCCTAGAGACAAATATTTTACTCTTTAGTAAAAAATAATGAGAATTTCGATATAACATTCTAGTGTGTGCCTACATGAAAACAATGTGGAGGTGCGGTTATCTCGACTCTTTTTAATGCATAAATAATTTTATTTAGTAGTTTTTGTAAAAATATGAGAGATAACCCAAACGCTCCTAATTCAATGTAGCTTCGATTGAATGTACCTGAAAATACATATTAATTATGTACTTCCTTTAGCATTCAAGAGACATTATGCAAGTGATGTTTAAACATAACATTTTTATTTGTATGGACAATGAAAAATTGTTTGTTCTTAAAAGTGAGAAGCTTTACAAAAATTTGACATGGGGTTTTTAGTAAGTCTTGATAATGTTTTACAAGATGCAATTCCTAACTAAGGGAAACATGATTAATTATGTAATATACAAATGTACTTCATGCTCTACCTAAGAAAATGCATAATCCCCAAGTTTGGTTTTGTGAATAAATTAGAAACCCTAGACTCAGAATTAGGAGAAGAAAGAGGGTAACGAAACTTACAATGTTGATTAGAGCTGAGATTAGTTGAAGAAATTGCCTTAATTGTGAGTTTAGTGTGATGTGGAGTGAGTTTAGGTCATTGTGTATTTTTAATTTGGAAAGGGAGGTGTTTGTTTTTAGCATGATATCTGATGCGTGGTTTTGCAACCTTACAACAGGTTTTACCTCTCGAGGGATCTCGAGAGGCTTACAACCCCACCAGGCAGTGTACCTGACCGATGTAGTATAGTGTAGTGGTAAGTACGGGGGATTGATCGTTCTCCACAGGGAATAGTGTTCGTTAGGTATGAAAAACTACTCTAATAGGTCTAAGGGTGAGGGATGATTCTTTTTGTGTTTTTATATTTTTACGAAAGCAAGTAAAATCTCGGGTTTGAAAGAGTGGGCGGAATTAGTTGCTAGTCAACTAACCCAAGTTACTACGAATGCAAATAAAATAAAATAACAGAAAATGAAAAGGTTGGTGAAAACTTATGTAGAGAGAAATGTGTTTACTTAGATTTCCTTACTCCCTAACTATCTTTTACCGGTTGATTAGTGTGTATTAGTCACGTGGATGACGGGTGTATTCCTTAATACCATTCGTGGGGTGGCGTACGTACTTCCCCAACTCTACAAGCTCCTACTTCACTCCTATGTCGAGCCGGCTAGGAAGCTCCTAACATGGGATCACTAGAATTCGCTCATGCATTAAATACAACCATAAAAACCTTTAGTACGCATTGGTTCATGTTTCTTAAGACGTTCAAGCAAGTTACCGAATAGGAAGTTAGCCAGTTTTCTTAAGCCTAACATAGATGAACAATCATCCAATACAACTAACAACACACTAATAACCAATAATCAATAGCTAGGTTTCATTAGATCTAAGCAAACACAAGATAAATCTAGCCTAGCATGTTAAACAAAAGACAAGAACAAGATAGAATCAAACAACACATAGACATATTGAATGATTAATTGATAACTTATCTTCAATGTAACATGGAAGATCTCAAGGAAAAAAGCCTTGAAAAAGCTGCCAAATTCGTCTTAGGGTTTTCACACACAAAGTTCCTCAATAAGTTCCACACTAATGACAAAAAATTGCAAAACTATATATAGACTTTCAGATCTGACGGCGTCACGTTATGGAGTGTGACGCCGTCACCTCTCCGCTTTTAGGGTTCCCGGATGACCTTCTTGACGCCGTCCCTCTTTAGCTCTCCAAAATCCGTTCTGGCTTATCAAGGCGTGACGCCGTCAGGATTATGCGTGACGCCGTCCCTCTTTAAATTAAGCCGTGACGACCTTGATCACATTAAAGCATGACGCCGTCAGAATTCCATGCAAATTTCTCTGGCTTATCATGAGTAATTTTCACATCCACCTTTTCTTGCCAAGCCATGACGCCGTCCAGAACAAATCCTGACGCCGTCAAAGGTAGTTTCCAGCACAATTTTGAGACTTTGTCATTTTCTTCACTTTTATGCTCCAAAAACGTCCAAAATGCCTCCTTTTCCAGATTTCTCCTCAAAAGTACCTAAAATGAAAAAAGGAACGATTTAGGAAAATATTTGATCAAATAAATACGATTTAGGGCTTAAATGACCCCTTAAAAGCGGTACACTTTTTGCTTCATCAAATACCCTTACACTTGAGATTTGCTTGTCCTCAAGCAAATGCGCTTTTATTCTAATCAAAATACAAGTTAGGGGTCATTTAATGCTAACATAAAAGTAATTACAACAAATATTCGTTCCACTTTAATCATAATAAGCACGGAGATTACAAACTAGCACCTCACAAGTAGTGTTTAGATACTCACATCTCTCAAGTGTCATCAAAATAAATCTCATAAATGAAAACGGATAATATCTCTCACTACCTGTCATAGCAAATAGATTACCATAGGCTTTGGAAAGGATCGAAAACCTCCTCCACTAGGCGTAAGCACCTAAGATAAACTATCAAAGAGGGCTTTTAAACGGGTTATAACGTTAGGTGTAGGGAAAAGGAAAACACGGTTTTGTTGGATAAAGGATATTTTACTGGTGGCGAGTTAAAGATCTTGATCAATTACATGTACTATACAATGTTGCTAAGCTAAGACTCGACTCGATCTTAAGCTAAAAACAAAATAACAAAAACATAAAATAAACATAAAATAAAACGGGATGGTAGTCCGTATGATTTTTCTACTTTTCTTTTTCTCATTTTTTTTTTTGTATTTTTCTTGATTTTTTTTTTTTTTTTTTTTTGCATACACTTTTGCCCTACCATCCAAAATAATACATCAAAGGGGCGATGCATTCCTCTTACACTTGAACTTTTACATAACTTTACAAATTACTATTCTAATGACTCGAATTAAGATAATTGAAAAACTTGGAGTACTTTTAAAATATTTAGCACATATGGGGGTAATAAATGATGTTCTTCCCCATTACTCCATTACACTAGTACTTTACCCATGAGTCCTCAATCGTCCCAAAACAATATGTACAAGGATATGACTCAACTTAGCAACCATGTAATCAATTAGATAATTAACTTGGGGTTTAAACAAATGTTGTCACAATAATGCACTAAAAATGAGTGCATACAAGGTAGGCTAAGGCGATTTGGGTGTACATTTAAGTGGGGTGTAAACAAATTCTTCCTTTAAGTAAAATGCTTAAAGTTAGAAACGAAAAGATAGGCTCTGAGGGGTGTACTAGGGGTATCGTGTACTAAAAATGAGTACAACGCAAAGGGTGTGGGAGAATTACTTGACCAATGTAGCCAAAGTAATTATAACAAAAACACAGGTGTAAAACAATGGGTTAATCCTAATGCCTCTTATCATGTAGTAAATCTAACTACAGAATGTAGTCTCACTTGTGGCCTTGGAATGGTCCTAACGCAAGTTCTAGAATCTAAGTGCTACCGGTACACACATCATAGCATAAATGCTTTTCCTACCAATTCTAGGGGCGAACCTCACATATTTGGGGTGGAAAATTTTTTTGTGGTACGGTTTTTGTGCTAGTCATATAACTCCTATCCGTGAGACGCTCATTAGAATCAAAGTTTCACTCCTATATGTTGTAAAAAAATTTAAATTTGGCACTAAAATTGCCCTAACAGGTATTTATCTCAGTTTTATTACACATCTACCATCAAACAAACAAAAATCAAGCGTAATAGCATTCTCTAATCGTACTTTTACCCCCCCCCCTTACACTTAAGATGAACATTGTCCCCAATGTTCAAATAACAAATGTAAAAGCATAAAGTAAAAGAATGAAATCAAATACTCCCCTGATTCGCTCGGTGGATAATGAAGTAACACGGTTAGATCTTCTTCCAAAGAGAATGTAAAAGCTTCATGACTAATGCATCGCCGTAAGCTTGATCCAAAACATTTCCTTGTCCAAAATAACCTGTTAAACCTGAGAAAACAAACACGAAAACCTGCATAACATCGGCGGGATAAACTCTATATATAAGGATATAATGCTTGTGGAATGATAATTTTGCAGATTCCTGGAGATTATAAGTTAGAGATTTAATAAAAACTTTCTATGAAAACAAAACTTTCAAAAATTTTCAGAAAATTAAACCTGACGCCGTCAGGTTATAACTCCTGACGCCGTCAGAAATGATCTGACAGAATTCTCATGTTACGTTTCCGGAAAATTTTTGGAAAAACTTATACCTTACTTCCTGGAATTCCTGCAAAACATCATTATGACTCGATACAAGCATTTGACTCAAACAAATACTAATATGTATGTTAATTTATTATTATTATGATTCATGTTTATTTGTGTTCTAGTAAACCGATTTGGATTTCCCTTACACTTAACTTTTGCAAAATACCTTTATATGTAGTTAAGACGAAGTTAAAAACAAAATAAAGCATTTTTACAAATTAGTTTTTTAACATGAATCAATAATAATAAAATTTAAACACACATACGGAAACAAATAAAATCAAACAAACAAACAAATAAACACACAAAGCAAATAAAGCTTGGGTTGCCTCCCAAGAAGCGCTTTTCTTTATTAACGAGTCTTGTAGCTAGACTCAAAGTCACGGGTTCTACGTTTTTCCGTTTTGCTTCTCAATTGCCCCTCTAATCATCCTAACAACCTCCATATCAATTTTGTATTTAGGTCCTAGGTTCAAGCAATCTTTATAATAAAGGCTTCTCTTATTCCAAACATAGTCCATGCCTTTTTCTTTATCCTCATCATTGATGTCCTCAATCGCACCAATGTTGTCCTTGTCAAATCGAGGCACAAAACGAAATTCATTTACCCGATAAGGCATCCTATAGGCGATCCTATCTATGTGATTAGAAAACTGAACCATGCCTCTCAAACAATCATACTTTAAATTGGATGCTTCAATAAATGGCTTACCTAACACCAAGCGAGATAGGCGGCAGTCAACAACACTTGCCAAATCTTCTAAGATCATGAAGTTGGTGACAAAGGTAAAATTCCCAACAAGGATATGCATATCCTTAATCCTTCCAACGAAGTTACAAACTCCGCCTGGGCACTTGGGGTCCATCCTAGGCTCAAGTGGTGTGTTTATGATCTGGCTATAAAGGCCTGAGGACATCACGTTGATTGGGGATTCACAGTCAATGTAAGCATGCTCAACGTATTGGTACCCAATCATACATGGTATCTTCACATTCCCGGGATCACCCCTCTTAATCTTTGGGTCAATTCTAACAAAAGGTGGTCGAGGGTTATCAACTAGGTTGTTATAGTAAGCAATCTCCTCCTTAGTGGGGTATTCATTCAAATAATCATCCAACCTAGGATCTACCTTTACTTCATCAATTTTCTCAGTCAACTTCTCAATCGTAAGATTATTACGTTCTAAGTAATTATCTGAGTATATGGCGGTCTCTAAGTTGTTCAAGGCATAATCAAGCTCTATGTCAATCATAATACTGAGCTCTCTGAAGCTCACTAATCTCATTCTCAAGTTGGCTACGCAACAAAGCTACTTCGCCAGGTGTAAGGGGCGGATTCGCGTTTTCCATAATGGTAAACTGAATAGTCAATGAAAATCTTATACGAACAAAAGCACGAACAAAATAGACAGACTAAAGAAAACATAGAAAAATAAAATAAAAATCTCACTAGAAAGGAATCTAGTGAGTAGACCTATAAAATAAAAATTCAACCTAAACAATAACTATTCCCCGGCAGCGGCGCCAAAAACTTGATGCGTGGTTTTGCAACCTTACAACAGGTTTTACCTCTCGAGGGATCTCGAGAGGCTTACAACCCCACCAGGCAGTGTACCTGACCGATGTAGTATAGTGTAGTGGTAAGTACGGGGGATTGATCGTTCTCCACAGGGAATAGTGTTTGTTAGGTATGAAAAACTACTCTAATAGGTCTAAGGGTGAAGGATGATTCCTTTTGTGTTTTTATATTTTTACGAAAGCAAGTAAAATCTCGGGTTTGAAAGAGTGGGCGGAATTAGTTGCTAGTCAACTAACCCAAGTTACTACGAATGCAAATAAAATAAAATAACAGAAAATGAAAAGGTTGGTGAAAACTTATGTAGAGAGAAATGTGTTTACTTAGATTTCCTTACTCCCTAACTATCTTTTACCAGTTGATTAGTGTGTATTAGTCGCGTGGATGATGGGTGTATTCCTTAATACCATTCGTGGGGTGGCGTACGTACTTCCCCAACTCTACAAGCTCCTACTTCACTCCTATGTCGAGCCGGCTAGGAAGCTCCTAACATGGGATCACTAGAATTCGCTCATGCATTAAATACAACCATAAAAACCTTTAGTACGCATTGGTTCATGTTTCTTAAGACGTTCAAGCAAGTTACCGAATAGGAAGTTAGCCAGTTTTCTTAAGCCTAACATAGATGAACAATCATCCAATACAACTAACAACACACTAATAACCAATAATCAATAGCTAGGTTTCATTAGATCTAAGCAAACACAAGATAAATCTAGCCTAGCATGTTAAACAAAAGACAAGAACAAGATAGAATCAAACAACACATAGACATATTGAATGATTAATTGATAACTTATCTTCAATGTAACATGGAAGATCTCAAGGCAAAAAGCCTTGAAAAAGCTGCCAAATTCGTCTTAGGGTTTTCACACACAAAGTTCCTCAATAAGTTCCACACTAATGACAAAAAATTGCAAAACTATATATAGACTTTCAGATCTTACGGCGTCACGTTATGGAGTGTGACGCCGTCACCTCGCCGCTTTTAGGGTTCCCGGATGACCTTCTTGACGCCGTCCCTCTTTAGCTCTCCAAAATCCGTTCTGGCTTATCAAGGCGTGACGCCGTCAGGATTATGCGTGACGCCGTCCCTCTTTAAATTAAGTCGTGACGACCTTGATCACATTAAAGCATGACGCCGTCAGAATTCCATGCAAATTTCTCTGGCTTATCATGAGTAATTTTCACATCCACCTTTTCTTGCCAAGCCATGACGCCGTCCAGAACAAATCCTGACGCCGTCAAAGGTAGTTTCCAGCACAATTTTGAGACTTTGTCGTTTTCTTCACTTTTATGCTCCAAAAACGTCCAAAATGCCTCCTTTTCCAGATTTCTCCTCAAAAGTACCTAAAATGACAAAAGGAACGATTTAGGGCAATATTTGATCAAATAAATACGATTTAGGGCTTAAATGACCCCTTAAAAGCGGTACACTTTTCGCTTCATCAATATCTGACCACAGTAACCCACGGATTGGGCGAAACCTAATTTTTGGTTTCGTCCTTGTTACTGTAGGGTACCTTGGGTCAGTTGACATGTTTCACACCCCGAAAATTGGGTCGCAGCGGAGGACAATGTCGTTGGGGTGCTACAAAATTGGTATCACAACACAAGTACAAAGAACGGTTTTTCACCACAATCATTTCGAATATAATTGATTAATCAAAAGTATCAATTTACATTGTAAAATTTTTTTGCGGAAATAGGCCTATAAAATAAGTACAACGGTCCCCAAATGAATATCCAAATGTCTCGATCCTATAACCATGCCATGCCATGCCAACTGCCGCCAAATGTGAGCTAACACTTTAAGAACCTGAAAATACATGCTAAAACGGGTCAACACGAGGTTGGTGAGTTCATAGGTTTTAGTTTAAAACAATATGGTTGAACCAAAAGGTTTCCGAGTTCAAACCTCATTCACAACAAGTCAAGTTCAACATAGTCTCACACTGCTTAAATCACAATTCCAAAACCAATCTATAAACAATCTCATAATTCAAAAATATTTCAAACCAAAATCAATCATACAGATACCATGCTCATATAGTGTCGCACCAACTGAGCCTAAAGTGTGCATCATATCTATAACCAATATCATGTGGGGAGCTACCCCGATAGATCTATCAACAAGTGGGCTCTCAACAGAGAGTTAACAGTTACACCAACTGAACCTATAACCTGTGGGCTCTCAACAGAGAGTTAACAGTTACACCAACTGAACCTATAACTCGTGGGCCCTCCATAGAGAGTTAACAGTGGCACAGTCATGTACTTACAAACAAGCATGTCACAACTTATAATCACCTCATCACACATATATGTCCAAAATCATATCACTCATATTAGGTTGCGAGTAGTTTCCGTGTCCGTTGTGCCGTGTGTCAAAGTTACCGTTGTGCCTGTGTATCTTAGGATTGTCGTGCCATATGTCTTGAGACTGTTGTGTTCTGCTTCTCGATGCCAGTCGTGTCAGTTGTGATCTCTGCATTGCTGTGGCTAAGGTGAGTTCTTGGCCCCAACTTTTACTCATTTTATAACTGTTTTGGGGGAGAATACATGCTCGTTGTTTTTCACTAAACTCAATGCTTTACAAACGTTTTTATGCTGTAAACTACTGTGTTACATGATTTTGGACATATATGTGTGATGAGGTGATTATAAGTTGTGACATGCTTGTTTGTGAGTACATGACTGTGCCACTGTTAACTCTCTGCGGAGGGCCCACAAGTTATAGGTTCAGTTGGTGTAACTGTTAACTCTCTGTTGAGAGCCCACAGGTTATAGGTTCAGTTGGTGTAACTGTTAACTCTCTGTTGAGAGCCCACTTGTTGATAGATCTATCGGGGTAGCTCCCCACGTGATATCTGTATGATTGATTTTGGTTCGAAATGTTTTGAATTATGATATTGTTTACAGATTGGTTTTGGAACTGTGATTTAGGCAGTGTGAGCCTATGTTGAACTTGACTTGTTGTGAATGATGTTTGAACTCGGAAACCTTTTGGTTCAACTATATTGTTTTAAACTAACCTATGAACTCACCAACCTCGTGTTGACCCGTTTTAGCATGTATTTTCAGGTTCTTAAAGTGTTAGCTCACATTTGGCGGCAGTTGGCATGGCATGGCATGGTTATAGGATCGAGACACTTGGATATTCATTTGGGGACCGTTGTACTTATTTTATGGGCCTATTTCCGCACAAAAATTTAACAATGTAAATTGATACTTTTGATTAATCAATTATATTCTAAATGATTGTGATACCAATTTTGTAGCACCCCAGCGACATTGTCTTCCGCTGCGACCCAATTTTCGGGGTGTGACAGATTGGTATCAGAGCCTTGGTTATAGAGAACTGGGTATTTTTAAAACCTAGACTATAACTACTTTTACGAAAACTTAACCCTATGACCGCCACGTGCCTGCCTGCCAAGCTGATGCCTCACTTGTGATTGTTTGCTGACATATTTGATGAGATTTGTGTCTTATTATCGGATCAATTATACTCACTTATCTTCGTTGATTACTATAAGTATCTTCCATATAAGTATGCTTACGTATCGTACACGTTACAGCGTTACGCTTTCCCTTACGTAATCTCATCATCCGACCTCGAGTTTGGTCACTTGCCTTAGTCTTTCGAAACGACCTTTAAATATGAAGGACATACTACTAGTATAACTAGGCTGAGTATTTCAAAATTCATTGAACCTCGGGTGAATATAGACTGATCACCTATATTCAACCAGGGATAGTGGGACATAGCCTGATCACCTATGTACGACTCAAAGGTGAATTTGGAAATTGATGAGGCGAAAAGTGTACCGCTTTTAAGGGGTCATTTAAGCCTTAAATCGTATTTATTTGATCAAATATTGCCCTAAATCGTTCCTTTTGTCATTTTAGTTACTTTTGAGGAGAAATCTGGAAAAGGAGGCATTTTGGACGTTTTTGGAGCATTAAAGTGAAGAAAACGGCAAGGTCTCAAAAATCGGCTGAAAGTTACTCTTGACGGCGTCACAATTTACTCTGGACGGCGTCATGCTTTGGCAAGAAAAGTTGGACGTGAAATTTACTCATGATAAGCCAGTGAAAATAGCATGTGAATTCTGACGGCGTCACGCTTTAACTTGATCAAGGGCGTTACGGCTTAAATCATAAGGGGACGGCGTCACGTTCATGGTTCGACGGCGTCAAGCCTTGATAAGCCAGAATGGATTTTTGAAGAGCTAAAGAGGGACGGCGTCAAGAAGGTCATCCGGGAACCCTAAAAGCGGCGAGGTGACGGCGTCACACTCCATAAGGTGACGCCGTCAGATCCAAAAATCTATATATAGTTTTCTAATCTTTTGTCATAAGAGAGAGCTTAGTGTGTGGAATTTTGGGATAAAACCCTAGGACGAATTCAGCTACTTTTTCAGGGCTTTTTGCCTTGAGATCTTCCATGTTTCACTGAAAGATAAGTTATCAATTAATCATTCAATATGTCTATGTGTTGTTTGATTCTATCTTATGCTTGTCTTTTGTTTAACATGTTAGGCTAAATTTATCTTGTGTTTGCTTAGATCTAATGAAACCTAGCTATTGATTATTGGTTGTTAGTGTGTTGTTAGTTGTATTGGATGATTGTTTATCTTTGTTAGGCTTAAGAAAACTGGCTAACTTCCTATTCGGTAACTTGCTTGAACGTCTTAAGAAACATGAACCAAATGCGTACTAAAGGTTTTTATGGTTGTATTTAATGCACAAGCGAATTCTAGTGATCCCATGTTAGGAGCTTCCTAGCCGGCTCGACATAGGAGTGAAGTAGGAGCTTGTAGAGTTGGGGAAGTAAGTACGCCACCCCACGAATGGTATTAAGGAATACACCCGTCATCCACGCGACTAATACACACTAATTAACCGGTAAAAGATAGCTAGGGAGTAAGGAAATCTAAGTAAACACATTTCTCTACACATAAGTTTCTCACCACATTTCATTTTTGTTATTTTATTTTATTTGCATTCGTAGTAATTTGGGTTAGTTGACTAGCAACTAATTCCGCCCACTCCTTCAAACCTGAGATTTTACTTGCTTTCATAAAACTATAAAAACACAAAAAAGAATCTTCCTCAACCCTTAGACCTAATTAGAGTAGCCTTTCACACCTAACGAACACTATTCCCTGTGGAGAACGATCAATCCCCCGTACTTACCACTACACTATACTACATCGGTCAGGTACACTGCCTGGTGGGGTTGTAAGCCTCTTGAGATCCCTCGAGAGGTAAAACCTGTTGTAAGGTTACAAAACCACGCAATCAAGTTTTTGGCGCCGCTGCCGGGGAATAGTTATTGTTTAGGTTGAATTTTTATTTTATTAGGTCTACTCACTAGATTCCTTTCTAGTGAGATTTTTATTTTATTTTTATAGTTCTTCTTTAGTCTATCTTATTTCTTTGTTTGTTTGTTCGTAATTTCCATTTACTCTTCCGTTCACCATTATGGAGAACGCGAATCCACCATACCACCAACCACGTAATTCACCCACTCCATATGACATCTTGATGTTTAAACAACATAAAGATGAACCTCTCTATGATGCATGGACTCGTTTTAAATATTTACTCCAAAAAGTCCCTCATCATAACTTCGATTTTTGGTCCCTAACTCAAATCTTTTACAATCATGTCGACCGACATGCCCAAAGGGACATTTACCATATTGCCGGCAGGGATATTAGGGAATTAAGTGCTGAGAAAGCATGGGAAGCTATTGAAGAGTGTGCCCAATATTATTATATAGTAGACAACCCAACAAACGTTAGTACAAGTCAATTGACCACAAATTTCGAGGATCATGAAACAAGTTTGTTTGGGGATGAATATGTTAGTGTTGAGATACCTAAGTGGATGTCATGTAATGCCATATTACAAAACAAACACATAGGTGACCTTGATATGACGGAGGATTTAGCCGAACATGATCACATTGATCAAAAAGACCTAGGTTTTATGATCGATGACGATGAATCTCAAGAAACACATGATGAATCTTTTGGGCAATTTGAATATAGCAGTCAGAATATTGAGGATGATCCTTATGATTCGGATATAGAAGTTGAGATGCCTAGAGAAGCACTTGAGATACTAGGGAAAATGTTAGGGTTAGATTCTACTAAAACACATGATGAGGATATAGGTGATCTTGACACAAGGAATGATGAGGTAAGTAACATAAGCCCACCAAGTACCCCACAAGTCCTACCATCATTTGAGGCACACACACCGCCCGTGACTTACCCGGAAGAAGTTGAGGAGACTATAGGAACCCCAATAGAGGTAGAGCCCTTGGACAAAACACAACTAGAAGAAATAGGTTTGAATGCTTTTAGTGATCACAACCTTTCTTTTAGTCCTATGGAAGTTCCTAGTTTTGATGAGCCGGAGCCTCAACCAAAACCGTTACCTAATCTTCCATCCTTAGATGTGAACTTAGGAATTGAATTAGGTCCCGATCCACCCATCAAACCATGTAGTCCGGGTAATGTTAAGATTAAGGTAGTAGACATTAAGCCTTGTAGTGAGGAAGACAATATAGGAGTGAAAAATGACCTTACATGTCTACATCACCCATTCATGATTGATCACAAGAAACATTATGGGTTTAAACCGGGTCTATTGGGTCAAGATGGATTCCCAATTAGGAGTCTCTCGAAGTTGTTAGAAAATGATCCCTTTTTAGGAGAACACTTTAACTCACCCATTGACCAAAGTGAACTAGGTAAGGTTATGATGAAAGGAGCACACCCCTTTGAGCATATAATTCATCCACCAATCTTTCCTCACGTGGCATACTCCTACCAAGCTGGTGTGTATCGCTACTATCACCCGCACTTAACCCTAAGTATAGGGAAAACCTCTCCTTTATCCATTAAATAAGGGTAGAGTCAGGCTCATGACTCGAACAAAAACAAGCACTTCTTGGGAGGCAACCCAAGCTTTATTTTATTTATTTGCTTTGTGTGTTTATTTATTTGTTTGTTTGATTTTATTTGCTTCCGTATGTATGTTTAATTTTTATTATTATTGATTCATGTTCAAAAGTAAATTGTGAAAATGCTTTATGTTGTTTTTAACTTCGTCTTAACTACATATAAAGGTATTTTGCAAAAGATAAGTGTAAGGGAAATCTAAATCGGTTTATTAGAACACAAATGAACATGAATCGTAATAATAATAAATTAACATATATATTCGTGTGTGTTTGAGTCAAATGCTTGTATCGAGTCATAATGATGTTTTGCAGGATTTCCAGGAAGTAAGGTAAAGGTTTTTCCAGAAATTTTCCGGAAACTTAAAATGAAAATTTTTGTCAGGTCATTTCTGACGGCGTCAAGGTTTATAACCTGACGGCGTCAGATTTAATTTTCAAAAATTTTTGAAAGTTTTGTTTTTGAAAAGTTTTTATTAAAATCTCCAACTTATAATCTCCAGGAATCTGCAAAATTATCATTCCACAAGCATTATATCCTTATATATAGATTTTATCCCGCCGATGTTATGCAGGTTTTCGTGTTTGTTTTCTCAGGTTTAACAGGTTATTTTGGACAAGGAAATGTTTTGAATCAAGCTTGTGGCGATGCATTAGTCATGGAGCTTCTACATTACCTTGGAGGAAGATCTAACCGTGTAATTTCATTATCCACCGAGCGAATCAGGGGAGTATTTGATTTCATTCTTTTACCTTATTTACTTTTACATCTTGTTATTTGAACATTGGGGACAATGTTCATCTTAAGTGTAAGGGAGGGTAAAAGTACGATTTTAGAGAATGCCATTGCGCTTGATTTTTGTTTGTTTAATAGTTGATGTGTAATAAAACTGAGACAAATACCTGTTAGGGCAATTTTAGTGCCAAATTTAAAATTTTTTACAACATATAGGAGTGAAACTTTGATCTTAATGAGCGTCTCACGGATAGGAGTTATATGACTAGCACAAAAACCGTACCACTAAAAAAAAATTTTCCACCCCCAAATATGTGAGGTTCGCCCCTAGAATTGGTAGGAAAAGCATTTATGCTATGATGTGTGTACCGGTAGCACTTAGATTCTAGAACTTGCGTTAGGACCATTCCGAGGCCACAAGTGAGACTACATTCGTGTAGTTAGATTTACTACATGATAAGAGGCATTAGGATTAACCCATCGTTTTACACCTGTGTTTTTGTTATAATTACATTGGCTACATTGGTCAAGTAATTCTCCCACACCCTTTGCGTTGTACTCATTTTTAGTACACGATACCCCTAGTACACCCCTCAGAGCCTATCTTTTCGTTTCTAACTTTAAGCATTTCACTTAAAGGAAGAATTTGTTACACCCCACTTAAATGTACACCCAAATCGCCTTAGCCTACCTTGTATGCACTCATTTTTAGTGCATTATTGTGACAACATTTGTTTAAACCCAAGTTAATTATCTAATTGATTACATGGTTGCTAAGTCGAGTCATATCCTTGTACATATTGTTTTGGGACGATTGGGACTCATGGGTAAAGTACTAGTGTAATGGAGTAATGGGGAAGAACATCATTTATTACCCCCATATGTGCTAAATATTTTAAAAGTACTCCAAGTTTTTCAATTATCTTAATTCGAGTCATTAGAATAGTTATTTTTAAAGTTATGTAAAAGTTCAAGTGTAAGGGGATTGCAATGCCCCTATGATGTATTATTTTGGATGGTAGGGCAAAAGTGTATGAAAAAAAAAAAAAAAAAAAAAAAAATCGAAAAATTCAAGAAAAATACAAAAAAAATGAGAAAAAGAAAAATAGAAAAAAACATACGGACTACCATCCCGTTTCATTTTATGCTTATTTTATGTTTTTGTTATTCTGTTTTTAGCTTAAGATTGAGTCTAGTCTTGGCTTAGCAACATTGTATAGTACATGTAATTGATCAAGATTTTTAACTCGCCACCAGTAAAATATCCTTTATCCAACAAAACCGTGTTTTCCTTTTCCCTACACCTAACGTTATAACCCATTTAAAAGCCCTCTTTGATAGTTTATCTTAGGTGCTTACGCCTAGTGGAGGAGGTTTTCAATCCTTTCCCAAGCCTATGGTAATCTATTTGCTATGACAGGTAGTGAGAGATATTTTTCGTTTTCATTTATGAGATTTATTTTGATGACACTTGAGAGATGTGAGTATCTAAACACTACTTGTGAGGTGCTAGTTTATAATCTCCGTGCTTATTATGATTGAAGTGGAACGATTATTTGTTGTAATTACTTTTATGTTAGCATTAAATGACCCCTAGCTTGTATTTTGATTAGAATAAAAGCGCATTTGCTTGAGGACAAGCAAATCTCAAGTGTAAGGGTATTTGATGAGGCGAAAAGTGTACCGCTTTTAAGGGGTCATTTAAGCCTTAAATCGTATTTATTTGATCAAATATTGCCCTAAATCGTTCCTTTTGTCATTTTAGTTACTTTTGAGGAGAAATCTGGAAAAGGAGGCATTTTGGACGTTTTTGGAGCATTAAAGTGAAGAAAACGGCAAGGTCTCAAAAATCGGCTGAAAGTTACTCTTGACGGCGTCACAATTTACTCTGGACGGCGTCATGCTTTGGCAAGAAAAGTTGGACGTGAAATTTACTCATGATAAGCCAGTGAAAATAGCATGTGAATTCTGACGGCGTCACGCTTTAACTTGATCAAGGGCGTCACGGCTTAAATCATAAGGGGACGGCGTCACGTTCATGGTTCGACGGCGTCAAGCCTTGATAAGCCAGAATGGATTTTTGAAGAGCTAAAGAGGGACGGCGTCAAGAAGGTCATCCGGGAACCCTAAAAGCGGCGAGGTGACGGCGTCACACTCCATAAGGTGACGCCGTCAGATCCAAAAATCTATATATAGTTTTCTAATCTTTTGTCATAAGAGAGAGCTTAGTGTGTGGAATTTTGGGATAAAACCCTAGGACGAATTCAGCTACTTTTTCAGGGCTTTTTGCCTTGAGATCTTCCATGTTTCATTGAAAGATAAGTTATCAATTAATCATTCAATATGTCTATGTGTTGTTTGATTCTATCTTATGCTTGTCTTTTGTTTAACATGTTAGGCTAAATTTATCTTGTGTTTGCTTAGATCTAATGAAACCTAGCTATTGATTATTGGTTGTTAGTGTGTTGTTAGTTGTATTGGATGATTGTTTATCTATGTTAGGCTTAAGAAAACTGGCTAACTTCCTATTCGGTAACTTGCTTGAACGCCTTAAGAAACATGAACCAAATGCGTACTAAAGGTTTTTATGGTTGTATTTAATGCACAAGCGAATTCTAGTGATCCCATGTTAGGAGCTTCCTAGCCGGCTCGACATAGGAGTGAAGTAGGAGCTTGTAGAGTTGGGGAAGTAAGTACGCCACCCCACGAATGGTATTAAGGAATACACCCGTCATCCACGTGACTAATACACACTAATTAACCGGTAAAAGATAGCTAGGGAGTAAGGAAATCTAAGTAAACACATTTCTCTACACATAAGTTTCTCACCACATTTCATTTTTGTTATTTTATTTTATTTGCATTCGTAGTAATTTGGGTTAGTTGACTAGCAACTAATTCCGCCCACTCCTTCAAACCCGAGATTTTACTTGCTTTCATAAAACTATAAAAACACAAAAAAGAATCTTCCTCAACCCTTAGACCTAATTAGAGTAGCCTTTCACACCTAACGAACACTATTCCCTGTGGAGAACGATCAATCCCCCGTACTTACCACTACACTATACTACATCGGTCAGGTACACTGCCTGGTGGGGTTGTAAGCCTCTTGAGATCCCTCGAGAGGTAAAACCTGTTGTAAGGTTACAAAACCACGCAATCAGAAATACTTGGAGTAGTTATAATGGAATTATGTTCGGGTTGGTCCTTGATTTTTGGAATGGTACTGTTTTGTGTGTGTACACGGACATTGAATATTACTTCCACACACATAACACACTGGCATCGCAACACTGCCTGAACCGTAATACTCCTGGCACCGCTATACTTCTTTGTTTATATGGAAATCCTGTTTGTCGCCGTCTGGCCGTAGTTCGCATCGGGTCGGTTTAGACCTGATTGGCACCGTTGAAATCTGAGTTTCTTATCTATAACTCATCAAGATTGTAATGAGCCCATTTGAGCTTATTGGAACGTTTGGAATCGATTTTGGCTACGTTTGGATTTAATAATGGGCTATGTCGGATTTGGTTTTGATTCAGATTGAAAACTGGATTGTTTGATTTTGTGATCTTGGACGTCATCCTAGATTTGGATTTGATGGTCAGCCTTGCTTCGTTGGTGATCTTGTTACAGTCGCCACTACCCTAAGCCTTGTGCTCAATAGATGTTGTTCAATCAAAGTGGTTCAATCGAGGTTGTACCTCCCGCGTTAAGTATTATGTACATTACTGATTCAACATTTTCCCTCAGAGTTGTACTCTGAACTCGCTAAACTCCCCATTTGGCAGAGATTTCACGCCCAACAGAGACTTTAAGACGTTAAGGAGTAACCTGAACTACGTTCCTTGGGACAACCACCTAAGTTTTCTCTCGTCCCTCGAGAATACAGTTATCTTTGCTAGCCTCTTATAGGATAATAAACTGTTTTGCCACTAATTTACAAACTGCCTTTGATTTTTCTACCGACCATTTGCGGTTATCCTACAAAATGTTTTACTACTATTTCACGAAAATCAAAATTTTGATCTTACTACCATTTTATAAATGGCGAACTGTTTTCCTGTTACGATGTTATGAATCAAACTAAAAATCAAAATTTTGACCTTGCTACGATCTTATAAATGATGAAATTATTTTCGTATTATCCTGTAAGTTGCTTCACAAATCATTTTGTAAAACGATTTGCTGTCTTATTACTATATCAGAAGATAGACCTCCGAAGTGAATTCCGCATCTCTACCTGAGTAATCGAGTTTGGCAATGGTTGGAATAGACCCCTCTAGTTGGCCAAATTCTTTTATGACGATATCTACGACTCTAGGTTTTTCAAACGACAACGTGTGAAGTGTTTTGTGGTCGATCGCCAAATTGTTAAGTAGAAGTTTGAAATACCCAACTTACTAACTCTGGACTTGTTCATGAGACTACGAGAAGATCGTTCAGATCAGAATCGAGTTGCAAGCCGCTCACGAATTGTCAGAAGAGCTATACTGACAAATGACGTAAACCCTTGAATTGAAATCGCGAGGTCGCGATTCCGTTAAGGAGGTGAGACTGTGACAACCCGTAAATTTTCCACGTCAACATTTATTTTCAAACTCCAATTTACGACTTTGAGACTTTACAAGAACACTTTTTACGAATAACTATTTGGTTAAATAAATATAAAATGTGGAACAACCCTCTTGAACACTATGAATTTAGACTATATTTAGTCCACAACGCTCCAGTACCTTGCTCCTACTCCGGTTCACAATTTTTAAAACCCTAAAACAATTTCCATTTTCTTTAATTACTTACGGTTGTCAATTCAACAAACGTGATTCGTAATTTGACACCCGATATATCCAATTTTCCCAACGATTATTTCCAACGTATTTTCATACTTCCGAAATGATTATCAGAGTTCCAAAAATATTTTCTTACGCCTAAGGCAAATTCTTTATATCTTACGTTTAATTACGTATAACTTTCGTTAATCACCAAACCAACAACCAATACATATTTTAATACCCAATACACATAATATATATACATTTGTATCAAAAATAAAATCTACTACTTCTAGTTTACATATTTGCCCCCCCCCCCAATATCCTATAGATATTTGTTAGACAAGATTCACATGGTAATTAATTAGCCCACCAATTTCCCCAAAACATGGAGTTCAAAAGACAAAATAGAGGCTTGACCAAAAATTGTCCCCCCTAAGACCCCTAATCGCCCCCCTCCAACTAGCCAAATGATAACCATTGACTACACTATTGAACCTTTGAATGTTCAAGTATAAATAGACTAAGTTAGTCTCATTTGTGTACTACTAGTTAAAGAGAAAAAATTATACATCCTACACATAAAGTCGACACTCATAGAGGAGCAAGGGAAGCAAAGATCTTGATTGGCTAATCCTAGTATAATTAGTATACTCTAGCAAGGGTTTGGAACACTAATTCTTGGGTTAATCAAGTGTTTTACATTCTCATCTTACTAATCTCCTTTTGTAAGTGATCTTTTCATTGTTAACTTCATGCTTTTTATGTCATAATGCAAGTTCAAGTATATATACTTAGTTATCACTTGGTACATGTTGACAAGGCTTTGTATTCACAATGATCCTTTAACAAAAGATCATGTTTTGAACAAGTTTTGATTACAAGTAATTGAGTTAGTAAAAATCTCCACAAGAAAGTGATGAAAACATCATATATATATATGTGTGTGTGTTAGTAAACTTGTGATTTTTACCAACCTTGATGATCATTTACATGAACTCTTGAATATTGTTAAGTTATGGTTAGACCACTTTTGTTATGTTGAGAAGTTGGGGGATGAACTAGGACTACATTTGGAGTTGTTTTTAAGTGGTTATAATAGTTAGAAGATTTGGAAAAATAGTTTGACACATTTAATAATGAATCTGTCCCGTTTTGGTTAATACAGAAAAATCAGTAGGGTGGTGACAATTTTAGGCTAGAAATATAGAAAATAGACTCAATAACAAAAATGTGGCCGCTTGAATGAGTTAAAACGGTCTTATAACGAAAAAGATACACTAGTTTCTATTTTTACGACGAAAACTGCATTTTCAGAAATTTATGAATCTGTCCAGAATTTGGAAAGACCAAAACTGATGATAAATGGTATCTAGACTAGCCGAGACCTTGAAAAGCCGATAGTATACTTAAATACCTTCGCGGGGATAGGTCAAACTTAAGAAACGAAGCTACGACGCAAAATTTATGGCTTAATAAAGATTTGCGGCAACATATAGTTTTGACAGCCTATTATTCCTTTATTAGAAAGCTGTTAGGATTTTTAGAAATAGATTTTGGACATTTTAGTGCACGTTTTGGCTAAAATGAGGTGAACGCAAATGGTAGCGCATTACATATACTTATTAGACGCGTTAGAGACTTTTGAGATGACCTTTAACATGACGACTAAAATTTGGTCACAAGATTTACATGTTACGTTTTCTAAAAAGGGTGATTTTCTGAATAAACGATCAAATTGACGCAACTATATTTTTGGCGATAAACATTACAACAAACATGTACAAGTGATAAGGTAGAGTATGAACTTGCTTGCACGACATCATTCCATGACTTAAATCATATCACTCATATTAGGTTGCAGGTAGTTTCCGTGTCCGTTGTGCCGTGTGTCAAAGTTACCGTTGTGCCTGTGTATCTTGGGATTGTCGTGCCATATGTCTTGAGACTGTTGTGTTCTGCTTCTCGATGCCAGTCGTGTCAGTTGTGATCTCTGCATTGCTGTAGCTAAGGTGAGTTCATGGCCCCTACTTTTACTCATTTTATAACTGTTTTGGGAGAAAATACATGCTCGTTGTTTTTCACCAAACTCAATACTTTACAAACATTTTTATGCTGTAAACTACTGTATTACATGATTTTGGACATATATGTGTGATGAGGTGATTATAAGTTCTGACATGCTTGTTCGTGAGTACATGACTGTGCCACTGTTAACTCTCTACGGAGGGCCCACGAGTTATAGGTTCAGTTGGTGTAACTGTTAACTCTCTGTTGAGAGCCCACAGGTTATAGGTTCAGTTGGTGTAACTGTTAACTCTATGTTGAGAGCCCACTTGTTGATAGATCTATCGGGTAGCTCCCCACGTGATATTGGTTATGGATATGATGCACACTTTAGGCTCAGTTGGCGCGACACTATATGAGCATGGTATATGTATGATTGATTTTGGTTCGAAATGTTTTGAAGTATGTGAACTTGACTTGTTGAACTTGACTTGTTGTGATTTAGGCAGTGTGAGCCTATATTGAACTTGACTTGTTGTGAATGATGTTTGAACTCGGGAACCTTTTGGTTCAACTATATTGTTTTAAACTAACCTATGAGCTTACCAACCTCGTGTTGACCCGTTTTAGCATGTATTTTCAGGTTCTTAAAGTGTTTGCTCACATTTGGCGGTAGTTGGCATGGCATGGCATGGTTATAGGATCGAGACACTTGGATATTCATTTGGGGACCGTTGTACTTATTTTATGGGCCTATTTCCGCACAAAAAATTTAACAATGTAAATTAATACTTTTTATTAATCAGTTATATTCTAAATGATTGTGATACCAATTTTGTAGCACCCCAGCGACATTGTCTTCCGCTGCGACCCAATTTTCGGGGTGTGACATCATGTTTTGTCGTTTTTGATCAAACGAAGGTTCGAGCTAAGATCTAAATTTCCTAAAACTACAAATTAGGTTCCATTAGTCCTAGTCCAAGTCTAAGGAGATTAAATGGTTCTCGTTTAAGAGGTTGTGTTAGAATATCGGCAATTTTATCTTCTGAGGACACTTTCTTGATCGAGATGTTTCCTTTTTGTACATTGTCGCGAAGGAAATGATGTCGGATTTCAATGTGCTTAGTTCGAGCATGTTGAACTGGATTTTTACTGAGGTCGATAGCTCCTTTGTTATCGCAAAGAATAGAGATGTCGTTAATTTGAATTCCATAGTCGAAGAGAGCTTGCTTCATCCAAAGAGCTTGTTGACATGCTTTTCCGGCTGATACGTATTCGGCTTCGGTTGTTGAAATGGCGAGAGCCATTTGTTTCTTAGAGAACCATGAGGTGAGACAATGTCCAACAAAAGTACAAATACCACTTGTGCTTTTTCTATCAACATAGTCACCGGCATGGTCTGAGTCGGCATACACTATGGTTTCAACACCCGTTCCTTTGGGATACCATAATCCTAGGTGTGTAGTACCTTTTATGTATCTAAATATTCGTTTTACGGCTTCAAGATGTGATGTCTTTGGATTTTCTTGAAAGCGAGCACATAGACAAACACTAAACATAATGTCGGGTCTACTAGCCGTAAGATAAAGTAGACTACCAATCATTCCTCTATATTTAGTGTTATCTACCGAGTCACCTTCTTCATCCTTGGTAAGTTTGGTTTTCTAGGACATAGGAGTTTTAATAGGTTTAGAGTCTTCAAGACTAAATTTCTTAAGCATATCCTTTATGTATTTAGATTGGTTAAAGAATATTCCGTCTTCTAATTGTTTGATTTGAAGTCCTAAGAAAAAGTTTAGTTCTCCCATCATACTCATCTCAAACTCGTCGTGCATGATTTTTGAAAAATCATCACATAGCTCTTGACAAGTTGATCCGAATATGATGTCATCCACATATATTTGGACAATGATAATATGTGAATCCTTTTTCTTGGTGAAGAGAGTATTATCTACTAAACCCATGGTGTACTTATGTTCAACTAAGAACGTTTTAAGTCGATTGTACCATGCTTTTGGTGCTTGCTTAAGTCCGTATAAAGCCTTTTTAAGTTTATAGACATGATTAGGCTTTTCAAAATCGGTGAAACCCGGAGGTTGTGCGACATATACTTCTTCATTTATAAATCCGTTCAAAAATGCACTTTTGACATCCATTTGAAAAAGTTTGAAATCAAGTGCACATGCATATGCAAGTAAAATTCTAATAGACTCGAGCCTAGCAACCGGAGCAAAAGTTTCATCGTAGTCAATGCCTTCTTATTGACTATAACCTTGTGCTACTAGCCTAGCTTTGTTTCTAGACACTACACCATTTTCATCCATTTTATTTTGAAAGACCCATATTGTTCCTATTATAGTTTGACTTTTTGGTTGAGGTACTAATGTCCAAACATCATTTCTAACAAATTGATTTAATTATTCTTGCATTGCTATGATCTAAGATTTATCTTTTATAGCTTCATTTATATTTTTGGGTTCAATAGTTGATAAAAAAACAAATGAAGTTGCTTTGATTTTGGACTTTTGATCTTAAGATTATTTCATTTATTTTTCCTATGACACTGTCTAATGGATGACCTTTAGGCTCTTTGATATTGATAATTTCTTTATTTAATAGTTCATCTTCCTTGTTATTATCTAGATTCTCTTGGTTTTCAACAAATTGACTTTAAACTAAGTCATCATCTACCAAAGGTGATGTCTTAGAGAGAGGTGGACTTTCGTCAAATGTTAAATTTAACGATTCCTCGACTCTTAAGGTTTCTTTGTTTAAAACAATATAAGCTTTGCCATTTTGAGAGTATCCAAGAAATACACCTTCATAAGACTTTGGGTCAAATTTGGTGAGGTAATCCTTAGTGTTTAGAATAAAACATTTACTTTCAAAAACTCTAAAGTATCCTAGCGTAGGCTTTTTACCTTTATATAGTTCATATGGTGTTTTGTTCAAAAATGGTCGAATTAATACTCTACTTAAAATGTAGGTTGAAGTGTCAACGGCATTACACTAAAATTTTGTGGTATGTTTTGTTCATTAAGCATTGTTCTACTCATCTCTTGAAGAGTCTGGTTTTTACATTCTACTACACCATTTGACTGAGGAGTACGAGAAGCTAAAAAATTATGAGTTATGCCGTTGGCATCACAAAAGTTTCCAAATTGTATTTCATTATCAAATTCACGACCATGATCCGTTCTTATTGACACAATACCACTATCTAGTTGGTTTTGAATTTTCTTACTAAGAATTTCAAATTGATCAAAAGCTTTGTTTTTATTTTTCAAAAACTTTGTCCAAGTGTATCTTGAATAATCATCTACTATGACCAAAGTGTAGAAGTTGCCTCCATAACTTTGTATAGCGGATGGACCAAATAAATCCATATGCAAAAGTTCTAGACACCTAGTTGTAGACACCATATTTTTAGCCTTATGGCTACTATGATCATGTTTTTCAATTTTGCAAGCATCACAAAAGTGTTGGTCATATTTCAACTTGGGTAAATTCCTAATGAGATCTTTTGAGGATAGAGATTGGATAAGTCTCATATTAGCGTGGCCTAAGCGTCTATGCCAAAGATTTGAGGAATCATTTAACGAAGTGAGGCAAAGTTTATCTCTAGATGTTTTATCAATTTTCATGACGTATATGTTGTTTTTCAAAACACCTTTTGCTACTGTTATTCCATCTTTTAGTATTTTGCTTTCGTTTTCACTAAATAGAACATTATACTTTTTACGGCATAGTTGACTGATAAGGATTTATTTGGTACCTTTTTAAGGGGTCATTTAAGCCCAAAATCGTATTAATATGATCAAATATTGCCTCAAATCATTTATTTTTGCATTTTAGGTACTTGGGACGGAAAATCTTGAAATCGGCACTTTTAGGGCGTATTTGGACGAAAAAGTAAAGAAAACGACGAAGTCGCGAAATTTTGTCTGATATGGAGATCTGACGGCATCACACGCGACAACGTGATGCCGTCACTTGTTACTGAAGATGGACTTTTGGCTCAAGATTAAAAAGCGACGCCTTAGATGAATCTGAAGACTTTATAACCTGACGGCGTCAGGTGTTATTTGAAGATGAGAGTAACGTATTAAGCTAACAAGAGACGGCTTAGACATTTACTAAAGGACGGCGTTAGACCCTTCATGACGGCGTCAGAGATCCTAAGCAACGCCGTCACAACGGCGATACAAGACAAAACCCTAATGACGGTAGGGCTGACGGCGTCACAACTTGCAGGTGACGCCGTCACAAACTGATAAAGACTATCACAACATGCGCGCGAAGTAGCTGATACTGTTTTGGCCATATCTTTTGCATACGAACTCGGATTTAGGTGATTCAAAAGGCCACGGAATCGGAACGAAAAGATCTACAATTTGGTGAAAAAGAAATTATGACGCCATCGCTCCTTAGAGCTGACATTGTCACATCGGTGCAACAGAAAATAAGCCTATAAATATAACCTCAAAACTTCACTTTTTGTAAGCCCTAAACCCTAAGTCCGATTCTAGGGTTTAGGTAGGTGTTTTTCCAGCAACTTAGAGGGTTTTAATCATTCCATAAACATCTTGTAATGGTTTGTTAATTCTATCTTAATTATGTCTTCAATTATCATTGTTGCTTATTCTTCATTGATTATGCTTGGTTAATTTACCTAGTGTCTACTTATGATTGTAGGAAACTTGTTTATAATTAATTATATCTTATTGTTTTCGTGACAAACTCAATGAGTCTAATTGATTTAGTTTATAATTCTTGCTTCCTGTTGTCTCTTGTTTAATTGATTGACTCGCGTTAGGCTAAGAAAACTGGCTAAGTTCTTATATGTGTTAGCTTGAACGTCTTAGAAAACGCAACCATAGAGTGCACTATTGGTTTTTCTTGTTGTATTTATTGCGTGAATTGCGGCTTGTAGACCCTAGAAATCTTAATAGACTTTAACGATTTTTTAGGAGAATAATGTTCATAGAGTTGGGGACTTTCACACCTCCCGACGACAATTATTAAGGAATACAACGCTTCAATTAAAACAAGGACGTGACAATTCAGTAGGTAGAATTGGATAGCTAGCAAGGAGTAATGCATCATAGGTAGATACGCTTCACTTCCCTTATAGAAACCTAATTCACTTTTCTTGCATATTAGTTTAGCAGTAGTTTAATTTGGTTTAATTTATTAGTAGTTAAACCGCCCAATCTTCCAAACCCCGAGATTTTAATTTGCTTTCATAAAATGTAAAAATACAAAAAGAATCATCCCTAACCTTTAGACCTAATTTGCCATACACTTCGGCCTTCACAACACTATTCTCCTAGAGAACGATCAATCCCCCGAGTCTTACCTATACTACACTACAACGGTTAGGTACACTGCCTAGGAGGATTGCAAAACTTCTTGTGAGGTTTCGCAAACTCTGCGTCAAGTTTTTGGCGCCGTTGCCGGGGAATAGTTTAGGTTTCAATTTCTATCTCGTTTAGGTCTACTCACTAGATTCCTATCAAGTGAGATTTTTCTTTTTATTTTGTAGCTTTCTTGTAGTCTATCTCTTCCTTGTGCTTTTGTTTGTAATTTGCTTCAAATGGATATTTCACTTAGACTTTTAAGATTGCAACGTAGGATTGAGTGGCTAAAACGCCCAGGATTTCAAAATACCTCATTTAGGGACACCTATGAATCATGTGAGCCTTCACCTAGGGTAGATTCTTATGAAAACCTCCATGTTTAGGATCAACTCGTTTTAGTGAGGCCCTGATGCGTAGCGTGTGTCGTTGCGGTTTAGCAGTTTTAATGCCTACTCAAGTTTTAAATTTATATTTAGCCGACTTATCAATAACACACACACTTAACGAGCAGTGTACCCGGTCAGTATGAATATAATGGTAAGTAGAGTGTCGATCACTAAGAGTGGAACGTATTATCTCGTTATTCTAATCAGTATTTTAATATATTAAGTTAGCTATACAATCTAATCTAACGCAAGGGGGTTCAGCCTGAGAGACTGGCACGATTTGGTTGCAATTAAATAATAAACTAAACCAATAGGCACGAATCAGCAAGTAGCACACACGTACACAGATAAATACTTGAGACAATAAGAGGGTTGTCCTTATGATAAGTAGTTTGTCACTTGTTTTATTGCTAGTGTTATATGAAGTGTATAGTTCGATGCAACGCACCGAGATTACGTCCTTTCTCGTTGGTTCTAATCTTATCGGCGAGTAAACCCTTAATGATTACTTATGACTATCCCGTTTATCTTTCTCCTACTTTTCTACAGACCATAGAATGCATAGGCGATCTAATAAACAGGCGAGGGCAGAGGCATGGCGACCCGATCAACGCTCAGCTAGACACAGAGGTTATCAATGCACTAATAAAAGTCACCAATGACATCAACATATAAACTTTAATTAATGAGAAAGCAGTTTTAAGGGAGTGCAATCTTTCCATTGTCACATTACACAAGCCACCAATCTTGATGAATTAAAGTTTACTAACACAATAAAACAAAACTACTTAATGAATTAAACACATGCAGAACCTTCTTACAGCTCTTGTATCTTTGATTTGGGTTTGTCTTGTGCTGCTGCCTTGACTGAATTCGTCCTAGGTTTCTGGTCTTCGGTCTTCGGATATAATATGTGTCACACGAAATTCGTCTGGTCTTGGGGTATTTATAGTTTATGTCTGAGGGTAAGATGCGGCGCATCTAGTAAGTAGATGCGGCGCATTTACTTAACTTCGCGTGGGGTCCAAGATTATAATATTCAGGAATATTCGTACACCGCCAGAAGATGCGGCGTAACTCCATTTATAGATGCGGCGCATGTCCTCTTGTATCTTGGATCGTATCTGGTGATATATTGATAGTGATGCGGCGCATGTCATAAGTGAGATGCGGCGCATCTGGAGCAGAATAGTCTTGATCTTGTACATTTCAGTAGACTCTTAACTTCTTGCGTGTTTTGCTCCATAATTAGTCCAAAATCGCCAAGTTTCACCAAATGCTTGTTTTCAACTGATAATTACAAAAGTAAACGATTAAGTATCAATCCTCATACATAATATAATAAAACAAGTCAAATTAATAGGATAAATGATAGTAATAATATGTACTTATTTGAGTTCATCAAATATCCCCCCACTTGAACTTTACTTGTCCCCAAGTAAACCTTAGAATTAATCTTATGAAAATGTATCCTAAAAGATATTAGGATTTATTTTTTTTATTTAAGCATGTATTCGTTTTTGTCATAATCACACAACTAAACACTTAACGAATTAGAAGTAGAATAAAAATATTCGATAAAAGCAAATCTAATCGTTTAACTGTCCAGTCGCGACGAATATTCTATCATAAGCTTGGCAAGTATACACATCTCCCCACTAAAGCCAAGGAATAACAAGTCTAAAGCGGTAAAAAGGGTTTTTAGGCTTAAGGGTTAATTATTCTTAATCTCTATCGATCTCAAATTCTAGAAAAGGCGACAAAATCACAAATACATGATCGAATCCACGAACACGATACTTGCAATTGCTCAAATCCTTAACTCAAATAGGCTAAAGATAGGTCCAAACTTCACCAATAATAATATATCAAAAAGGGCGACAAAATCATAAATACATAGCCGAATCCACGACTACGATACTTAAGATTGCTCAAATCCCTAATCTCAATAAATCAAAGGTTTGGTTGGATAAAGAATAATAAAGGGCATGGATAATATTTGGGATATAAATTGGTGTAAAACGAAAAAAAATAAACAAAACAAATAAATTAAAATCCTAAGTGTGGTTAATCACTATCCCAACCATCCCATGAATAAGACTCATATCATTGAATAACTCACGCTTTAACACTTGAAACACACGCTTTAGGTAGACACGAATTATACTCAACAAGATCTTAATCAAAGAATAAACCTTAGTTGACGTTCCCATAACTGTCAACTCCCATTCAATCCATAGATATAATATACAACAAATAGTGGTGATATCGACCACTTACATAACTTTACATCGTTGGTTAAAACAAACATCCAACTTTCTTTTTTTTTTTTTTCTTTTCTCATTTTTTCGATTTTTTTTTTTTTTTTTTTTTTTTTTTTCACCACATCACTATAACAATAAATCTGGATAATTTTTCCATACTTTTCATGACTTCAGAAATAACGGTAATAGTGAAAGTAGTAAACACACGAAAAAAATAAACTCAAAGATATACAATATTTACTTTCACTCCAATTGCATTGTGCAATTTCCCGACCTAACCATAGATAATGAATTACGCACGCGAACACAGGTAATGTAAGGAAACACACTTTGCCTATAGCAATTAACCAACCACGGATTTTAATCTACAGGGTAGGCTAAGGTGTAAGGTGTAACGAAACATTTTAAACATAGGTGTAAGAAACGAAAGGAATGGCTCTGAGTGTTTTTCTAGGGGTATCTTACTCTAAAAGTGAGAGTAACAAAAGGTTTATACGGGGGTTAACTAACCAGTGTAGTTAGCTAATATCACATAACATATAAGGCTATTTGGGTGTAATCCTAGAATTTTACCAATTTAGACAAGTCATTCCAATTATATAAAATAATACTTATTATGGTGGTCTCGAATAGTATACAAGCCAAGTTCTAAAGTTTACAAGTCACCGGCACACTCATAGATTTGTGAATTTTGATAAGTTCACAATTTTTAAAAATAAGGTTATGTGTGCAGCTATGCAACTTAGACTTTAAACAAAAACATGCTAAAAAATTTTAAATTTTGATATATTAAGCACATTTTAAGCATATTTTGAAAAGTTTAGGACAAGTAAGTGTTAAGTGTTCTAATTCTCCAATCCCCCCACTTAAGTTAAACAACGTCCTCGTTATTTGTATAAAAGGTTAAAAAATGGAAAATAAAAGAATTAGAACAGAAAAACTCCCCTGAGATTTGCTCGGTATGATCCTCCATTTGTATAAGAGCAAAAATCAACTTCTTGTGGATTAGAACGTTTAAGCTTCATATTCGATGTATCCACAGGAAATGCAGGAATCTATAATACACCCAAGGCTTCAAAACACACCTAAGATAAGAAAGGTTCAAACTTGCATAACACATTAGTAGTTAGGTAAAAATAAAACATAAAAATTAAAAATGAAAATCATCAGGTCAGTCGATGCGCCGTATCTTATGGAAGAAGATACGCCGTATCGAGCCTGGAATAAATACGGATCAAAATAAAAGATGCGCCGCATCCTTAACCAGGGATGCGCCGCATTAAAATAAACTGATAAAAAGTTTTAAATTCGAAATTAAAAATAAATGCAGAAAAGTAAAATAGGATATGACCATTGTAGGAGATGCGCCGCATCTCAGGATTTAGATGCGCCGTATCCTATGCGGCCTGACTGACTCGACACATAAACAGAAAATTAAAAGATAAATCCGGGTTGTCTCCCGGTAAGCACTTGTCTTTATTCCAGAGTCTTCAAGTTAGAATCACGTTCAGCTCATCACTTAGTTCTTGTCACGGTCCATCCTTCTTCCTTCATCCGAAAGATGTTCCCGTATAGCTCTGCGACGTTTTCCTCCGTTCGACTTAATCTAGTATAACTCTTGGTCGTCGTCGCAACATACTCTTCCTCTGGTCCCAAAGAATATTTGATGATTTTAAATTTTTCAGAAATAATCATGGGTGGCTTATTATAAGGGATTCCAAGTAGTTGACACTTTCTTTTGGTGAACTCTTCCTCGTCTTTATCAACAAACTTAAAGTAAGGATCCTTAATCAAATAGTCATCAAGTTCATTGATTAATGACTCATTGCTATCATCTTGAATCGCCTCCCATTCTCTTTCCAATTCCCATTGTAGCCGTCGACTAAGCTTCGTGTAATCATCAAATTGTTCATGCACCCATTCCCAGAAAGTAGTATTTGATGTTCCCTTAAGTCCTTTCAAGTATTCAATTCTACCCTTTTCTTGCAAAGCTTCCGTTTTTTGTGGGCAGTCTTCAACATTATCGTACCACTCATAATCTTCAAAGGTTACATCTTTTCCAACCCGTTTCATCCCAATAATACTTCCCCCATTACAGGTTCCGTCACTCTTATAATCACAGGTCGGCCAAACACTACTCCCATCCTTGAAAACGAAGGGTGTACAGGTGTGATTAATGTGCTCAAATTCCCATGGTTTATCCCAAACCCATGGTATTTGGTCATTCCATTCGTAGTACCAGGTGTTTTTGAAATCATCATAAGTCTTGAATCCTGGTAAATCTCCAGTAAGCACATCATCGTCGACTTGAAGAAGGTAGTTAAATTCCTTGAATTGCTTGCACAAGGGCGTCTCATAATCGAACACATCAATGTCTATTCTGAATAATTCTTCAATTCCCTCATTGACTGTAGGATCATGAAGTGACGACCCATAGTCGCTCTCTACTTCTTCGTCTTCTCCTCTCATCCAATATACCCATAATGCATCCTTAGTAGCTCGATCCATGCTCTTATGGTTATTAAACTTACTAGCCAACCACTCTGAAAAATCAACATCGTTAGGATCGTGGTTAACGTCAAAGCAAGTCTTTTCAATCATTTTCCTCTTTATCTCCATGTACTCGTTAAATTGCTCCCTAAAACTCCGTGTCAACCATGAAGTCATAATCCGCTTGACTTCATTTGCAGGGGCAAATTTCGGACTACCATATTTAAGTTCAAGCCAATCATTGAGGGAGAGGTCCATCAATCTTACCAACTTGCCATGAAATAGTAACTCCGCCACAGCATAAATTCTGTCATCGTCCAGATAGTTCTCATTTAATCCCCAGTACTGTTCGGAATAAGGCATGTAAGAAATTTGGGTATTGCCTCCACCACAGCTTTTGTTGCTTGAGTCCATGTATGCAAGATAGAATTTCCCATCATCTTCTTCGATAGTAGTCCAGTTCAATCCTTTGGATTCAATGATAGGCCATAAGAGCGACAATTCATCTCTAGTGTACCTCACAAATACATCATAAGAGAATACCCCTTTGTCAATGTTGCATAAACGCATGAATTCCTTAAAAGCAGCTTCAAGAGGGGTCTCCCAAGAGAATAAATCTGCATCGATCATGAGCACATTGAATGAATCTGAAAGCAAGCATTCCATAGCAAGATATCCGTTAACTGACATGTCTTCCATAGCAAAATCTGTCATCAAAGGTAAAATCATCAGTAGGATTTGTTCGCTAGAAGAGAAATTAATGAATATAGAAACGGATATAAGAATACAAATAGCTGATATCTGCAGACGATGCGCCGTATCCAAAAAGTTGGATACGCCGTATCTAATAATCGTTAAAATTAAATCAGACTTTATTCAGAAAATAGATACGCCGCTTAGAAATTTGAATGCGCCGTATCAATTTTAATAATCAAAAATCGATATTTATAAAAATTAAATGCGTCGTATTAACAAAAGTTAATGCGCCGTATTTTCGTTGCATTTCAAAATATAAGATTTTTGATTCAGAAGATGCGCCGTATCGATAAAAATCGATGCGCCGTATCTGTTTAATAATTCGAAAACTGTTTTTAATTAAAATAATAGATACGCCGTATCTGCTGAAGCAGATGCGTCGTATGGCGTTAAAGTTTAGAAATTTTTTTTTTTATCAAAAACAGATACGCCGTATCTTGGGGAAAAGATGCGTCGTATCGCTTTATCGCTTAGAAAAAATTTCTTATTAAAAACAGATACACCGTATCTTGGGGAAAAGATGCGTCGTATCGAATTAATTAAATGAGTTGTATTTTATAAAAAATTTGAACGCAATACGCCGTATCTGAGAAATCAGATGCGCCGTATCGTTCGATTTAGCTCAGTACAACGATAGCAGAAAACAAAAAACACGAAAAATTAAAACAAATAAAAACACACGAAAAATAAACACAAACAAAAGCAAACAAATAACACACTAAAGCAGAAAATATGCAAAATAATACAATGAATGCAAATTAAACTAATACACAACAAAATTAGTGGTTAGAAAAAAATAATTAAAAACCTAATTAAAATACTAATCAAATTAACAGATAATAACAATTCACTCCCCGGCAGCGGCGCCAAAAACTTGATGCGTAGCGTGTGTCGTTGCGGTTTAGCAGTTTTAATGCCTACTCAAGTTTTAAATTTATATTTAGCCGACTTATCAATAACACACACACTTAACGAGCAGTGTACCTGGTCAGTATGAATATAATGGTAAGTAGAGTGTCGATCACTAAGAGTGGAACGTATTATCTCGTTATTCTAATCAGTATTTTAATATATTAAGTTAGCTATACAATCTAATCTAACGCAAGGGGGTTCAGCCTGAGAGACTGGCACGATTTGGTTGCAATTAAATAATAAACTAAACCAATAGGCACGAATCAGCAAGTAGCACACACGTACACAGATAAATACTTGAGACAATAAGAGGGCTGTCCTTATGATAAGTAGTTTGTCACTTGTTTTATTGCTAGTGTTATATGAAGTGTATAGTTCGATGCAACGCACCGAGATTACGTTTCCTTTCTCGTTGGTTCTAATCTTATCGGCGAGTAAACCCTTAATGATTACTTATGACTATCCCGTTTATCTTTCTCCTACTTTTCTACAGACCATAGAATGCATAGGCGATCTAATAAACAGGCGAGGGCAGAGGCATGGCGACCCGATCAACGCTCAGCTAGACACAGAGGTTATCAATGCACTAATAAAAGTCACCAATGACATCAACATATAAACTTTAATTAATGAGAAAGCAGTTTTAAGGGAGTGAAATCTTTCCGTTGTCACATTACACAAGCCACCAATCTTGATGAATTAAAGTTTACTAACACAATAAAACAAAACTACTTAATGAATTAAACACATGCAGCACCTTCTTACAGCTCTTGTATCTTTGATTTGGGTGTGTCTTGTGCTGCTGCCTTGACTGAATTCGTCCTAGGTTTCTGGTCTTCGGTCTTCGGATATAATATGTGTCACACGAAATTCGTCTGGTCTTGGGGTATTTATAGTTTCTGTCTGAGGGTAAGATGCGGCGCATCTAGTAAGTAGATGCGGCGCATTTACTTAACTTCGCGTGGGGTCCAAGATTATAATATTCAGGAATATTCGTACATCGCCAGAAGATGCGGCGTAACTCCATTTATAGATGCGGCGCATGTCCTCTTGTATCTTGGATCGCATCTGGTGATATATTGATCTTGTACATTTCGGTAGACTCTTAACTTCTTGCATGTTTTGCTCCATAATTAGTCCAAAATCGCCAAGTTTCACCAAATGCTTGTTTTCAACTGAGAATTACAAAAGTAAACGATTAAGTATCAATCCTCATACATAATATAATAAAACAAGTCAAATTAATAGGATAAATGATAGTAATAAAATGTACTTATTTGAGTTCATCAGGCCCTTTGGAAAAGAGACCTAGTTTACCAAGAAATTAAGGAAAACTCTCTAGCAATAAACCATAAGTTGGATGAAGTATTGGGTTTGCTTTCATTACTACCTCAGGAAACAATTGAGGAGGATTTAGCCGAACATGAGCACATTGAGCAAAAAGACCTAGTTTTTAAGATCAATGACTATGGATCTCAAGAAACACATGATAAATCCTTTAGGAAAATTGAACATAGTAATCAAGTTATTGAGGAATTAAGATTCTTATGAATCAAACTTAGAATTTGAAATAGATAGAGAAGGATTTGAGATAATTAGTAACATGTTTGGATTAAATTCTACTAAAACACATGATGAGGATATAGGTGATCTAGACAAGAGGAAGGATGAGGTAAATAACACAAGCCCACTAAATACCCCACAAGTCCTACCATCATTTGAGGCATACACACCGCCCGTGACTTACCCGGAAGAAGTAGAAGAGACTTTAGGAATCCCGATAGGAGGTAGAACCTTTGGACCAAACACAACTAGAGGATATAGGTTTGAATACTTGTAGTTATAGGGAAGTTCCTAGTGTTGATGAATCGGAACCTCAACCTCAATCTTTACTCAATTTTCCATCCTTAGATATACATCTAGGAAACAAAAGAGGAACCGACCCACCCATCAACCCATATAGTCCGGGTAGTTTTAGGATGAAGGAAGCCATTCACATACCCCCTTCATCTCACGTGGCATATTTCCACCCTAAGGGTGTGTATCGCTACTATCACCCGCACTTAATCTTAAGTGTAGGGAAAACCCCCCTTATATCCGTTAAATAAGGGTAGAGTCAGGCTCGTGACTCGAACAAAAACAAGCGCTTCTTGGGAGGCAACCCATGTTTTTAATTGTTTGATGTTTTTATTTTATTTGTTTGTTTGTGTCATATATGCTTAATCATAATTGTTTAATTTTCGTGTTTCGAATAATCTGTGAAAATGCTTTATTTTGTTTTTAACCTCGTCTTAATCACATATAAAGGTATTTTACAAAATGATAAGTGTTGGGAAGTTCATATTTTATTTAAAAGAACGAAATTCGAACATGAAAAATTTACAATTCATGATTAGCATATATTCTATCTTGTTTGTTTGTTTTATTTTACTTTGTGTGTCAATACTTGTGGATATGTTTTATGAGTTTCTGCAGGAAAATAGTCTTTAAAAAAACAAGGTTTTTCCAATAAAATTTTCCAGAAAACAAAACGAAACAAATCTGTCAAGTTGGTGTGACGGCGTCACGGTTTACACCTGACAGCGTCAGCTACTGTAGCACAGTTTTTCCAGATTTTTGTTAAATGTTGAAAATTAACTTTTGAAAAATTTCCAGAATTTCTTAAATGTCCAATTTTCCTACAGGTTATTTGTATTACATTCTACAAGTATCCTATCCTTTTATTGTTTTGTTTTGTTTTTATTTCTAAGTCTGGAATTACATCTAGTTGTGATTTTTCTTTGTTCGGTTTGATGCTTTGGTTCGTTGTTTTGTCTTTCATTACAGGATTGGATTGGATGAGGATGGTCTTTTGGCGATTCTTGGATGAAGATTTAACCTTGTATCTTTGTTCTCCGTCCATGCCGAGCTAATCAGGGGAGTACTAGTTTCTTTCATCTATTTTATTTTTCCC
Organism: Artemisia tridentata subsp. tridentata; assembly: GCA_021014915.2. Taxonomy (NCBI): domain Eukaryota; kingdom Viridiplantae; phylum Streptophyta; class Magnoliopsida; order Asterales; family Asteraceae; genus Artemisia; species Artemisia tridentata. The sequence goes on along the minus strand of CP139505.1, from coordinate 126,290,232 downwards.
TTTATCATAACTTTGATGCTTTTCAAGAACATTGGGGACAATGTTCAATTTAAGTGTAGGGAGGGTAAAATGGAATACCTTAGAAACTATAACTTCGCTTGATTTTTGTTTTGTCTTTGAGTAAATGTGTAATAAACTAAAAGAAATACTTAGGGTAATTTTAGCACCAAATTAAAATTTTTAACAACATATAGGAGCAAAACCTTAGTTTTAATGAGCGTCTCATGGATAAGAATTATATAGCTAGCACAAAAAACCTTCCACTCAAAAATTTCCACCCCAAAAATGTGAGGTTCGCCTTTAGATTATTAGGAAAAAGCATTCACCTTTAATGCTTATGAGTATACCGGTAGTATATGGATTCTAGAACTTGCATTTAGATGCATCCCAAGATCGCTAGTGAGACTGCGTTCGTGTAGTTAGGATTTACTAAATGATAAGAGGAACTAGGATAACACTTGTTTTAAACCTGTTTTATAATTACGTTGGCTACACCGGTCAACTAATTTTCCCACACCCTTGCGATGTACTCATTTTTAGTACACGATACCCTAGTACACCCCTCAGAGCCTATCCTTTTGCGGTTCTCGTGATATTTCAGTGGATTCCGAAATATTAATGAATAACATTGTTTACAATCCACCCCCAAATCTACAACCAAATCGCCTTAGCCTACCTTGTATGCACTCATCTTTAGTGCATTATTGTTACAACTTATGTGTTAAACCCTTTGTTAATTATCTCATTGGTTACATGGTTGCTAAGTCGAGTCATATCTTTTAAATACAGTTTTGGGATGATTGGGACACATGGGTAAAGTACTAGTTATTATGGAGTAATGGGGAAGAATGTCAATGATTATTACCCCCATATGTGCGTTAATGTATAAAGTACTCCACGTGTTTTGATTTTCTTAATTTGGCTCTTTAGTTTTATTTATGTAAAAGTTCAAGTGTATGGAGGTTGCAAGAAATCCCTTTTTAATGATGTATTATTTCGGATGGTAGGGAAAGAGTGTATGAAAAAAAAATAAAAAAAAATGAAAAAGAAAAAAAATGAGAAAAAATGATAAAAGAATAAAAAAGTAGAAAAAGAAAAGAGAAAAAAAACATACGGACTACCATCCCGTCTTTATTCTTGTTTAAGTTAAGAAAGTGTCAAGAAAAATACAAAAAAAGTTAGTAGTTAGCGAGTCGAGTCTAGGCTTAACAACGCCTCATTTGTACATGTAATTGACTAAGATGATTGACTTGCCACCAGTAAAAATTCTATTTACCCAACAAAACCGTGTTTTCCCTACCCTTACACCTAACGTTATAACCCTTGAAAAGCCCTTTTTGATAGTTTATCGTAGGTGCTTATGCCAAAGTGGTGGAGGTTTGATCTACTTTCAAGCCTATGGTAATATATGTGCTATGACAGGTAGAGAGTGTTTTATTTTCCCATTTCCATATGTTATATAACTTTATACACCAGAGAGATGTGAGAATCCAAACACTTTATGTGAGGTGCTAGTATATAATTTCCGTGCTTATTTCGACTAACGTGGAACGATTATGTGTTGTAATTACTTTTATATTAGTGTTAAATGACCCCTAACTTGTAAATTGATTAGGATAAAAGCATATTTGCTTGAGGACAAGCAAATCCCAAGTGTAGGATATTTGATAAGGATTTATTTGGTACCTTTTTAAGGGGTCATTTAAGCCCAAAATCGTATTAATATGATCAAATATTTCCTTAAATCGTTTCTTTTTGCATTTTAGGTACTTGGGACGGAAAATCTGGAAATCGGCACTTTTAGGGCGTATTTGGACAAAAAAGTAAAGAAAACGAAGAAGTCGCGAAATTTTGTCAAATATGGAGATCTGACGGCGTCACACGCTACAACATGATGTCGTCACTTGTTGCTGAAGATGGATTTTTGGCTCAAGATTAACAAGCGACGCCTTAGATGAATCTGAAGACTTTATAACCTGAAGGCATCAGGTGTTATTTGAAGATAAGAGTCACGTATTAAGCTAACAAGAGAGGGCCTAGACATTTACTAAAGGACGGAGTTAGACCCTTCACGACGGCGTCAGAGATCCTAAGTGACGCCGTCACAACGGCGATACAAGACAAAACGGTAGATCCCAGCAATACACTTGATCGAATTCCTTAGCTTGTAAGGTTTAGTTATCTTAGATAAATCTAAAACAACTAAGTATAGAAATTGTCTTGAAGTTTATCAAACACAATGCCGAATCTTGTATTTGATCTTAAGAAGAACTTTATAGCAATATAAGAGTAAACACAGAACACAATTGTATCAAACAAAACACTTCAATATTATTGATATAATACGAATACTCAACAGTATTAGGATTTACAACCTTGAAGTTCTATGAAAAACGTATATCGAACTCTATGCCCTAGGACCTCCTTTTATAGGCTAAGGAGTCCTAGTCGGCTAAAAATAACTTTTTCTACAAGATAAATCTTTAATGAATCTTTTCTATAATTATCTAACCGACTATACAAGTATATCTCTTAAGCAATATTAACTAAATACTTTAGCAGTAGTAATAATAACTCTGGCAGCTTTAACTCTTCAGCAGTAGTAAGTTAGTACTAGCAGCACTAACTTTGTACCAGCAGCACTAACATACTTGGTGTATTTCTTTGAAATTCAGCAACATTACCAGCAGTAGTAATCTACACCAGCAGTCTTAAGTCTTTCACCAACAGTAGTAAAACACTTAGAGTATTTTGTAACACCCGATAATTTTCCAAACTATTTTTACTAGCCAAATATTTATTTTTGCATCACCTTAGTTGTTGAACCTTTTCTGAACTTATTTGAACTTGAGAAACGCGAGATATCTTGAGAAACGTGAACCTTAGCCCCTTGTTATGTCAGCACAACCTAGAAAACGTGAAACGAATCGAATTTGCCAAATAAATTGATTTCGGGAAAGTTATGCATATTTATACTCGTTTTTATCAGAAAAATTATTTCAGGAACAATGGCGCAAGTTTTATAATTTTTTGAGTCTGTTTGGTACGTCGAATGGGTCCCACAGTGATTATGGCAAAAGCTTTACCCACTTAGCAGTTTATACCCCTGCCCAAAATTTACCCCGTGCCCCCTAAACCTTGATTTGACTAGGTTTAACCCCTGCCCGGGGATAAAAGGCCAAATTTTTATTTTTATTCATTTACAACACACACACACTCACATATTCTCTCTCTCACTCCCACCCCATTCCGGCCATAACTCCGGCAACCACCGTCACCGCCGGCAACCACCATTGCCGAAAAATTTTCTAGCGATACCCAAACCTACACCAATCGATAGATCTCGATTCCCACATCTATTCTGGAAAGTTTGAGCTCGATCCGAGCCCATTTAGCACCACAACCGCCACCACCGCCACAACTTCCAGCCACTACTACCTCGCCGAGCCTTCCCCGCCACCTCCTCTCTTCGATACGGTAACCCACGTGCCCTAGATCTTTCTTTTTCACCATTTTATTTCAAACCCTAATTTATATATTTTATTAAATCGAATAATAATCGAATAAACGTTTATAAAACCTTTCAATCTTAACCTAAACCGTGTGGATCTAACTTGTTTCGTCGTGAAAACCCTTAACTCATTTCGAGTTGGGGTGACTCACCGAGTCAACTCGCGTTGACTCGGGGTGAGTCGTTTATCTTTATTATTTCTTTCGTTTCTAATTTATTATCTATTTGTGTAGCTTGGATTGGAGTTTGTGGTCTCGATTGGTCCCTGATGGTTGAAGCCGAGAGCCCTCCATGCTCGTATGATGCTTTAACCGTGACTCAGTGATTCAAGGCGAGTTCTAGGATTAGGGTTAGGATTTACGCAGTTTTAGTTTTAGTTATATTTGATTTGATTTGGTTGTATTTGATTAGATTTGGATTTAGTGTATTGTGTATAGTTTTGGATTGTTGGATTTTGATTTGGTTTTGTTGTAATCGTGTAACCAGGAGCCTATGGCTCGAGTTGGGTTCGAGAGTCATGGCGTAGCCACATGGTTGTGTCGTGTTGAGATTCGGAGTTGCTTTGGATTTGGATTGTATTGTTGAGTGATCCGAGAGCCTATTGGCTCAAGTTGGCTCGAGTCGTGACTCAAATGAGTCACGGCATAGCCTTGGTGGTCGTCTTGTGTTGAGATGTTTGATTTGGTATATTGATTTGGCCGAGAGCCTTTGGCTCAACTAGACTCGAGCCGTGACTCAATGAGTCACGGCCAAGGTCTAATGGTTGATTATTTCAAGTGTGGTTATGACGTGACCCAAAAGGGGCACGACTAGTTGGAATGAGTTTAGTCGAGACTCAAGTGAGTCTCGGCCGTGTAAGACTCGAGGTTAGAAAACCTCGGGTTAGTATCAAGTCGGTTTGGACTCAGATGTGTCCTAAATGGTTAAGTGTTAATAACTTTGGCCCGAAAGCCCAATGAAAGCCCAATAGAGTGTAAGTCGAGTATTGGCGAAATCCCAATACACTTGGGCCATTACATATTTTATTTAATTATTTTGTCATTTATTTATTATTCATTATTCGATATGTTGTTTCGCTTAATTAATTTGGAAAACGTAAAATATAAATTGAACGTTGAACATAGTTATTATTATTTCCTATGCTTGAATAAAATTGGACGTTATTGGATTTACGGTATTAGCCAATGAGCTTATGGATGATTTTGGTAAATGAGACGAAAGAGTATGTTAGACTCATAAGATCTTAACATATTTGGACTTGAACATAAACAAAATAGTTGATAAACTTAATAACTAATGTATACTCGAATGATAGTGTCCAATTATATATATTTAATTTGTAAAATGAGGTAATAAAACTTGTATTCAAAAGTCGTAACGACTTGGAAATGTTTGATAAACGGGCGCACCATACCCAAATTTTGACAAAACCTTTTATAAATTTAATCATTTACGATTACTCAAATATCCTAAAAACCTTTTCGATACTTATATAATTTCTTCCAAAACTTCGATGTTTCATCAACTATTTGGGGAAAAGGGTAAAACACCGAAACAATCTATTGATGTTTTCTGTTTGTCTTTCTTTATTATTCTTTTCTTAATTTTAATTCCTCTTTTCTCTTCGTATCCGTTTGTGTTTACCGACTTTTATCATTTTAATATCTCGTATCCACACGAGTCTTAAACTTTAGTTAACTCAAACGCCATTGAAATAAAACATTTTCATTTCAAATATGAGTATTGTTATACAAATCACTTTAAGGTTATTGTTGAGACGTATTATTCATATATTAGGTTGTGCTGAGGTTCACTTGCCGTGCTATCCCATTTGATCATATTGTGATATCTCGTTTCTCTGCTACTAAGGTGTGATTCATAGCCCCACTTTTTATTTTTAAATTGTTTATAAACCCATGGGGGAGATACATGCTACTTACTTATTTTTATGAGCACAATTGTTTATTGGTATGCTATTCCTGACTGATGCAATAATGCTAAGTACCTTTCTTGCCAAAAGCAAGTCCTTCGATCATGAACCATTAATCACTTGCGAGTGAGCGCGATTGTAGTTTATAGGCCTATAGGATTTGACCATCTCGCCATGTTGACTAAGGTCGTTCAGCATGTGATGTACTATAATTGAGTTTACTAGGTATCTGGCAAAATACCTAGCTTTGGGGGCAACTATTATGTTATGAAATTCCGCGGTTACTGTCGACTTACGCCAGGGTTACTGGTGCTGGTTAACGCTTTGTGTGTCATGAGCTTAGCAATCAAAAGAATTATGTGACGCTTACCCGATATTTGTATTTTTTACTTATATCTTCTAGACATAAAATCTTGTGCTCAACTATTATTTACTAAACCTATGGATTACACTCAACCTTTGTGTTGACTTTTTAGCATGTTTTATCTCAGGTAATTGATGCATGATGTGAGCACCAGGAGTGGCTGAAGGTTGAGGATGGCTATCATTGGGCTATACTTTTTACCCTTACTATCTTTATCATTCGAATAATCGTTTAAAACTGTGTCTTTTATTCTGCTGCTACTTGTGATATGAGTCTTTTAGACTCTAAACATTAAATTTTGTATTCAAATGATATGTTTTGTTAAAAACGTCTCGTTATGAGATCGTTTTCTGTGATTGTGACTCTCTTACCCCTCACGTAGCACCCCAAGCTCAGTCCCGCTGCCATATTTCGAGTTGGGGGTGTTACATAATGGTATCAGAGCCACCGTTTATAGAGAACGAGATCGTATGTTGATCCCAGTTGAATACTTGATCAAATCCCTTAGCTTGTAAAGGTTTAGCTATGCTAGATAAATCTAACACAACTAGGTATAGAAACTGACTTGTGGTTTATCAAACACAATGCAAAATCTTGTATTTGATCTTAAGAAGAACAAAATAGTAAACAATGAATATCAAACTAAACACTTCAATATTATTAATAATACAAATACTCCTTGAGTATTAGGGTTTACAACCTTGAAGTTTTCTCTAGAATCGTATATCTGTATATGCCCTAGGTCCTCCTTTTATAGACTAAGGAGTCCTAGTCGGCTTACAATAACTTCCTATACAAGATAAATCTCTATAGAATCTTTTCTATATTTATCTAAACATAATTTACATAATAACCGACTCTAATACACTAGCAACACTAACAATGTAATAGCAATACTAACTAAGTGTTCTGGCAGTATTAATCTTGCAGCAGCATTAATCTTCCATTAGCAGTATTAACTATGTAACCTGCAGCATTAACGACTTGGTGTATTTCCTTTGTAGTTCCTGAGCAGTCTTAACAATATCAGCAGTAGTAACTTTAAAACCCAACAATCCTCCCCTAAACTTGATATTTTTTTCCAAAATCATCAAGTGTCAATCTAAGCTTAAACCTTCACCAGGAGGATGTTTTCAAACACTTACTTTCTCATCTTCTTGTAATTAGCCCCATAAAATTGTTTCTCCATTTTCTTGAGAAGCTAATATACCATTTCACTCCATTTCTCAGTTTGAAGTTTAACAGCTCCATTAAGCATCATATCAAGTGTACTCTTTGCCAGAGGATATTCTTTCTCTACTAGCATGTAAATTTGAAGTCCTCCCCTCAGCATTACAGTGTGAACTCCACATGATTGATACAACTTCCAAAGAGTAACTTTGGTACTTTTGTATTGCTCTTTCCAAACTCTATCTTCACCATGAACTTCAAACATAATTTTCAAATCTCCCCAAAGAACTGTATCCAAAACATTTTCTGGCCTTGAATCTCTATACTTTTTCTTGATTAAAGCCCATAAGGTCTCTAAATCTTCTCTATCAAAATTTCTGAGCATTTGAGGAAATGTTACAAACCTTTGAGATGTTCCATCAGCTCTGATTATCTTCCACCATGGAGTTTCTCCTCTATAACCATTTTGCCAATCAATAATAGGAACCTTGGTTTGCAAAGGAACAACATCTACAAATGTTTCATCAGTGTTTTCAATTCTAACCATTTGTTGTAGATTAGCTGCTTCTTTTTCCACACTTTCTTGAACCTGCTCTGCCTGCTCTTGTGGCTGCTCTGTTTGCTCATCTAATTTCTGCTTCTTACTGCTATCAGCTACTAACTCCTCTCCAGACCTCTTAGACCTCCTCACCAACTCTTTATCATTCATAGTAATAAAAGTATTAACCCTTCTGAAAACTATGTCAAACTCTTCTTTAATTCTGTCAAAGCTCATCCCCTTGAACTGAGTTTGTTTCCATCCTCCCATATTTCTCAGATAGGTCTGCATAATATTCCTTTGCTGTGCTAGAGTAGGTGGTCTATTTCTCTTTCTTCAGCTCTTTTCTGTGCAAAGAACTTCTTCTTTTGAGCCAATAATTCCATAAATAGCTTTGCCTTTTCTCCCATTGATAACTCTTCTTGCTCATCATCCTACATCTTCTGGGCTAACATATGGTCTGCTTCACATTTGTCCTGAATATCATCCCATGAATTAATAAGTTCAAGACTTTTCTGTTCTTCCTCTTGAGCTAGCTTTCTTCTTGCCTCTTCTTCTTCAGCATCAAGATCAGCTTGCACTTGTCTTGCAACTTCTTCATCAGTCTTAAGTTGTTGTTGTTGTTGACTGAGAGATAAGAATTTCTTCTTAGTTTCTTCAACCAACAAACCTTTGCCTTTGTCTGATGGTGAAATGGTCATTGATGGTGTTTTTGATATTGATATTGGTTCTTTGATCACAACTCCTTTTGCCTTTGGTCTTGTACTCTTCAACTTTGTTAATACCTAAGCTATAGTCATATCCTCATCACCTTGAGTAGCAGCAGTACTAACCTCAGTCTCAGCAGCACTAACTTTTTCACTAGCAATATTAACCTCAGTACTAGCAATATTAACTTCATCACTAGCAGTCTTAAATGTAGCAGCATCAAGCAATACTTTAGCTATCTTCTCAATACCATCATCAGCAACATTACCTTGTTGATCAACAACAACAAACTCATTTACATCATTATCATCATCATCCCCAGTAGTTTCCACATCTACCCCAATATCCATATCTACCAAAGTTTCCTCCCCTGAAGCTTTACTTGTATTCCTCCCCTGTTTGGAAACATCCTTCTCCAAACTCTTTGCTTCTTCAGAAGAATCAACCCTGGAAGTAGTACCAATCTTGTACAACCTTTTTGTTTTGTGTGTTCTTGACCTCTGTTGTCCTTCAAGATACCTAATCCTTTGCTTCAACCTTTTGATTTCAGTACCCTAAGAGATTTTGAGCTGCTTAAGTTCCTTTTTGAGACCAAGAACATCCTTTGACAATTTTGTACAAGTAACCGTCAATTCATGAATAAGTTTAAGACTACCCTCAACACTTCGGAGTGTGTTACCTCTCCCGAGTGGTGCATCATTGGGTGAGTTAGGCATAGCCTCAGACCCAGTCTGAGCATCTACACCCCCCATATTATCCATTTGGCTGGGACCTTCACCTGAATGAGTTCCAGAGGAACTTTCTTCATTAGAAGTTGCCTTAGATTGGGTCTTACTTATGTTATCACTATCCTGCTCTGCTTCTAAGCTAGTAGCAGTAGTGACAGCCCTTTCTAATCTATGACCCCTCTCCTCATGCACAGCCTCATCTGCAACCATACTAGCACCAACCTGAGGTAGTTGAGTTCCCTTTTGTGTGATCCTATGGGTTTGGGTCTTTTGTATTGTTGATGGGGATGGCAAAACAGTGGGTGTGTGATAAGCATCAGCTGGGATTGCTGAGCTTTCACCCTGATTTGGACCTAGTTCCAACATTGTTTGAAACAATGGTGTAACTCTGCCTGAAAAATCCTTTCCCTCTCTTTTCATATTAGCAAAAATCTTTTTAGTATGAAAGAGAGTAGTATAAACCTTTTTATGAACCTTTTTCTTTTCAAATTGTTTGTCCATAAGAAGTTGTAAAAATCTTGGATATAATTAATGTTTATTAGAAGAACTATCCAAGCCCTTAACCACACTATCAAAAATTAATTTAGAAAAATTAAAGCTTTGATTTTGAGCCAAGCAGATAATAGCAGAAGCTATATTGCTACTAAACGCATTCCAACCAGTAGTCTTTGGACTAAGACACTGTAAGATAGTGTGAATTAAGAATTTTCATTGTGGAGAGAAAGCAGGCTTTCAAAATTTTAAAGAATTACTCTGATTTTCATACCCCATCAATGCAAGTGTTTCAAAAATTGTAGAATTTGGAAGATTGTTAATACCTTCAGCATCTTCAAGATGTAGAACATCTCGAACAGAAGCCTCAGTAATAATAACCTTCTGCCCATCCACAAGGGCATGTATCTGTACTTCCTCATCAATAGTTTTGACCTTTGCAGTAGCCCAAAACTCTTTGATGTGGGAAACATATATAGTAGGGTTTACAGTTAATACGCACCTAATATGAGTAGCATTAAGAAAATCAATGATTTCCGTAAAACCTTCACTCTCCTTTTGCTTTTGCAAGAATGCAATCATGTTATGTTGATCAGCGAATGGCAGAGTCGACATTGTGAATTTTGAAAATTTTTTTGGTGGGATTTGGCTGGGATTTGCTATTAATGTGTAAAAAGATTTAGGGTTTAGGTTTGAAAGAGTTTTGATCGGATAAAGACACTTTTGGGAACGAGTGGAGGATATAAACCCTTATCGCTCACATTTATAAAACAGTACCCTGTTCTTTCAAACATAGCAGCAGAAACCTAGCAGCACTAATTTAGGTATAGCCGCATTAACTTATGCCTAGCAGCATAAAGTTAGTTTCCACTCCAAACAACCTTTTAATCAGCACTCCATCACTTTTCTCAGCTTATCCTGCAAAAGATTAGTCCCAAAAACACAAAACCACAAACATAACACAATTTACAATAATCACATCATCAATTAAACTTAGCAATACTAAGTATAACTGGCAGCATTAACATAGCAGTTGTAAGAAAACTAGCAATACTAATTTTTCTTAGCAGCAGAAACAATTTATTGACCTAATAACAGTACTAATCCTTATAAAACTTTACAAAAACACAGAGAGATAAGAATTTTTCAAAGATTTATCATTCCAATACTAACAACCAAAAATTGAAATCTACCCACATCAAAAGCTTTTGTGAGCAAATCTGCAACATTGTTATCAGTATGGATTTTAACAATTTGAATTAACTTCTTTTCATAACAATCTCTTATAAAATGATGTCTTATCTCAATATTCTTTTTTTTTGAGTAATAAACAGGATTTTTAATAATGCACATAGTACTGTTATTATCAATATATATTTTAGTATGCATAAAGTTGTACCCATAATCCAGCAATTGATTTTGAATCCAAAGCACTTGTCCACAGCAACTTGAAATAGCAACATACTCAGCTTCAGTTGTGGAATTTGCAACCACAGTTTGTTTCTTGCATTGCCATGAAATCAACCTGCTTCCAAAAAATTGATAACCTCCTGTTGTTGATTTTTTATCCAAGCTAGCTCCAGTATAGTCACTATCAGAGTATGCAATCAAGTCAAAATGTGAATCTTTTGGATACCAAAGGCCTAGTTTGGGTTGACATATCAAATATCTAAAAATCCTTTTCACAGCATTAAGATGTGAAACTTTTGGTGTGACTTGATATCTTGCACAAGCAGAGACAACAAACATTATGTCAGGTCTTGAAGCTGTAAGATACATCAATGAGCCAATCATTGATCTATACAAATGAACATCAACTTCTTCACCATCTTCATCTTTGAGCAAGGGCTTGGATATTTCCATAGTTGTCTTTGCAGGCTTCACATCATTAAATCCAAACTTCTTCAAAATTTCAGCCACATATTTATCTTGACTTATAAATATGCCATCTTCTTTCTGTCTAACTTGAAGCCCCAAAAAGAATGTAAGCTCACCCATTGAGCTCATCTGAAATCTTTCATGCATAAGCTTCTCAAATTCAACACATAAAGCCTTGTGTGTTGATCCAAAGATGATATCATCAACATAAACTTGAACTAACAAGATATCATCCTTGTGCCTTTTGATAAATAAAGTTTTATCAATCTTCCCTCTACTAAAACCATTGTCTAACAGGTATGTTGACAATGTATCATACCAAGCTCTGGGAGCTTGATGTAAGCCATATAGTGCCTTTTCCACATTGTAAACCTTGTCAGGGAAATTAGGATCTTCAAAACCAGGTGGTTGTGAGACATAAACTTCTTCTTCAATAGTCCCATACAGAAAAGCACTTTTAACATCCATTTGATACATTACAAAGTCTTTGTATGAAGCATAGGCCAAGAATAATCTGATAGCCTCAATTCTTGCAACAGGAGCAAATACTTCATCATAATCAATACATTCTTCTTGTGTGTATCCTTGAGCTACTAACCTTGCCTTGTTTCTGATCACAATGCCTCTTTCATCCTTTTTGCATCTAAAAACCCACTTAGTACTAATTTCCCTCTTCCCATTAGGCAAATCTATCAGTGTCCAAACTTCTTGAAGCTTGAATTGTAGAAGTTCTTCTTGCATAGCTTCCACCCATCTTGGATCTTGTAATGCTTTGTGAGCATTCTTGGGTTCTATTTGTGATAGAAAACATGCAAACAAACAATTTTGAAGGTCTTTGTGACTGTTTCTTTGATGAAGGGATCTTGCAAAGAAATCTTGTTCCTTCAAATCTTTAACCATTTTCCTTGTTTGAACAGAAGACTTTGGCTCTCCAATGATCTGATCCTTAGGATGATTCTTGTGAACTCTTGTAGTTGGAATAGGACTGACAGGTACTTCTTCATTCAAATTGGTTGAGTCAGCCTCTGCACCAAGTACATCTTCATCAGTATCAGGATAAATGTCTTCCAATATAGGCATGTTTGGATCATTTGGGTAGACATCAGCATCAAAAGATATGCCTTGCTTGCCAGCAACATTAACACTTGGCTCAGTAGTATTAACAGAATTAATATTGCTAGTGTTAATTTCTTCATTGGCAGCATTAACACTTGGCTTAGCAATATTAACTGTGTTAGAACTGCCAGTGTTAATATCTTTTGATATATCATCCTTTGCTTGATCATCAGACTTCTTTTCTTCATGCAACTCTTGATCATCTGATACATCATCCTTTTCTTGATCATCAAAGTCATCTGCTTGTGAACTCTTTGACTCTTGGGTTGAGAAGGGTGGATTAGCAGTCCAAATAGGTAGCAAAATGTAATCTTTGTCATGTTCTGGCTCCTTTCTAGCTTGACCTGCATCATTACTTGCTTTTGTACCTGCACAATTGTTAGACTCTATTCCTGCAACAACTGGCTCATAATTCATAGTCTTGGTTAGAGAATCAATATAAAACAGCCAGCTTGGTCCATTCCCTGCAACATTAGGTGTACTTTCACTAAACCTAACATGCAAGTTCTCTTCTACTCTCCTAGTCCTACTATTGAATACTCTAAAAGCTTTGCTATTTGATGAGTATCCAACAAAAAAATCCTTTATCAGCCTTTCCATCAAACTTGCCTAAGTGATCTATGGTATTCAAGATAGTAACAGGACACCCAAATGGTCTTAAGAAATCAAGCAATGGTTTTCTACCATGTAAAAGTTCATAAGGGGTCTTGTTATGAGGCTTAACTACTTTACTTCTATTTTGTACATAACAAGCAGTATTAACTGCTTCAGCCCAAAAAGTAGTAGGTAATTTAGAATCAGCTAACATTGTTCTAGCAGCCTCAATAAGTGTCCTATTCCTCCTCTCAGCAACTCCATTTTGCTAAGGAGTCCTATCTACACTATACTGTCTCTCAATACCTTTCATCTTACAAAACTGGTTCATATCCCTATTCTTGAACTCAGTTCCATTGTCACATCTTATCACTTTAACCTTATGGTTAACTAGGTTTTCAACCTTGGTTATGAAAGCCTTAAGAATGCTACTTGTTTCATCCTTAGTTGCTAAAAAGAACACCCAAGTAAACCTACTAAAATCATCTGTGACAACTAGGCAATACATCTTTTTCATTAAACTTTTTACAAATGTTGGTCCAAACAAATCCATGTGCAACATATGTAATGGCTGACTAATAGAGTTCACTACTTTGGACTTACAAGAAGCTCTATGTTGTTTTCCCTTCTGACAAGCAACACATATTTCAGAATTTTCAAAAACTTTTGAAGGTAAACCTCTTACAAGGTTTCCCTTAACCAATTTATTCATTGTTTTGAAATTTAAATGACCAAGTCTTCTATGCCAAAGTTTAGATTCATCTGATGTGGCCTTTGCAAAGAGACAAGTCAAACCTCTTTTAGGAACCATATTCTTTAAATCAACACTGTATATGTTGTCTGTTCTAGGAACTTTAAGTAGAACATGACTTTCATCAGTCAACTTAAAGTCAGGAGATAAGACAATACATTCAGTATCAGTGAAAAGAACACTATTCTTTTTGTCACACATTTGTGAGACACTAAAGAGATTAAACTTAAGCTCTTTGACAAAGTACACATTGTCAAAATCTAATTTACTTGTCCTTATTGTACATTTACCAGTGATTTTCCCTCCTTTGGGATTACTCCCAAAAGCAACATATCCTCCATCAATAGCTTCAAAATCTTCAAGATAGGACATGTTCCCAGTCATGTGCATTGAGCATCCACTATCAAATACTCCTTTATCTTGCAATTCCATCTGTGGATAGCCCTGCACATAAAGTAAGAAAATTAGTTCATTTTGGGGACCCAAGCCAATACTGACTTAGATCTGCCTTGTGCATCTACATAATCATATCTCTTTAAAACAATAGATGCACTGCTGTGTCTGGAAACATGATCTAAAACTTTAACTTTTGGTTTCCAGACCCAACAAGCTGAGGACTTCACAGCATAAAAATGATTTCCCAAAACAGTATCAGTTATTACTTTTGGCTCAGCAGAAGAAACTACTGGCTTGCCTTAGCAGCACTAATAGTTGTTGGCTTTTGAATGGGCTGTTTTACAGTTGAATGTGCTTTGTTTGAAAACTTTGACAATTTATTTGCACCATTCACTGTTCTTTTGGTGTTAGAAGTACTAACTGATCTAGCAGTATTAGTTACTACTGCTTGTTTTGAAACATTTTGATTAGCAGTTGTAACTGATACTACACCAGATCTCATTTGTACTGCTCTTGGAACCATGTTTCTTTTAGCATGTGGGTGAGTATTCTTAGAAAAACTTTTATGATTCACCCTCCTAGCATAGTTCCACACTGGTTTTTTATAGTAATAACAATTTTTTTGTAAGTGTTCAAAACTACCACAGTGATGACAAGCCTTATTGATCATTTCAAAGTCACTTCCTAACCTTTGAGATATCATACCATTTCAACTTCTTTAGTTACCTCTAGGACTGTTTGTGATATGCCTAGGTTTCTCAGTGTACTTAACAAATTTCTTAGACACCTTCTTACCAAAACTAGGTTTGACAAAATTAATCTGCTCAACACTAGGTTTGACTATTACACTCTCAACCTTAGGTTTATCCTTTTCTTGTTCCTCATCATCATCAGACACCCAATCCTCAATAGTAGGTGCATCAGAATACTTTGTTTCAGTCTTAGGTTTGTCCTTATTAGATTCACTACTTTCTCCTAAAGACTTAACATTTGACTCACTCAAACAAGACAATTCTGGAATAGGAGGTACATACTTTCCTGTTATTGAAGGAGGAACTTCATGATAACCTATGCCACTACCTCTCCTCATTAACTGACACTCAATTGTCTTATTAACACTTTCAGATGCAAACTCAAGCTTATTAACCTTAACCTGATGTTTTTCTAATTCCTTATAAGAACATTTACTTTTTCTACATATTCTAACTCATTTTGTTTGAAAAAGTCAAGTCTTTCCTCAACAGATTTTAGACCTACCTTATAGCCTAAATTGTCTAATTTTAACATTTTTACCTCTTCCATTAGCTTTTCATTCCTAGCCTTAAGTTCTTCAACAGTATCTAAACAAGACTTATATGAACAACTAGAACTGTTAGATACCTCAGAATCAGAACTTGATGCAGAAGAGTAGGCCATAAGAGCAAAGTTAGGTCCTTCAGCTGCTTGATCACTCCAGTCATATGCTCCAAGACCATCACATTGAGACACCAAAGCTGTAGAATTTGTAGTTTCCACAGGTACAGTTCTCCTTGAAACTTCATTACTCTTGTTGTCTTGGTTCTTTGGTGCCCTGCACTCTCTAGCAAAGTGACCCTTCCTATGACAGTTGTAGCATTCAATCTTGGATTTGTCAAAACCCAAGCTATCCTTCCCAGTAATCTTGAGATTTCTTCCAGTCTTGTTCAGAAATCTTATTGCCCCAACAGTCAACATTGTCATCTGCCACTTCAAGTCCATCTCTTCAAGATCATCTGGATGGATCTGCTCCAAATCTTCATGCATCATTTGAGAACTAGTAGATGCACCAGCCAAGAAAGCATAAATAACAGCATCACTCAAGTTATCAAGGGTTGTAGACCCAATAGCATTAACTTGAGTGCCAGCAGCACTAACTCCATGAGCAATATTAACCACTTCATTAGGACTGCTAGAACTGTTGTTGGAGGAGGACACAAAAGCTAGGTTTTGTGTGCTTGTTGATGAACTAGATTACCCTTTAACTTTAGATTCCTAAACTTTAAGATTGTTGTACAAATCATCCAAACTCATAGTATCCAGATCATCCTTGTTTCTCCACACCACAGTGTGTGTGTTCCACTCTGATGATAAGCTTCTCAAAAACTTTTGATTGACATCTTCTTGAGAAATTGAGACTTCAACAAGTGCCAATTGACTAATGAGTTTCTGAAGCCTGTCAAAAGTTTGATCAAGATTTTCAGAACTTAAAGCAGCAAAATTTTCATATTGTTGCTTCAAGATTTTCTTCCTTGTTTTCTTGGTTGCAACATTCCCTCCAAATCTTGTCTCAGTTGCTTTTAGCAACTATTTAGCATCCTTGATGTGGTTGAAGGTTAGCTAATGATCATTAGGAATTCCCATCATAAGAGTACTTCTGGCCTTTACTTCAAGCCTTCTTTGTGTCTTGTCTTCAGCAGTCTTGATAGGCATAATAGTAGTAACTCCTTCAGCAGAAGTTTTAGTCTTAGGTAGTTGATTACCATTCTCTATGACCTCCCACATAGAGTAATCAACCATCTGGATGTACTGCTCTATCCTCATCCTCCATAGCTCATATTCTCCAGGCTTGAGCATGGGGACCTTTGATGTAGTGATCATGTGAGTAGATTCTGAGTCCATGTCTTCCTTCTTCAGTGAGATGAGTTGCAATAGGTTCTTCTTCATTCACAGTCTCTAGATCACATGCTCTGATACCACTTGTTGATCCCAGTTGAATACTTGATCGAATCCCTTAGCTTGTAAAGGTTTAGCTATGCTAGATAAATCTAACACAACTAGGTATAGAAACTGACTTGTGGTTTATCAAACACAATGCAAAATCTTGTATTTGATCTTAAGAAGAAAAAAATAGTAAACAATGAATATCAAACTAAACACTTCAATATTATTAATAATACGAATACTCCTTGAGTATTAGGGTTGACAACCTTGAAGTTTTCTCTAGAATCGTATATCTGTATATGCCCTAGGTCCTCCTTTTATAGACTAAGGAGTCCTAGTCGGCTTACAATAACTTCCTATACAAGATAAATCTCTATAGAATCTTTTCTATATTTATCTAAACATACTTTACATAATAACCGACTCTAATACACTAGCAACACTAACAAAGTAATAGCAATACTAACTAAGTGTTCTAGCTGTATTAATCTTGCAGCAGCATTAATCTTCCATTAGCAGTATTAACTATATAACCAACAGCATTAACGACTTGGTGTATTTCCTTTGTAGTTCCTGAGCAGTCTTAACAATATCAGAAGTGGTAACTTTAAAACCCAACATCATACTCGACTATAAGCATTTTCGTGTGTGTCAAAACATTTTTCAAAATCGATAGCCATCAGCCCTCCGTGCCATTTCGCTCGTAAGTGCTTTACTTAAAACTTTTATGTATGTATGCTTTGTACTATCAGATGTTTGGATTTTCCACTACTATTTCATTTCATATAAAACTATTTTATAAAAATTTGGCTAGAATTTTTATACTTTTCCCGATACTCCATGTAGAGTATTATGGTTACATCAGTACCTACCGGTCAGTTACCAGACGCACCCGTTGATCACCCCCTTGCACCACCGAGTCCAGAGATGGACCCACACCCTATTGATGTACCTCACCAGGATGATGAAGAGATGGATGATGATGAGGAGATATATGATGATTGTTAGGAATTATGGGAAATAGTAGATTTCTCATTGCTGCTGGTAGTGTTCACTGGTTCCTGCTAATAGTATTGGTTCTTGCTGAAGTTCATTGCTGCTGGTAGTATAGTTTGTTTTCTGCTGATAGTGTTTATTGTTGCGGGTATTATTGTTAGTTATCCCGTATGTTTAGAAAGTTTGTTTGATTTATTTTAGGAAGAGATTGATAGTTATCTCTTTACACATTTTGTAGAAGCTGTTTTAGGGTTTAGGGACGACATTACAATATTCAATAACACAATTTCATTAGTTTATAATCCGATTCATAGAGGATCAAAACCTTGTTAGTTATTTTCTTCTTTATATTCTTATGTTTAGTTTCCGTATAGACACAAGTCTTACACCTAGAGATTCTCGTTTAACCAAGCTCAATCAAGCTAGAAGCACTCGATCCTACAAGTGGTATCAGAGCCTGGTGAGGATCTCTGATAAAGAAGAAAAAGTTATTGGTGCAGAAGCAGATCCGGTGATGTTCAGTGGTTTTTAATTTTTGAGGTGTATGATCAAAGACTGATTTTATTGGTCGACAGAGGTAATTGTTAATTTGGTATCGAATCTTTATTAATTAATTTTGATTCAAGCATTATTGAGAATACCTCGTACTGATTCTTGGACGGCGATATTTGTTCTAAATTAATTGGGCTTGTCGTTGTGTAAGAGCTGTTTGTCGTATCTGTTGGTTATTTTTGAATTACTGGTCACATAAGGTTTGTCGCATAGCTGTTTTAATTAAGTGGTCGATCACTCAATTCATCTGTCGCTTTGTCATAAGTTGATTGACTAATTGACGATTGGTTATTTGATTTTTCGTTTAGTGGTATAATTTATTGGTTGATCGCTGATATTTATTTTGGGGTTATGTGCGAAGATTATTGGTCATTTGGGTTTCATCAGTGAGTGGTGAATTATTTTTGGTCAGTGTGGAATTGATTCTGGTCTGTGAGCAATTTTGCTGTTAGTATCATAGAAACCTTTTCAGAAACATTCTCTTAAACCCTCATACAATGACTTCATTCGGATCTGATGATTTTTTGGAGACATTTGTCATGAAGATTAGAGCCTTGCTACCTTATGACTCAAGGGAAGACGGGACAGGAAATGCTAAATCTAATGAGGAAAGATGTGCCACTCAAGTTGGGGAAATGGTTGCTGGACATGAGACAAAAGGTAAGGCAGATGTGGCTGGTGAATTCGCTATGCTGGGTGTCTTCCCATCTCAGGTACCAAAGTGTCATTTTGGTTGTCATGATTTATATGCTTTGCTTAAGAAAGATTTTGATGTCATGAAGCCTAAATATAATGAATTGTTTGTTGAAGTCCAAGCTTATAAGAATGCTGTTAAAACATTAGAAAAAAAAAGCTTGGTACCAAGCTAATCAGGTAGCTTATGAAGAGAAAATTAAGGTTTTGCAGAGAGACTTAAAGAACACCACTAATGAGCTTAAATATTCTGAGTCTCAAAATGCTAAGATTATATTAGAAAAACAGGATATGCAAGCTAAGTTAGATAAAGAAATGGCTTGGTTCAAGAGGTGGGAAAAATCATCTAATGATGTAGAAGAGGCTAATGAATATAAAAACACTAGGTCAGGAAGGTCAAAGAAAGGTTTAGGGTATAATAATGAAACTAATGAGCCAAAATGGTTTGACCCTACACCTAAGGAGCCTAATTACCAAATCCCTGTAAAGTATGTCAAAGAAGGAGAAATGCATGTTGTTCCTCCACCTATAAGAGGAGTGTTTAAGCCTGTCCCTATCCACTCAGCCCTTGACATTGACTTAGATGAGTCACACATGACATATGGCAAAAAGTCAAAAGACTTATCTGATTCTGAGTGTAAAACTGATGACTTTGTCTCCTGTTCTAAAAGTGACAAGTCCTATGAATCTAAGTCCACAGACTATACCTCATGTGACTCAAGTGAAAAGTCTACAACACCCAAGTCCCATGACTCCTGCTCAAGAGTTGCTGCTGACCATATTGCAAAGACTACCACTAAGGAAAACAACTCTTTGAATTCTGCCAAAAACAACTCTATTCCTAGTTTTGGTAGTAATCAGTTTGTGGGTAATAAAACGTGTCATGTTAAGAATAAAAAGATTAAAAAGAAATCATGTTTTGTTTGTGGTAGCTACTCTCATCTTATTAAGGATTGTAATTATTATGAGAGTAAAATGGGTGTGTGTGCTGAACAACGAAAACCTAGATCAGTATGGAGAAATGTAGAGAATATTCCCCCATTTGTCCCTAGAGCAAATGCATTTCCTGCTGGTAATGCAAAACGACCAGCACATGTTCCTTCTGGTAAGCCAGTTCCAGCTGGTAAGTCTATTCCTGCTGGTTGGAAAAGGAATGCTACTGGACCTTTCTACAGACCTACAAGCACTTTCTTTCAAAATGATTATAGGTTTGGTTACTATGGTCCAATGCATATGAGGGGGCAAAGATGGGACACTGCTGTTCAATCCTCAGCAGATTGTTCTTGGAGATACAATGGCTGGTATTGAGGGGAGGCATAAGCCTAAGGGGAGGCTTATTGTTGTATATTTTGTGATAACTAACTTTTTTGTTTAGTTTGTTTTGTGTTCACTAACTAAAATAATGCAGCTGTTGAATTTGTCGCTTCCTATTATTGAGTGAGTGGTTACTGCTGTTGCATATATTGGTCTATTACTGATCTTTGTGGGAACTGATTGGGTTATATAATTTCAACCTCGATCTGATTGGCTGTCATTCTCAAGCAATATTGATAGCTGTTATCAATCACATATGGACATTAATGGCTAGTCATGTGACCTCATACTAGTTGGCTTTTATTTTATTTGTGTGGTCAGACGTGGGTGATCAATGAAGTGAAGCAAATTGGTTTTAGTCAACTGGAATTATTCGATTGTGGGGTCAAGGGTATATTGATTGTATTATTATTCTTAGTGCACACGTGGGGTGATGAGTTAGTATCTGCTTCGTGGATTATTTATTCGGTTCATAATGATTCAATGAATGGGTTTGTCGCATGATTGATCAATTTGATTTGTCGCTCATGGCTGATCTGTTTGTTGCTTTTGGATGGTATGTTACTGATATCGTGGGCACGCATCATTCATATTCGGTTGAGGCTTGATATTCTCTAATTGACCAATTGGTGGTCAACGTAATACAATAATTCTTATTGATATCACATGGGCTTCTTGGAGTGTGATTGGTCAAAGTTTGATGTTGGCGTATTCTTGGGAGATGTATATTGATTGTCATGTATTGGGTTATTTGGTACTGAATTTCAATAATGGATCAATATTGGATGGTTGATTGTCAGTCATCACATGGGTATTGGATGGCATGAGGGTTGTGTCAGTAGCAGCTTATGAGATGATGTAATATTGGTGGTATTTACTTCACATATCTCGTACTCATTAAATCGATTTATCGTCATAATTACTAAGAGTTAGAAGTAAATTGATTGTGGGGCCAGTTATTCTCATATTGGTATTTACATTGTCAGTCTGAGGATTGCTTATGGTACGGCATTAATTTTGATTATGCTGCTGCATTCATTGCTGCTGTTAGTAACACCATTGTTGCTGATGATCCTGCTGGTAGCTTATCCATTCCTGCTGGTAACACCATTTCTGCTGGTGGCTTCAGATTCTGCTGCTTTTGATAATATATATATATATATATATATATATATATATATATATATATATATATATATATATATATATATATATATATATATATATCTTTTTCTTGTTTCTACTTTATGTTTATTTTCTTTTCTTTTTAGTTAAAAAAAATAAAAAAATAAATAAAATAAAATAAAAAATATATATATATCTTATGTGTGCTAACTTGTATGGTTTTGAGTTACACCTTGCAGGTACAGTGTTGGTATTTACACCTACACAGCAAATGGTAATCAACTCACCATGTCTCATAGACAAGAAAGAGTTGACTCACCATGAGGGTACGGCTCTGGTGTGATTATCAAATCTGTTGATAGCTGTAATAGCTTGCTCAAAGCTATAGGGTTCTCAACTCACCGATGTTTCATTACTAAGAGTTGAATGGTTTTCAATTCACCATGGATTTTACTCCTTTGGGGTTTCCAAAGACTTGACTAGCCCACAAGTGTATGGGTTGTGGTAAAGGCAGTGGTATACCATACTTGGTACTCAATTCACCAAAGGTTATCTTCAACCTAAGAATTGGCTAGTCCTGAGCAAACGGCTACAGGTAAAGACAAGTCAAATCCGTTTAAAGTTGCTGATTTACTAAAAATCAGATGGTTATCAATGTACCATGGTCTAACACACCTAAACATTGGCTACTCCAGTAGTGATGGCTATTGGTAAAGAGACATCAAATCCATTAATTTTCAATGATTCACCTCTCACAGGAGTTAACACACCTGGAAGTGATGAGAATAGTATGAAACTTAAGTGATTTGATGTACATTTTGTCATAGTAGCAGTCAAGATCAAGTGGATGACATGGTGCCCAGCTTATTATTTTGAAGTTGCTGCTGGAAGTTACAGATGTTGCTGCTGGTTACTTACTATTGCTGCTGCTCAAATGCAATCCTCAAGCCTGAGAAGTTAAAGCTCTATCACGTGGGAATCTTGCAAGTTAACCTAGTCAACTTCAAGATTAGGGGAGGATTGTTAGGAATTATGGGAAATAGTAGATTTCTCATTGCTGCTGGTAGTGTTCACTGGTTCCTGCTGATAGTATTGGTTCCTGCTGAAGTTCATTGCTGCTGGTAGTATAGTTTTGTTTCTGCTGATAGTGTTTATTGCTGCGAGTATTATTGTTAGTTATCCCGTATGTTTAGAAAGTTTGTTTGATTTATTTTAGGAAGAGATTGATAGTTATCTCTTTACACATTTTGTAGAAGCTGTTTTAGGGTTTCTTGTCCTATAAAAGAAACCTGCAGCTTAGGGTTTAGGGACGACATTACAATATTCAATAACACAATTTCATTAGTTTTAATTCAGATCCATAGAGGATCAAAACCTTCATAATTATTTTCTTCTTTATATTCTTGTGCTTAGTTTCCGCATAGACACAAGTCTTACACCTAGAGATTTTCTGGTTTAACCAAGCTCAATCAAGTTAGAAGCACATGATCCTACAATGATGATGATGATGAGATGGATGATGACCATGATGATGACAACGACGACGATGATGATGACGAGGAGCCGATGGAGGAGGAACGGGAAGCTCTCCCTATGCCACCTCACCAACCGCCTGCTCGTACAAATGATGATTTGTTGTGAGGAGTTGAGGTTGATGTGTAGCGAGGTTGAGATCTTCAGAGATAGCTGATGCAGAGATTAGGGAGTGTTTAGTGTCGTTAGAGTAGAGGATGACAGAGGTTGAGAGGATTGTGGAGAGGTTGGATCTTGGAGATGTGTTCACTGATATCGATAGTCGTCACTACCAGCAGAGTATTCAGGATTTGCGGGATGAGATCCATGCCATGCAATGGCAGGCGTATTATGACAGGATGGCGCGTTTTCGCTTTGATGATAGCATTGATGTTTTGTCTGCATACGGAGGAGACCGTCACTAGAGATTAGTGATCACCTTTAATATAGTAGTTTGGTATTGTAGTAGTAGTTTACATTGTACGATCTAAACTGACTAGTTTTAGTTAGTAGGTTTTAATAAGAAAATTGTAGTTGTTTTGCATATCTTGTAAGACTTATGATGAGTATCGAATCTATGATGTATTTTGGTGATGTGCTATTTATGATTTTGAATGGACGCTACATTATGATGTATCATTGTGTTGTTTACTTTGTGTTATGATTCTGTTACGTTAATCAAATACTTACATTGTTGTACATTTGTAATGATTGATAGAATTATGCCACCTAAGAAGATGACCCCAGCTGCGATCCAGAAACTGATTGAGGAAGGCATAGCTGTGGCGCTTGCCAGGCAAGCAAGTGCCAGCAACCAGAATGTTGGACAGGCAGGAGTGCAACCTGTCTATGAAAACCGTTTCTGCACTTACAAGGAGTTCATGAACTGCAAACCTACTACCTTCAAAGGAACTGAAGGAGCCGTCGGTCTAACCCAGTAGTTTGAGAAGATGGAATCAGTGTTTCTAAGAAGTAACTACTCTAAAGACTGCAAAGTGAAGTATGCATTGGGAACCTTGAAGGAGCATGCATTATCCTGGTGGAATGCATATACTAAGGATGTTGGGTTAGAGAGAGCTTATAATGTTCCATGGGAAAAATTCAAAAAGTAAATGGTGAAAAAGTATTTCTCCCGTAGTGACATGAGGAAGTTGGACACTGAATTCTACTATTTGGTTGTGAAAGGCGTTGATCTTGCCACTTATGTTCGATGATTCCAAGAATTGAAGGTCTTTTGTGCTCACATGGTGCCAGATAATGAGAAGTTGCTGGAAAAGTTCATTGGTGGTTTACCTGCCAGTATTGAAGGGCACGTGACATCTTACAACTCTCAGACTTTGGATGATGCAATCCATATATCTGAATGACTGATGGATCAGGTGGTTAAGAATGGCACTGTTCAGAAAGGTAACAACTATGATCACAAAAGGAAGTGGGAGGAAAACATGAGATGTAACAACTACAAAAACTACAACAACCGCAACAACAACAATCACCCTCACCATAACCATCACAACAACAACAACACTAACCAGTACCGTAACAACAATCATCACCACCAGCAGAACATATGACAAGAGGCTGTCAAGGCATACGTGGCTGCACCAGCACAAGTTGGAGGATATGCTGGAAATTACCCGTTCTGTGATAAGTGTAACCAGCATCACCCTGGACCATGCATTGTTAAGTGTCAGAAATGCTATATGGTTGGACATGTTGCTAAGAATTGTAAGGGAAAAGCTGTGGCTACTAGGAGTAATGCACAGCCAGTTGTAACTTGTTTTGGATGTGGGGAGTGTGGACACTAAATGAGTAATTGCCCAAAGAATACTGGATGAAGAACTGAAGGCGCTCGTGGCAGAGCATATGTGATGGGCAATGGAGAGCAGTAGCAGGATCCGAACGTAGTCACCGGTATGTTCCTACTCGACAACCTTTATGTTAAAGTCTTATTCAATTCTGGTGCCGATATGAGTTTTGTATCTTCTACGATTTCGCCACTACTTAACCTCACCCCTACCTCCCTAGACACCAGCTATAGTATTGAACTAGCTAATGGCAACTTGGTTGACACTTGCACTATAATCCGAGACTGTACCCTAAACCTTCTAGATCACCCGTTTAGCATCGACCTTATGTCCATTGAACTCAGAAGCTTTGACGTAGTGGTGGGTATGGATTGGTTGTCCAAGCATCAAGCCAGTATTATTTGCGATGAACGAGTTTTTCATATCCCTCTCGATGGCGAAACCTTGGTTGTTCGCGGAACCGAAGTGGAACCCGTTTGAGTATCATCTCCTGCATTAAGACTCTGAAGTATATCGAGAAAGGCTGTCATGCATTCCTAGAATGTGTATTTTTGGGAATTAAACTAACAGTTGGTACTGCTCATACATAAATTAGTACTGCTGAAGATCGTTCAAGAATACACTATCAGTACTAAGTCAGTTAGTACTGCTGGTAGAAGAGTTAGTACTGCTTATTAGATAAAGACTGAATCATGCATGGATAAGTATAGAAAAGATATGATGTATATCTTGTTTGTATAGATTGACACGTATAATAGTTTACTTGTAAAGGACTCCTTGTCCTATAAAAGTAGATCCTAGGTTAAGTTTTAGGTACATGCATTATTGATAGAGCTTCACGATTTCATTGTAATTCTTGTGATATTCAAAGATCACTCGTAATATATTGAAGCTATAATCGTTTGGTTAAACTGTGTGTTATTATTCTTACTGTTACATTCATACGATCACATACAATCACCAAACACTAAATCTTCTAAGTACTTGGTGGTAAATTCCGCGTGCTACTAAGTATATACTCAAAGTATCTCCAACACAATTCGTGTGTTTAGATCCGGTCAAGTGGTATCAGAGACAGGTTTCTGATACTTTGATTTAGAAGATCCAGAAGTTCTTACCAAGAAGATGGACATGGAAACACCCCAAACCTCAATTCTTGCCAAACTTCCCATGCTGAAACAGAATGAATACGATCTATGGCGGCTCAGAATTGAGCAATATTTCATGGTGCAAGACTATGCACTATGGGATATCATTATCAATGGTGATTCCTTCAAACCGACTACTTCTGAGGAAACACATGCTGATGGTTCCAAGACCACAAAGCTCAATACTGAACCAGTGACTAATGATGAGAGAATTAAGAAGAAGAATGATCAAAAGGCTAGGAATTTGTTACTCATGGCAATTCCTAATGATCAAGTGTTAAACTTTAGTCACTATGAGACTTGGTGGCAACGAAGCTACCAAGAAGGCTCAAAGAACTCTACTTAAACAGAGTTATGAGAACTTCAGTGCCTCAAGCAATGAAACTTTGGATCATATCTTTAATAGGCTTCAAAGGATCATTAGTCAACTTACTGTGTTAAAAATTGTGATTCCACAGGAAGATCTTAACATGAAGTTTCTTAATAGCCTACCTGCTGAATGGAACACTTATGTTGTGGTTTGGAGTAATAAACCAGAGCTGGAGAAGATGACATTGAATGAACTCTACAACAATCTCAAGATTGTTGAGCAGAAGGTGAAGAAAAGTGGAAGCACTAGTTCTAGTTCTGGAAACACAACATTTTTATCATCTTCTAACAATAACAGTTCTGATGATGTTGAAGCAGTTGATACTGCTAGCCCTAAAGTTAGCACTGCTAGTGTAAAAACTAGTACTGCTGGCTTGACTGAGGAGACCATATATGCATTTGTGTCAGAACAATCTGGTGGGTCTCAAATCTTCAATGAAGACCTTCTTCAGATTGCTGAAGATGATTTGGAAGCTATGGATTTAAAGTGGCAGTTGGCCTTGATAAGTATTAGGGCTAAGAAGTATTATCAAAGAACTGGGAACAAGATTACCTTCAATGGAAGAGATGTAGCTGGGTATGATAAGTCCAAGGTGGAGTGCTATAATTGTCACAAGATGGGGCACTTTGCCAGGGAATGTAGGAGCCCAAGACAGCAAAACAACAAGAGTCAGAATAGGAGGACAGTGAATGTGGAAGAAACTTCTTCCTCAAAGGCAATGGTTGCTGATGAGTGTCTAAATACTCATCATTTTTGTCTTATCTGAACTGCCAAAACATCCAAAAACACTCAGAAATGCATCAAAATACTGAAAATATCCCAGGGATTGTGTTTTATATGTTTTAAATGCAAAATGTTTGAAAACAGTTGAAAAACAAACAAAGTTTACAAAATTGGCAGTTTCAGTCCCTCAACTTTCAAAACTTAACAAATTTAGTCCCTAGGCATTTGTTTTGTAAGAAAAGTCACCAAAGGTCCTTTTTAAATCATAAGTTGTCACAGTTAGTCCTTTGGTGAAAAGTTTCAACAATTTACAAGTTTGGTCCCTGCACTTTTAGAATTTGCAAAAAAATGGTCCCTAGGAAATATTATTGTTGGAAATATCATGAATGGTCCCTGGATTTTTGGAACATGGCAGGAATTACCCTTGGTTTATTTTTGGGAGTTGTGCAACTTCAGCCCTTCAATTTTCAGAATATTACACTTTTGGTCCTTGTGGTATTTTAACTACAAACCAACCGGACCTTAAATAAATAAAACAAACCCATCCTAAACATAACCCAACCCATCCCTTATTATTAAACCCAACCCAACCCAATCCTATACCCGGCCCAACTTCCTTAAATAATAAAACCAGGTCAAACCCCGGTCAAACTCATCCCTTTCCCTAAAAACCCGCCAAACCAGACACCAATACCACCCAAGCCCATAGTTTCTCTGCTCTATCACCTCAACCCATCCCACTTACCTAACAATACAAGAAGCATTAAAAGCTTCTTCTCCACCTCCCCAAAACGCATTTAATGCTATAACCTGCTCAAATCCACTAGTGAGACTTTTGGCGCCAAAATCAGTTTAAACGGCTTGGATTAAATTGACTCATCCAATGGTCAAGATTGTTGATGGGAATTGCTCAGAAGCATGTGGGAACTCTCAGAAGGCTATAAAGAAGGAAGGGGAGGCAGTGAAGCAAGATATCTAGTGTAATTTTAGTTTATGTAAATCGTATAAGTTAATTTCTAATTTCTAGTTTATGTTTAAGCTTTTAAGCCTTGTATTAAGTCATTTCAGTGTATTGTAAACATTTTCAAGCAATCAATTTCAAGTTTCCAGTTAAAATTCAGTGTATGCCATTTTTTATGCTCAAATGCTTAAGTTCACTTGTATGATGTTTTAGTTGATGATAAGGACTCATAAGCTCATATAAGCTCCCTATATAGCTTGTGTAAGCTATTAGAAACCTTAAAATTCAGTTTTAGTATTAAAAAGCAAAAAATACAAAAGTGAGATAAACATGAGTGAAAATCTAACTATGAAGAATGCATTGATCAAGAAGCTGGAGCAGGGTTATATTTTGGATTGCCCTGGGTTAGTGGCTTTGTGGAAAGCCCATAGGTGTGATCTAAAGTTCTTGGTTCTTGGTTTTTAGCTGGAGTGCAAATTGTAAGCCTTGTACCCATTATTTGCATTTTACTGTATAAGCTAGTTTAGTGCTTAAATCTTTGTGTTTTCAAGTTTCTGTGGTGTTGTTAAGTTATAATATAGCTTAAAATAGGTAGCTTGTTCATTGAATTTGCTTGTTGCTAAAAATCTCATCTTAACAGTTAAACTAGCATAATTTCCATATCTGAGGTTCATGCTTGAATTGATGTTGTTTTATGCTTATTTGATCTTATGGAATGATAACATAATCTCTGAAATCAGTTGCATGGTCTAAATCATCTATTTGCTTTGAAAATCTTGCTTAACTGTGTTGATCAGAGGTGTTTGGATTTGCTGATTTAGCTAGGATCCAGTGCATGTTTGTTGTTATTTGCTATTGGTATATGTTATACTAGTTCATATTAACTCAGAATAACCATAAAAACTTGTGCTCAATTGTTAAAAAGTCAAAATCACTTGCAATCTCTCATTTTTCATTCACTGTTAAGATTTTAGAATCAATGATCATGATTTTGGCTACATAAGTTGTTAACCTTGCTTAATCTAGGTTTATTATAACTTAATACATTATAATCAGTCATTAAGATCAGATCTAAGTTCATAAAAGTCAGACTCAAGTGTTTTTCTAAAAAAGTCAAAAGTTCATATCTGTCAAAATGGACAGGTTTTCTTGATCTTGCACAAGGTTCAATTGAGATTGGAAATAAGTCATTTTTGTTGATTTGTGTTAAGTTGTTGGTTGTTTACATATTCCAAAAAGAAAATCTGAGTTTGGATTACATTTGCTTATTAAAAAGCACTCTCAAAGTTCCCTGTTTTTGCCCTGTGCAAAGCAATCAGTATATACTGATTGTTGAACCACCTGATCTAGCCTCTAATTGGGATTCAATTGATGTGTTTGTGATGGGGCTTTTGCTGTTTTTGTGTAGCCAGTAGTATAGGGTAACTTTTGCCCCCATAATCTTCATCTTTTCTGCTTATTTATAAGCTCAAAATCTGTCTGCAAGTAGCATAGTTTTCCTGAGTTTTCTGCATTAGTTTAGCTACTGTGCTTGTGCTTATCTGCTTATTTCCTATTGCTTATTGTGCTTTTTCAGTTGTTTCATGCTTTATTAAGTTGTTTTAACTTATTCTGAGCCTTTGGTAATTTTCCTAGCTTTTTAGCTTATTTTTGGCTTATTGGCAAACTGCTTATCTGCCCAAAACTGCTTATCAGGCTTAGATAAGCTCCACTTTTATTTTTCTTATCTTTCTAATAATATTTTAGATTTACTCAGAATTTTTCATAATTTTCCTAAGTCATTTAATATTTTTAATCTTTTTTATTAGTTTATAATAGTAATTAAATCATAATAAATAAAATAATAATTAGAAAAATATAAATCTAATTTTCATAATTTTCTTTTGTCATTTTTAATCCAGGAAAAATATAATATCATTTTTAAACCTTAAGAAAAACAAAAATAGAAAAATAGTGATAGCTTCTATTTAATAGAATTTATCTTTTTAAATTTTAATTAAGTAATTTTCATTTTTATAATTTTCTTAACTTATTTTTACTTAATAATATTTATAGAAAAAGTTTTAAATTTTTCTTTGTTCATTTAGTATTTTTTATAAATTTAAATAGTTTAATAAATTATTAAATAATAAATAATTAATAATAATTAAATAAAAAGTATAAAAAATATAATTTAAGTTTTTAAATAAGTTTTAAGTCATTTTACATTTTTAGGTTTTAAATTTCATAAATTTCAGTTTTTGTCCCATTTTAGCTTTCCCGTTACGCGTTTTAGTTTATTTTTATTCGCGTTTAATTTTCCTGTGCATATTTGTTTTTAATTTGTTATTTAGAATTATTAAAAAAGCAAAATCAATATCTAATCATCAATCACTCTAATCCTAGCTTTTCACAGTTTGCCCATTCACACCTCGTTGGGAAACGATTCGGGTAATTACTTACCTGTCTTCACACTACACACGAACGTGAGTTTTTGCAAGCATCCTTTTTCACAAAGGGGTGATTTGTAATTATTCACGCTATCCGCTGTCTGCATTTATTTATAGGTGTATTCAGCACGTATCAAATTTTGGCGCCGCTGCCGGGGAGGTTGTGCTGCTACTATTGTGTAGAGTTTTAGCGATTAGTGATTCGAGATCCTTCTTCCAAGAAGTTCCTATTTCCCAAAAACAATATAAAATACAAAAATATTTTTCTTTTCTTTTCTATATATATTATTATTATTATTATCATATAAAAAATTAAAAACCCAAAAATATTTTCCGTTTTCTTTGTTTAAATAAATAATAACAAATAAAATTCACCATCGAGAACCAAGACTGAGTACTACCTAACTGGGGGTACGACCATAATAAGTTCCCAAACCAAAGATTTAAAACTTGCCTTTGTATCACTTGCGAATATCGGCTCACCTTTAATTGATAAACAAACTATAACGGAGGTTTAAGGATAGTCTGACATTAAATTGTCGGACTGAAAGAAGCGGGTTTTTAAGGAGCATTAAGTTGCCCACCTTTGCTTCTCCGCCACTCTGTGCGTTTATCTTTTAGAGAGCTACCGTACGCTTGTTGATTATTGGTTTAAGTTCACTTGTGTTTTTTCTCGATCTTGATTTTAATTGAAAAATTTTGCTAAGTGCATGCGCACTCGTTCTTCTAGGTCATCAAGCCCTCTCCGTGAGCTTGGAAAAATACCTCGAAGACGTCGGAGACGTTCTGCTCCATCAGTCGTACCCGAGATACGGACTGATCCCCAAACCCCTGTCATCATGGCAGAAGACCGCCCTATGAATGAGCTTCTCCAAGCTCCCACCGAGGGTTATGGAGATGCCATTATTGTTCCAGCCATCGTGGCTGAGAATTTTGAGCTTAAAACTGGGTTGATAAACCTTGTAACATCGCGTCAATTCTATGGTTTTGAGAGGGACGATCCTCAAGATCACGTTCGATGGTTCAATAAAATCACATCCACCATCAAATGTAAAAATGTCCCGGAGGAATCGATCAAACTTCTTCTTTTCCCGTTTTCTATCGATGGGGCAGCCCGAATTTGGCTTGATAAACAACCCCCTCGATCAATTAGAACATGGGAAGATTTGGTTCAAAAGTTCGTAAATGAATTCTTTCCTCCTTTTAAAACCACGCATCTTAAAAATGAAATCATGAAATTCACTCAAAGGTTTGATGAACCATTTGGAGAAGCATGGGATCGTTTCAAAGAATTGCTCCGCAAATGTCCTCATCACGGTTTCACCGATTTGATGCAGATGGACACTTTCTACAGTGGGTTAAACCCATCTGACCAAGATTCTCTCAATGCCTCAGCTGGAGGTAATTTTCTGAGCAAATCCACTAAGGAAGCCATTGCACTCATTGAAAATAAGTCTAAGGTCCGCACTACACGAAACAGGACATATAATTCCCAGGCTAGTGTTGGTCCTTCCACTTTATCTCCCGTGAGTCAGTCCAGTACTGATACTCAGCTTGCTGAACTCACGAAGGTTATTCAAGCTTTGGTTTTCTCCACACAAAAGAAAGAGTCTGCTCCGCAAACTTCTCACACTGCTGAAGTCAAAAAGATAGAAGTTTGTGTTACTTGTGGTGGTCCTCATGCTTACTATAATTGTACTGCCACCGATGGCAATACATTTGATGTTAATGCTATAGCCGGAACATCCAATCAAGGAGGTAGTCAATACCGTCCTCAAGTGGACCCAAACCACCGTGCTAGCAATCAATTTGGACCACCCGGATTTCCTCCTCCCAACAATCCAAATAGGATTAATCCTAATCAACAAAGAGGGCAAAACATGCAAAATCAATTTCATGCCCCAAACAATCAATACCCACCCCAGAGGGGTAATCAAGGGTATTCAGCTCCTAATTATCAGGGACCTCTCCCAAATGAACTTGATAACTACATCAAGTTTAATGAGATCAAAATAAAGGCAATACAAAATCAGATCTCTGGTTTGAAGAATGAATTTCAATCCTCAATATACAAGCAAGGAAACGAGCTAAAGAATGAGCTTTCAAACAAGATTGATCACTCTCACAGCGAGGTTAAGAATATGCTTGCCAGTCTCATGAACCATATCAATCCACCTTCTACCTCGGGAGGTCTCCTGGTAATACCATTCCAAACCCTAAGGGTGAACTCAAAGCTGTCACCACACGCAGTGGTAAAGCTTATGATGGACCCACTATTCCTACTACCTTTTCTTCTCCTCTCCCCAAGGTAGTGGAAAGTGAACCTGAGGTGACTAAGGACAAGGAACTTCCTACTAATAACGGAGGTGCCGACAACGTCCTACCTCAAGTTGTCTCAAAAACCAAAACCCAAACCAGGAGTTGTTTTTGAATCGCATGAAATCCCTGTTGAAAACCCTAAATCCAAACCTTCTATTCCTTACCCATCACGTTTAAATGAGCAAAAGCTCCGCGAAAAAGCTAGTCAACAAATGGAAAAAATTTTCAAAATTTTTCAGGAATTACATTTTGATATAAGCTTTGCGGATGCTATCATTCTGATGCCCAAGTTTGCATCCACAATCAAACACTTGTTAAGCAACAAGGAAAAACTGTTTGAAATGGCAAAGACTCCGTTAAATGAGAACTGCTCAGCAGTTATCTTGAAAAAGCTTCCCGTGAAGCTTGGAGATCCTGGAAGATTTTTACTACCTTGTGTCTTTCCAGGAATGGTTGAATGCTATGCCTTGGCCGATCTTGGTGCAAGCATCAACCTGATGCCTTATTCAGTGTGGGAGAAACTTTCTCTTCCTGAACTCACTACTACCTGCATGACTCTTGAGCTTGCAGATCGTTCCACATCTCATCCTCGCGGCATTGCTGAGGATGTATTTGTGAAAGTAGGAAAGTTCCATTTTCCAGCTGACTTTGTGGTTGTCGATTTCGATGCTGACCCTAGGGTTCCTCTCATTCTTGGAAGAGGATTCCTAAAAACGGGTCGTGCTCTCATTGATGTATTTGAGCATGAAATCACATTACGTGTGGATAATGAAGCTGTTACCTTTAACCTCGATCAAACTTCGAGGTACTCTTCAAATTATGATTCTGAATCGGTTAACCGAATCGATGTCATTGATATTGTTTCAGAGGAGTACTCTCAAGAGTTTCTTGGTTATTCTCATAATTCTGTGAGTGGGGATCCCACCACATCTTCTCTACCTATCATTTCCGACTCTTCCCCTTCTCTCACTCCGTTTGAGGGAAGTAATTTCAATTTGGAAGAGATCGAGGCTTTTCTCGAGTGTGATTCATTTCTGGAAGGAATTGATGACGCTGAGATTGATCTGGAGGGAGATATTCTTCTTCTTGAGAAATTGTTGAATCAGGACAATTCTCCTCCACTCCCTCCCGTTGAACTTCATAATGAGGAAATTAAATCAGTTGAGAAAACTGATGAATTTCCTGTGGTCGAACTCAAAGACTTGCCACCTCATCTTGAGTACGCATTTTTGGAGGGTGATGATAAATTACCCGTCATTATTGCTAAAGACTTAAGTGATGAGGAAAAGACTGCTCTAATAAAGGTCTTGAAGTCACACAAGCAAGCCATTGCTTGGAAACTCTCCGACATAAAGGGTATCGACCCTGAATTTTGTACTCACAAGATATTAATGGAGGATGACTTTAAACCAGCAGTCCAACACCAGCGAAGGGTAAATCCCAAAATCCACGATGTTATCAAACAAGAGGTTCTCAAACTTCTTGATGCAGGATTGATTTATCCCATCTCTGATAGTCCTTGGGTTAGTCCCATTCACTGTGTTCCAAAAAAGGGTGGCATAACTGTTGTCACAAATGAGGAGAATGAGTTGATTCCAACTCGATTGGTTACTGGGTGGCGTGTTTGCATTGACTATCGTAAGTTAAATGATGCCACCCGAAAAGACCATTTTCCTCTGCCCTTCATGGATCAGATGCTTGAGAGATTAGCGGGAAACGAGTACTATTGTTTCCTTGATGGTTTCTCGGGTTACTTTCAAATCCCCATTGATCCACAAGATCAAGAAAAGACCACCTTTACATGCCCTTATGGAACCTTTGCTTATAAACGTATGCCTTTCGGCTTATGTAATGCTCCAGGCACATTCCAAAGGTGCATGATGTCCATATTTTCCGACATGATCGGGAAAACGATGGAGGTCTTTATGGATGACTTCTCAGTCATTGGGGATTCATTCGAAACATGTCTCTCCCATTTAGAAAACATGTTGAAACGGTGTGAAGACACCAATCTTTGTCTAAATTGGGAGAAGAGTCACTTTATGGTCAAAGAGGGCATTGTCCTCGGCCATAAGATATCAAAGAGCGGGATTGAGGTTGACAGATCTAAAGTTGATGTCATTGGTAAATTACCTCATCCCACTACAGTCAAAGGTATTAGGAGTTTTTTGGGTCATGCCGGTTTCTATCGTAGATTCATACAAGATTTTTCTAAAATCGCCTGGCCTATGACTCATCTTCTTGAAAAGGATGCTCCTTTTATCTTCTCACCCGAGTGCATCGAAGCTTTTGAAACATTAAAGAAAAAGCTTACTGAAGCACCCATTTTGGTTGCCCCCGACTGGGATTTTCCCTTTGAGCTCATGTGCGATGCAAGTGATTTTGCTATCGGTGCAGTCCTGGGGCAACGAAAAGCCAAACATTTTCAGCCTATCCACTACGCAAGTAAAACCATGACTGAAGCTCAAACTCATTACACCACTACAGAAAAAGAATTATTGGCTGTGGTGTATGCCTTTGAGAAATTTCGGCCATATTTAATCTTGACAAAATGTGTAGTGTATACGGATCACTCGGCTCTCAAATATCTCTTTGCAAAACAAGACGCAAAGCCGAGATTGCTCCGTTGGGTTCTCCTCCTGCAAGAATTTGATATCACCATACGTGATAAAAAGGGAGCCGAGAACCTAGCTGCTGATCATCTGTCCCGATTAGAGAACCCACACCAAGATGTTTTCGAGAAAAAGGAAATAAACGAAACATTTCCTCTCGAGACACTCAATGCGGTTGCTTTTCGTGGAGATTCTACTACCCCGTGGTTTGTAGACTTTGCAAATTACCATGCGGGTAACTTCATAGTGAAAGGGATGTCGACCCAGCAGAAGAGTAAATTCTTCAAAGATGTTAAACATTACTTCTGGGACGACCCCTACTTGTTTAAAATCTGTGCGGATCAAGTCATCCGACGGTGTGTTTACGGACAGGAAGCTATTGAAATTCTCAAAGCTTGCCATGCTGGACCCACTGGGGGCCATCATAGTCCAAACTACACCGCCAAAAAGGTGTTTGATTCCGGGTTTTATTGGCCCACAATCTATAAAGATGCCCAAGATCTCATCAAAACTTGTGAAGCTTGTCAGCGTCACGGAAATATTTCACAACGAAATGAAATGCCACAAAATGCTATTCAAGTTTGTGAAATCTTTGATGTCTGGGGCATTGACTTTATGGGGCCATTTCCATCATCTCGAGGAAATAAATACATTCTCGTGGCTGTTGACTATTTGTCAAAATGGGTTGAAGCAAAAGCTTTACCCACTAATGATGCCCGAGTGGTTGTAAAATTCCTGAAAGCTCTGTTTGCCTGTTTTGGAACTCCACGTGCTATAATCAGTGATCGTGGTACGCATTTTTGCAATGACAAATTTGATAAAGTCATGCAAAAGTATGGTGTAACTCACCGTCTTTCTACTGCGTATCACCCACAAACAAGTGGGCAAGTAGAAGTTTCAAATCGGGGTATTAAAAGAATTCTTGAAAGGACTGTAGGAGAAAATCGTGCATCCTGGTCGGATAAACTGGATGATGCATTATGGGCCTTCCGTACAGCTTACAAAACACCCATCGGGTGTACGCCTTACAAACTTGTGTACGGAAAGGCATGTCATCTACCGATCGAATTAGAGCACAAAGCCTACTGGGCCTTGAAACATGCTAACTTTGACCTCCAAACTGCGGGTGATCACCGTAAAGTTCAAATGAATGAATTAAATGAACTGCGTGATCAAGCATACGAGAACTCTTTGATCTATAAAGAAAAGACAAAGAAGATTCATGACTCTAAAATCAAGAACCGCGTTTTTAACGTTGGTGATCGAGTCCTTCTTTTCAATTCAAGATTAAAGATCTTCTCAGGCAAACTCAAATCCCGATGGTCTGGTCCATTCACTATCACAAAAGTTTATCCATATGGTACCGTTGAGTTATCTCAAAATGACGGTCCAAATTTTAAAGTGAATGGTCATCGTTTAAAACACTACTTTGGAGAGGATATACCACCCATGGTTGTTCCGGATCTCCAAACTTTCCCCATGAACCAATGAATGCGGGGATCGAGTCAAGCTAGTGACTCGGTGATCAAAAACATTAGCACAACATGGGTTTTCACCCGTGTCTCTGCTTTCTTTCTCTGTTCTACCACCTAGTGTGGGGGAGATGCCCCACATGTTGTATATATGCAAATTTCATTAAAAAAAAATGCGTATATAAATAATGGCTATTAGTATTTCCTTTTTTCCGTTCTAAGTGTTGGTTTAACAACCGGTACTTTGAATATTGAGGGCAATATTCAGTTCTAAGTGTGGGGGGGAATTCTTGCGAATTTGATCAAATGTACCATCTAGTACCCCCATTTTAGCCAAAATTTTAAATTTTTTTTTCTCACTTAGAACGCAATAAATGGTTATCAGTCCGCCATGTCTAACCCACATAAGGATTGGCTAATCCGAGAGAAAACGGCTGTTGGTAAAGATATATCAAATCCGTTTATGGCTTACAATTTGCCTAAAATTGTATGGTATTCGACTCACCATATCCTTATAAGTGAAGAGTTGGCTAGCCCGCAAGGTTATGGCTTGTGGTTAAGGCAGTGAAAATCCATGATTGGTAATCCGCTAACCAAAGATAATATTGATAAATTATCTAAGAGTTAGCTAGTCCAGAAGCAAACGGCTTTTGGTAAAGACAAATCAAAACCGTTGACAGCTGATGGTTTGCTCAAAATCATTTGGTTATCATTGTACCAAAGTATCACATACTAAAACATTGGCTACTCCAGAAGTAATGGCTTTTGGTAAAGAGAAAAATCCATTAAATCTTCATAAAAGATTGCTAGGGACTAGCAATAGTTTAGTGTAGGGGATTGATGAGTGTCTAAATACTCATCATTTTTGTCTTATCTGAACTGCCAAAACATCCAAAAACACTCAGAAATGCATCAAAATACTGAAAATATCCCAGGGATTGTGTTTTATATGTTTTAAATGCAAAATGTTTGAAAACAGTTGAAAAACAAACAAAGTTTGCAAAATTGGCAGTTTCAGTCCCTCAACTTTCAAAACTTAACAAATTTAGTCCCTAGGCATTTGTTTTGTAAGAAAAGTCACCAAAGGTCCTTTTTAAATCATAAGTTGTCACAGTTAGTCCTTTGGTGAAAAGTTTCAACAATTTACAAGTTTGGTCCCTGCACTTTCAGAATTTGCAAAAAAATGGTCCCTAGGAAATATTATTGTTGGAAATATCATGAATGGTCCCTGGATTTTTGGAACATGGCAGGAATTACCCTTGGTTTATTTTTGGGAGTTGTGCAACTTCAGCCTTCAATTTTCAGAATATTACACTTTTGGTCCTTGTGGTATTTTAACTACAAACCAACCGGACCTTAAATAAATAAAACAAACCCATCCTAAACATAACCCAACCCATCCCTTATTATTAAACCCAACCCAACCCAATCCTATACCCGGCCCAACTTCCTTAAATAATAAAACCAGGTCAAACCCCGGTCAAACTCATCCCTTTCCCTAAAAACCCGCCAAACCAGACACCAATACCACCCAAGCCCATAGTTTCTCTGCTCTATCACCTCAACCCATCCCACTTACCTAACAATACAAGAAGCATTAAAAGCTTCTTCTCCACCTCCCCAAAACGCATTTAATGCTATAACCTGCTCAAATCCACTAGTGAGACTTTTGGCGCCAAAATCAGTTTAAACGGCTTGGATTAAATTGACTCATCCAATGGTCAAGATTGTTGATGGGAATTGCTCAGAAGCATGTGGGAACTCTCAGAAGGCTATAAAGAAGGAAGGGGAGGCAGTGAAGCAAGATATCTAGTGTAATTTTAGTTTATGTAAATCGTATAAGTTAATTTCTAATTTCTAGTTTATGTTTAAGCTTTTAAGCCTTGTATTAAGTCATTTCAGTGTATTGTAAACATTTTCAAGCAATCAATTTCAAGTTTCCAGTTAAAATTCAGTGTATGCCATTTTTTATGCTCAAATGCTTAAGTTCACTTGTATGATGTTTTAGTTGATGATAAGGACTCATAAGCTCATATAAGCTCCCTATATAGCTTGTGTAAGCTATTAGAAACCTTAAAATTCAGTTTTAGTATTAAAAAGCAAAAAATACAAAAGTGAGATAAACATGAGTGAAAATCCAACTATGAAGAATGAATTGATCAAGAAGCTGGAGCAGGGTTAATTTCCTGGTTATTTTGCCCTGGGTTCAATTTGGTTTTTTTAGCTGGAGTGCAAATTGTAAGCCTTGTACCCATTATTTGCATTTTACTGTATAAGCTAGTTTAGTGCTTAAATCTTTGTGTTTTCAAGTTTCTGTGGTGTTGTTAAGTTATAATATAGCTTAAAATAGGTAGCTTGTTCATTGAATTTGCTTGTTGCTAAAAATCTCATCTTAACAGTTAAACTAGCATAATTTCCATATCTGAGGTTCATGCTTGAATTGATGTTGTTTTATGCTTATTTGATCTTATGGAATGATAACATAATCTCTGAAATCAGTTGCATGGTCTAAATCATCCATTTGCTTTGAAAATCTTGCTTAACTGTGTTGATCAGAGGTGTTTGGATTTGCTGATTTAGCTAGGATCCAGTGCATGTTTGTTGTTATTTGCTGTTGGTATATGTTATACTAGTTCATATTAACTCAGAATAACCATAAAAACTTGTGCTCAATTGTTAAAAAGTCAAAATCACTTGCAATCTCTCATTTTTCATTCACTGTTAAGATTTTAGAATCAATGATCATGATTTTGGCTACATAAGTTGTTAACCTTGCTTAATCTAGGTTTATTATAACTTAATACATCATAATCAGTCATTAAGATCAGATCTAAGTTCATAAAATTCAGACTCAAGTGTTTTTCTAAAAAAGTCAAAAGTTCATATCTGTCAAAATGGACAGGTTTTCTTGATCTTGCACAAGGTTCAATTGAGATTGGAAATAAGTCATTTTTATTGATTTTTGTTAAGTTGTTGGTTGTTTACATATTCCAAAAAGAAAATCTGAGTTTGGATTACATTTGCTTATTAAAAAGCACTCTCAAAGTTCCCTGTTTTTGCCCTGTGCAAAGCAATCAGTATATACTGATTGTTGAACCACCTGATCTAGCCTCTAATTGGGATTCAATTGATGTGTTTGTGATGGGGCTTTTGCTGTTTTTGTGTAGCCAGTAGTATAGGGTAACTTTTGCCCCCATAATCTTCATCTTTTCTGCTTATTTATAAGCTCAAAATCTGTCTGCAAGTAGCATAGTTTTCCTAAGTTTTCTGCATTAGTTTAGCTACTGTGCTTGTGCTTATCTGCTTATTTCCTATTGCTTATTGTGCTTTTTCAGTTGTTTCATGCTTTATTAAGTTGTTTTAACTTATTCTGAGCCTTTGGTAATTTTCCTAGCTTTTTAGCTTATTTTTTGCTTATTGGCAAACTGCTTATCTGCCCAAAACTGCTTATCAGGCTTAGATAAGCTCCACTTTTATTTTTCTTATCTTTCTAATAATATTTTAGATTTACTCAGAATTTTTCATAATTTTCCTAAGTCATTTAATATTTTTAATCTTTTTTATTAGTTTATAATAGTAATTAAATAATATAAATAAAATAATAATCAGAAAAATATAAATCTAATTTTCATAATTTTCTTTTCTCATTTTTAATCCAGGAAAAATATAATATCATTTTTAAACCATAAGAAAAACAAAAATAGAAAAATAGTGATAGCTTCTATTTAATAGAATTTATCTTTTTAAATTTTAATTAAGTAATTTTCATTTTTATAATTTTCTTAACTTCTTTTTACTTAATAATATTTATAGAAAAAGTTTTAGATTTTTCTTTGTTCATTTAGTATTTTTTATAAATTTAAATAGTTTAATAAATTATTAAATAATAAATAATTAATAATAATTAAATAAAAAGTATAAAAAAATATAATTTAAGTTTTTAAATAATTTTTAAGTCATTTTACATTTTTTGGTTTTAAATTTCATAAATTTCAGTTTTTTTCCCATTTTAGCTTTCCCGTTACG
Source organism: Artemisia tridentata subsp. tridentata (assembly GCA_021014915.2). Taxonomy (NCBI): domain Eukaryota; kingdom Viridiplantae; phylum Streptophyta; class Magnoliopsida; order Asterales; family Asteraceae; genus Artemisia; species Artemisia tridentata. The sequence goes on along the minus strand of CP139505.1, from coordinate 126,249,317 downwards.
CGTTTTAGTTTATTTTTATTCGCGTTTAATTTTCCTGTGCATTTTTGTTTTTAATTTGTTATTTAGAATTATTAGAAAAGCAAAATCAATATCTAATCATCAATCACTCTAATCCTAGCTTTTCACAGTTTGCCCATTCACACCTCGTTGGGAAACGATTCGGGTAATTACTTACCTGTCTTCACACTACACACGAACGTGAGTTTTTGCAAGCATCCTTTTTCAAAAAGGGGCGATTTGTAATTATTCACGCGTATCCGCTCTCTGCATTTATTTATAGGTGTATTCAGCACGGATCAGTTGCTGTGGATGGAGCTGGTTTTGATTGGAGCTTTATGGAAGAGGAAGTGGAACCAGCCAACATTGCATTGATGGCCTTTTCAGACTCTGAGGTACTTATAGTTCAAAAATGCTCAAACACTTGTCATGCTTTAAAAGATTACAAAACTCTTAAGAAACAGTATGATGATCTTAGAGTAGAATTTAATCAAGTGAATTTTAGTCTGTCTAATCATAAAAGAGGACTAGCTGTTTTGGAAGAACAACTTGATTTTTATAGAAAGAATGAGTCTAAATTTAATGATGATATAGCTGTGTTAAATAGAGATTTGCAACTGAAAGATGACAAGATGAGTGGACTTGTATATTAACTAGAGACACTTAAGAAAAAAAAAGAAAATATAAAGTTAGTGTTGACACTCTAGAGTATGCATCAAAAGGGGTACATAAAATAGTAGAGAGTCAAATACTTAATAAAGCTAAGTCTGGTTTAGGTTATAAGTCTGTTGCACCCCCAAATAGAGGAATGTTTGTCCCTCCAGGAATTGATTTGGCTCATACAGGTTTAGAAGAGTTTAAGGATATGGATTTTCCTGGATATGGTAATAAAATTAGTGAGAATCCTATTAAATTTGTTAAGGCTGAGGATTCTTATGTTAGTGCTAGTGATAAATCTCTCTCTGAGGAAAAGATGTCTTCTGGTAGAAACTCAGATGCTCCAATTATTGAGGATTGGACATCTGATGATGAGGATGATCAGGTTAAGGTTAAACCTGATGTTGTCAAGGTAGAAGTTAAACATGCTCCTAAGGTGGTTAAAACTGAAAACATAAAACCAGTTAGAAAAAATGTTAAATATGCTAAGATGTATAGGACTAAGAACAGATCGCCAGTTTCTAAAGATAATGAGAGGAATTGGAACCACTCAAAATCTAAGCAATTGGATGATGAGTTTGTTATGATTAGAAAAGTATGCTTTGTTTGTGGAAGTTTTGACCATTTGGCTGCATATTATGATTCTAACCCATGGAAAAAGAGGGTTTTTGGGAATTCAAGGGTGAATAGGAATAACAATTCTAGGGTAAATCAAAATAGTCCAACAAGGTTGACTGACCCTAGTGTGAATCATAAAATGTCACCCAGAGCAGTTATGTTAAGGTCTGGCATCAAAGCAGTTCCAACTGCTAGACCAAACAAATGGTTTAAGAACAAACAAACTGTTACTAATGCAAAACAATTTTCAAATCATGCACAAACAGTTAAAAGGCATTTTTATAAGAAAACAACAATGACCAATCAAAAATGGGTATCTAAAGCTAAACCAGCAGTTCCAACTGCTAGGCCAGCAGTTCCAACTGCAAGGTCAGCAGTTCCTACTGCTAGAAACTTTAATGCTGTTAAGGTTAAATGGGGCAATGTGTCAAGGCCTCAGCACATTGGGTTAGAAAATCTACGAAACCCAATGGTGCATCAATGAATTTCAATAAACTTTCTCATATTGATGCACAAGGCAGATCCAAGCCAGTGATGGTTTGGGTCTCCAAAAGGCACTAAAACCTTTATTTTGTGTGCAGGAACATCCTTCAAATGGTGAAGAAGATAGAGGCTACTCAGATAGTGGATGTTCCAGGCACATGACTGGTAACATGTCATACCTTTCCGACTTCATTGCTCTGGATGGAGGACCTGTTATCTTTGGAGGTGGTGTTGGAGGAAGGATTACTGGTAAAGGTGTAATTAAAACTGGTAATCTTGATTTTGAGAATGTGTATTTTGTACCAGAGTTAAAGTACAACCTCTTTAGTGTGTCACAGATATGTGATTAAAAGAATAAGGCTTTTTTTACTGATACTGACTGCCTTATTCTTTATCCTGATTGCAAGCTGCCTGATGAAAATCAAGTTTTGCTTAAAATTCCCAGAAAGGGTAATACATACATTATTAAGATGAACAACCTTGTTCCTAAAGAAGGTCTTACTTGCCTTGTTTCAAAAGCCACATTGGAGGAATCAATGTTGTGGCATAGAAGGCTAGGTCATGTTAATTTTAAAACCATTAACAAAATTGCTAAAAATGGATTGGTAAGAGGATTACCAAATAAGATCTTTCAAAATGACCAAACCTATGTTTCTTGCCTTAAGGGTAAACAATACAGAGCCTCTTGTAAGCCCAAGGTTCATAACTCAAATTCTCAAGCTTTATATATGCTGCATATGGACTTGTTTGGTCCTACTTCTGTGAATAGCTTGAATTTTAAAAGATATTGTTTGGTTATTACTGATGATTATTCCAGGTTTTCTTGGGTTTTCTTTCTGAGAACTAAGGATGAGACTAGTGAAATCCTTAAGTCATTTATTGTTGAGGTAGAAAACCTAGCTGATAAGAAAGTCAAAATAATCAGATGTGATAATGGAACAGAATTTAAGAATAGGGTTATGGATGATTTTTGCAGAGAAAAAGGTATTAAGAGGGAATTTAGTGTGGCTAGAACCCCCCAGCAAAATGGAGTAGCTGAAAGGAAAAATAGGACCTTAATAGAGGCTGCTAGAACAATGTTAGCAGATTCTAAGTTACCTATTTCATTTTGGGCTGAAGCAGTTAGCACTGCTTTTTAGAGGTAGAACCCCTGCCTTAGGCTTTATGAGACCTTTTGGTTGCCATGTCACTATCTTGAATACCAAAGACCAACTTGGAAAGTTTGATGGGAAATCTGATGAGGGTTTCTTTGTTGGTTATTCTCTGAACAGTAAGGCTTTTAGGGTGTACAATAAAAGCACCAAACATGTTGAGGAGAATCTGCACATAGAATTTCAGGAGAATATTCCTAATGTTGCAGGTGGTGGTCCTGATTGGCTGTTTGATCTTGATATGCTGTCAGATTCTATGAATTATGTGCCTGTTACAGGTACAAATACTAACCATGATGCAGGTTCAGAAGAAGATGATGAAGAGTATATTTTGATGCCAATTATGGAGGATAGTCCAGTGTCTGATTCTTCCTCAAAGGATGCTAATGGAGAGAAGAATGATGCTGCTAACAATGGAAAAGCTGAAAAAGAAACAGATATTCCTGATAGCAGTACAAATGGAGTTAGTACTGCTGAGCCAGATAATCATACTGCTGAGCCAAATGTCTCTACTACTGAACCAAGTCAACCTATTCTTGCTTCACCAGTTACTACTGCTCAACAAGATGATGATATTGATTTCTTTGGAGATGGTCTGCACAATATGCCTATCACCTATGAGGCTCCTTCTACTCCTCAAACAATAGTTCACAGAAATCATCCACTTACCAATGTCATAGGAGATGTACAATCTGGAGTAAAGACTAGAAGGCAGATTCAAGATCCAGATCATCATGGCTTTCTCAGTGTTGTTTATGAGGAAAAACATCATGAAGATGAGCATGAGTGTATGTTTGTATGTTTCCTATCTCAGGTAGAACCCAAGAATGTGCTAAAGGCTTTAGAAGAATCAAGTTGGGTTGAGGCAATGCAAGAAGAATTGCTTCAATTCAAAATTCAGAAAGTTTGGGTTCTGGTTGATCTACCAAAGGGAATGAGAGTGATTGGTACTAAGTGGGTGATGAACTCAAATAAGTACATTTTATTACTATCATTTATCCTATTAATTTGACTTGTTTTATTATATTATGTATGAGAATTGATACTTAATCGTTTACTTTTGTAATTCTCAGTTAAAAACAAGCATTTGGTGAAACTTGGCGATTTTGGACTAATAATGGAGCAAAACAAGCAAGAAGTTAAGAGTCTACTGAAATGTACAAGATCAAGACATTCTGCTCCAGATGCGCCGCATCTCGCTTATTACATACGGCGCATCGCTATCAAGATTTCACAAGATATTATCCAAGACGGCAAAGGACATGCGCCGCATCCAAGAATGAAGATACGCCGCATCTTCTTGCGGTGTACGAATATTCCTGAATATATTAATCTTGGACCCCACGCGAAGTTAAGTCAATGCGCCGCATCTACTTATTAGATGCGCCGCATCTTACCCTCATACAGAAACTATAAATACCCCAAGACCAGACGAATTTCGTAGCACATAATTTATACAAGGTACGAAGACCACAGAAACCTAAGGCCGAATTCAGTCGATTAGGCAGCACAAGACACACCCGAACGAAGATACAAGAGCTGTAAGAAGGTCCTGCATGTATTTAATTCATTAAGTAGTTTTGTTTTATTGTGTTAGTAAACTTTAATTCATCAGGATTGGTGGCTTGTGTAATGTGAGGAGAAAGATTGCACTCCCTTAAAACTGCTTTCCCATCAATTAAAGTTTATATGTTGATGTCTTTGGTTACTACTTATTAGTGCATTGATAACCTCTGTGTTTATTAGTGGCCTGCGCATTTGACTACGGAAGAGAATGTGGCTCCCACGGTTGTTACTAAATTGATCACTTAGGAATAACTTTTAGACATAAGTAATCATTAAGGGATTTCTCGCCGATAAGATTAGGGCCAACGAGAAAGGGTTAATTACATACACTTCATATAAAACTATCAATAAAACAAGTGACAATCTACTTAATCATCAGGACAGGTCTTCTTATTGTCTTGAGTATTTATCTGTGTACGTGCATGCCTATCGCTGATTCATGCTCATTAGTTTAGTTTATTATTTAATTGCAACCAAAACGTGCCAGTCTCTCAGGCTGAACCCCCTTGCGTTAGATTAGGTTGTATAGCTAACTTAGAATATTAAAATACTGATTGGAATAACTAGATAATACGTTCCACTCTTAGTGATCGACACTCTACTTACCATTATATTCATACTGACCGGGTACACTGCTCGTTAAGTGTGTGTGTTATTGATAAGTCGGCTAAATATAAATTTAAAACTTGAGTAGGCATTAATACTGCTAAACCGCAACGACACATCGCACGCATCAAGTTTTTGGCGCCGCTGCCGGGGAGTGAATTGTTATTATCTGTTAATTTGATTAGTATTTTAATTAGGTTTTTCTTTTTAATTTTTTAATCTAACCGCTAACTGTGTTGTATATTAGGTTAATTTGCATTCATTGTACTATTTTGCATATTTTCTGTTTTGTGTGTTATTTGTTTGCTTTTATTTGTGTTTATTTTGGTTTGTTTTTATTTGTTTTTATTTTTCGTATTTTCTGTATTCTGCTATCGTTGTACTGAGCTTATTCAAACGATACGGCGCATCTATTTTCATAGATACGGCGTATTGCGTTTAATTTTTATAATACAACGCGTTTAATTAATTCGATACGACGCATCTTTTCCCAAGATACGGCGTATCTGTTTTTAAGGAAAATTTTTTCTAAACGTTAACGCGATACGACGCATCTGCTTTAGCAGATACGGCGCATCTATTATTTTAATTAAAAACAGTTTTCGAATTATTAAACTGATACGACGCATCGATCTTCGTCGATACGGCGTATCTTCTGAATCAAAAATCTTGTATTTTGAAACGTAACGAAAATACGGCGCATTAACTTTTGTTAATACGACGCATTAGATTTTAAATAAATATCGATTTTTGATAATTAAACTGATACGGCGCATTCAACCTTCTAAGCGGCGTATCTATTTTCTGAATAAAAGTCTGATTTAATTTTAACGATTATAAGATACGGCGTATCCAACTTTTTGGATACGGCGCATCGTCTGCAGATATCAGCAACTTTTATTTTTCTTATCTCCGAACGGAAAATACTCTGACCCTTACACTAGGAAGCTTTTACTTTGAAATCTTCTTGTCTTTAATTTTCAGGAATAATGTTCGATATTTTCCCGAATTGGTTCGGAAAACCCCGAAGAAACCTTACCATGGAAGAGTTTGCACTACAAATCGCTCAAGCCAATGAAAAAGAACATAATGATGCAAGAAACTTTATTAATGAATTCAAAGGCAGTCATGAGCTATTACTAAAGGAACAAAACAACATGATTTACGGATTGGCAATTGAAGTGCACCAATTGTCAACGGTGCTTAACAAGGTTCTTTTGGTAAAGCAAGATTTGAAAGGGATTACAACCAGAGGCGGAATGTCAACCTTTCAAATCGGAGAGACACCCGAGGAAGACAGAACAAACAAGATCTCCCCTGAATCTTTATTACCTGAGCAAGAGCAACCAAAAGAGACTAATCCAGAACCTGTAATTAGAGAAGAACCCTCTGTTGAACCTAAACGATAAACACTACCTTTCCCACATAGGGTAAGGAAGGAGAAAGAAGATGCCTATCAAAAGAAGTTCTTGGAAAATCTCAAGCAGCTGCAGCTAAGCATACCATTTATGGAAGCCCTAGTCCAAATGCCAAAATACGCTAAATATCTGAAGAGCTTACTTACAAACAAGTCCAAACTTGAAGTGGCTTGCACTGTAACAATGGGGGAAAGAAGCTCGGCAACATTGCTCAACAAACTTCCGTCTAAAGAAAAAGATCCAGGGAGTTTCACTATTCCTTGTCAAATTAAAAATTTGCATATTGAAAATGCTTTAGCCGACCTAGGAGCTAGTATAAGTCTTATGCCCTCTTCTATGTATGATAAATTGGGTCTTGGTGAACCAAAACCTACTAGGATGTGCTTAGAACTAGCTGATAGGTCCATACAATACCCATTAGGAATAGCTGAAAATATATTAATAAAAGTTGATAAATTTGAATTACCTATCGACTTTGTTATCCTCGATATGCCTGAAAATTCTAGAACTCCTATAATATTAGGACGACCATTTTTAGCCACTGCTAGGGCCATAATTGATGTTTTTAATAAAATGATAACTCTTACCATAGGAAAAGATGAGGTTGAGTTTAACATGGAACAATCTATGAGTAAAGATCATTCCGATGACGATGAATGCTATAATATCGATGTTTCTGATGACACGATTAATCAATTTACTCAGAAATTGTTAAAAAGTAATTTACTTGATTCTTTTCTGCTTAAAAATTTAGAAAACACAATTGCTATAGAAGATCAAGTTGATGAGAATACTATTGATAATACTTTAGCTGCTGACTCTGCTGTATGTAACGTCATACGGCGCATCGAAAATATCGATGCGGCGCATCTATCTGATGATAGCAGCGATATAGTTAAAGAACAAGTTTATTTCGCTAGTGCTAATGAAATTGATAATGTTAAACCTATGCTTAAGGATCTCCCTTCTACTTTGGAATATGCCTATTTAAATGGGAACACTAATTCGCCCGTTATTATTGCATCTGATTTAACGCCAAAAGAAAAAGAATCCCTTTTGCAGGTACTATTTAAACGAAGAGGAGCATTAGCGTGGAGTATGTCTGATATTAAGGGAATTAGCCCATCATTCTGTACACATAAAATCCTCATGGAGGATGAATTCAAACCAACCATTCAACCCCAAAGGCGTTTGAATCCAAAAGTCCAAGACGTGGTGAAAAATGAAATCGTAAAATTACTTGACTCCGGACTTATCTACCCAATTTCCGACAGCTCGTGGGTCAGTCCTATCCACGTCGTACCAAAAAAAGGAGGAATGACGGTAGTACTCAATGACGACAATGAGCTAATCCCTTCAAGAACTGTTACTGGATGGAGAGTTTGCATCAACTATCGCAAACTCAATGATGCTACGCGAAAAGATCACTTCCCTCTTCCATTTATTGATCAAATGTTAGAAAGACTATCAGGACATGCTTATTATTGTTTTTTAGATGGTTTTTCAGGTTTCTTTCAAATACCCATTGCCCCCGAGGATCAAGAGAAGACGACTTTCACCTGCCCTTATGGAACCTTCGCCTATAGGAGAATGCCGTTGGACTATGCAACGCCCCTGCTACTTTCCAACGTTGTATGACGGCTATCTTCCATGATATGGTAGAAGACTTCATGGAAGTCTTCATGGACGACTTCTCGGTGTTCGGTAACTCATTTAGTGATTGTCTCTTTAAACTTGATAAAATGCTTGCTAGGTGTGAAGAAACTAACCTTGTTCTTAATTGGGAAAAATGTCATTTTATGGTTAGAGAGGGAATTGTGTTAGGACATAAGATTTCTGGGAAAGGTATAGAAGTCGATAAAGCTAAAATTGATGTAATTGCCAAACTACCTTACCCTACTAACGTAAAAGGCATTAGAAGTTTTTTAGGGCATGCTGGATTTTATCGTAGGTTCATAAAGGATTTTTCAAAAATATCTAGGCCTATGACCCAATTATTGCTAAAAGATGCGAAGTTTGATTTTTCTGAAGATTGCAAAAAGGCATTTAACATACTTAAAGAAAAATTAACTTCTGCACCCATTATAATTTCGCCAGATTGGAATCTGCCTTTTGAACTAATGTGTGATGCTAGTGATTATGCTGTTGGAGCTGTACTTGGCCAAAAGATAGATAAGAAATTTAAGCCAATTTATTATGCTAGCAAAACATTGAATAATGCACAAGAACATTACACCACCACGGAAAAAGAACTTTTAGCAGTAGTTTTTGCATTCGATAAATTTAGATCATATCTTATATTGTCAAAAACTATGGTTTACACTGACCATTCTGCTTTGAAGTATTTGTTCAATAAACAGGATGCCAAGCCGAGACTTATTAGGTGGGTTTTATTGCTCCAAGGATTCGATATTGAAATTAAAGATAAAAAGGGTGCCGAGAATCTAGCTGCTGACCACTTATCTAGACTTAAAAACCCTGATATGGAGGTACTTGATGAAAGGGAAATCGCTGATGACTTTCCTGATGAACACCTTATGATGGTAAGAATTAAGAGCAATAATAATGAACCATGGTATGCCGACTATATAAACTTTATTGTTGCAAATGAAATTCCAAAAGGGCTAACATCCGACGAGAAAAGAAGGTTTATAACTCGCGCTAGCGAGTATATTTGGGATGAACCTTACGCCTTTAAACTATGTCCTGAAAATATTATACGTAGATGCGTAGATGGAGATGATGTCCTAACAATATTGGCACATTGCCATTCAGGGCCGACGGGGGGACATCATGGTGCACTTATTACAAAAAGAAAAATCCTCGATGCAGGGTTTTATTGGCCCACTATTTTGGATGATGCAAAAGATTATATAAAAGGATGTGATGCGTGTCAACGATCCGAAAATATTACATCAAGAAACGAAATGCCACAAAACTATATCCATGTATGTGAAGTTTTCGACATATGGGGATTGGACTTCATGGGACCGTTTCCTGAATCTAAAGGAAATAAATATATTTTGGTTGCTGTTGATTACGTATCAAAATGGGTCGAAGCGCAAGCATCACCAATAAACGACAGCAGGGTAGTACTTAAATTTTTACAAAGTTTGTTCGCTAGGTTTGGAGTTCCGAAAGCATTAATTAGTGATAGGGGAACACACTTTTGTAATCACCATTTAGGAAGAGCCTTGCAACATTATGGAGTATACCATAGGGTTTCCACTGCATACCATCCTCAATCCAATGGGCAAACTGAAGTAACCAATAGAGCTATAAAACGGATTCTATAAAAAACGACGGGATATAATCCGAAAGGGTGGTCTGACAAGTTAAATGATGCTTTGTGGGCGTTTCGTACTGCCTATAAAACACCGACGGGATGCACTCCCTTTCGTCTTGTATACGGAAAAGCATGCCACCTACCGATCGAAATAGAACAAAGTGCATATTGGGCTTTGAAGCAATGTAACATGGATATGGAAGCTGCAACGAAGAACCGTTTCATGGAACTCAATGAACTCTAGAACTAAGAGATGAGGCCTATAGTAACACTAAGATCTACAAAGAAAGAACTAAAAAATGGCATGACTCAAGGTTACGAGGAGACAAAATGTTTACTATTGGAGAAAAAGTGCTGTTATTTAATTCTCGATTAAAGATGTATCCAGGTAAACTTAAATCAAGATGGACGGGTCCGTTCGTTGTCAAGAAGGTGTATCCATATGGGACTATTGAAATATGCGATAAAAATGGTTATATATTCAAGGTAAACGGGCAACGAGTAAAAAAATACTTTGATAATGAAATTGAGGATACTGAGAGAGAGGTAGTGGAGTTTGAGCCCGAAGTATTAAAATAAAGAGTTGAACGTGAGTCTACCTTGAAGACTATGGAATAAAGACAAGTGCTGGCCGGGAGACAACCCGGAAAATTTTTATTATTCTGTTCTGTGTCGAGTCAGTCAGGCCCGCAGCAGATACGGCGCATCTCAATCCTGAGATGCGACGCATCTCCTGCACTGGTCATATCTTACTTTATTTTTCTGCATTTTTTATTTTCGACTTTAAAACTTTTTATCAGTTTATTTTAATGCGGCGCATCCCTGGTTAAGGATGGGGACGCATCTTCTATTCTGATCCGTATTTATTCCAGGCTCGATACGGCGTATCTTCTTCAATAAGATACGGCGCATCGACTGACCTGATGATTTTCATTTTTATTTTTATGTTTTATTTTTCCTAACTACTAATGTATTATGCAAGTTTGAACCTTTCTTAACTTAGGTGTGTTTAAAGCCTTGGTGGTATTATAGATTCCTGCATTTCCTGTGGATACATCAAATATGAAGCTTAAACGTTCTAATCCACAAGAAAGATGATTTTTGCTCTTATACAAATAGAGGATCATACGAGCAAATCTCAGGGGAGTTTTTCTGTTCTAATTCTTTTATTTTCCATTTTTTAACCTTTTATACAAACAACGAGGACGTTGTTTAACTTAAGTGGGGGGATTGGAGAATTAGAACACTTAACACTTACTTGTCCTAAACTTTTTCAAAATATGCTTAAAATGTGCTTAATATATCAAAATTAAAAATTTTTAGCATGTTTTTGTTTGAGATCTAAGTTGCATAGCTGCACACATGACGTTATTTTCAAAAATTGTGATTTTTCAAAATTCACAAATCTATGAGTGTGCCGGTGACTTGTAAACTTTTGAACTTGGCTTGTATACTATTCGAGACCACCATAATAAGTATTATTTATATAATTGGAATGACTTGTCTAAATTGGTAAAATTCTAGGATTACACCCAAATAGCCTTTATATGTTATGTGTTATTAGCTAACTACACTGGTTAGTTAACCCCCGTATAAACCCTTTGTTACTCTCATTTTTAGAGTAAGATACCCCTAGAAAAACACTCAGAGCCATTCCTTTCGTTTCTTACACCTTTGTTAAAATGTTTCGTTACACCCTTACACCTTAGCCTACCCTGTAGATTAAAATCCGTAGTTGGTTAATTGCTTTAGGCAAAGTGTGTTTCCTTACATTACCTGTGTTCGCGTGCGTAATTCATTATCTATGGTTAGGTTGGGAAATTGCACAATGCAATTGGAGTGAAAGTAAATATTGTATATCTTTGAGTTTATTTTTCGTGTGTTTACTACTTTCACTATTACTGTTATTTCTGAAGTTATGAAAAGTATGGAAAAATCATCCAGAGTTATCATTATAGTGATGTGGTGAAATTTTACACATCTATGTTCATGTTTCAAGTTAAAAAAAAAAAAAAAAAAAAAAAAAAAAAAAAAAAAAAAAAAAAACGAAAAAAATAAGAAAAGATAAAAGAAAAATGGAAGAGTTGGATGTTTGTTTTAACCAACTTATGTAAAGTTTTGTATTAAGTGGTCGATATCACCACTATTTGTTGTATATTATATTTATGGATTGAATGGGAGTTGGCAGTTATGGGAACACCAACTAAGGTTTATTCTTTGATTGAGATCTTGTTGAGTATAATTCGTGTCTACCTAAAGCGTGTGTTTCAAGTGTTAAAGCGTGAGTTATTCTATGATATGAGTCTTATTCATGGGATGGTTGGGATAGTGATTAACCACACTTAGGATTTTAATTTATTTGTTTTGTTTATTTTTCATTTTACACCAATTTATATCCCAAATATTATCCATACCCTATATTATTCGTTATCCAAACCTTTGATTTATTGAGATTAGGGATTTGAGCAATCTTAAGCATCGTAGTCGTGGATTCGGCTATGTATTTATGATTTTGTCGCCCTTTTTGATATAATATTATTGGTGAATATTACTTGGTCCTATCTTTAGCCTATTCGAGTTAAGGATTTGAGCAATTGCAAGTATCGTGTTCATGGATTCGATCATGTATTTGTGATTTTGTCGCCTTTTCTGGAATTTGAGATCGATAGGATTAAGGAGAATGATTAACCCTTAAACCTCAAAACCCTTTTTACCGCTTTAGACTTGTTATTCCTTGGCTTTAGTGGGGAGATGTGTATACTTGCCAAGCTTATGATAGAATATTCGTCACGACTGGATCAGTTAAACGATTAGATTTGCTTTTATCAAATTATTTTATTTTACTTCTAATTCGTTAAGTGTTTGGTTGTTGATTATGACAAAAATGAATACATGCTTAAATATAAAAATAAATCCTAATATCTTTTAGGATACATTTTCATAAGATTAATTCTAAGGTTTACTTGGGGACAAGTAAAGTTCAAGTGGGGGGATATTTGATGAACTCAAATAAGTACATTTTATTACTATCATTTATCCTATTAATTTGACTTGTTTTATTATATTATGTATGAGAATTGATACTTAATCGTTTACTTTTGTAATTCTCAGTTAAAAACAAGCATTTGGTGAAACTTTGGCGATTTTGGACTAATAATGGAGCAAAACAAGCAAGAAGTTAAGAGTCTACTGAAATGTACAAGATCAAGACATTCTGCTCCAGATGCGCCGCATCTCGCTTATTACATACGGCGCATCGCTATCAAGATTTCACAAGATATTATCCAAGACGGCAAAGGACATGCGCCGCATCCAAGAATGAAGATACGCCGCATCTTCTGGCGGTGTACGAATATTCCTGAATATATTAATCTTGGACCCCACGCGAAGTTAAGTCAATGCGCCGCATCAACTTATTAGATGCGCCGCATCTTACCCTCAGACAGAAACTATAAATACCCCAAGACCAGACGAATTTCGTAGCACATAATATATACAAGGTACGAAGACCACAGAAACCTAAGGCCGAATTCAGACGATTAGGACAGCACAAGACACACCCGAACGAAGATACAAGAGCTGTAAGAAGGTCCTGCATGTATTTAATTCATTAAGTAGTTTTGTTTTATTGTGTTAGTAAACTTTAATTCATCAGGATTGGTGGCTTGTGTAATGTGAGGAGAAAGATTGCACTCCCTTAAAACTGCTTTCCCATCAATTAAAGTTTATATGTTGATGTCTTTGGTTACTACTTATTAGTGCATTGATAACCTATGTGTTTATTAGTGGCCTGCGCATTTGACTACGGAAGAGAATGTGGCTCCCACGGTTGTTACTAAATTGATCACTTAGGAATAACTTTTAGTCATAAGTAATCATTAAGGGATTTCTCGCCGATAAGATTAGGGCCAACGAGAAAGGGTTAATTACATACACTTCATATAAAACTATCAATAAAACAAGTGACAATCTACTTAATCATCAGGACAGGTCTTCTTATTGTCTCGAGTATTTATCTGTGTACGTGCATGCCTATCGCTGATTCGTGCTCATTAGTTTAGTTTATTATTTAATTGCAACCAAAACGTGCCAGTCTCTCAGGCTGAACCCCTTGCGTTAGATTAGGTTGTATAGCTAACTTAGAATATTAAAATACTGATTGGAATAACTAGATAATACGTTCCACTCTTAGTGATCGACACTCTACTTACCATTATATTCATACTGACCGGGTACACTGCTCGTTAAGTGTGTGTGTTATTGATAAGTCGGCTAAATATAAATTTAAAACTTGAGTAGGCATTAATACTGCTAAACCGCAACGACACATCGCACGCATCAGTGGGTATTCAGGAACAAGAAGGATGAGAGGGGTATTGTGATAAAGAACAAAGCAAGACTGGTTGCTCAAGGCTATACTCAGGAAGAAGGGATTGATTATGAGGAGGTTTTTGCTCCTGTTGCCAGGATTGAAGCAATAAGGCTATTTCTTGCTTATGCTTCCTTTATGGGTGTTATGGTCTATCAAATGGATGTGAAGAGTGCCTTTCTGTATGGTACTATTGATGAGGAGGTCTACGTTTCTCAACCTCCAGGTTTTATAGACCCAAACCATCCTGACAAAGTTTATAAGGTGGTTAAAGCCCTTTATGGCTTGCATCAAGCTCCAAGAGCTTGGTATGGGACTCTTGCTACTTATGTGTTGACGAATGGGTTCCATAGGGGTGAAATTGATCAAACTCTGTTTATCAAAAAGAACAAGGGTGATATACTACTGGTTCAAGTTTATGTAGATGATATCATCTTTGGTTCTACAAAGAAAGAAATGTGCCGAGAGTTTGAGCAATTAATGAAAGATCAGTTTGATATGAGCTCTATAGGTGAGCTTACTTTCTTTCTTGGACTTCAAGTACAGCAGAAGCCAGATGGAATATTTATCTCTCAAGATAAATATGTTGGTGAAATTTTGAGAAAATTTCAATTCACAGATGCCAAGGTTGTTAGCACACCTGTTGATAAGGAGACACATTTGTTATTGAAAGATCACAGTGGTGAAGATGTGGATGTGCACATGTATAGATCTATGATTGGGTATTTGATGTATCTCACATCATCCAGGCCTGACATTATGTTTGCAGTTTGTGCTTGTGCAAGATTCCAAGTCAATCCTAAGGTGTCTCATCTAACTGCTGTTAAGAGAATCTTTAGATACCTTAAAGGTCAACCTAACTTAGGTCTATGGTATCCTAAAGAGTCTGCATTTGATCTGGTAGCATTCTCAGACTCTGATTATGCTAGTGCTAGCATGGATAGAAAATCTACAACAGGTGGTTGTCAATTCTTGGGTTGTAGATTGATCTCTTGGCAGTGTAAGAAGCAGACTATGGGGGCCACTTCTACTACTGAGGCTGAATATGTGGCTGCAGCAAGTTGTTGTGCTCAAGTTCTTTGGATTCAAAATCAGATGCTTGATTATGGGTAAATTTCTTAAACACAATTATACACATAGACAATAGCAGTACATTGTGTATTATTAAAAATCCAGTTCAACATTCAAAAACTAAACACATTGAAATTAGACATCATTTTATAAGAGACTGTGTTGAAAAGAGGTTAGTAAAAGTTGTTAAAATACATACTGATGACAACTTTGCTGATTTATTAACAAAAGGTTTTGATGTAGGAAGGTTCCAGTACTTGGTAACAGGTATTGGAATGCTTAATCCTTCAAAAGATTAATGTCTAAGTGTTTTTGTTTTTGTACTGCTAGTTGTGCTATTTGTATAGTTTGTACTGCTTGCTTGTGTTTAGGTATTCGTTATGGAAATTTGTTAGTCATTTGTCATAATTGTTAAAAAGAAAATATTGTGTATAGTGTTTTCTTTGGTTTTGGACTAACATTTCAGGTTTAGAACGCTTTTTAATATGGATTATGCTTTGGAATGTATGGTGGTTTGAAATGTCAGGTGTGAAAGCTTGTCACACAACAAATGGTAATTGGTTCACCATGTCTAATCCACATAAGAACCAACTAGTCCAGATCAAACGGTTTCTGGTAAAGACTAATCAAATCCGTTCATGGTTGACAGTTTACCAAAAACTGGATGGTCATCAACTCACCATATCTAAGTGTAAAGAGTTGACTAGTCCAAAGCAAATGGCTATTGGTAAAGACATATCAAATCCGTTGATAGCTGATAGTTTGCTAAAAACTATAAGTGGACAAAACTGTTTTCATCTCCACATTGAGTTTATCCTAATCTCTAAAACTTTTTGCTAAACAGTTTGTACTGCTAGTTTCAACTAGTTTGTACTGATGGTTTAAACTTGGTTTCATACTGAGTTTATGCTCTATGATTCACCTCTCTCAGAAGGTTACACATCTGGAAGTGTTGAGAGCAGTTTGAAACTAAACAACTGAATTGATGGTAACTTGTACAAATTGTCATATTGGTAGCTGAGCTCACATGTCATATGTTCAAAAGTTAATGTGATGGTGAAGATTCTTCCAAATAGGGGAGGAATTCAAGTTTTGTAATGTAACTCAGGGGAGGAAATCAATTCAAGATGAAGAAAAGATTGAAGTTTATATTGGAGTACTTACTGTTATGGTTTCTTCAAAAGCTTATATGTGAAGAAAATTCTCAAGTGATTCAAGATTGAAGATAAGTGTTTGAAAGAATCCACCCCATCATCAACATTGGAGTTTAATTCGAAAAACTTATTGATTTACACAGAAATCATAAGTTTAGGGGAGGATTGTTGGGAATTAAACTAACAGTTGGTACTGCTCATACATAAATTAGTACTGCTGAAGATCGTTCAAGAATACACTATCAGTACTAAGTCAGTTAGTACTGCTGGTAGAAGAGTTAGTACTATTTATTAGATAAAGACTGAATCGTGCATGGATAAGTATAGAAAAGATATGATGTATATCTTATTTGTATAGATTGATACGTATAATAGTTTACTTGTAAAGGACTCCTTGTCCTATAAAAGGAGATCCTAGGTTAAGTTTTAGGTACATGCATTATTGATAGAGCTTCACGATTTCATTGTAATTCTTGTGATATTCAAAGATCACTCGCAATATATTGAAGCTATAATCGTTTGGTTAAACTGTGTGTTATTATTATTACTGTTACATTCATACGATCACATACAATCACCAAACACTAAATCTTCTAAGTACTTGGTGGGAAATTCCGCGTGCTACTAAGTATATACTCAAAGTATCTCCAACACAATTCGTGTGTTTAGATCCAGTCCTGTATCCAAGAAAGAGTCTGGAGAGAAGCGACTCGAGGATGTTTCGATTGTGCATGATTTTCTTGAGGTATTTCCTAAAGATCTACCTGGGCTTCCACCGGTTCAACAAGTGGAATTTCTAATTGACCTAGTTCCGAGAGCTGCACCTGTGGCATGTGCACCGTATCGACTTGCTCCGACGAAAATACAAGAATTGTCTAAACAGTTACAAGAGTTGTTGGATAAAGGATTTATTCGACCTAGTTCATCACCTTGGGGAGCACCGTGTTATTCGTGAAGAAGAATGATGGATCGTTTAGAATGTGAATTGACTACCGTGAATTGAACAAGCTAACGGTGAAGAATCGCTACCCGTTACCAAGGATTGACGATTTGTTCGACCAGCTGCAAGGATCAGATTACTACTCTAAAATAGATTTGCGGTCAGGTTATCATCAACTTAGAGTCCGGGAAGAGGATATTCCCAATACGACGTTCAGGACTCGCTATGGCCACTATGAGTTTCAAGTGATGCCCTTTGGTTTAACAAATGCACCGGCTGTATTCATGGACCTCATGAACCGAGTATGTAAACCATATTTGGACAAGTTTGTCATAGTTTTCATCGACAACATCTTGATCTACTCCAAGAGTGAAGAATAGCACAAACAACACCTGACGACGATCCTTAAGTTGCTCAAGGAAGAACAATTGTACGCAAAATTCTCTAAGTGTGAATTTTGGATTCGCAAGGTATAATTCTTGGTCATGTGATTGACAAGAAAGGGTTGCATGTGGATCCTGCGAAGATTGAAGCTATTGAGAATTGGCCAACGCCTTCTAATGCTACAGAAATCCAAAAAAATTTGGGATTGGCCGGGTATTACCGGAGATTCATCGAGGGATTCTCCAAAATAGCTAAGCCATTAACTGGATTGACTCAGAAGGATAAGAAGTACGAATGGGTAAAAGATGAAGAAGAAGCATTTCAAACCCTGAAGCAAAAACTGTGCAGTGCACCGATTTTGGCATTGCCAGATGGAGGGAAGATTTTGTGGTTTATTGTGATGCATTATATCATGGGTTAGGAGTAGTTTTGATCAACGAGGGAAGGTCATGGCATATGCTTCCCGACAACTTAAGACCCATGAAGAGAAGTATACCACGCATGATTTGGAGTTAGGAGCAGTGGTTTTTGCACTCAAGATATGGAGGCACTACCTATACGGAACAAAGTGTATTGTCTTCACCGATCACAAGAGTCTTCAACATATTTTAGATCAGAAGGAGCTGAATATGAGGCAACGACGATGGTTGGAAACTTTAAGCGACTATGACTATGAAATCAGATACCACCCGGGAAAGGCGAACGTCGTGGCTGATGCCTTGAGCCGTAAGGAATGGTTGAAGCCGCTGCGAGTTCGAGCTTTGGTTTTGACTATCAATTCGAACCTTCCCGCTCAAATTCTCCATGCTCAAGAAGAAGCCGTGAAACAAGAAGATTTCCAGAGTGAGAATCTTTATGGAATGATACAGAAGAAGTTTGAAAAGCGTTCAGATGGAACCTTGTGTTTTAAAAAGAATTTGGGAGCCGCGTTATGGAGGACTGCGAGACTTAATCATGCACAAGTCTCATAAGTCAAAGTACTCTATAAACCCAGGATCCGACAAAATGTATCACGATTTCAAGGAGTTATATTGGTGGCCAAACATGAAGGCCGAAGTTGCCGATTATGTTCGCAGATGCTTGACGTGCGCAAAAGTTAAGGCCGAACATCAGAAACCGTCTGGTCTTCTACAACATCCTGAGATTCCTGAATGGAAATGGGAACGGATTACTATGGACTTCATCACCAAACTTCCAAGGACTACAACTGGTTTTGACGTTATCTGGGTTATAGTCGATTGATTAACAAAATCAGCACATTTTTTACCCATCTAAGAGAACTATAGTATGGATAAGCTAACTAGGCTCTACCTGAAGGAAATAGTATCGAGACATGGAGCCCCAATATCAAATATCTCTGACAAAGACAACAGATTCACTTCTAACTTTTGGCAATCGCTTCAAGATGCCTTTGGCACGAACCTCGACATGAGTACTGCCTATCACCCATAAACAGATGGCCAGAGTGAAAAGATGATTCAGACTTTGGAATATATGCTCCGAGCCTGCGTAATTGATTTTGGGAATGGGTGGGATACCCATTTGCCTTTAATTGAGTTTTCATACAACAACAGTTATCATGCAAGCATTATGGCTGCATCGTTTGAGGCATTGTATGGTCGAAAATGCCGATCACCCATTTGTTGGGCTGAGGTAGGAGAAGCTCAGCTCATTAGGCTGGATATTGCCCGTGAGACTACAGAAAAGATTGTGCAAATTAAGAACCGATTGAAAATTGCGAGAGACCGTCAGAAGATTTACGTGGATGTAAAACGTAAACCGCTAGAGTTTCAGGTTGGTGATAGAGTTATGTTGAAAGTCTCACCGTGGAAAGGCTTGATACAGTTTGGAAAATGAGGAAAGCTGAACCCAAGATACATTAAACCGTTCAAGATTCTGAACAGGGTTGGTCCCGTAGCCTACAGACTGGAATTGCCTCCTGAGCTTAGTAGCCACCTTCCACGTATCAAATTTGAAGAAGTTTTTATCCGACGAGATAGCCGTAATCCCACTTGATGAGATACAAGTTGATGAGCAATTGAACTTTATTGAGGAGCTCGTAGAGATTATGGAGCATGAGATCAAACGACTAAAGAGGAGCCAAATTCCCATTGTGAAAGTTCGCCGGAATTCCAAGAGAGGACCGAATTCACTTGGGAATGTGAGGACGAGTTCAAGCGCAAGTACCCTCACCTCTTCGAAACCAGAACTGATAAGTTAAACTGAAATCCGGGACGGATTTCCCAATATGATGTATGTGCTGTAACACCCGGTAATTTTCCAAACTATTTTTACTAGCCAAATATTTATTTTTGCATCACCTTAGCAGTTGAACCTTTTCTGAACTTATTTGAACTTGAGAAACGCGAAATATCTTGAGAAACGTGAACCTTAGACCCTTGTTATGTCAGCACAACCTAGAAAACACGAAACGAATCGAATTTGCCAAATAAATTGATTCCGAGAAAGTTATGCATATTTATACTCGTTTTTATCAGAAAAATTATTTCGGGAACAATGGCGCAAGTTTCATAATTTTTCGAGTCTGTTTGGTACGTCGAATGGGTCTCACAGTGATTATGGCAAAAGTTTTACCCACTTGGCAATTTATACCCCCGCCCAAAATTTACCCCGCGCCCCCTAAACTTTGATTTAACCAGGTTTAACCCATGCCTGGGTATAAAAGTCAAAATTTTTATTTTTTATTCATTTAAAAACACACACACACACACACATACACACAATCACATATTCACTCTCTCACTCGCACCCCCTTCGGGCCACAACTCTGGCAACCTCTGTCGCTGGAAAATTTTCCGGCGAAACCCAAACCTACACCAATCGATAGATCTCGATTCCCACATCTATTCTGGAAAGTTTGAGCTCGATCTGAGCCCATTTAGCACCACAACCGCCACCACCGCCGCAACTGCCAGCCACCACCTCCGCACCGAACCTTCCCCGCCACCTCCTCTCTTTGATACGATAACCCACGCGCCCTAGATCTTTCTTTTTAACCATTTTATTTCAAACCCTAATTTGTATATTTTTATTTAAATCGAATAAACGTTTATAAAACCTTCCGATCTTAACCTAAACTGCGTGGATCTAATTTGTTTTGCCGTGAAAACCCTTAACTCAGTCCGAGTTGGGGTGACTCACCGAGTCAACTCGGGGTGAGATGTTTATCTTTATTATTTCTTTCGTTTCTAATTTATTATCTATTTTGTAGCTTGGATTGGAGTTTGTGGTCTCGATTGTTCCCTGATGGTTGAAGCCGAGAGCCCCTCATGCTCGTATGACGATTTAACCGTGACTCAGTGAGTCACAACGAGTTCTAGGATTAGGGTTAGGATTTAGGCAGTTTTAGTTTTAGTTATATTTGATTCGATTGGTTGTATTCGATTAGATTTGGATTTGGTGTATTGTGTATAGTTTTGTTTTGTTGGAATTTTGATTTGGTTGTGTTGTAATCGTGTAACCAGGAGCCTATGGCTCGAGTTGGGTTCGAGCCGTGACTCAAGTGAGTTACGGCGTAGCCTCATGGTTTTGTTGTGTTGAGATTGAGAGTTGGTTTGGATTTGGATTGTATTGTTAAGTGTTCTGAGAGCCTATTGGATCAAGTTGGCTTGAGCCGTGACTCAAATGAGTCACGGCATAGCCTTGGTGGTCGTGTTGTGTTGAGATGTTTGATTTGGTATATTGATTTGGCCGAGAGCCTTTGGCTCGACTAGACTCGAGCCGTGACTCAATGAGTCATGGCCAAGGTCTAATGGTTGATTATTTCAAGTGTGGTTAAGCCGTTACCCAAAAGGGGCACGACTAGTTGGAATGAGTCTAGTCGAGACTCAAGTGAGTCTCGGCCGTGTAAGACTTGAGGTTAGAAAACCTCGGGTTAGTATCGAGTCGGTTTGGACTCGGATGAGTCCTAAATGGTTAGGTGTTAATAACTTGGGCCCGAAAGCCCAAGGAAAGCCCAATAGAGTGTAAGTCGAGTATTGGGCCAAAGCCCAATACACTTGGGCCATTATATCTTTTATTTAATTATTTTGTCATTTATTTATTATTCGTTATTCGATATGTTGTTTCGGTTAATTAATTTGCAAAACATAAAATATAAATTGAACGTTGAACATGGTTATTATTATTTCCTAGGCTTGAATAAAATTGGACGTTATTGGATTTACGGTATTAGCCAATGAGCTTATGGACGATTTTGGTAAATGAGACGGAAGAGTATGTTAGACTCATAAGAGCTTAACATATTAAGACCCGAACATAAACAAAATAGTCGATAAACTTAATAATTAATATATATGCGAATGATAGTGTCCAATTATATATATTTAATTTGTAAAATGAGGTAATAAAACTTGTATTCAAAAGTCGTAATGACCTAGAAATGTTTTATAAACGGGTGCACCATACCCAAATTTTGATGAAACATTTTATAATTTAATCATTTACGATTACTCAAATATCCTAAAAACCTTTTCGATACTTATATAATTTCTTCTAAACTTTGATGTTTCATCAACTATTTGGGGAAAAGGGTAAAACACCGAAACAATCTATTGATATTTTCTGTTTGTCTTTCTTTATTATTCTTTTCTTAATTTTAATTCCTCTTTTCTCTTCGTTATTCTTTCTTCGTATCCGTTTGTGTTTACCGAATTTTATCTTTTTAATATCTCGTATCTACATGAATCTTAAATTTTATTTAACTCAAATGCCATTGAAATAAAACATTTTCATTTCAAATACGAGTATTGTTTTACAAATCACTTTAAGGTTATTGCTGAGACATATTATTCATATATTAGGTTGTGCTGAGGTTCACTTGCCGTGCTATCCCATTTGATCATATTGTGATATCTCGTTTCTCTGCTACTAAGGTGTGATTCATAGCCCCACTTTTATTTTTAAATTGTTTATAAACCCATGGGGGAGATACATGCTACTTACTTATTTTTATGAGCACAATTGTTTATTGGTATGCTATTCCTGACTGATGCGATAATGCTAAGTACCTTCCTTGCCAAAAGCAAGTCCCTCGATCATGAACCATTAATCACTTGCGAGTGAGCGCGATTGTAGTTTATAGGCCTATAGGATTTGACCATCCCGCCATGTTGACTAAGGTCGGTCAGCATGTGATGTACTATAATTGAGTTTACTAGGTATCTAGCAAAATACCTAGCTTTGGGGGCAACTATTATGTTATGAAATTCCGTGGTTACTCGCGACTTACGCCAGGTTTACTGGTGCTGGTTAACGCTTTGTGTGTCATGAGCTTAGCAATCAAAAGAATTATGTGACGCTTACTCGATATTTGTATTTGTTACTTATATCTTCCAGACATAAAATCTTGTGCTCAACTATTATTTACTAAACCTATGGATTACACTCAACCTTTGTGTTGACTTTTTAGCATGTTTTATCTCAGGTAATTGATGCATGATGTGAGCACCAGGAGTGGCTGAAGATTGAGGATGGCTATCATTGGGCTATACTTTTTACCCTTACTATCTTTATCATTCGAATAATCTTTTAAAACTATGTCTTTTATTCCGCTGCTACTTGTGATATGAGTCTTTTAGACTCTAAACATTAAATTTTTTTCGAATGATATGTTTTGTTAAAAACATCTCGTTATGAGATCGGTATATGTGATTGTGACTGTCTTACCCCTCACGTAGCACCCCAAGCTCAGTCCGGCTACCATATTTCGAGTTGGGGGTGTTACATATTTTCCTTTTAAACACCTGAGCAGTTGTAATTCCTTAGAGCATTCTTAACAATATGAGCAACAGCAACTCTTGGAAGCTTTAATTCCCAACAATCCTCCCCTAAACTTGATATTTTCATCTAAAATCATCAAGTTTCCTTCAAAGTATAATCCTTCACCAGGAGGATGCTTCCAAACACTATTCCCTCATTTTTTTATAATCAGCCCCATAAAGTTGTTTCTCCATTTTCTTGAGAAGCTGATATACCATTTCACTCCAATAATCAACTTGAAGTTTGACAGTACCATTAAGCATCATGTCAAGTGTATGCTTAACTAAAGGATAGTCTTTTTCCACTAACATGAAGATTTGAAGTCCTCTCATCATCACAGTATGAACTCCACATGATTGAAAAAGCTTCCAAAGAAAAATTTTATTTTTATATTGATCATGCCAAACTCTATCTTCATGATAAGTTTCAAACATAACCTTCAAGTAACCCCAGAGAAATCTATCCAAAATGTCTTCTGGTCTAGAATCTCCATACTTTTCTTTGACTAATGCCCATAAGGTCTCCAAATCTTCTCTGTCAAAGTTTCTGAGCATTTGTGCAAAAGTGACAAACCTTTGAGACTGTCCACCAACTCTAATTATCTCCCACCAAGCAGTCTTTCTACGATAACCAGTTTTCCAATCTATGATAGGGACTTTAGTCTTCAAAGGAACATCATCAACAATTTCTTCATCATGATCACTTGCAATTTCTATCAATTGTTGTAGATTAGCTGTTTCTTTTGCATCACTTTCTTGTTCTTGCTCTGTTTGCTCTTGTGTTTGCTCTGTTTGCTCATGTCTTTTCTGCTTCTTGCTGCTTTGAGATACCAGTTCTTCTCCAGCTCTCTTTGAACCCCCTATCACCTCATCTTCATTCATGACAATAAAATTGTTAACCCTTATAAAAACAATATCAAACTCTTTTTTAATTCTGTTATAGCTCATCCTTTTAAATTGAGCATGTTTCCATCCACCCATATTTTTCAGATAGATTATCATGATCTGCTTTTGTTGTGCCATAGTAGGTGGTTTATTCCTCTTTACTTTAAATCTTTTCTTGGCAAAGAACTACTTCTGGTCAGCTAAAAACTTCATAAATAACTTAGACTTCTCCTCTAAAGATAGCTCCTCTTGCGCTTCTTGCCACATCCTTTGAGATAACATGTGATCAGCTTCACATTTAGCTTGGATGTCATCCCATGAGTTGATCTCTGCAAGAGTAGCTTGTTATTCTTCTTGAGCTTTTTGAAGTCTCATACTTTCTTCTTCTTCCTCTTCTTGCTGAAGCTTTCTAGCAAACTCTGCATCTTTAGCAAGTTGTTGTTGTTGTTGTTTCCATGATAAGTGTTTCACCACAGGCTCTTCAACCAAAATTGCATTGCCTTTGCCCTGTGGTGGTGGTTGTGATTGTGTTTTTTGTGTTGTTGTTGCAGAGGGTTCTTTGATAGTCACACCTTTAGCTTTGGGTCTTGAGCTTTCTTTGATTTATGGAGGAATCTTCTTGAGATCAGTAAGAACCTTAGCTACATTGTTTACATTAAGTTCAGTTGTTGCAACAGCCATTAACTTCTAAAGTAGCGTGAACTTTTGACCCATACTGAAACTTTTCACTAGCAGCATTAACTTGCTCACTAGCAGTATTAACCTCATCATCAGCAGCTTTAAGATCAGCATCATCAACAGCAACAACAAACTCATCACTCTCAACCTGCTCATCCATCTGAGTATCCTCCCCTGAACCCTTGCTATCACTCCTCCCCTGTTTAGAGGCATCCTCCCATAAACTAACATCTTCAGAAGAATCAACCCTTTGAGCAGTACCCACCTTGTGTAGTTTTTAAACTTGTGTGTTCTTGACCTCTACCTCCTTTCAAGATACCTAACCCTTCTCCTCAAACTTTTAATTTCAATATCCTGAGAAGTGGTAGTCTGCTTGAGGTCAAAAACATCTTTTGTCAATTTGGTACATAATTCCATAAATTCTGTTAGTGCAAATATTACGATATTTAAACTAAACTGTTTCTTCGGTTTTAATAATGACAAACATGTAACTTGTAATGCATAACGTAAAATGCACAAGTTACATGTAAACACAAATCATCAATGCATACTTACATCAACATCTCTCGGCATTTCAAGTATGCTTCAACAAATTCATAGATTTCCATCCTGACGTAAATCACTCAATGTATGAACAAACAAATCTACAACTTGACTAATGATCAAAGGATTATATTTTTCTCTAAACTTCATATTTTTAATGTGACAAAACAGTTTTTCAAAAATACATTTTACAAAATATTTTTGAATTAAAAAGAAATGTTTTAATTTGAAAAATAATTTTTAAATCACCAACAGCTATTTCCCCCCCAAATCAGCTCCAAACTTCCCCAAATAAACCTTCCCCACTAAAAACAAATTTAGGAGCGTCTCTGTCTGGGACGGTACCACGGTACCACTAAATTTAGTGGTACCGTCGGGCATTTTGTGGTACCGTGCCCCCTGTAATGGTTAAATCTTCATTGCCTATAAATACCAGTCCATTCGACAGTTTTTAGGCATCCTTTTTCACACATAATTTTCTGAGTTCAAATCTCCTATCACATATACTCTCCTTTGATCATCTAGTTAGTTTATCTTTGTTTAAGAGTGATCCAATCATCCATTTAAGTGATCACCTTCATTCCTCTACTAGTGCAAGAGAAGAACACTTCATATCAAGAAGATACAAAGTGTTGTAATGTTAGTGCAGTGCACTCGTAACATTCATTACATACTTGTTGTATCTTGATATACGTCAAGTAGTCTATCACCTTGTTTAGTTAGTTTGTGTGGATCATTGTGATCATGTAGAGATCGGAGAGATCTTGTGTAGCTTGTGTTGATAGTGAGTAGATCGGGTAGATAGTGAGTAGATTGTAACATCCCCAATTTAGCAATACGCATCGGAATTCAAACTGGGTGTTACTTCATGGCATAACAGTTATAATGATAGAAAAAGATCTCTAGTTGAGTCGTTTTAAAAGATTTGCCATTCGAATATCAGAGTTTACAAAATGAGATCCCAGTAGTTGAAAGATTTACAAAATAAATTTTCGAATGATAATAAAATTTATAGCCCTTTTGATGTATCCGTGCTCCTCCATGCCATCCTCGTTCATTATGGACCTGAGATAAACATGCTAAAAGTGTCAACACAAAGGTTGGTGAGTTCATAGAGTTTTTAAATAAACAGTTGATTCCAATAGTTTCAAGTGTGAAATGATAATTGCAATAAATACAAATATTGATGAAATAAGTAGTGGGTGACGTTAGGTGAAATCCAACGAAATTCGTTTGCCCTAACCGGGTCAAAGATTGGGTGAAATCCATAAGTAATTCGTTTGCCCTTACATTGGGAGAAAGCCAATGTATCGAGTCAAATATTGGGTAAAATCCATAAGCAATTTGTTTGCCCTTATGTTGGGTGAACGCCAACGTACCGGGTCAAAGATTGGGTGAAATCCATAAATAATTCATTTGCCCTTACATTGGGTGAAATCCAATGTACTGGGTCAAAGATTGGGTGAAATCCATAGTGTTTTTAATTGTATATCAGTTGAAAACAAATTTCAAGTTTGGGTGAAAGTGAGCTACGTTGTTATACGCCCGAAATGTAGTATTGACAGTACCGTATCATGACTACGGTACTGTAATATTGTAGTTCAGTATATTGCCCTAAGTCTCATGACAAGCAAACATTAACAGTGTACCGTGAAACGGTCGTGAACACGCCAAATTAATGGGGTGAGTTATGCCCCTCGTGTAATAGTTGATTTGCCATTTCCTATTTCCTTCAAATATAGTGCATTGCGACTAATCCGACTAGCAACTAAGGCTATCCATCAGGCATTAGTGGAATAGGCAGTCAGCCTCCAATAGATCTATTCACTATATTCGCGTTCACTCACAAGTGATTAATGGTTCGTGATGTGAGGGGCTTTTGGCATTAGTGTAACTTAGGCAATATCAAACGGTTGTTGCAAAGAGAAAAATACTTGTGTTCTATTTTGTAGCATGTATCTCCCTAGGAGATAGAAAAACTTATAAAAGTGGGTGTATGAATTCATGGTAATTCGTAAAAGTGTATAGTACTTGTGTAAGTGAAAACAAGAATTATGTTTCAATAAACAAATAGAGTGTCTCATCAATTGAATACAATGTTTAAGGTATACGAGTAAATTTTTTAGTAGAACGAGCATGTATCTCCCCCAAAGAGTTCAAAATAAGTGAAAGAAGGGGCTATGACTCACCTTGGAGTGTAGTGACGTGAGTAACACAACGGTGCCAAGAAGTACGGCAGAACAGTGTAAAGATGTATAGTTCAAAGAATACGGAATCGTCATAACCTAATGAATACAAGTATTTTTCTCTTTGCAACACCCGTTTGATATTTCCTAAGTTACACTAATGCCAAAAGCCCCTCACATCATGAACCATTAATCACTTGCGAGTGAACGCGAATATAGTGAATAGATCTATTGGAGGCTGACTGCCTATTCCACTAATGGCTGAAGGATAGCCTTAGTTGCTAGTCGGATTAGTCGCAATGCACTATATTTAAAGGAAATAGGAAATGGCAAATCACCTATTACACAAGGGCCATAACTCACCCCATTAATTTGGCGTGTTCACCACCGTTTCATGGTACATTGTTAACGTTTGCGTGTCATGATACTTAGGGAAATATACTGAACTACAATACTACAGTACCGTAGTCATGATACGGTACTGTCACTACTACATTTCGGGCGTATAACAACGTAGCTCACTTTCACCCAAACTTGAAATTTACAATCAACTGGTGGAATTCCTCCTCCAGTTTCCTAATCTCTGTACGCGGGCAGTATTTCTTCAACATTTTTGTTTTCAGTTCAGCCCAGGAAATCTGATATGCCTCTTCCATACCCATGGTCTGGGCAGTAGCGTTCCACCATGATAACGCATCTTCCAGAAGAGTCCCCGTAGCAAAGGTGACCTTGCTGTTATCTGGACAGTTGCTTCTCATGAACACCATTTTTGTACGCTCAAACCACTAAGCTAGTTCGGTCACTCCCTCTGAACCTTTGAAATAAGTTGGCTTGCAACTCATGTAGTCTTTATAAGTACACTTATGAGACGCAGATGCCTCACTTTCAGTTGTTGCCCTGTTGATGCTGCTTGAGCGGGCTATGGTAGCTGCTTGGGTTTCAAGAGCTGCAGCAACGCTATCGGCTACTAGTTTCTGGACAGCTTCAGGAGTCATTGCTGCTGCGGGAGTGGTAGTTTCCTTTCTTGTGCGAGCCATAAGTCTATTAATGCCACAAGAAAACACAGATTTAGAATTCACATAATGACCATGTTAGAACAAATTGAGTAATAGGGTGAGTGTATATGAGTCCTAACAACATTGTCAGAATGTGAAATCAAAACTAAATGGAGAATCACAAAAATTATGACATGTTTGGGTACTATCATAAGTAAATGATCAACTCTTGGTATAAGATTGCTAAGAAAGAACACTGGAGAAGTACGTCGAGGGACTGCCTCGAAGCATCGAGGGGAATGTCACCTCGTCAAAACGGCAACTCTGGAGGAAGCTATCACAATAGCTCAACGATTACTGGAAAGGGAATTCAAACAGAGTTCTACATCCGCAAAAAATGATCACAAACGAAGTCTAGGTAACCGTGGAACCACCACTCCCAACAACAATAACAGGAACCCCAACAACAACAGGAACCCCAACAACAACAATAACAACAACCGTAACCAAAACTACCAACAGAATCGCAACAACCACCACCACCAATAGAATCGCCGACAGGAAGCTGCTAGAGCTTTGTTGCGGCAACCACAGAAGAAAAAGTTTACCGAAACACAACCCCAGTGCAACCGATGTAAACTACATCACACTGGGCCTTGCCATGCAATGTGCGGCAATTGCCGAAAAGTGGGTCATAAAACTACTGACTGCAGAGCCACATGTACAAATACATAGCCGATAGCAGTTGTGTGCCACGGTTGTGGTGAGAAAGGGCAATACAGGACCTACTGCCCAAAACAAAATCCGAACAATGTTGCTCGTGGGAGAGCATATGTGCTTGGTGACGGGAATGCACCACAGGACCCCGGCGTCGTCACGGGTACATTCTTATTAAACCAACAAAGTGCTAAAATATTATTTGATTCTGGAGCTGATAAGAGCTTTGTGTCTACTTCATTTGCTTCCCTGCTTAATATTGCCCCAGTAGAACTAGACACTACATACGAAATTGAAGTAGCTAACGGAAACCTCATAGGCACCAACACAATGATCCAAGGTTGCACCCTAACACTTCTAAATAAACCTTTTCCCATTGACCTCATGTATATTCAACTCGGTAGCTTTGACGTCGTTATTGGCATGTATTGGTTATCCAAGCACCACGCCAGAATCATTTGTGACGAGAAGGTCATCCAAATTCTACTCAACGGTGAAACCCTTATCGTTATGGCAATCACAGTAAAACCCAACTCAACATCATCTCGTATATCAAGACGTTGAAGTACATGAACAAAGGATGTCACGATTTTTGGTTTAGTTAACGGAGAATGAATCAAAAGAGAAACAACTCGAAGAAGTGCCAGTTGTCAAGGACTTTTCTGATGTATTTCCAGAAGATTTGCACGGTATTTCACCAGTTCGACAAGTAGAATTTCAAATTGATTTAGTGCTTGGAGCGGCACCAGTTGCAAAAGCACCTTATCGATTGGCACCCTCTGAAATGAAAGAATTGTCTGAGCAGTTGAAGGAGCTGTCAGATAAAGGATTCATCCGACCAAGTTCATCACCTTGCGGAGCTCCGGTCTTATTTGTCAAGAAGAAAGACAGAATGTTCCGAATGTTATTGATTACAGGGAGTTAACAAACTCACAGTGAAGAATCGATATCCATTGCCCACGATCGATGATTTGTTTGACCAGTTGCAAGGATCGAGTGTCTACTCGAAAATTGATCTGAGATCGGGATATCATCAGCTAAGGGTCAGGGAAGAAGAGGTTCCCAAAACAGCCTTCAGAACGCGATACGGGCATTATGAATTTCAAGTAATGCCATTTGGTCTCACCAATGCACCCGCAATGTTCATGGATTTAATGAACCGAGTATGCAAACCATACTTGGACAAATTCGTGATCGTGTTCATCGATGACATCTTAATCTACTCATGCAGCAAGGAAGAACATGCTGAACACTTGAGAACCGTTTTGGAGTTGCTCAAGAATGAAAAGTTGTACGCTAAATTCTCCAAATGTGATTTTTGGATTCCAACGGTACAATTTCTTGGCCATATCATCAACAATCAAGGTATCCACGTAGACCCTGCCAAGATTGAAGTGGTTAAAGGTTGGGCATCTCCTACAACCCCATAAGAGATTCATCAATTTTTAGGTCTCGCTGGTTACTAAAGAAGGTTCATAGAAGATTTTTCAAAGATTGCAAAGCCTTTGACAGAACTCACCCAGAAGAACAAGAAGTATATCTGGGAAGAAAAACAAGAGTCAACTTTCTAACTCTTGAAGCAAAAACTCTGTGAAGCACCCATCTTAGCACTACCCGAAGGAAGAGAAGACTTCGTAGTGTATTGTGATGCATCATATCACGATTTAGGTGCAGTACTAATTCAAAGAAGCAAAGTAATAGCTTATGCTTCTAGAAAGCTCAAAAAGAACGAAGAAAACTACACCACTCATGATCTAGAATTAGGAGCAATGGTCTTTGCTCTTAAGATTTGGAGACATTACTTGTACGGTACCAAGTGCACGGTTTTGACCGATCACAAGAGTCTTCAGCACATCCTGGATCAAAAGGAGCTGAACATGAGACAGCGTCGATGGTTAGAATTGCTCAATGATTATGATTGTGAAATTCGCCATCACCCCGAAAAAGCGAATGTTGTGGCTGATGCCTTGAGCAAAAAGAAAGAATCAAACCTCTCAGAGTCCGATCTCTGGGAATGACCATTTGTTCAACACTTCTATCACAAATCCTCATAGACCAAGCAGAAGCTCTCAAAGAAGAGAATAGACCACATGAGAAAATTTATGGCATGCCAGAAAATGAAAATGGTTTCATGAAAAGATCTGACGGAATTCGTTGTTTCAAAGAAAGTAGTTGGGTTCCTCTCTACGGAGGTATATGTGACCTCATCATGCATGAATCACACAAATCCAAGTACTCCATTCACCCAGGTTCTGACAAGATGTATCAGGATCTCAAAAAGATCTATTGGTGGCCAAACATGAAAGCCGACATCGCTGAGTATGTTGGGTAATGTTTGACTTGTTCAAAAGTCAAGGCGGAAAGTCAAAAGCCGTCGGGATTACTTGTACAACCTGAACTACTAGTATAGAAATTGGAAAGAATTACTATGGATTTCATCACTAAATTACCAAAGACGTCAACTGGATTGGACACCATCTGGGTCATCATTGATCGTCTCACCAAGTCCGCTCATTTCCTACCAATCAAGGAAATTGACGAGATGAACACCCTCGCTCAGTTGTATCTCAAGGAAATAGTGACTCGACATGGAGTTCCAATCTCCATTATCTCATATAGAGACAACCGATTTACCTCAAGAATTTGGCAAACTCTACAAAAAGCTCTCGGTACACGTTTAGATATGAGCACCGCTTATCACCCTCAGACTAATGGGCAGAGTGAAAGAACAATCCAAACCTTAGAAGACATGCTCCGGACATGTGTAATAGACTTCGAAAAGGGTTGGGATAAACACTTTCCATTGGCTTAATTTTCCTACAACAACAGTTACCACGCCAGCATCAAGGCAGCACCATTTGAAGCACTTTATGGTCGAAAGTGCAGATCGCCTGTTTGTTGGGCAGAAGTGTGTGATGTACAACTTACAGGACCAGAACTGATACACGAAACAACGGAAAATATTTTTAAGATCAGACAACGACTACAAGCCGCTCGTGACAGATAGAAAAGTTACGCCAATGTGAGGCGAAAACCCATGGAATTTCAAGTTGGTGACAGGGTTATGTTAAAAGTTTCCCTATGGAAGGGAATGGTACGCTTTGGAAAGCGTGGAAAGTTGAATCCAGGGTACATTGGACCGTTCAAAATCCTTGGAAGGATTGGTCCAGTTGCTTACAAACTTGAGCTCGCAGAGGAACTCAGTAGAGTACACAATACATTTCACGTTTCACAACTGAAGAAATGTTTGTCAGATGAAACTCTTGTCATCCCAATGAATGAAATCCAACTTTATGACAAACTCGTATTCACAGAAGAACCAGTGGAAATAATGGACAGGGAGGTGAAACAGCTAAAGCAAAACCATATTCCCATTGTCAAAGTTCGATGGAACTCTAAGCGAGGACCAGAGTATACATGGGAACGTGAGGATCAAATCCGCGACAAATACCCACACTTATTTCCATAGACAACCCTCACAACTATCTTAGATTTTAATTACGGGATGGAATTCTGTTTGACGGGTGGGTACTGTAGCAACTTGTAAATTTCCTATATAATTTGTAACAGTTAATCAAGTATTAATCACCATTACTGTTCAGTTAACCATTTTCTATGACAAAATTTTGAACTTCTTTTTTATTACATTATAATAACTCAAACACGTTGATACGTGATTCACCAAACATTGGAACGAGCTCACACGCGGACCATAACAATCAAACACACTCATAATACACCAAACGGATCCTTATATCAAATCTCGGCCCAAAATTTCTGGCCTGGTACTATTCACAAGCCCAACCCAACAATTATAAGTTTTATAATTTCATATATATCACTCGTTCAACTCACCCTCACTTGGTCTCGATTTCTCTTAAATTCGACACACAAGATATGATACATTTTGCATCCCTCGAATCCTCACACACCAAATAAACAGGATATCGACTCTCACACTCTCATTCGAACATTTGAACACTAAATGAGAGGCAAAGTAAATCACCCTCAACAACATTCACAAGTTCACACATATTAACCAAATTCGGTTTAACTTGATTTCACCTAGGTCTTTTATTTTTCTATGATCATATATGAGTTACCAAGTTTAATTATCACCTTGTCTCACAATATCACACGTTAGAAAGTTGTTTTAGACTTTTGGTATGTCGACACACTCACATATATATTTTACTCGACACATATAACCACTCCTACACAAAAGCCCTTCTAAAAGCCCTAGAACTCAAGTGTATATCTATCTAAAAGTCACCAAATCTCTGCCATTTCTGATCGAGCAACTTGTATCTATATTTTGCAATATAATTCGACACATATACATGCATATACACATATTTCATGCACTCTTAACTCCTTTTCACACTTAACTCATTCACAATATATTTCTAAGTCCTATACTCCCTCAACCGAGCTCTCAAGGTTAGTAGCAATTTCCATAATCAATCGAGCCTCATTGCAAGTCAAAAAAGCCACATTCGATTCCTTGTTGATAGTTCTAGCAAGTGAAGTGCCTTCCATTCGATTCCTAGATCATTTACACGTTTAACTCTCCACCATTTAGGTGTTGTAAGTCCACTCAATCCATTTTCTATTCTTTCTTATCGATTTTATGGTTCCATGCAATCGTACATGTTTTATCTCGAACGTATATCTACTTCTACGCATTTTTTTCGAGTTGTTGTAATCATTTTTTCATATAACATGGTTGCCTCCTATTGATGGAAGGCTAGAAAATCATGTTACACCATCATTCGACACTCACATGCTCATTTCATTACATATCGAGAACCATTTTTATTTCATGTTGGATCGTATATACATATCACAAATTATTTAAGTCATAAGTTATTTTTGACACCTTGATATATCAACTAGAAATGGCCATGTTAAAATCAAAATCATATACACAACATATAATTTTTATTGCACAACCTAGTACTCCATAAGCTCATCTATCAAGCTAGTAAAATAAGCTTCCATTATA
Organism: Artemisia tridentata subsp. tridentata; assembly: GCA_021014915.2. Classification (NCBI taxonomy): domain Eukaryota; kingdom Viridiplantae; phylum Streptophyta; class Magnoliopsida; order Asterales; family Asteraceae; genus Artemisia; species Artemisia tridentata. The sequence continues at coordinate 126,214,828 of CP139505.1, read as the reverse complement.
ATCACTTAAAAGTCCATTTCAAACCTCAAACTAAATGCTACTCGGACTGCCTTAAAACTCATTCATTTTATTCGGTTGGGTGTTAAAGCCCAATAAGCTGTTTTTAAGCACACGCGATAAGCAGTTCAAATAAGCTCTTTTGTATTGATTTTAGGACGTTAAAATAAGCCCAATGATAAGCCCACTTTGTCTTTAAACCTTTTGGATCATAAAACGTTAATAGGCTTTTGGTTTGGTTCGTTAAAGCCCATTAAGCAGAAAAATAAGCACTTATGTGAATAAGCAGTTGGTTTAGACTCAAATAAGCTTAATAAAGTTATTAAAATTTTCAAAAAACTTTTCACCTTATTTTTGTGAATTTTGGACTAAGTTTGCAATATATTTTACTATTCGGGTTAAAGGTGTAAAATTGTTATAATTATGTTCCAAACGGTTAAATTAGTAACTTGAGGGTAAGAAATGATCATCCAGTAAATAGGGAGCTTAACATGTCATTTTGGAAACTTTTGGACTAAAAATGTAACAAATAAGTAACCAAGGACTAACGGTGCAAAACTAACTCCGTTAGGGTAAAAAGTGTAAAATTGGTATAAGTACAAGGACCAAACTATAACTTTATATCATATTCATTTATATTTCACATTTTACACTTTTTCACACAATCACGTGCATATTTACCATTTGATCAAATATATTTAATCACGTTACGTTATATTTATATAACGAATTTTAACGATTTAACTTAACATTTCGTTCCACCACTTTCGAGGAAACGATATTTATGGACTAAATGACATAAAAACAAGATAATATTATATATAATATTATTTTTGAACTTTAAGCATTTTAAGCATATCACTCACTCACATCACCAATCAAATCATTATTCGTTACTCGTTTTCACACTCGTTGTTCGTATTAAGTCAAATTCTCAGACTTCACTATTATTCAGGTCGTGTGTTGGAGCCGTTCCCGTAACTCACTTGATTTCACATTTCACCTTGCCAGTTACACACAAGGTGAGTCATAGCCCCATTTTTACTCATTTTATCACTTTACACTCCATGGGGGAGATACATGCTACAAATAAAACACAAGTATTTTATGTATGCTACACCTGATTGATATTGCCTAAGTTACCACTATTGTCAAAAGCCCCTCAATCATGAACCATTAATCACTTGCGAGTGAACACGAATATAATGAATAGATCTATTGGAGGTTGACTGCCTATTCTACTAATTCTTATGGATAGCCTTAGTTGCTAGTCGGATTAGTCGCAATGCATTATATTTGAAGGAAATAGGAAATGGCAAATCACCTATTACACGAGGGCCATAACTCACACCATTAATTTGGTGTGTTCACCACCGTTTCACGGTACACTGTTAACGTTTGCGTGTCATGAGACTTAGGGCAGTATATCCAACTGCAATATCACCATTTAAAATAATGATTGTAATTCACAGGCAATCACTACTTGTGCTTCAAACTGATTACTATTATAAACTCTATGATTTCACTCAACAATTTTTTTGACTTTTAGCATGTTTATCTCTGGTAATTAGCGGAGCAGACAAGGCACGGAGTGGGCAATAAACTTATAGTTTTTATGGGGTTAAATAAATTATGTCATTCATTTCAAACTACTACATCTTTTTATGGGATTTTTCAACTCTGATATTTCACTTTTGTAACCGAATTATTATTTGAATGACAACAACTTTCAATACGCCTCTTTTGAGCCGTTTTTCTATGATTATGACTATGATCCTCCCCGTAATACCCCAATTAGTCTTCCGCTGTTAACTCAAAATTTAAGGGGTGTTACATAGATCAGGTGGATCGTGAGTAGATTGGGTAGATTGAGTGTATATCATGTGGATCTTGTAGCTTGTATGATATGTGAGGATCGGGTTGATCGTGAGTGAGATTGGTACTAGCTAGATTAGTACTCGACATTTAGCTTAATGTCCGAAAATAATGTAAGCGACGCGGTTTATGTGTTTAGGCCTCAAAACACAAGGTTTGTTATGTTGGGCCATAAAACATGAACGGGTTTGGTTGTACCCGAAGAAGAACTCGACATGTAGCTTAGTGTAGTAAAATATTGTAAGCGACGTTGTATGGTTTTCTCCGCCAAGAAGGGAGCTTGTTTATTAGTGAAGTAACTCTCGAGTTGGGTACTCGGAGAGTGGAGTAGGGCGAAGAGGAGCTTCGTGACTGAACCATTATAAATCACCGTGTCTGGTTTGCGCTTTCTTTACTTATCTCTTTAGTTTATTTTTGCATTTACCGCTTTACATTTGTACTTTGCATTGCATTTATATTTGTGTGGTTTTTTGCTTATATTATGTTAGTTGTGTTTGTGTCATGGCATGTTATTACTAATATGTATAAGTTTGTGTTAATGTGACATGCCTTACTTGTTGTTTTATATTATCTCTAGTTCTTTAAAACTAGTGTTGACACTTTTCATATTATGTCACACTTGATCGGGTGTTTGATACAAAACTTTTTAAGTTTTTAAACGGAAACGTATTCACCCCCTCTACGGTTTCCACAATTGGTACCAGAGCCACGTCGCTCAAAATTTTAAAACAAATGGTTTTCAAAATTGAGTACGATCCATGTATCAAATTACCCATGAAGGGGAATATAATATGAAAAGTATTTACGTGCTTAATACTTACAAGTTTTGTTGTTAAGTATACTTTGTCATACTAGCTTGAAAGTTTTCTTAAACAAATAAAAGAAAAGAGTTTGTAAGTGTCCGGTCATGTCTATTGAACGAGTCGTAAAGTGATGCGGTTTTGAAAGGATCGTTTGGGACAACTCTTTGTTTTATAGTAAATATATGTTTGTAAATGTTTTTCTTAGTCCTAAATATGGAAATGTTACTTAACATATTCTACATGTTCGGTATCTAGTTTACGAAGTTTTACATCTCTTCGTTACGTCGAAACAAAAAATTCAGTCTGAGATAGAACTGTAACAACAGTGGACGGTACCACTAAATATAGATGGTACCGTTATATTTAATGGTACCGTGGGGTATTTAAAGGTACCGTGCATGTGTCTGTATGTTTTCAGAATTGGGTCATTTTCATAAATTCGTATAAAATCAACCGTAAGTCCATAGGAGTTGTGCCATCTATCGTTTTAAACGTAATTGAGTCTATTTTCATTTAAAAAAATATCTTTATGAATTGTTTCTAAGTGAAAATATATTAGAGTCCTTGATTTGTAATAAAAGATCCTTTTTAATTATGTCGTTTGAGCAAATTTTTGGCCAAAATGAAAAAGGGCGTTTCAACTTTTGAACATTGATGTATTTTCAAAGTAACTTGGTAAAAATCTTTAAAATGGGGAGGAAACAAATTCATTTAAAATAAAATAAATAAAGTCAGGCTAGGTATACATTGTTATACTTAATACACAAAATGACGATAAGTATTTTTGTGTGTTACGCTAAATGGTTATTTGTTTTTCTTTATGTCCGAGTACTGTTAGTTAATATTTTTGAGTTCTTATAGTTATCTTTAGTTGAGCTAATTATATCTATAATCACAAGCGTTTTACATTCATTGTTATTATGTGTTGATTATTAGTTTTCCGGTTTATGCGTCAATAGGACTTAGACTAGACTTCTTGCACTAAGTTGCTTAATTGATTTTGCATTGCATATAGGCATAGACCAGTTTTCTTGCATATGTGTCTTCGACATCTTGCAAGTTTTAAGATGCTTTATTAACCTTCTTAGGAATGGAAACTAAGTTGGTTGATCATGTGCGTCGAAAGATATTGTCTTACACAACTATTTTTCCAAAGGTTTAAGTGTAAAAATATATCACCTCAAAATATTTAACACTTTCATTAAATCCGTAACATGATCTCTAAAACATTACATCCTTTTTTCTTCCTTGACCATGGGTTTTCTAAACAAGATAAAATATCATATTAATACATTAATATTTAAGTAAAAGAAAATATATTAAACTTGCATTGATCTAACACACACACAAAATGTTTTAAACATTTAGTATTTTACGTATGTTGTATAAAAATGGTTAATATAATTATTTTTTTACTCATGATATGTCGAAAACTAAGAATATCATACTTAATAATATAAATAGTTTTTCGAAAATAAAAATAAATGACAATATCGAAGTAGTAAGTTAATATGTCATTAACCTCACACATACAACTAGTATTAGAATAAATGGAAAACATTCCTTAAATTTTTATTTTCTTTTTAAAAGGAGTGATCGTGAGGGCCAAGAAAGATTTCGAGTACATATCAATTCACAATTCAAATTATGATTGATATCATCATCAAATCTAATTGACAAGTTTTCGAGTATGGACATGAAATTGGAGTCATTATTTGTCAAGCTTCAAGATAACATCAAAATATAACGAAATATATTATCTTGAATCTACATACTCAATCACACTCGGTTGTTATAAAAATAATGACTTTCTTCAAGACGAAAATATTATGCATCGGATCATAACTTACACTTGTGTTGAAGATGCCATATTGAGTCTTCTTGTCCAATGGTTGTGTTCCAAACATTAAACTAATATGTTTAAAAGATGCATAAAATACACAACTAAGTAGGATTGACAACTTGGATGTTTCATCCAAAATATACAAGTAATTTACATTGCAATGCAATTAGTAAATGTGTCATTTATGAAAAACCAAACACGAGCAAACAAACAACATATGTAAACTTTGCTTATGAATGACTCAACACTCAAAATCACATGTCAAGTAAAAGTGTCACACATAATATGTTATTAACTATTATGTACGACATCAATCTTCGAGAAAATCACATGTATTTCTCTTATCAAAAGATTGACAAAGGATAATTTATATCGTATCCATCTCATTCCCTTTGTAACATGAGTGGTTGTGTTACAAGAGAATACATTGCATCTTTTTAACAAATATAGGATATTAGATTTGAATAATAACCCAATACAACATGTGTCATTGCATAAACAAGTAAAATTGGTCATACACTAAAATACTTGTTTTGCTAAGCATTCGTTAGAGTGATAAGTTTCCTCTTAGAAAAACATATTTGTTGAAATATACAATATGTCTCATTTCAATCATATATCATATAATACACACAAGATCTATTGAGGTAAGTAACTTTTACTAGATTCTTTTCTCAAGATATGCAAAAGAGCATTCTTGAAACACTCTCGATGTAGTAGATTCTACATTGTATCACATTAAGGCATCTCTTGACTCTAGAAAATCAAATCGTGTTAAAATAACATGTAACGAATCAACAAACAAAAATGTCATCCATGAGATCTTTAAAATGCTCCATCTAAACCAAATAATCTCTAAATCTTAAACACAAAATTGAAACGTGTTTGCCTTTGTTAGGATATTGTGTAAGACATGTCTTCCTCTTCACCGACTTTTAAAATATGGTTAGTTGAGTCATACTAGGCCATGTATTAGCGAAATAAGCTAATATCATCTTTGCTACACTTCGATAGGCAAATATAGGAATTTGAATTTTTCTAACATGAGAATGACTACTGGAGAACCTATTGCACTAGAAATTCAATTTGACCTAACGGTTGAATTGCTTCCAGGAGAGAAGATGGGTTCATGGTATAACCCGTAAAAATGGTCGTGTTTAGCCTAAATTAAGCACCACTAGTGATAGTCTCATACTCACTCTCTAACTTGAAAATCTTTTATTCCTACATTTGACTAAAGATAGTTTACATCAGTGAACTTTATCTCCCATTAGGATTTCATTTTGAACAAGTAGTAATTAGGATCCTCCTTAGCGAACCTAGATTACTTGCATCCCATATATGTGTTTCAAAATGATAACATGTTCTCGTAAGATATGATTGAATGTCTTCATTCTCTTAAATGCTAAATGATTATCATGTTTTGCATGATGTTTGCATTTATTCCTTATGTGCATTTTACATGATTTGCTTGTAAAATTTGCACCCACACTATGTCATTTTGACACATAATGAATTAGGTATGCCTATCACTATGAACTCTTAGACGTCATATAGTAATACACTAGTGTCAAAATCTATAAGTTAAAGTAGTCGCGAAATTGTCCTAATTCCTTGGTCATCATTTCGCTTTCTTCCAAGTAATAAACCCTTTTGTCATGGGAGGTTAGAGACAAACCTAGTAGAACTCGGAGTAGGTTTGACAACTTCAATATTTCATCCGAAATATTCAAGTAAGTTTAACTTGCGATCGCAATTGTTAAATGTCATATCCGAAACATCATATTCAAGTCTTTTAACAACATATGTTAAAACATGTTGGGTTTTATTGCTTTGATGATACAAAACAAGAAGAATGAAACATGAAGGACTTAAAGTGACAAGAAGGAAAACTACAAAAAGATGGAGGATTTGGAAGATTCTAGAAGATATGCATAAAAGAATATTTAGTTTCCTTATTGTATTAGTATGGTTTCCTTGTAAACCTAGATGATCTCTATTATATAAAGAGACATTAGGTCATTAGTTTATGGGTGCACAAAATATGTAGTCGACTAAATTGTGTCGTGTGTGTCTAGGCGTCAAGTTCCTACAATGGACGCCTAGGGTTAGGTTTTAGTTGTTTGTCACTACAAGGATCTTAGAATTCCTATTATTGTTGAGTAACCGTTCTAGAGTTGATCATCTAGAATTGTGGTGATTATGTGAATCATATGAATGATAAACCTTGTTGAAAACATTGATGTTCTTATTGTTTATTCCGCTGCCTATCATATTTATTCAATGTTATTGTTCCTAGATAATATGAGGTCTAAACAACCTCGAGCTATAAACGATTCTACAAAACGCTCATCCAAAAGCTAAAATCTAACATCAACCTTCGGGTCACAAAGGACTCACGAGTTCCTAAATCAAGGAATTTGTAGTTTCTTTCATCCTCGTCTGAATATACACTCCTTGAGACCAAGTATATTCTTTTCGTATGTCCCTTTCATCCCCATAAGTTTGTCATGGTATTTTATCATCAAGCTCACCTCATATATAATGAGGATCGAACTTTATCCATTGGTTTTAGGGTAGAAAAGCAACGTATCATTCTATCTTGCCAAGAGTCCGTAGATACTCTATTTCTTCTGAATAACGGGCAATATTCCTATATGAAGATTGATATTTTTGAGTCTCTTCTTTTTCATCGTCAATCTTGATCACCTACCGACGTGTAGCGATCTCACAACATCAATGGATGTTCATCCCAAAAATCCCATCAATCACCCTAAGAACACCAAACCTCAATCAACTTGAAGCCATCTTTATGTTCCAAATCGAGTCTCACCCACACATTTACCACCATTGTGTCAGTAAAATAATTCATTCTTTTAGATCCTAAACCCTGCTGCGAATCAGCACCATAGGCCTTGCTTTACGCATTTCAAAACCCCGTGTAACACTCATGTGAGTACATCGTAATCCGTCATCATCACCTTCGCGATAACGTTCAAAAAGGAAACATTTCTATCGAGAAAGTTCCTTCCCAAGACAACATCGCTGACACATTAAACAAACCTCTCAAACGATAATCCTTCAACTATCTACGTCTAGGTCTACGATTGATGGAACACATTCAGTGAATTTTATAATTTATGTGTGTTCAAATACGTCCTCCGAATCTCGTCTAATGACTACTTAAATATTTCATAGGAAATATTGAAGTCATCCGTTAAGTCTTGTCTTATGACTATCTACATACTTCATTGGAAATATTAAAGTCATCCGTTGAATCCATCTTATGACTACTTAGATATTTCGTTGGAAATATTAAAAGTCATTTCTATTCGTCTAGGATCGTTCGTCGAATCCTAAAAGAATTTATTAGGTATAAGTTCTTTTATCGTGCCAAAAAAAATTAAAAAATAAAATTAAAAAATAATAAAAAATCTCACTAAAACAGTGAGACTTATTCGTCAAAAATCAAATCCTAAAAATCAGCGAGATTTATTCATCAAATCCCCTCAAGCTTCCAATGACAACTTAAATATTTCATCCAAAATATTTAAAGTATATTTAATTTGCGAAATGCAATTAAATGTCATCTCTCGTTCTCGATCAACGTTCATCGAATCCTGTTGGATTCATTCATAAAAGAATTTATTTGGTATAAATTCCTTTAATCTAAGGTCCAGAAAAATACAACATATGTGAAATTTCTTTGTCAAAAATCAAATTCTGGGTCAAAATTGACCTCAGCAGGTCACGGTACCCTTAAATAGGGGATGGTACCGCTAAATTTAACGGTACTGTCGGACCGTTATCTGCTGAGACAGTTTATTTTGTTTTCAATTCTCACAGTTTAAAAAGCATCGCTGTAGTCTTGAACCAGAACCGTCTCCTATCAGAATAGATTCTGCCTATCTTCTGATTCCTTAGCTTTTTCCCCTTTCACTTCCGCATGGTACTAAACACACCATATGTTTGGTTACTTCCGTATCCATTATCTTCTCAACTTATCTACAATTCTCAACCTTCGTTCTACACTACCAATGCTTCCGCATCCCACTCATCTTCCACACACTTCAAGCGAAGAACCGCTAGGATAAGTTGAGATAACCCTTCTTCATCAACATAGTTTGTTCTAGCAAAGATAACCCCACTAGAACCTTATCACTAACTCCACAACCTTGAATATTCTATCTTCTTAACCCTTAGCACATTTCCACGTAATCACATGCCTCATCATATGAATGTTCTATGAATATTCACAATGATTGAGAAGAGCTACGTGACTTCAAAGGTGAAGTTTATTGTATGCTATCCACCACTTGTCATGACGTTACTAAGCTCATCGCTTCCCTCAACGTTTGTTTTCCTCTTTATTTTTTTTATTCTTTTTTCCAACACATCTTGTCCGGATGGTCATCGATTAAGGGGGAGCGAAAACACACTCATATAGTCTTTCACTAAACACTCTCAAGAACACACAAATGTGGTTCTTATTCCCTAGAATTCTCTACTAAAACACTCACCTCCTAAATACCCACTACTTAGCAAAACCTCAGTCACAAAACCACAATCGGTTCTAGCTTCTTAACCTCTACTCTTTGTGACCACCTAGATATTTTTTCTATACAAACACCTTTAACCCTCACATTAAACCTCACATTAATATCTTTCATCATCGCACTCAACCTTTACAACTAAACTTCACTCTTGACAGTGATATTTAGTTTAAGAACCTTCAACCCATCAATCATTACACTTAAACCTCACAACTATCCTTCACTCTTGATAGTGATAGTTAGTTCAATAACCTTCAATTCTCACAATCATTATACACAATGTGTATAAACTACAAAATCACACAAAATCCTTCATACACCAAATCATATCTAACTCACAACTAGGATCATCCAAAACTAGAATTCTAGAACTTCGTTACCTCAACCCTGTTAGATATATTCGCCCACAATCCTGTTAGGATCACATGCACATTTTCTTTTTCTCATTTGAAATATATCATGCATCTCATTGTCAGTGCAAACGATATATTAATATAAACCGTCTTTTCCCACCTTTTCTCAAAGGTCAAATCCAACACTTCCCATCTTATGGAATCATTTCCATTCGCATCTAGGTGCATATCATTCTCATTTTCATTTTTTTGGTATATCTTCTATCGAGTCTACTTTATGGCATGACTTGTCATAATAGTAATCATTTAGAGTATGTCTTATCAACAAACTATCATTAACACCAATCATCTTAGGTAGATGATTATGTTGTTCAAAAGGTTTTTTAGAATTTACCTTCCCAATGACAACTTGGAAGAAGTCATTTTATGTGTCAGTCAATGAACGAATCTCGTTCTTGTTAGTGTGATTGATTGAAAAATTACACCTTAGGCTATTTGTCAAGTTGTGACTCTCTAGTGTCATTGAATTGCATTACGCATTCACATCTTTGTGTCGCTCAACTTTCTTGGGCTTTCTTCTTGGTTTTTATCCTTTTGGCACACTTTCATCACGTGTCTAACTTCTTGCATACTTTGATATGCTCATTAAACTCATTTTTTGTAGCTACGTTTTAATATAGTTTAACCCTTGCATGTCTTGCTATGTGTATTCTATCCCAATAATGTTGCTCCTATTCTTTTATATATTATGTTGCACGAAGCTAACCCTTGATGTAGGAAAAACCTTTGTAAGAATTTGATCTATGGATTCGCTAGAAACAAAGGTAAAAATAGAAGGGAATCCAATAACCATAGGGGAGCATTGAGCTATGGGGAGCTCGGGAGTATTTGAATACATAGCATGGAGTCTTTTTAACAGTGGTGATAAAAGACCTCACTGGGATGATGCAAGCTCGCATTTTTTGGGAAAAAAGGAAAGTAGTGTAATAAGCGGGAGTAGGGAATGAATTCAACGGAGAGCTCAAGGCAAATACCTTTTTGCTTCGACAAAAGGGGGAGAAGTGTAACACCCCCGTTTTTTATATAAGCAGCGGAATATAAGTTGGGGTATTACTTCAAGTATCACAGTCATGAAAATAGAAAACGACTCGAAAAGAGACGTTTTAAATAAAATTGTTATCATTCATTTATTTAAATCAGAGTAACATTATACAGGTTCCAACGGGAAGTTCCAAGATTCATTAATGAATATACATTATTTGTTGAATGATAACAAAATGGACACTCTTTTTATAAGAAAGTCCACAGCCACTCCGTGCCAAGTCAAACTTCTAATTACCTGAGATAAAACATGCTAAAAAGTCAACACAAAGGTTGAGTGAATCCATAGTGTTTAAAGTTATAATCAGTTTGAACACAAGCTAAGTAGAAAGTAAATCAGTAATATTGCAGTTCAATATATTGCCCTAAGTCTCATGACACGCAAAACGTTAATTGTTTACTATCATAGTTATAAACTATGATGCATATATTACCACATAATTAATGAAGCAATTTTGCCTCCGAGTAGGAGATTGCCAGTCTCTTTATTGATCTCAAATAAAATGCATTTGGTCACATTACGGTAACAAAAAGGGGTTGTCAAACCCAATAGATCTATTCATAATATCCGCGCTCACCCGCAAGTGATTAATGGTCCATGATGGGAGGTCTTTTAGGCAATAGGTAACTTAAGCAATATTAATTAGGAAAGCATACATAAAAATACATGTGTTCGGTTTTGTAGCATGTATCTCCCCACAAGTTTGGAAAATGTATAAAAAAAATGGGACTATAAACTCACCTTAGCAGTCTGGATGGAAAACATAATTAAATAGAGTTGATAAACGTCTCCGGCACAAAACCTGGGTTGTTATGTCAAGTTTCAGTAATCGTATTCCAATATATAAGTTTTTAATATTCGTTTCGTAACGTTTTTGGTTGTCGAATAAATGTTAAATTGAGACAACCTGAAGTCTCTTCAAAAGTTGGATAAGATTTTATCTTATGTTTCATTTTTATGTTTCCATTTGTTTGGTATCGAGATAAATGTATTTAGTTTATTAGTTTTTATTATAAATATATTTAGAATATATTAATAACAATAATTATGTAAAGTTACGCTTTTTACCCTATAGTTTCACATATTGGTAGTTTATACCCCTATATATATATATATATATATATATATATATATATATATATATATATATATATATATATATATATACGTAAAAAAAGGGTAAGTATTCTTTATAATAGTTAATTACATAGTGAAATTTTACGAGTGGTTACAGTATCCCCCCGTTGAGGGAATCTCATCTCGAGATTCAGTCTGTGTTGGTTGGTGCGTTGGGAAAAGTGAAGTAAATAAAAGATTTGGGCTTAGATTCTAACTTATTCAGATAGTAAGTGTGAGAATGGGAAATCGTACAACGATTTGGTTGGTGATGTGAGTTTGATATGCCTAAAGTTTAAAAATAATATTATATATAATATTATTTTGTTTCTATGTCCCTTAAATCTAATAATATCGTTTCACTATCAGTCCTTGGTTATACTTTTAGTCCAAAAAGGGTTGTCTAAGAATTTCCATTCGGTACTTAAGGGAATGTAATTTCGTTAGTTTTATTCCTACTAGATGAAATAAATTTGAATGTTTTGCCACCTAATAAATTCAAAGGCTGTGAATAGTATCTCCCAACGGTCATGAATAGTGAAAACTAACGGTCATGAATAGTAAATTGCAACGGTCAGGAATAGTAAATAACGGCTAGTTTTTCTCCTATAAATACCCCATTTTTAATCCTCATTCTTGCACCACCAATTTCTCTCATTAAAATCTCAAAATGCTGCATCTTATCACACTCTTAGCAATCATTTATGTTATCCTTGCGGTTACTTATTTGGCGTACGTTCCTAATGAAGATCACGCATTCTTGGTTTGCGTTCTAGCGGTCCTTATGCCAATTGTGATCCTCGCTATTGGTGTAGACAAGATATGGGGGTAATAGCTTTGAGTTAGGGTTCTTTGTTGTGCTTCTATGTAATCCTTAGTAAAATAAAATTTGTTTGTCTTAGTGTCTAATATCTAGTCTCGGTATCGTGTTTAATAGTTCGTTTGTATTTATCGCACAGGATAATCAAAGTGATTCATCCCGTGGTTGCTCTAGCTATCGTTGGATTGGTGGTGGTCTTCGTTGCTATGGCGGGTCAACCTATTAACGATTCTATGCCTTTTATTGTAATCATTGTAACATTAGCACTTCCGATGCTAATTATATCTCTATGTATTAATTTTCGTGGGTTCTAATAAAATTTGTACTAAGTTGTGTTTGCTATAAATCTTTGTGAATTCTTAGTGGTTTCCCTATATATTTTGTAAAAACCGTCAAATTTTTAGACTTCCTTATTCACCTATATGGAAACCAACTTCGGTAAACATTTAATACGTGGGCTTTTAGAAAGTCCAATAAGCCATCTAAATCAAGCCATCCAATAAGCCCTTTAGAACTATTCTTAGAACCCCCTAACAAGCCCAAGTCAAAGCCTAAATTCATTTCTAACCCAACGGATCATTTATTCTTAACGAGCCAGGTTAAATTGTTTTAAAAGCCCATTTACGTAAAAATAAGCCAAACGTGTTATAAGCAATTGATAAGCACTTCTTTAAACTTCAATAAACTTGTCAAAGTCTCGGAAACATTTTCCCATTTATTTTTCACTGAAAGGGGCCATTTTTGCAAACAATTTCAAATTCGGGGACTAAAGTTGTCCATATCGGAAAAATAGGACATAAAGTGTAATTTCGGTAACTTTGGGTTATTTAATGTTAAAATAGTAACTTTGAAATCTAAAATGACATTTTGTGAACTTTTGGACTAAATATATATTTTAAGGGCTACAGGTACAAAAAGTAATAGGTGTAGACATCTATCAAAAATGGAGTTTTATGAACAATTTATTTTGTTTCAATATTTTGCTTTTGATTGAAAATTGTTATTAGAAAGTCTGAAAGGATAACTGTCCCATTTATTACATGATTCTTTCTAAATTAGTCATAGTTGATCAGGCTATGAATAATTGAGGACCAAATGATGTGATGTTTTGCTCAGTCATTGTGGTATTTATACTTTTCAAAAAGTTTTAGATGATGTTCAACGTGTTGTTTTTGGAGAATAACAACATGATTATTTTTCAAAAGAGTAAGAAAATTTTGGTTTACACTATAGTGATGAGTTAGGGATTTTTCTAGGGTACTAATGGGATATCCTTGAAATAAATCTTAGGGTTCGTGTGAGGATCCTACAGGGTGATAATAGTCTATTGTTCGGTCAAAACTAATATTAACCAAATTTCTAGTGAGATGGCAGTATATTGCTACATGATGATTATGAACAGGGCAAATGGAATAGAAACCGAGATTGTGATTATTAGAGAAATATTACAAAGTAGGGGTTCCATACGGTAGAAAAGTAGTTATTACACTTAGGTTACATCCATCGTAACTAAGGTAAAAAGGAAATATAACTTAGAGAGTTCTAATCTACAGTTTATTTATCTACTACAGGAATTTGTCTTCTGCTTAAATACTAATGTCATCCTTTGACGTTGTTGGGATCTTAACGAGTTCTCATTCTTTTGCACTAGTCTTATCTTTCCAATTGGTATTGTAGTTTGGGCATTGATTCTTGTAGTGTCCTTTTCCACCACATCCGTGGCAGGTTACGGTTACTGTTCCTGGGCCTTTATGGTGAGCTGGTCTACAACCCATGAAACTTTCAGGAGTATGCTTACAAGACACAGCCGTCTTCTTTTCTCCTATTGCCATATTATTGCTACTCAGGTGAGCTACTGTAGTCACTTCGAGTACTGCTGCAATGAGGTTGATTACCAACTTTTGGATAGCTTCAGGAGTCATTGGCGTGGTTAGTGCTGGTGGGGTATTAGTATTTTTCATGCTGGTTATCTTTTATCACTATCACAAGAAGCACGAATTTAGAACTTACGTAATGACCATGTTACATAATTCGAGTATACTTAGTCCTAACAAGTGGTCATAATGCGAGATCATATCCAATTGAGAATCATAAAATTACGATGTGTCTGGTTAGTATCGTAGATAAATGATTAACTCTTGATATAGAACTGCTTAGGAACAAACTAATTCGTCTACAAAATCTGAGATTTAGCAACTTTCTCTTCATTCATCAAGTTTTCTTCCGAAATTTATCTTAATGGGTTCTATGGTTATAGCCTAGCTATGGTAGGTATAAGGAATTGTAATAATCTTAAGTAATGTCATGGTAGGTCTGGATTCAATCACTGAAGATAACTTGATATTAATAACTTGATCGATTGTTTTTGTAAAACAATTAATACAAGGTCTTTTATTAATGCTTCATGTGGTAGGTTAAGGATTTTCTATTTCTAGCATAAGGGTTTGGTCCTTTGTTGACAATAGTGATCCTAGTTTCTGTTACTTACTGTGCTACAAGTTGGTCGGTTGACTAGGTTTGGAGGAAAGGGAAAGTGTTATAAGCATGTTTTGGTTTTTGTAGAGCCATTTGTCTATTAAGGATAGTAACAAATGGTGAGATTTTGTGTGAGGTCATGAGAAGCCATTACATGCATACACATAGCATTATTGTAAGACATAATAGAAAGAATTTGCTCTCAACATAAATATATAACAAAAGGAGATTGTTATAGATTTAAGGATTGATTACAAACCCTGAAAGTTTCAGGCTTTTTGGAAATACAGGAGAAACCAACCAAATATTATTTGGTTTAGTAGCACAACATTGATACATGTGAATTTTAAGATCAGTTACGTCCTTGACGTAAATGCTTAATTTTAGTCTCAAGTTTTAGTTCTGCAATTTCCATTTCTAAGAAACGTTACTGAAATTCCTGGTACATCCTTATTTGATTGTCCAACATGGCTTCTAAGGAGAAAATCTTCTGACCCTGGTTTATTGCCGTATCCCTGGCCATCCATAAGGTTCTTTCGATGTATTCCACTCTACCACGTGTTTGAACATTTTCTCTTCTCGAACAGCGGACCCTGGAATCTAAGTTTCTAAATTTATGGTTGTACGTATTCTTCATTTTTCAACCTTTACTCCTAAGTCAAACACTGCTCGTCTCTCGGCATCAGCTCTTCTAAACAGAGTGTCAAAGTTACGGTCGTACCATTCGAAACGTAATGGTTGTAACCCTTCCAGCTGTTCAGTGTGAGTGTCTAGAGTGCTGGCGTGTTGATAAAGAAGTGTCAATATGGAATCATGAGGGTCTAAATTATAGTCAGGGGATTTAGATGAAGACACGTTGTCTGGAATGTCTGGTATTGGGGAATCTGGAGTGTCAGGTTGTGGAGAGTTTGACTTAACATCTTTCCGAATTGTTTCTCGGTGTGAATTCTGTCCAACCTCAAACGTTGTCGGACAACCAATCAACTTTTCATCTGATGTAGTTTTCCTAAGTTTCTGGTGTGAAGGTGAGTGGGTAGGTGATGTACAAGTAGTACGGAGGGTAGTTTCGTTAATATTAGGGGTTTCGGGGGACATGGTACTGTAGTAACCCATAAATAGTAATTATAAGTAATTAATAATATTTATAGTAACCCATAAATAGTAATTATAAGTAATTATAAGTAATCCTAATAAGTAATGTTCTCTATAACCATGAGCTCTGATATAGTCCAATATGAAAACATTTGGTTCTCTATAACCATGAGCTCTGATACCAATCTGTAACACCCCCATTTTCGATATACGCAGCGGAATATAAGTTGGGGTATTACTTCAAGTATCACAGTCATGAAAATAGAAAACGACTCGAAAAGAGATGTTTTAAATAAAATTGTTATCATTCATTTATTTAAATCAGAGTTACATTATACAGGTCCCAACGGGAAGTTCCAAGATTCATTAATGAATATACATTATTTGTTGAATGATAACAAAATGGACACTCTTTTTATAAAAAAGTCCACAGCCACTCCGTGCCAAGTTAAACTTCTAATTACCTAAGATAAAACATGCTAAAAAGTCAACACAAAGGTTGAGTGAATCCATAGTGTTTAAAGTTATAATCAGTTTGAACACAAGCTAGGTAGAAAGTAAATCAGTAATATTGCAGTTCAATATATTGCCCTAAGTCTCATGACACGCAAAATGTTAACTGTTTACTATCATAGTTATAAACTATGATGCAAATATTACCCCATAATTAAATGAAGCAATTTTGCCTCCGAGTAGGAGATTGCTGGTCTCTTTATTGATCTCAAATAAAATTCATTTGGTCACGTTACGGTAACACAAAGGGGTTGTCAAACCCAATAGATCTATTCATAATATTCGCGCTCACCCGCAAGTGATTAATGGTCCATGATGGGAGGTCTTTTAGGCAATAGGTAACTTAGGCAATATTAATTAGGAAAGCATACATAAAAATACATGTGTTCGGTTTTGTAGCATGTATCTCCCCACAAGTTTGGAAAATGTATAAAAAAAATGGGACTATAAACTCACCTTAGCAGTCTGGATGGAAAACATAATTAAATAGAGTCGATAAACGTCTTCGGCACAAAACCTGGGTTGTTATGTCAAGTTTCAGTAATCGTATTCCAATATATAAGTTTTTAATATTCGTTTCGTAACGTTTTTGGTTGTCGAATAAATGTTAAATTGAGATAACATGAAGTC
Organism: Artemisia tridentata subsp. tridentata; assembly: GCA_021014915.2. Lineage (NCBI taxonomy): Eukaryota > Viridiplantae > Streptophyta > Magnoliopsida > Asterales > Asteraceae > Artemisia > Artemisia tridentata. The sequence continues at coordinate 126,197,656 of CP139505.1, read as the reverse complement.
TCCTCAAAAGTTGGATAAGATTTTATCTTATGTTTCATTTTTATGTTTCCATTTGTTTGTTATCGAGATAAATGTATTTAGTTTATTAGTTTTTATTATAAATATATTTAGAATATATTAATAATAATAATTATGTAAAGTTACGCTTTTTACCCTATAGTTTCACATATTGACAGTTTATACCCCTGAACTTTCATAAAATGACAATTTTTACCCCTGAACTTTCATAAAATGACAATTTTTACCCCTCAACTTTGGTGAAATGACAGTTTTTACCCCTGTGGTTTTGAAAATGACAATTTATACCTTCAACTATAAGTCGTTGGCAAAACTAGTCCTTTGTTTAAATAATCTTTCAAAGTTGGCAAGTTTTCCCCTTAAACTCTTTGGTCGAAATCAGTTTTAGTCCTTATTTTAAAATCAGTTGGAGTTTTGGCAGAAAATACCCTCCAAGCATTTTTGTTGTTTCACTCGTGGTCCTTATTTCATTAAAACGTGTTTTAAAATTCGGGAAAAGGCACGACTTGTTACGAATCCTTTATACATTTTATTATCAGCTTATTAACACCTTATTTACAGCTTATGGGCTTATGATTCGAGCTTATGAGCTCGAATCAATTTATATATATGCGTTCGAAAACAGTTTGCAAAAGCTAGAAAGAAACTCGAATAACTTTGTGATAACTCAATCTTTTTACGACGTTCTTTTTCCTATAGTTAGCTAGCTGGGTGGTCTTAATTGTGGCCTAGTTTCAGAACTTTTGAAGGTCGTTTGATGGTCGAAATAACTGCCCAAAGTGGGCGGTTTGGGGGAACTGTTAGCGATAGAAAAAGAAAGGGAAAAAATGATTCGGTTTTTGGTATTTAATGGTTCTAACCCGTTTTTAATGCATGTTAACATATTCATAATCATATTTAACCTATCTCTAAAGTATTTTTAAGGTTTCTTGATTTGCAATACTAAAATAAAATAAGGTTGCGTTTGGTTGTGCTCGACAAGAAAAGAAAGAAAAGAAAAATGTAGTTTTTCATCTTGCAACTTATTAAAGATTATTTAGTACTATTTATAAGAGTGTTTAAAGTGTAAGAAAGTAATGATATAGGGTTTAATATACTTACTTTATGTTATGTCGAATTATATAAATTCTAGGCGAAATGGGTTGGAACTAGAACACCAAATGTTTTCTTCCTTCCAAGTCTTTCTAAAATCTTTCTTTTGCTTCTATGTGGGCTGTAGGATCAGTGAGACAAGTGGGTGTTGCTGTTTTGGTTTGTTTCAAAATATGGTGAGGGAAAAGAAAGATGGATGGGTCGATATTTATATATAGAAAGGAGATTGAGGATTTCCAAGGTGGCTAAGTCACCTTGTTAGTGTGATTAGGGGACAATGTGAGGTGGTTTAGGGTTTTTGAGGACAAGTGGATGGAGGGGGAGGGAATTCGTGGGGTGTTTGGGAGGGTGGTGATGTGTCTCATTTCAAAACCAAGGATTCTACCTACTTGTATATAAACTTATGGGACATGTTTATGTGTAGGATTTTGGGTCATAGAAGAGTGTTTATGGTGTGTATTATACTTAGGGCTTAGTAAAGGATTAGTTTGGTTAGTTTATAATTGGGTTCAAACCATAGAATTAGGGATAGGGTCGAATGTCTTCAAAAGGGGGGTGGTACATTGGGCTTATTAGGTTTTTACTTAGGGTTTAAGAGAAGTAATTAGGTTGGTTTAAGGTTTAGTTTTAGTGTTTGTTGGCTAGAAAATTAATTAAGGTTTGTATGTTTATTTTATATGTATGTCGAATTTATAAAAAGAATTGGATTTGTGCTTTAAAGAGTTGTACCATAAGCTTAGTAGAGTTGTATTAAGGGTTTAGAAATATAGAAAATCTATTTTTAATGCTTGGTTAAATTATATAAATTATGTGTTAATTTTATTAGGTTTAAAAGTATATAAATGAGATTTTAGGTTTTTATGCATTAGACACTTGTACATTAGGTTTAAGGACTTGTACTTATATTTAGTGAGTTTAAGAAATCCATTTTTAATGCTTTTGCATAAAATACTTGTATAGTGTGCTTTAAATTGAGTATATTTATGTTTCTAAGGAGATTTATATAAATATTTAGTTTTATGCATAAACGACTTGTACCTTGGCTTGAAAAGACTTGTACACTTATATATCATAAAAATCTTATATGCATTAATTAGGGTTTGTGATAAAATCATGATTTAATGAAATTAGGGTTTGTATTGGGAGCTTAAGTGGATTTAGGGTTTCTGTGCTTTAGTAACTTGTACATTGATTTTAATGAAATTAGGGTTTGTATCGGGAGCTTAAATGGCAAATGGTATATCGTAATGTTTTATATGGAAAAGTTTATATAAAATGAACATTAAGTAAGTTGATGTTGGTCTGCGTGAGAGCATGTTTATCGAGAATGCGAGTTACGTCACATTAGATAGTAGTTATGATCAGATAAATAAATAAAATAAAATTTATACGTAGAAAAAGGGTAAGTATTCTTTATAATAGTTTATTACATAGTGAAATTTTACGAGTGGTCACAAGAAGGAAGTGTAAACATGTAACTTTTACATTTTACTATGTGTCACGATTTACATATTTGTCATCATCAAAAAGGGAGAGATTGTTAGTGCAAATATTGTGATATTTAAACTAAACGGTTTACTAGTGGTTACACCCGATCCGAAGCACCCCTTTTCCATTCATAGAGAGATCCAATCGTCAAAATCAATAAAAAGGCCATCATGGACCAAGATCCAAAGGGATCAATCTTGTTGGGAGGTACTGCCCAAGGAAAGGAAAAGGTGACTTCCGGATCAGGGATAATTTCCATCCCGACGTAAATCACTCAAGGTATGAACAAATAAATCTACAACTTGACTTATGATCAAAGGATTATATTTTTCTCTAAACTTCACATTTTTAACGTAACAAAACATTTTTTCAAAAATACATTTTACAAAATATTTTTGAATTAAAAAGAAATGTTTTAATTTGAAATATAAGTTTAAAATCACCAACATCTATTTTCCCCCAAAATCAGCTCCAAACTTCCCTAAATAAACCTTCCCCACTAAAAAAAATTTTTGGAGCGTCTCTGTCTGGGACGGTACCACGGTACCACTAAATTTAGTGGTACCGTCGGGCATTTAGTGGTACCGTGCCCCCTGTAACGGTCAAATCTTCATTGCCTATAAATACCAGTCCATTCCATAGTTTTTAGGCATCCTTTTTCACACACAATTTTCTGAGTTCAAATCTCCTATCATATATACTCTCCTTTGATCATGTAGTTAGTTTATCTTTGTTTAAGAGTGATCCAATCATCCATTCAAGTGATCACCTTTATTCCTCTACTAGTGCAAGAGAAGAACACTTCGTATCAAGAAGATACAAAGTGTTGTAGTGTTAGTGTAGTGCACTTGTAACATTCATTACGTACTTGTTGTATCTTGATATACATCAAGTAGTCTATCACCTTGTTTAGTTAGTTTGTGTGGATCATTGTGATCTTGTAGAGATCGAAGAGATCTTGTGTAGCTTGTGTTGATAGTGAGTAGATCGGGTAAATCGTGAGTAGATCGGGTGGATCGTGAGTAGATTGGGTAGATTGAGTATAGATCATGTGGATCTTGTAGCTTGTATGATATGTGAGGATCGGGTAGATCGTGAGTGAGATTGGTACTAGCTAGATTAGTACTCGACATTTAGCTTAATGTCAGAAAATAATGTAAGAGACGCAGTTTATGTGTTTAGGCCTCAAAACATAAGGTTTGTTATGTTGGGCTATAAAACATAACGGGTTTGGTTGTGTCCGAAGAAGAACTCGACATCTAGCTTAGTGTCGGAAAATATTGTAAGCGGCGTTGTATGGTTTTCTCCGCCAAGAAGGGAGCTTGTTGATTAGTGAAGTAACTCTCGAGTTGGGTACTCGGGGAGTGGAGTAGGGCGAAGAGGAGCTTCGTGACCGAACTACTATAAATCACCGTGTCCGGTTTGCGCTTTCTTTACTTATCTGTTTACGTTTATTTTTGCATTTACCGCTTTACATTTATACTTTGCATTGCACTTATATTTGTGTGGTTTGTTGCTTATATTGAGTTAGTTGTGTTTGTGTCATGGCATGTTATTACTAATATGTCTAAGTTTGTGTTAATGTGACATGCCTTACTTGTTGTTTTATATTATCTCTAGTTCTTGTAAGACTAGTGTTGACACTTTTCATATTATGTCACACTTGATCGTGTGTTTGATACAAAATTTTTTAAGTTTTTAAACGGAAACGTATTCACCCCCCCCCCCCTCTTCGGTTTCCACAAATTCTTTTAGTTCAAGACTACCCTCAACACTTCGGAGTGTGTTACATCTCCCGAGTGGTGCATCATTGGGTGTGTTAGGTATAGCCTCAAACCCAGTTTGAGAATCCATACCCCCCATAGAATCCAGTTGGCTGGGACCACTATCTGAGCTAGTTCTAGAGGAACTTGACTCATTAAGTGTTGCCTTGGTTTGGGTCTTACTTATGTTTCCACTGGCCTGCTCTGCATCTAAGCTAGCAGAAGTAGTGGCGGCCCTTACCAATCTTTAACCCCTCTCCTTATGCACAGTCTCATCTGCAGCCATACTAGTACTAGCTTGAGGTAGCTGAGTGCCCTTTTTGGTGAACCTACAGGTATATGTCTTTGTAGGTGATGATGTAGATGGTAAAATTGTGGGTGTGTGATGGGTTTTAGTTGGGATTACTGAACCTTCACCCTGGTTTTGAGATTGGACAAGTGCCACCATATTAGGAAATAATGGCGTCACTTTCCCAGAAAAATCTTTACCCACCCTTCTCATGTTTGCAAACAGTTTCTTTGTGAGCAAGGGTGCATCAAATGTTCTTTTGTGAACCTTCTGTTGAGAAAGTTGTTGATCCAAAAACCATTGCAAAAATCTTGGATATAAAAAATAGTTGCTTGATGTATCCAAATTCTTAACCAAACTTTCCAAAATCATTTTAGAAAAGTTAAACTTCTGTCCTGTAGTTACGCATATGACAGCAGAAGCCATAATAGTGCCAAACTCATTCCAGCCAGTTGTTTTAGGGCTTAAACAATGTAAGAAGGTATGGATTAAAAATTTCCATTGAGGTGATAAGAGTCCTTTGTAAAATTTCAAAAATTCATTTTTCTTCTCATACCCCATGTTTTCAAGACCATCAAAAATTACAGAGTTTAAGAGACACTCAACACCATTATCATCTGCTAGTTGAAGTGATTCTCTAACAGATGACTCAGTGATAAGTATTTCTTAGCCATCTACATTAGCCTTTAACATATCCTCCATCAATTGCTTCAAAATCTGTGAGATAGGACATGTTTCCTGTCTTGTGCCTTGAGCATCCACTGTTAAATACTCCTTTTTCCTCTAATTCCACCTGTGGATTCCCCTGCACGTAAAGTAAGAAAATCAGTTCATTTTGGGGACCCAAGCCATTACTGACTTGGATCTGCCTTGTGTATCAACATAATCATACTTCTTTAAAACTATGGATGCACTGCTGTGTCTATAGACATGATCTAAAACTTTAACTTTTGGTTTCTTGACCTAACAAGCTGAGGCCTTAACAGCATAAAAATGGTTTCCCAAAACAGTATCAGTTATTCTTTTGGCTTAGCAGTAGAAACTACTGCTTTTGCCTTAGCAGTACTAAATGTTGTATTCTTTTGAATGGGCCTTTTTATAGATGAATGTGCTGTATTTGAAAAGTGTAACCTAGATTTAGCAGTTCTTTTGGTGGAAGCAGTATCAACTTATCTAGCAGTATTAGTTAATACTGCTGGGTTAAAAACATTTTGCTTGACAGTATTAACTGATACATGCCTAGATTTTGTTAACACTGCTCTTGGAACTATATTTCTCTTAGCATTTGGGTGAGTATTTTTAGAAAAACTTTGGTGATTCACCCTCCTAGCATAGTTTCAAACCGGTTTTTGATAGTAAAAACAATTATCCTGTAAATGTTCAAAACTACCACAGTGATAACAAGCCTTGTTAAACATTTTCCAATCACTTCCTAGTCTTTGAGTTATCATGTTATTCCAATTCCTCTGATTCCCTCTAGGACTGTGTGTGTTGCTCTTAGGTTGCTCAGTGTAATCAACATTTTTCCTAGACAACTTATCACCAAACCTTGGTTTGACAAAATTAATCTTTTCTACACTAGGTTTAACTGTCTTACTTTCAAATTTAGGTGTAGATTCAACCTGATCTTCATCATCATCAGACACCCAATCTTCAATGATAGGTGCATCAGAATTTTCAACTTTCGGCATCTCCTTATTAAACTTACTATTCTCACCTACAGACTTATCATCAGACTCAATTAAACAAGACAATTCATGTAAAGGAGGTGGAAATTTTCCTGTAATAGAAGGAGGAACTTCATTTTAACCTATACCACTACCTTTCCTCATAAGTTGACACTCAATTATCTTATTTACACCTTCAGATGCAAACTCAAGCTTATTCACTTTATTTTGATGTTTTTCTTTTTCCTGATGAGCTGCATCCTTTTCTCTTTGAGCCTGTTCTAACCTCTTAGTAAGTTCTTGAATTTCATTCTCTTTAACATAAAGTTTGCTTTCCAAAACATTAACCTTCTCTACAAACTCAATCTCATTCTGCTTAAAAAATTCAAGTCCTTGCTCAACAGACTTTAAACCTACTTTATAGACTAAATTATCTAACTCTAACCTTTTTAAATCTTCTAATAATTTTTCATTACTAGCCTTAAGTTCCTCAACAGTATCTAAACAAGATTTATAAGAACAACTAGAATCATTAGATACCTCAGATTCAGAACTTGATGAAGAAGAAGAATAGGCCATGAGTGCAAAGTTTGGTCCTTCTGCTACTTGGTCACTCCAATCATATCCACCCAAACCATCACAAGACACCAAAGCTGTAGAATTTGTAGGTTCAACAGATCCAGATTTCCTTGAGCTTTCTTCATTCTTGTAATCATGATTTCTTGGTGCCCTGCACTCTCTTGCAAAGTGTTCTTTCATGTGACAGTTATAGCATTCTATCTTTGACTTATCAAACCCCATGTTGTCCTGCCCATTGACTTTGAGCTGTCTTCCTGTTTTCTTCAAGAATCTCCTTGCCCTCATTGTCAACATAGCCATTTGCCACTTCAAGTCCATCTCTTCAAGATCATCTGGATGAATCTGTTCTAAGTCCTCATGTACAATCTGAGAACTGTTAGTTTGACCAGCCAAGAAAGCACAGATAACAGCATCACTCAAGTTATCAAAGTTTGTAGAACTAGCAGTATTAACTTGAGTACCAGCACTACTAACTCCATGAGCAGTATTAACTGCTTCATTAGTACTGCTAGAACTATTATTGGAGGAGGACACAAAAGCCAAGTTTTGTGTGCTTGAAGATGAGCTTGATGACCCTTTGACTTCAGGTTCATACACTTTTAGATTGTTGTATAGATCATCTATGCTCATTGTATCTAGATCATCCTTGTTTCTCCGTACCATAGTATGTGTATGCCATTCTGGTGACAAGCTTCTTACAAACTTCTGATTTATATCCTCTTGGGGAATTATTACTTCCACAAGTGCTAATTGACTAACAAGTTTCTGAAGTTTGTCAAAGGTCTGATCAAGATTCTCAAAACTTGGAGCAGCAAAGTTCTCATATTGTTGCTTCAAAAGATTCTTCCTAGTCTTCTTAGTAGCAGCATTCCCTCCAAATCTTTTCTTTCTAGCTGCTAACAAAGACTTAGAATCTTTGATTGGATTGAAAGTCAACTGATGTTCATTAGGAATACCCATCATGAGAGTGCTTCTGGCTTTAACCTCCAATCTTCTTTGTGCCTTCTCTTCAGCAGTTTTAATAGGCACACCAGTCTTAACACCAGCAGTAGATACTTTAGTTTTTTGGTAAGGAATCACCATTCTCTATAACCTCCCATAGAGAATAATCAACCATCTGAATGTACTGCTTTATTCTCATTCACCATAGTTCGTACTCACCAGACTTGAGCATTGGAACCTTTGATGCAGTAATCATATGTGTAGATTCTGAATCCATATCTTCTGTAAGATCTGAACAACTTTGAGCTTAAACAGGTTCTTCTTTATCACAACTTCTAGATCACAAGCTCTGATATCACTTGTTGATCCCAGTAATACACTTGATCGAATTCCTTAGCTTGTAAGGTTTAGTTATCTTAGATAAATCTAAAACAACTAAGTATAGAAACTGTCTTGAAGTTTATCAAACACAATGCGGAATCTTGTATTTGATCTTAAGAAGAACTTTATAGCAATATAAGAGTAAACACAGAACATAATTGTATCAAACAAAACACTTCAATATTATTGATATAATACGAATACTCAACAGTATTAGGGTTTACAACCTTGAAGTTCTATGAAAAACGTATATCGAACTCTATGCCCTAGGACCTCCTTTTATAGGCTAAGGAGTCCTAGTAGGCTTACAATAACTTTCTATATAAGATAAATCTTTAATGAATCTTTTCTATAATTATCTAACCGACTATACAAGTATATCTCTTAAGCAGTATTAACTAAATACTCTATCAGTAGTAATAATAACTCTAGCAGCTTTAACTTTTCAGCAGTAGTAAGTCAGTACTAGCAGCACTAACTTTGTTCCAGCATCACTAACATACTTGGTGTATTTCTTTGAAATTCAGCAGCATTACCAGCAGTAGTAATCTACACCAGCAGTCTTAAGTCTTTCACCAGCAGTAGTAAAACACTTATAGTATTTTCCTTTTAAACACCTGAGCAGTAGTAATTCCTTATAGCAGTCTTAACAATATGAGCGGCAGCAACTCTTGGAAGCTTTAATTCCCAACAAAAACCCTAATGACGGTAGGGCTAACAGCATCACAACTTGCAAGTGACGCCGTCACAAACTGTCAAGACTATCACAACATGCGCGCGAAGTAGCTGATACTGTTTTGGCCATATCTTTTGCATACGAACTAGGACTTAGGTGATTCAAAAGGCCACGGAATCAGGACGAAAAGATCTACAATTTGGATAAAAAGGATTCATAATGCTGTCATTCTTTAGAGCTTGATGCCGTCACATCGGTGCGACAGAAAATCTTCCTATAAATATAACCTCAAAACTTCACTTTTTTAAGCCCTAAACCCTAAGTCCGATTCTAGGGTTTAGGTAGGTGTTTTTCCAGCAACTTAGAGTGTTTTAATCATTCCATAAAAATCTTGTAATGGTTTGTTAATTCTATCTTAATTATGTCTTCAATTATCATTGTTGCTTATTCTTCATTGATTATGCTTGGTTAATTTACCTAGTGTCTACTTATGATTGTAGGAAACTTGTTTATAATTAATTATATCTTATTGTTTTCGTGACAAACTCAATGAGTCTAATTGATTTAGTTTATAATTCTTGCTTCCTGCTGTCTCTTGTTTAATTGATTGACTCGCGTTAGGCTAAGAAAACTGGCTAAGTTCTTATATGTGTTAGCTTGAATGTCTTAGAAAACGCAACCATAAAGTGCACTATTGGTTTTTTTTGTATTTATTACGTAAATTGCGGCTTGTAGATCCTAGAAAACTTAATAGAATTTAACGATTTTAGGGGGAGACTAATGTTCATAGAGTTGGGGACTTCGGCACCTCCCGATGACAATTATTAAGGAATACAACGCTTCAATTAAAACTAGGACGTGACAATTCAGTAGGTAGAATTGGATAGCTAGCATGGAGTAATACATCATAAGTAGATACGCTTCACTTCCCTTGTAGAACCCTAATTCACTTTTCTTGCATATTAGTTTAGCAGTAGTTTAATTTGGTTTAATTAATTAGTAGTTAAACCGCCTAATCTTCCAAACCCCGAGATTTTAATTTGCTTTCATAACATATAAAAATACAAAAAGAATCATCCCTCACCTTTAGACCTAATTTGTCATACACTTCTTCCTTCACAACACTATTCCCCTAGAGAACGATCAATTCCCGAGTCTTACCTATACTACACTACAACGGTTAGGTACACTGCCTAGGAGGATTGTAAAACTTCTTGTGAGGTTTCGCAAACTCCGCATCATTGACTAATACTAAGTAGGTTGAATTCTAGATTATCAACATGAGCAACATCATCAATAGAGAGAGAGTCATGATGAGATAGTACCTTTTCCAATCATTTTGCTTTTCAGTTTGCTACCAAAAGTGACATTACCTCCGTCATATTCTTGGTAGGTTGAGAAGAGGCTCTTGTTTCTCGTCATATGCCTTGAACAACCGCTATCTTTTATCCACTCGTCTGGTTCCAATCTGACTTTCAAGCATACCTCATTTGAGTCCTGAGCCATGAGAGCAATTTCGTCATTCTCCGGCTCCTCGTCATCATCTTCACTATCACTCCAAGCACCACTCACAAACTCCCTTTGATTCTTGTTTTTAGGTGGTTTGGGGCAATCTCCTATAAGATGGCTTGTGTCTTCACATCTAAAGCATTTTATTTCGCCTTTTCCTTTCTTATCATCACGATCTTTTCAAAAAGGTTTCTTGTCTTCTCGAGGTTGTCTTACAAACTTTCCTCGTCTTCTAAAGAACTTTTTGAAGTCTCTTACGGCCATGGCATACTCTTCATCTTCACTATCTAAGTTAGATTCTCCTTCATCACTTGACTCCGTTTTTGCCTTTAAGGCAATGGACTTGACTTTTTCCTTTTTACCTTTAACAATCTCTGAATCATTCACCATCACCATTTCATGAACTTTGAGGTTTCCAATTAGCTCGTCAAGTGACAACTTTGAGAGATCTTTGGATTCTTTTATAGCCGTTACTTTTTCTCTCCATTTTGGATGAAGAACTCTAAGGAATTTCCGGACAAAGTTCTTAACACAAAAGGATTCATCAAGTGCTTTGAGAGAGGTAATAATAGTATTAAAACAAGCATATGCACTATCAATGATTTCATCTTCAGGAATACTAAATTGTTCATATTGTTGAACAAGAAGATCAATTTTGTTATTCTTGACTTGTGAATTTCTTTGATGAGTGATTATTAAAGATTGCCAAATTTCTTTAGCGGTTTTGTATATAAAGACTCTTTCAAATTCCTTTTTAGTTAGAGCGTTGTAAAGCATCATTTATGCTTCATTATTTTTTTGCAATTAACTTCTTTTGCTCATCACTATGACGAGTAAGTGAAGTATCCTCATCCCGACCACTTGCGATATCTTTTATAATAGCTTTATGATCACCTTCTATAATTATATACCATAAATCTATATCTTTTGATTTCACATATGTTTAAAAATGACTTTTCCAATAGATAAATCCATTTGGTTTAAATAGTGGTGGTCTTTGCATAGATTGCCCTTATTTAAAGTTTTCAAAATCCATGGATCATTTCAAGTTTTAAAATACAATAAATTTTAAAAGTCTTGAGTAACGTAGCTCTGATACCAATTGTGGAAAACTAGAAGGGGGGTTGAATAGTTTTACCATTTTTTTAAAATTCTTTTCTTAGTTATGTTTATGTGAAATCAACCAAAATAACAATACGTATAATGCAAGAAATGATAGAAACGATCAAACCACAACACGAGGGTTTATAGTGGTTCTCTACAATACACTCCCCCGAGTCTCCAACCCGAGAGCATTCTTCACTAATCAACAAGCTCCTTTAACCGGTGGAGAAAACCTGTACACGTCGCTTACACAATATTTCCAACACAAAGCTAAATGTCGAGTTCTTTTACAAGGGCACTGTAGGACCTTAGATATCAACTCTATCACGTATATATGAAGCGTATATGGCATGATATGGTGGTACAAGAGAGATGCGTATGATATGCTTAGAGAGAGGAGGAGAGTAAGAAACTAGAGAGATATTATTAAGCAAAACACACACTTACACACTCAAGCACACCCTACAAATGAGACATAGTGTGCTATTTATGTATCCTTCATGTTGGAATGGATGGGCTTTCTATGGGCTTTGTAATGGACTTGGATTTACTCCCTCCGTCCCAAAATTATTGTCCCCTATTGACCTTTTGGGTCTTTACTTTTAGACTTTGACCTTAAGTATTTTTGTTTATATTACATAATACTTGATGCAAAATATATGAACGGATTGAGTTTTAAATGTATTTTCATTGGTATAATTTTTATTAAGTATTGTATAACACAAACAAAAAAATTTATAGTCAAAGTTGAGAAAGAAATACCGAAAAAGTCAATTGGGGACAATAATTTTGAGACGGAGGTAGTATTAGATAAAAAGGCTTACATAACATACTTAAACTATTTAACTTTCCAAGTCCATAGCCCATTTAAATTAAGCTATTATAACATCTACGACACATTATAAAGTTCCTATTAAGTGAATGACCATCATTTCTACTTTAATGCTAACAATCTCCCCCTAAGGGGTGGTCATTCAAAATATGATCCACGTGATTAGATCTTTAGTCTTCTTGATCTTGAACTTTGTGTGTCGGTATAGAATAGTCTTGATTCTTAGTTCCTACATGCTTTGTGATCTTTGAAGTAACGTCTTTTGGTCTTTCTTGCCTATGATCAACATCTCCACAGGTTTGTCATGTCGTCTTTTCCAACATACTCATACTTCTTGGTAAGAATTTGAACTTCATACTTATATCTTCCTTAATTGATTCATGAACTTGTTCTTTACTTCTTGATTAGCTCTTTGACTTTGATGTGACTTATTTTCTTTAACATGATCTCTCTATCTAGAACATTCTTTACTTGAGCTTGTTGAGGATGAACTTCATAAGTATGAGTATGTGGAGGTGAAGATGTTTGATATCTGAAATGATGGTGTACAGTCTTTCTCCATGGGGACCTTCATCAGTACCTGCATAAATATTGTTAGTTAAAATCACCAATCGATCATGGTGAAACTTTTCTTAGAGAATAGATCACTATGATTGTTTTACTGATGAATGTCTTGATTCCATTCACCTTGGTCGGGCACATCAGCCATCTGAATCCCGTTAGGGACAGTTATCATTACATAGGATAAATCCAAGTAACGACCCACGTCTTAAGGACTCGATTCCTGAAAGGAATCTCCTTGGCAGGATTTCCAGCACTTACAGGCTCAGATTTGAGAGAATTAACAGCATAGTGTGAAAACCCTCTCTAATCCTTACAAAGGCTGTTCCTGAATTGGATACCCTCAAGAAGGATTACAACAGATATACCGAAGTATACCTACAATTCAGGTGAGCCGCTGAAGTATACCGAAGTATCACTCCATGATTGTAGTCCGTTTGAAGCATATAACCATCATGATGTATGTGGCAAGATCCGAAGATCTCATAAAGGACTCTTACAACTTGTGTCCTTTTTGGCGAACACAAGTGTATGCTATTGGAAGTGTATCCTAAGAGATCTTTTGATGAATCTCATGGCTCTAGACTCGATTACGTGTGTTTTGGTTTTAGTCGATGGAGGCATGGAGCAGAGTGCCACCTTTTCAATATCAACACATCTCGGAGTGAGAGGCCGATAGATTATGCAAGGTTCTCCGTGAGAAATGAAACAAATATCTTTTAAGAGATACCTGAGTGGCTAGGAGGGGTTGTGCAGCTCATCACTGGGTCCATGACATCTTGTCTTCAATATCGGTATCATCTTTGTGATAACCGATAGCAGATGAATTGACCCGGTTTCTGCCCTAAGTTTTCATTGAGGGCTATTTCTTTTCACCCTTTCATAAACTTTTCTTTTTAAATCTTCAACCCTTTCTTTCTTCTTTCATCACTTTACTCCTTTTTTCAATCATACCTAAGGATTTCTAATTCTAGTCTATTGAAATTGTCCTTGGGTAGATCCCTCTGACTCTGGCGGATCATAGGACATAAACCTAACCATAATTACCTTATTACACCATGATTATCCTAGGTTCATTGATCACATGCCATAAAACCTATTTGTGAAAATCTCTCAAAGTGTTTATAATTATAAAACGTATTTTGTTAACACTTTGAGAGTTTTGCATTACTGAAATACTCCCCCTTCACATGTGCTCATAAGTTTTAAGATAGATTTACACATGTTGGGTAGAGTTCGCACTTTTGAATTGATCGATTTTCAGTGAACATGACCGATTCGAGACACGCTTACATCACTAGTTAGACTAGCTTGAAATTATTACCCGTCCTTGTCAAGTTCAAAGAAAATCTCTCGAGATGGTACACTCTACTCAGACAAGTCCTATTCGAGACACGCTTACATCACTAGTTAGACTAGCTTGAAATTATTACCCGTCCAGGACAAGTCTTTTCGATTACAGACATTTAAGCTTCGTCAATTCGTTGGTTATATCTGAGTCGAGCTCTTTTGAGATTCAACTACGATCTTTAAACATTTTGATCACGTCTTCTCCCCCTCAAAAATAGCATATGCGTGACATTTTTGATATCAACTGATTAATAGAAAAGCTTTTGGAGAGATAGACGGATTTGATTTTGCATGAAATTAGAACATTTTGATTTTATACTCCCCCTTAATGAAAGCATATTTCAAAAAAAAATTTTAAAATCAATTAAGGGTTTGGAGGGAGTTATCTTGAGCACTAATTTGAAAGGTTTTGAAAATCCTTCTTTTGAAAAATCTTGAAGAGGTGCTCAAGTCTTGCTGTTTAAAAAACGAGTTTTTGTTTGAAATCTTTTCGTTTGTTTATACTCGAACTTTTTGAAAATGATTTCGTCTTTGAAAATACGAGTCCTGATCTGAAATAATCAGAAGTCATCATTTAAGTTCGGGTTTCGTACTGAAGTATACGAAAGCCATATTTTAAGAAATTTATGAGAAACGACATGTTTTAGAAAACATTTTAGTGAACTCTCGCTCAAGCATCTATACATGTCTGTATCATTGTTGAATGACATTTCTAGATACGTACAGAATATCGATTATACGAGAGACATGTCGTGAGAAGAATATTTTTGGATTTTTTGATTTTATATTATTTTTGGATTTTTGAAAATTTTCTATTGTTTTTGGACTTTTAAAATTTTCAATTTTTGTATTTTGATTTTGTTGGTTTTTCAAATTTTGTATTTTGTTTTTCAAAAAATATTTACAGCGAAGCTTTTTGAAAGATATTTTCAAGAAGATTCGAGAAGACGTTCTAGCTCCTCAGGAGTTAGGCTTCGCATGCCAATTTGTCGAACTAAATCGTCAAACTTATCTTTTGGAAGGGCTTTAGTAAATAGATCGGTGAGTTGGTAATCCGTCTTCACGAAAAATAATTTAACAGTACCCTCTTCTACGTGTTCTTTGATGAAGTGATAACGGACTCTAATATGCTTGGTCTTCGAGTGTTGTATTGGATTACACGAGATGGCTATGGCACTTTTCGAGTCACAATACAAAGGTATTCTGTCAAAAGTAAAGCCATAATCTATGAGTTGTGTCCTCATCCATAGAACTTGGGCACAACACGCAGATAGAGACACATACTCGGCTTCTGCGGTTGATAATGCAGTACAATCTTGTTTTCTTGACGACCAGCCTACTAGCTTTTCCCCAAAAAGTTATACTCCTCCTGATGTGCTTTTTGCTGTAACTTGGCACCCTGCGTGATCGGCATCTGAAAATGCTATTAGTTTAAACTCGAAATCCTTCGGATACCAAAGTCCCATGTTAATGGTTCTTCGTAGGTACCGAAAGATCCGTTTGACCTCTTGGAGGTGAAGTTCAGTAGGCCTTGCCTGAAACCGTGCTAATAAGCAAACAGCAAAATGAATGTCGGGTCGACTAGCAGTAAAGTACATGAGAGAACCAATCATGCTCCAATATTTCTTCAGATCGATGGGTTTCCCAAATAAATCAGCACCGATTTTTGGTGAAGTGACCATTGGTGTACCAACAGAATCACAATTTTCCATACAATGTTTTTTCAAAATCTCAATTGTATATTTGGCTTGATTAATAAAAATACCACGAGGGGATTGATGTATTTGTAAACCAAGAAAAAATTTAAGTTTCTCCATTATGGACATTTCAAATTTGCTTTTCATGAGATTTTCAAAATGTTTTAAATGATTCGGATTAGTGGACCCAAAGATAATGTCGTCCACGTAAATCTGAACAATCAAAATGTCATCTTTGTATTTTCTTGTGAACAAGGTAGGATCAACATTTCCTTTAGTGAAATTGTTTTTTATCAGGAAAGATGATAGTTCATCATACCATACTCTTGGAGCTTTTTTTAAACCATAAATGGCTTTTTTTAGCTTGTATAGGTAGTCTAGATGTTCCTTGTCAATGAATCCTTCTGGCTGACTCACATACACTTCTTCTTTCAGAGTTCCATTCAAGAATGTCGTCTTGATGTCCATCAGATATACTATGATGTTTTTGTGAGCTACATAGGCTAAGAAAATCCAGACTGTTTCAAGTCTTGCTACTAGCGCGAGTGATTCTTCGAAATCTATCCCTTCTTCCTATCTGAATCTTTTAGCCACAAGACGAGCTTTGTTGCGAATTACAGTCATTTCTTCATCCTTTTTTTTCTTCCATAACCATTTGAGATCAATGAAAAGTTTGTCAAGTGGTCTTGGAACTAATTCCCTACTATCATGTAAACGGTATTGAAGAATTTCTTCCTGATTACTTCTATCCATACGTTTTCTGTCATTGCTTCCCGAATGTTCTTTGGTTTTTTGAGGCTTATTGAGCAAATGTAAATGCACATTTCGGGGTCTGTGACAAGTTGTCTTCTCGTCTGAACTGGCCTTGAAGGTTCACCAATAACTTGTTCAATTGGATGGTCTTTTGTCCATTGGAGTGTAGAAGGGTACCTTAGGTTTAACGTATGCGTGTTAGATGGTTCTTGTAACCTTGAAGATGATTCACTAGATTCCGTAGCAAACGGGTTTTCAAATACTTATTCTTCTAACACAGCATCGTTTTGGTTCTGTGTTGGTTCTTCTTGAAATGGTGTGTTTTGATTTTGCTCATCAACTCTTGGTAGAACAATTTCAAGAATTGGAGTTTCTGGAGTAGATGTAGATGAGGTTGAGGGAGTTGGTGCGTAAGCTTCGATTGTAGTAGATGCATCTTGTGGTGGTGGTTGTGGTTGATGGTTTTGAGCGGGTGCAGCGGAATGATGTTGTGATGCATTTTTCGAAGTTCAACCATAGCATTCATCAAACATTAACTCGAAGAAATTTTCCAGTTCTTGTTCTGAAGGATTTGTCAGTGGTTGTTGATTGAGCTCCTTGAGGTACGAGTCCTGAACTAATGTGTCCAGAATTCTGCGGGTTTGGTGCGGGTCCTAATCTGTTTTGATTAGAAGCCATCAGGTTAAGCGCGGGTTCTAGAGCGAGTCTCTCATAAGCCATCTGTGAAATCTCGTCAAACTTCACGTTCATCGTCTCCATTATCCTTTTTGTTCTTCTATTATACACCTTGAATGCCCTCGAGTTTTTTGAGTATCCAATGAAAATTCGAATATCACCCTTCGCTTTCAGCTTCCCTAGATCTTCTCTGTCGTTCGTTGGATAGCATAAGGCGCCAAACACGTAAAGTTAAGAGATATCAGGTTTTCTGTTGTTCACTAGTTCATATGGTGTTATATTGAATCTTGGGTGGATTAGGGAACAGTTCTGAGTGAAACAAGCAGTGGTAATAGCATCAGCCCATAAGAATAACGGTGCACTAGAATAAACTAGCATTGTGCGAGCAGTTTCCACAAGAGTTCAATTTCTTCTTTCAACTACCCCATTCTGTTGTGGAGTTCTAACAACAGATGTCTGATGTGTGATTCCAGCATCTTCAAAATAAGTTCTTAACTCCTGATTTGTGAATTCTATGCCATTGTCTTTTCTTACAATCCTTACTGGAGCTTGAAGTAGGACTTGAATACGCTTCAGAAAGGTGATGATGATGCCTGGTGCTTCATCTTTTGACCTCAGAAACTTAACCCATGTATATCTTGAATAGTCATCGACGATAACAAGAATATACTTCTTCCCATTTATGTTTTTCAACTCTCATTGGGCCACATAAGTCCATGTGCAACATATGTAACTTTGCTTCCGAACTGGGTACGGTTTTAGGTTTATATGATGCCCTTTTGCTTTTTCCTTGTTCGCATGATGGACATAAGTGATCCTTGGTGTATTTGAACTTAGGAAATCCGGTGACGATGTTGTATTTGGCAAGTTTGTTGATGTTATCAAAATTGAGATAGGATAATCTTCTATGCCACAGCCAGGAATTTGTTCCGCATGCTCTTGTCATAAGACATATTGGTGATGAAGAGGCCATTTGGTTGATGTCGATAGTATACAAGTTGGTGCCTCGATTCCTAGTTAAGAGATCACCGCCTTCCAAATTTCTTACGAAGCATGTGTTTCTCCTAAATGCAACCTCTAGATCTGCATCACAAAACTGCCCAACTGAAAACAAATTATGTCCCAACCCTTCGACATAGTAAACTCGAGTGATCAAATAATTCCCGAATTGAAGATCTCCATAACCCAGAATAGCTGCTACATGATCATTTCCAAAGCATACAGTTTCCATGAATTTCCAGACAAAATTGATCAGCAGCTTCAGATTCTCGGTCATGTGCTTGGAGCAACCCGAGTCGACGATCCAAAGACATATTTCGATAACCTGCGAAGAACAGAAGAGTTTGTATTTGGAAACCGTTTTGAATTTGGTTCCATGGGTTAGGGGTAAAATCCAGATCATACTCATAGAAAGTTTCTACTGGTTCAATTTGAACATCTTTCAATTTGCCATTCTGGAGTATGAACTCTCTACCCGTTGGTTTCCATACACAATACTTAAGATAGTTCCTAGGCATTTGACTACTAGTGGTTGACCTAAATCGTGCAATTAGTCTTCCTATTGATCTAGATCTAGCACTAGTTCCTTTTGGAACGTTCTTCTGTTCAGGCGTAACAGGCACAGTTTTAGAAACATAATCATCACAAATATCATTAGATAAACATTTCTTGCACATTACATTTAGATGACATATGTCTCTTATTACAAAGTGGTAAATTCCTATGGTTTTCTTCTACTTCTTCAACTTTATTCTAGCATCTACTCTTAGAGACATGCTGCTCCTAGAGGTGCTTTCTAATCCTGTAGAAGGTAAGGCACACGCATTAGGATTTATATTGTTGTCCTTAGAAGTTGTTGTAGCATTCCTAGACTCTTTAGGATTATCTTTTACGCTCTTGTCGTTTGTCCCATATGTTTTAGATGTGGAGGCAGACGCAATAGTGGGACTAATCCTATAAAGGCCAGGTGCTATCACTTTTGGTGTGTCGACAACCGTTTTTCCATTATCAACAATTTTTTCTTTTTTATTTTGTTTGGGCTAGGGTGTTGAAGTGATTGGTTTTGTCAAATCATTTTTCACATCGACTTTTGGAACAGATTGAGAAATCGATATTTTTGGTTTAACAACCGGTTTTGAAATATTTGGTTTGTCCGAAGTCGATGGTTTTGCAAATTTAGTATCCAAACCCTTCCCTTTTTTACTCTCTAGCTGAGCTCTCAAAAGATCATTTTGTGCTTCCATGTCCTTGTAGGCACGCTCATATGACAGTTTGTCATACTTGCATTCCTTGGTTTTTCGATCAAGTTGCTTAAAATATAACACATTTTCTTTTTCAAGTTTTACAAGAGCATTTTCATATTTTGAAACAATTTCAGAGGTCTCAACTCGCAGTCTTTCATCGTCTTCAACAAAATATGTTTGTAAAATAATGGACATAATATCAGTGGACAGAACTGCTTCTAAGAGAGAATCATTTAAATTTTCCAAAACATTGATTTGCTCAATAGATTCATTAGCCTTCTTTATCAGGGATTTGTGGTCCTTGAAAAAGTCAACTGTTTTAGTTAAAAATGCTTTTTTCAAAATGAATTACTCGAGCATTAATATTATTAATTTGAGGAGCAAATTCACTTTCAAGAATCTTTTTCAGCTGTAAATGAACCGTTGAATTCCAATTATTCTCAGTTAGTCTCATTTTAGATTCTAAAGTCGTTTGAAGTTGCCCAATTCTGGTTTTAATATCATCAAGAAATCCTCTGGCAGCACTTGTGCTAAAAGTGTTGTTTGAGGACATCTGTTCCATTTTGGAAAGAGATTTGGAAGCAACTAATGGTTTAGAAACTAGTTTTGGGATGCCTCGGTTTTTGGAAAATTTAGATGTTTGATTTTGTAGAACAAAAGTAATTCTAGAAAGTTAGTTCAGTTTGTTGTAATCAATTGATTTATGGTCTGGATTCTTTTGTTTCATTTTGGTTTGACTCTCTTCAGCAAGTTCTATTATTTCCACATAATCACGAACAATAGGTAGATCATGTTTGGTATATATAACATTTCCATTGTACAAAACATTCTGTTCTTTCTGAGCTTTCTTGAGATTGCAAGGAGTTTTGTTCCCTAGAGCCATTGTTTGTTTTGTATGGTAAATCGGATCAGTTTGACTAGTAATCATATGAATTGTTTGACTTGAATGACCCGTTTTAACCAGTAAGTTTTCTAGTTTTTCGATCATATGTTCTGACTCTATGATTTCATCCAAAAGTTTATCTTCTTTCTTTGCAAAGTCCTTTTTCAACTCATCCCGTTCTTTTTCAAGATTGGTATAAGCTGTTTTTTGTTTTGAAAGTTGGTTTGTTAATTCAGAAATTTCTTGTTTTAAAGAGTTGATGGTTTTTGTTGAACTAATTTGAAGATCATCAAATTTGGTTTGCAATTGCCTATCTTTAAGCTCAGCGGTCAATTTCTCATTCGCGGCCTTAACATCGCGATTGACCTTTTTCACTTTCTCAATTTCAATACTACAATTGTTCAATAATGATTCAAATAGAGCACGTGTTTCCTCATCATTCGCAACATGCTGTGAAACTGAGCCTCCACTATGATTCATATCTGGAGTTGCCGAATCAATATTGCTACTACTCGGCGTATCCAGGTATGTATCATAAGTGGGTGCTGGAGTCTCAGAATGTTGTTGCTCATGAGGAGACATATCAAATATATCATTATCATGGCATGTATTGAAGGTTGGTACCTCAGAGAGTGCACTGGTGTCATAAACAGGAGGTGTGTCAGAATCTGTGTCGTACTTAGCCTCCTGAAGATTTGCCATAAAGATGCAGTTTGCATTGATATCCTCTCGATCTTCCATTTCATCCATGAGAGCCATAAAATCATTTTCCTCAGCATTCAATTGAAACCCTGCATCTTCCTTCTGTGCCAACAGCAACGCTTTCTACAGATAGGCAGTATCCTTCTTTCTCAGCTTAGTAGGACAGTTCCTTGCAATGTGACCTACACCTTGACAGTTGAAGCACTTCATCGGATTACCCTGATTCACATTTCCATAATTCCCAACAATTGGAGCTGCCACATTCCCAATCTGATTACCCACTGTCTGATGCCCAACATTCTGACCCCTCTGATTTCCAAAAAACTGACCCAATCTGATTCCCTGCATATCTGTTCCCTGCATTTCTGCATTTTGCATATTCTGATTACCCATGTGAAATTCAGTAGCATATCCCTGCTGATTCCCAATAACTCCAACCATTTGTCCTCCTTGACCCATATTGAAACAATCTGCTTATTGCGAGTGTTCGATGAAATACTTTGGTTGTTGTTTGTTGGTGTAGAATAGCGTCCTTGGAATTCCTTTTTCAAATAAGCAAATGCTTGTGTTAAAGCAGCAGTAGATCCATCATTGTCAGTGAACTCTGGTTCTTGGAATTGCGGGTATTGTTGTTGTGGAATAACATGTTGTTGTTGTGGGTAGAATTGTTGTTGTGGGATGACAGTAGTTTGTTGTGGAATGTATTGTTGTTGCATGTAGTTGTGAGTGGATGATGATGGTTGATGTGGTGTGTTCACTGGTAAAGGTGTTGGTGTGTTAGCAATGAGTGCGAGAGGATCATGCCTTTTAGCAAGTAATTCTGCCCTAACTTCATTTGCCTCAGCTTGGTTCTACTTTAAGAAGTCATACAGCTAATCATAGTTAACTTCATGCAATTTCTTTGTCTGATAAACAATGGTGACGTATCTTCCCCATTCTGTTTGTAAATCATTCAGAAACTTCGTGTTGCTAGCTATGTTCTTCTGTGTGAGGTTGTTTCTGGATAAGTCATTCATGATCTTATAAAACCTGTGATAGTACGACTCTATTGATTCACCAGCAATGGAAGTGAACTTGTGTAGTTCCTTGAGCAATTGTGTTTCCATTTCCTGCTTCCCGATGTCTGTCCCGTACATTAACCTCTTGACTCTTTCCCAGACTGCATGAGCACTTCCTTCACTATCCACAGTTGCATAAGTCATTTCAGGTAGCCCAAGAACAACTAGATGAAATGCCTGATCATTAGCTGCAATTTGTAGTTTGTCTTCCTCAGTGTACTCAGCCTTAGTCTGATCTTTGTAGAATGGTTGTACTGGGGGGTTCCATTAGGATCTCTAGGGTCTAGGACTTGTCGTGGTTGAAAGGGTCCTTCCAAAATGGAATTGATAAGAAGTTTTCCATTTGGTTTGCTCTTAAGATAGCGCATCATACGACTAGCCCACTGTGAGTATCCACCCTTTGACAACATGGGAGGTCGGTTTTTTGCACCGGCTGCGTGAATATCTTGCTAAGTTGCCATTTATGAATGATAAAGTTGATCTTGGATCGGTTCAACGATGTAGGAGTTGTGTTTGTTGTAAGTTGATGCAAGTTGTTGTAGTGAAAATTTGGTCTGAAAACTTGTCCTTAGTCGTAAACTGAGTCCTTACTCGTAAGATTAGGTCTTAGTCGTAAAGTATGTCCTTACTCGTAAGATTTGGTCTTATTCGTAAAGTTTGTCCTTACTCGTAAGATTAGGTCTTATTCGTAAAGGTTGTCCTTACTCGTAAGATTTGGTCTTATTCGTAAAGGCTGTCTTTACGCGTAAGATTTGGTCTTATTCGTAAAGGTTGTCCTTACGCGTAAGATTTGGTCTTATTCGTAAAGGTTGTCCTTACGCGTAAGATTTGGTCTTATTCGTAAAGGTTGTCCTTACTCGTAAGAATTTGAAATAGTATCTTACTAACTTGTCCAAGCTAGCGAGATTTCACAAGTCGAAGTATTCCACAAACTTATCCAAGCTAGGGAAGTACTGAGTAATCCTTGATGCACGAAGAATCTTCAACAGGAGCAAGTTCGTAAAGCTTGTTCGTAAGATCAGTTCTTATTCGTAACACTTGTGCTTATTCGTAAGATTGGTGCTTATTCGTAAAAACTGGTGCTTACTCGTAAACTAAGGGTTTTGACCTTATTCGTAAAAACTGGAGCTTACTCGTAAACTAAGGGTTTTGACCTTATTCGTAAAAAGAGGGTTTTGACCACTTATTCGTAAAATGGTCAGATTTTTGAAAATCGTTGAACACCCACTTTTTGACGTTTTTGAACCGTTCTTTTTGCCAAATCTCACTTATAATCACTAAAGCTTCAATAAAAACAACAACTTTAACACTAAAACACGTAAAAATCAAAACTTTTTGAAGAAAAACTCACGTTTTTTAAAATAAAATAAAAAACGCAACTTTTATGCAAAGTTTTAACAAAAAAACGATTTCCACACACTCCTAAATCATTGTTAGGAGATTGATACCACTTGTAGTACCTTAGATATCAACTCTATCACGTATATATGAAGCTTATATGGCACGATATGGTGGTACAAGAGAGATGCGTATGATATGCTTAGAGAGAGAAGGAGAGGAAGAAACTAGAGAGATATTATTAAGCAAAACACACACTTACACACTCAAGCACACCCTACAAATGAGACATAGTGTGCTATTTATACATCCTTCATGTTGGAATGGATGGCTTTCTATGGGCTTTGTAATGGACTTGGATTTACATATTAGATAAAAAGGCTTACATAACATACTTAAACTATTTAACTTTCCAAGTCCATAGCCCATTTAACTTAAGCTATTATAATGTCTACGACACATTACAAAGTTCCTATTAAGTGAATGACCATCACTTCTACTTTAATGCTAACAGGCACAACCACTCCCGTCACACTACGTATTTTGAGGACTAAATACTAACTGATCACAACAGAGGTTTATGATGGTTTGGTACAAACAATGATGTATGAATGAATATACAACACACTATGATGAATGAATAAAGACTTATAACAAACACTTGAAGCTTGTATGTCTGCACTTGATGCTTTGATCTTCTTGCTACAAAATAAGTTCACTAAAATGAATATGAGTGAGTTAGATACAGGGAATGATGAGTGAGAGAGAATATACAATGTTTATGTATCTAAGTGTGTGAGAAAACAACTAAATGTGGCTCGCTATTTATAGGCAAGAGCCTTCAGCAACCCACAGATCCGGCGGAACCAATTTTCTGTTTCCGTCCGTATAAAGTTTTGGTTCCGTCTGAACCTGTCATGAGATCTTCCAAAATCATGCAAATCTAGTTCATAACTTTCCAAAATATTTTCTATGATCTTATTAGATATGATATCTCAGATAATCTAGAGTAGGATGATCCATGTAATGATCCAAAAATACATCACTGGTAAATACTTTATAGTCACACAAGTTTTGTTGGATTAATCAGTATCAGTGACCGTAAACACTTTATAGTCACACAAGTTTTTTGAGAGTAACTATTGTTCGTCCTTTGGCCACATAAATATATAATATATGTGACATTTGAGATGATTTATTCAAGTAAATGTGTATTTTGTGTGACTATTTCCCGTCCTGTGGCCACATGAATATATAATAAATGTGACGTTTATGATGATTTAGTTACACAACGTGTGTTTTTTTTTGGAGTTAGTCACATACAATTTAAAAACCAGTGGCCAAAAGTGTTAATAAGTGTGACCATATGCCACTGGTACACAAACTGGATATCGTCACACCCAAAATGCGTAACTATATGCATATAGTCACACACGTTTTTTTGGGTGTGTGTGACAAAAAGTCGCGCCACTAAAGGGTCCATATGGTCACATTGTTTAGTTTGTGACCGTTTTCAATGAAAAAGAGTGACCAAAACCCGAATATGTGTGACCAATTAGGCACAAGTTTTGTTGAATTTATCAGTATGTGTGACTATTTCCCATCCTATGGCCACATGAATATATAATAAATGTGACGATTGTGATGATTTAGTCACACAACGTGTATTGTTTTTTTCGAGTTAGTCACATACAATTTTAAAAACAGTGGCCAAAAGTGTGAATAAGTGTGACTATATGTTGTTTAAAGTGAAGAAATGTATATTTTGTGTGACTATTGTTCATCCAATGGTCACTTGAATTTTATGTTTGTGTGGCCTTTTGTAATATTTAGTCACACAAAACATGTTTGTTTTGGGTATTTAGTCACATACAATTAAGCAAAAAGTGGCCAAAAGTGTCAATAAGTGTGACCATATGCTGTTTAAAGTTAAAGAAATGTGTATTTTGTGTGACTATTGATTATCCAATGGTCACATGAATTTTTTGTGTGTGTGGCCTTTTGTAATATTTAGTCACACAAAGCATGTTTGTTTTGGGTATTTAGTCACATACAATTAAGCATAAAGTGACCAAAATTGTTAATAAGTGTGACCATATGTTGTTTAAAGTGAAGAAAATTGTATTTTGTGTGACTATTGATCATCCAATTGCCACATGAATTTTTTTGCGTGTGGCCTTTTGTAATATTTAGTCACACAACAAATTAAACAAACAGTGACCAAAAGTGTTATTAAGTGTAACTATATACATCTTTTAGTCACATTTAAGAAATCAATATATAGCAAAACAAATTCAAATATATATAAAAACAAATTCAAATACAATAATATCTAATAGCACTACTAAATGTATGAACCAACAGTACTAACTTATAACTAACATAACTAATACACCTGCTCATACTATAATATCTAGCAGTATTAAAAATACACTAGCTCGTGTCTGTTGTTTCTTGCCTTGAATAATTTCAAAACTTCACTATCCGATGACTCGATCAGGATTCTCTTGGACTTCTGCCTATATATTCCAAATGTACTTGGTAACACTTGTGAGGGGCTTCTCAACACTACTACCTTCCTGCAGGTCTGGGGACTCGTTTGTTTCATGCTTATGTGAGTTGGCTGCTACATTTGAGCACAATCAAAGTAAATTTAAAGATTACAAAACTATAAACAGGAATGTATTAAGTTGCATGCTATTATCATAAAAATACATATCTAGGATATCATGAGGAGCCAGCTATAAAGCATGAGCTGAAAAACTATGAAGAACAATAATATTTTGCTGTATACAAGTTGTACATGTGTTTTCATAGATTTAAAAAGAATCAAGTGAACAATGATCACATGTAATATCTTACAAATTAATCAAATCCTAAATTTCAGTTTCATCATGGAGATTGTGGTTTTCTTTCAAGCAGTATAGAGATGGTATAATCCAACTAACAAAAACTACAACAACTATAAGTGATGAATGAGATACATATCTAGTATTCTATGACAGAAATGCAGCAAATGAATGTAAATATTTTGTAAGTTGCATACCTCAGAGCTGCTTCAGCGAATGAGCAAAGAACATTAATTGCCCCAACCCTTTCGGCATAGAGACCTAATTTTTGACTATATGATTGTGCACATAGAAGCTCCATTCCACGGGCAGCAAACAGTCACATAGAAGACGCATCTTCATCGAGACTTCCACTTGCAAATCCCTGACCAAGACGCCCACCTGAAGCAGCAGAAAGTGCTGATCTTTGGCTTGCAGCAGCTTTTTCATTTCCACTTCCTCTACAACTACCAGGATTGTGAAGAGCATCAGTCGACTTTACAGTAGCACCTGTTATTGGAGTATCGGGTGTTCTTACATATAAAATTAAAAAGAGAGTATAAAATTAGACAAATATTGCACATGGCTACACTTACTAACCAAAAGCACATAGTATAAGAATTAAAATAAGTCCATTACAGTTCTGTTTATTACACCTTCTATACATCATATAAAGTCATACCAATGCTCTAAAAAAATTAAGTAAAGCTAGACAGTCAAATCACCTTCTAGTCCGTTGTCCATTCACCAAGTATAGACGCATTTCCTACAAGCTCACTTTGAAGGTTTATCTCTTTTGCAAACTCTGAAAGGATATACCATGTCGAAATCTGTACTTTTAAATGCAATTTCCTTGTCAATTGAGGCAAAAAGTTCCACATAATACTAATAGAATTATGCAACACTGAACCATAACTGACCAATGTCACAGCAATAGAAGACAATTCCAAGAGAAACAGCAGGGGTAGGGACAAAATTACTAAACTATAATTTGATAAGGTGAACTCAATAACC
Organism: Artemisia tridentata subsp. tridentata; assembly: GCA_021014915.2. Lineage (NCBI taxonomy): Eukaryota > Viridiplantae > Streptophyta > Magnoliopsida > Asterales > Asteraceae > Artemisia > Artemisia tridentata. The sequence continues at coordinate 126,170,214 of CP139505.1, read as the reverse complement.
TGAATCTCGACAAGACCAGTGCTCTGTGCAATGACAACCTCAATAGTTCCATCAGGTTTTGGCCTCCAGTAGCCCTTCTGGTCCATGGTAAACACCAAACATAGCAGCCATGTTTGCAAGCAAAGCCTAAAAGATTAAAAAAACAGATAGGTTAGAATATGAGTTATAAATTCTGCATACAGCTATAAGCCTTACAAGTACTTAAAAGTACTCAAGATACCTGATAAGGATACTCAAGATACCTGATAAGGATACTCAAAAACCAAGAGGTGCAAAATGATATACCTTATTCAAACTCCAGGACCTTGTGCAATCTATCACTCTGTAAAAACAAACAGTATATCCATCTTAGTGATCTCACATACGTTCTCTGTAACTAACGTATGGCTAAGGAACTGAGGTAAACTTGTACCTTCTCTTTTTGGAGTTCTTGCAGCTGGTCACAAAATGCATCCAACTTCTTTAAAGATAGGTCAGACTCGTCAACTCGTAAACTTGTACCTTCTCTTTTGTATTTGTGTTTGTACAAGAACTCCTTTCTCCACTCTTCCTTCTGCTTCAACAATTGCTCCAACGCTGGAGCAATAGTAGCAAGCTGTTGATTGATGGTTCCTGATGTCTTCTCAGGCTACATATCAAACCACAAGAGACAAGGTTAGGCATCCTGAATCATAAGTACCAACAGTCCATTTCCAAATTTACAGAAAACAATTTAAAAAACTTAAAGTCACAAGTGAAGCACAGGTGCATTATCTCCAGAAGCAGAGTCCAAATTATTAGCAGGACCTGCCATTTGTATAAGTAAAAAATGCAGTGAGTTGGTTTGTAAGGTTAAAAATAAAAGGTGACAAAAGCAAATGAAGAAGCGAACACCAAATGGACCATTTCAGAGGCAGCTATTTCAACCAATTTACTTATGAATGAGTTGCTGCAAGTTATGTTTTGTCTCTTGTGGGTCTAGACAAGTGAAGTAAAAGAAAATTGGCTTAAAGGGAACATGTCAAATATAACGCAAATCATATTTGACGAGATAATTATCTAAAAGTACTTTTATTTGAAAGAAAATACTATTATTACAGATATAACGCAAATCATATTTGACGAGATAATTATCTAAAAGTATGTTTATCATTTAATTCATAGATATAAGTTAAGAACCCAAATTGATCCTTTTTTCACATAAAACTTGTTGAAATTTCCCTCTACTATGCCCGTAGCTAACTGCTAGTACAAACCCCACAAAAGTAAACAAAAGGAGACACCATTGGACACATGATTATGACTTAACAATAAAGAAAATTATTATCAAGTAGACCGGTGCTGACGACAGCCTTGACGAGCATCTCCTACCCGCGACACGCCATGATTTTATTTGATTTTAGTGGATTTTGATTTCAGCCGATTGTGTGGCCATATAAATATATAATACACCTACTCCTAAACTTGTGTAAATGAAAAATATATATAAATAGCTATATATTATTAATCCAAATCAGATCTATAGAATACAATTAAATAAACATTAATTAATCTGTTGAAATATTCAACATACCTGTTCTTGCACAATGGTGTGTAGAGTCCGATGTACATCTTTGGCCATGCCTTTGGCATCACCACAAACATACAAATATGCTCCCTCAGAAAGTAAATTCCAGATATCCAAAGCCTGCAGGAACATTTTCATATAAAAAATGATGAAACATTCTAATAAACGGAAAAGCCTGATCTTGTGATAGTTCTTTTATTTACCTTCTGAATCATCTTGTGTTGCACGTACTCCTTAGTGGCACTTTCACGAGAGAAGGCTGTAATAAGCTCGGAAAGAGAACCAGTCTCCACGAAATTATTAAGCTCGTCCTCATATATGAAATCCTGATAACATAAGTACTCTGGAGTTAGGCATTATCCAAAACAATACATGGTTAAAATGAATAGGTTTGCTAATAAGAAAAGTCCCCAAAAGTGTATTTTCACATCATAACACCTCGTAACTCAGTTTTAATAAAAAAAGTCGCCCAAAAGTGTATTTTCACAGCAAATCAAAATCGATCTTCATTTCATTTCATTTGATTTCATTTGATTTTGATTTTGATTTTGATTTTGATTTTGGTTTTTAGGGTTTATGTGGAAATGAAATCAAATGAAATGAAATGAATATAGATTTTGGGGAAATGAAATGAATTGGTGTTGGTAGTGTGCTGGAGTAGTGAAAATAGTAGGCGGGAGTAGTGAAAATATGTGAGGGGAGAATGAAAATGTAAATTTGATTTTGGGGAAAAAAGTGAGCGGGAGCAGTGAAAATATGTGAGGGTGATATAAAAATTTGAGAAATACTGTAAAATCAGATTATAAAATATTTGAATTATAAAGCAAAAGTGTGACCATATATGACATTTGGTCACACTGTTCAAGTGTGTGACATATATTTGTCACTTTTAAATGCATATCGTGACTAATGCTTCAAACTTACTTTTTTAGTTGTCACACATTTTAAATTCATGTGGCTAAATTTTCAACAAAAATTAGCAGTCACATTTAAATAATGTGTGACAAAATTAAGTATATGATTTAGCCACATACACAATTACTTCATGTGACCATATATGGATTTTGGTCACACTTTTCAATTGTGTGACATATATTTGTCACATATGTATATATATATTGTGACTAATGTTTCAAACTTATTTGTATCCGTCACACGTCCCAAATTATAAGTGACTAAAAACTCAAAACAAGTTTTACCAGATACCTTTAGTCATGAAAATATTCAAATGTGTGGCTGTAGCCTCAGATGTAATTCCGAAATGGTCACACAAGTCGGATCAAGTGTGGCTGTTTATTTTATTCTGGTACATTTAGTCACATAAAAAAGTTACTGTGTGGCCGTTCGAAAAACTGCATGTGTGACTAAATCCCATTTTTGTACTAGTGTGCTGTTTAAAGTGAAGAAATGTGTATTTTGTGTGACTATTGTTCATCCAATGGCCACTTGAATTTTATGTTTGTGTGGCCTTTTGTAATATTTAGTCACACAAAGTATGTTTATTTTGGGTATTTAGTCACACACAATTAAGCAAAAAGTGGCCAAAAGTGTTAATAAGTGTGACCATATGCTATTTAAAGTGAAGAAATTTGTATTTTATGTGACTATTGTTCATCCAATGGCCACTTGAATTTTATGTTAGTGTAGCCTTTTGTAATATTTAGTCACACAAAGCATGTTTGTTTTGGGTATTTAGTCACATACAATTAAGCAAAAAGTGGCCAAAAGTGTTAATACGTGTGACCATATGCTGCTTAAAGTGAAGAAATGTGTATTTTGTGTGACTATTATTCATCCAATGGCCACTTGAATTTTATGTTCGTGTGGCCTTTTGTAATATTTAGTCACAAAAGCATGTTTGTTTTGGGTATTTAGTCACATACAATTAAGCAAAAAGTGGCCATAAGTGTTAATACGTGTGACCATATGCTGTTTAAAGTGAAGAAATATGTATTTTGTGTGACTATTGTTCATCCAATGGTCACTTGAATTTTATGTTTGTGTGGCCTTTTGTAATATTTAGTCACACAAGCATGTTTGTTTTGGGTATTTAGTCACATACAATTAAGCAAAAAGTGGCCAAAAGTGTTAATAAGTGTGACCATATGTTGTTTAAAGTGAAGAAATGTATATTTTATGTGACTATTGTTCATCCAATGGCCACTTGAATTTTATTTTTATGTTGTCTTTTGTATTATTTAGTCACACAAAGCATGTTTGTTTTGGGTATTTAGTCACATACAATTAAGCATAAAGTGGCCAAAAGTGTTAATAAGTGTGACCATATGCTGTTTAAAGTGAAGAAATGTGTATTTTGCGTGACTATTGTTCATCCAATGGTTACATGAATTTTTTGTTTGTGTGGCATTTTGTAATATTTAGTCACACATCGAATTAAACAAAGAGTGACCAATAATATTGATAAGCGTGACCATAAATGTTTATAAGCGTGACCATATTATGTGAGTGCATCTTTTAGTCACAGGGTTACTACTGCTAGTACTAAGTTAGTACTGTTGGAGCAGAGTTGCTACTGCTAGTACTAAGTTAGTCCTGCTGAAGCAGAGTTACTACTGCTAGTACTATGCTAGTGTTGCTGGAATGAGTATATATATATAAAACAGAATTTAAAACAAAAAGAAATTTCAAATTGTATAAAACTCGAATGTATATAACTGAACCAAATATACAATTGTAATGTCGTACATAATCAAATTCTCAAGTACCATAATTTAAAGACTTTTGACTCTTCGCCGGCCTAGCTTGCAATTGCTTTATGGCTTCAATAGAGACTTAATTTGTGTGCTTCGATGGTACTTTTGGTCCACAATTTTTGTCACTAATCTTTTGCATCGTATTTGTTGGTGTAACCTGTATTAAACAAAAGACGCTTGTATTAAACATTGAATTAAATATGAAGAATTATATATATGTAGGTTGAAAAAACACATGTATGTACCTCCTCTTCAAGAATAACTTGATCCTTTGGCCATGCAAAGAAACCACCTACGCCCTCCTTAACTGTTTTTAACCCATTATTTCCTACGTCCGGTATGCATGCTGCATCCACTAACGATGAATCAATTGACACTCTGTAGCAATCATTTGAGAGTGCTTGGTTATGCAGCATTTGTTTTCCATGAGACTTGTATACGGTACCCAAAGCAACAATATTTGATTTCTTTACGTGCCACAGTTTGCACTTAAATGGCTAAAAAAAAGAATTTTTGCATGTATATATCAGAAATTATTTAAACAAAATAATAACAAGAAACATGTTGAAATATATATTGTTGCCAGTGCTTGTGTTGCAGACACATTTTGTTGCGATTGGGAATCTGGAGACCCGTTTTGTCATGACTTAGGCATTTTCTTAGGTCCGACAGTTTTAGCAGGTTCCTATATGTATATATAAAACACGTTACATTATTTAAACAAAAGAATAACAAGAAACATGTTGAAATACATACTGTTGGTAGTCCTTGTGTTGGAGACACATTTCCTTGCGATTGGGAATCTGTAGACCCGTTTCGTCGTGACTTAGGCGTTTTCTTAGGTCTGACAGTTTTAGCAGGTTCCTATACGTATATATAAAACACGGTACATTAGTCATGTATGTAAAATTCAAAAATCAAAGGGGGATGTTTTATTACTTACCATCAGACTTCTCCTAAATTCTCGCATCTTTAGCACGTACAACATCACTTGGCTGAGTTCCGTCCACCTCATTAGCGCTGCTATCTATATTATCAATGGCCATTGGAGTCACCTGCAATATAAATTAAGAAATACATTGACTCATCAGTTTATGTTCAATGCCTGCTATCATTAGCATCAGTGGTGTTAGCATTAGAAAATGAAATTGTTAACAACATAAAAAATGGCTTACATCTGAGGCTACTGGCAATTGAGATGACAAATTTAACTGCACCCCTTGTTTACTCAACTGTGCCATCAGTTGAGTAAGTATTCCCTTTGTTTCTGTCATCTCATTGGACAATTTCTTGACCAATACATCTTTTTCGGTCATCTCGGTGGACAATTTCTTGACCAATAAATCTTTTTGTTGACGCTCGCGTCTCTCATTATCAAGTTGAGTTTGAAGTAACTCAATTCTTTCATCAGTTTCTTGTCTGCTTCGAGGAAGACCAAAATACATGTTGTATGTAAAACCACTTCCCACTCCTCTTACATAACCTCCCTTTTCCTTACCAAACACAACTGTCATGGCATCAGTGCCATTATCAAGATTCAAGGTTCCTTCCTTGATCTGGTCATCAGCTTCTTTCTGCACAAAAAATATGGAAAATGTTGGGATTAAAAGTCTTATTGATGCTGTTAGAGTAACTGCTACTCATATTTGTGTTAATGCTGCTCAGCTGGAGTTAGTGCTGCTCATGAACTTCAATGAAAAATATGGCAAGTGTTTACTACTGCTAGTATAAAGTTACTGCTGTTAGTACGCAGTTAATACTGCTGGTAAACAAGTTGCTACTGTAGTACACAGTTAATGATGCTGGTATATAAGCATAATAATAGAATTTGCAGTCAAACTTACAAGTTTATCTCCCACGGATCTAATCTCATCATCTGGATATTCTCCGTCTTTGTTTACCCTTCCTTTCAACCACATTATACCACGCAGGGGTTCTTCATCTGCTTCAATTTCTTTATTTTTGATCTAATAAACATCAAATGCATACACATGTAAAGTTAAACCAAGATAAACGAAAATATGAGGATGCAGTTACACATGTACAGTTAAACCAAGATAATCGAAAATATGAGGGTATTAAATGCAAATGTGCAATGTAAACAGATTCATTTCTCAAACTGATCGTCTCTCAATTTGTAAAACAAACATTATGTAATCTTACCATTTTCTCTTTCACATAAACATATCCACCTCGTCTCATTTTATGATGATAAATATTTTTGGAACGCGCAATTTTAGCTTTATCTGATTTCTCCGAAAAATACAAAATCATAATGCGTTTAGATGCGGTAACGCTGCAAACTGAAAATTATAAAATGACATATAGACTTAAATAAAGATGACTAATTAAAACCATGTATGCATCGGTGGTCGTGTAGTTTACAAACTCGACCCAGTTTTCTGATTTCACAATTGCACTATACTTGGCCGGGACTTCATTCAGTTTCGAAGGTGTATCTAGGTTAGGCAATATGTATTTTTCTCTGAGTTTCATTCTGAAATTCCTTAGCAGTTGACCAAGATGAGTCATTACCAATTTTCTGAATGTCAAGTCAACATCAAAATATCGCTGCAAAGATTAACACAATGTTGTTAATTAGTTGCACATAATGTAACTGCATAGATAAACTTATGTAGTACTTCGTTAAAAAAATAGTATATATGTACCGTGATTTCATCTCATAGTTTATCTCTTGATTCTTTATTCACCTTCTTCCAGGAAAGAATCTTCAAACCTATGTGCTCACGAACCAGATCTCCTAAAAAACTCGAAAACAGTGCTCTGTGTAACCCTGATACCCTATTCAATGCATTGAATGTTACCTTGAGCTTTATTCCACCAGGTTTGCCATATTGCATGTGAAACTTATATAGCCTGGTTATGCCCCTCGTAGCCAGTATCCGATCTGATTGGTTGGTTCAAGACGCATCTATATCTTCATCATCAGAATACTTCTCGGATTCATATTCTAAGTTGTTATCATCATGTTCATTATCAGTAGGAAGCAAAAGATGATGATCAACAATGGGTTGAATTTCCATGACTCTTGAGCAACAATGGGTAAAAGAAAATGATTCTGGCTTGGAGAGTAATGGCGATAGAAGATTTGATTTTTGTGTTTTCTTCGCAGTCTTCTTTTTAGGAGATAAAAGAGGGTTTATTAAGAATATGAATCATTATTCTTGGTAACTGCTTTTAATTAGGTGATTTAAAAATTTTGGATCAAAATTTTGGCTCCAAGTTTTTTAATTTAAATTAACAATTTCATTATTTAAAATTTTTGCCTTAGAACTAGTTTACACAGATCATGGACACAAATGCAGCCCATTCCAAAATGTTATATATCATTATCATAATCGCAAATCATGAACCAAGATCATGAACACAAACTGCATATCAAATCAAGAACTCAAATTTACACAATTACACCAAGATCATGAACACAAACTGATACCATTTAACATGAACTGATACCATTAAATCATAAACCAACATGAAATCAAGAACACAAACTGCTACCATTAAATAAATATGTGCAATCATCAAATCAACAACCGAAACTGCTATCATTAAATCTAACTGTGCAATCATCACATCAAGAACACAAATTGCTATCATTTAACAAACGAAAATACTATCATTAAAGTTATAAAATAGATACAATTAAACTACTAATTACCAGTTATTGTACCATTAATAATTACATTCATCCTAATGTCAGAACTACTACTACCATATTAAAGTACCAAATACCATTTACAAAACTCAAAAGCTGTTAATGGATATCCTAAATCCCTAAACCATCTTCCTCTTGCCTTTCCCATGGCTGCTAGAAGGTGCTCCAAAACCTACAGGATTCTTCTTACATGGGAGTCCCAAGACAATATCCTGACTAAATTTCTTTTTGTGAGCCTTTTCAACTGGTATTTGTACTTGCACAGGGAGAGGCAGGATAGGAGCTTGAGATGGGAGTTCCTCTGGAGGTTCAATGGATTGAGAGGATTCAGCTTTGTCATTTACCTACAAGTTGAACGAGTATAATGGATTAAGTCTGGAGAATGTCATAAAAGTAGCGAAACAACACTTATTAAATGGACCATTATTACCCCTTTTGTGTCAGCATCACCAGATTCTTCATCGCTAGAGAAATAGAAAGGGCTCTTTCTCTTCCAATCTGTGTTTTCCCATACCTCCTAATAGTTCAACATACCATGTGTTTCAAAAACTTTAACGGTATAAGGGTATACAACTTTAGCCACAAACAAATAACAACTTTATTTTACCTTGTTTGAAATGATTTTGAATTTGGACCTAGGGATTTTTGCCTTTGAACCTGTTAAAGCATAAACTTGAATAAATTAAAAATTCACACTGCTTTACATTCAACAATAAATTCAAGTTTACTCTGATTATGTATATAAAATCAGAGTATGGAAAACAAAAAAATAGAGCATACATTAGACATAGCATAACAACCATTACAAAATACAAAACAACCTCATTTTACATTCGAATCGGTAACAACCCCAAACATCACCATTTATAGATCAAAAGCCTGTTACTAATTATTTTATACTCCCTCCGTCCCTAAAAAAATGTCCACTTTTGATTTTTGAAGTCTTTCTTGTTCAACTTTGACCTTAAATATTTTTGTTTGTGTTATATAATACTTGATAAAAAGTATACCAAATTAAAATACATTTAAAATCCAATTCATTCATATATTTTGCATCAAGTATTATATAGGATAAACAAAAATATTTAAGGTCAAAGTTGAATAAGAAAGACTTCAAAAATCAAAAGTGGACATTTATTTAGGGACGGAGGGAGTAATGAATTATCAACTGATATGTGAAAAAATTAAAAAACATACCTTCGTTTTTATTTGGATTCATTGTTTACATGTTTGTGTTTGCCAGAAGAATGTGTGTTTTGATTAGGGTTTATTGATTATTGTGTGTGTTTACAAATGATCGGCTAAAGGGATGAAATGCGAGATTAATTGCCAGTTGAATATTGAAGTTCTGGTTTGGTTTAACTATAAATGACGTGGCAAGAGTAGTAAAAGGCAAAAAAAAAAAAAAAAAAAAAAAAAAAAAGTAATAGTGATGATGTGGCAGTGGAAACCTATAGCTTGTAACTAGGGATGGCAACGGTTCGAGTTCGGGGCGGGTTTTAGTGTACCCGTACCCGAACCCGTTTATAATATACCCGTACCCGCCCTATATCCCACCGGATACCCGATTAATATTATCCATCGGTTTTTCGGGTTCCCCCGCGGGTAATGGTTATCCGTAATTGAATATTATATGGACAAAACTGGCGGTATTAAGATTAAGTCACACTAAAATCCACTGACAAAACAAAAGAAAATACTCTAATATATTCAAATTTTTTAAAAGTTAAAGAAAATGAATATCGTATCAAACGATTTAACGCAACGTATCGCAACGCAACGTACTCGGCACGATATTCACCAAAAAAATCAAATACGCAAGAGTTTTCAAAAGTTAATCATTCTCATTTCCAAAAATAATCTCGTTTTAGCCTTTTAAAAGGGTTTGGTATCATCATTCGTGTAACGGTAGAGAACACGGACTCACGAGTACTCACTCCAAAAAAACGAATAACCGAATAGTCGAGAAGAGTATTGACGATAACTCGAGTCGAGACTAGATGACGAAAAGAAGTCAAAGAGATAACTAACAACAAACATATCAAATAAGATGAGTCGATTGGTAATCGTCGGTATTTTCCCATAATCCCATTTATTAGTACAAGGTATACTTGTTTTATGATTTAAAACAAGTTTGGACTTACGACAAAATTAATCTTTGGAAATAACAAAATTTCGCCATGACTCTTTCATTTATCGAACGTTTCCAAGTCAAAAGACTTTATTGAAAATCAATTTCCCGAGTAATTTATAATATAACGAGTATTTATATAAACCCTAAACCCTAAACCCTAAACGCTAAACCAATCCGTAACTCAAACAATAACCAAATGTCTCACACTCTCACGTACACTTCTAATTTCCTTACTTCGTTATTAACCAAATTTAATAACAAATATCTTTACAACTTTTAATTTAACAATTGTTTTTATTTCTTTCTTTTATTTTGTCCAAGTCGAGTCAATATCAAGTCGCAACAAATGAGTTACTATTTCCTTTCGAGTCACGGTCAAACATTTATTCCCTCGGGTCAATAATAATGAACCCGATCCCAAATCATTCCAAACATTCCCTCGGTTTCATTTTGTCGAGTCAAACCATAATCAACAAGTCAATTAGTCTCACAATTCCAAATCAACTACGCTAGTAATATCACAATATCGGCAAGCCAAGGTCGCAGCGAGTCTTGGCTAACGTTTGACGCGGCCAAACATCACAAACAAAATCCAAACCATACCAAATGGACCAAGGTTTATACCAAATCCAAGACAATCAAACCGGACCAAAGTCAATCCAACACCAAACACAAACCAAATCGGACCAATATTATTCCGGGATCAAACTATCACCAAATCGGACCAAAACATTGTTGGAAATATTGAGTTTGAAAGTTTATTATTTACAAAGCATGAGATATAACTAGTTATTGCATCAATTCATTGTACATGGTAAGTCAATACTTGGCAAAAGGAAATTGGAGAATTTTGCGTACAACTGCTTCCACTATTCCTTATCTTTAGGATGAAGTTTAACATCTCTTCAATTACCCGATTACTTTTGGCGCCTTTGCATGGTCCCTTTTCCCGCCTAAAGTCTTGGGAACCGTTCATCTACTTCTCCAGTGTATTTATACCGATTGGAAAACGTTTAGACTCTTTTGTGCCTATAAATACTTATGAATAAGAAACAACTCCTTTGATTTTTCATTAGATATTATATTTTAGTTTCAAATTTCAATGGCTTCATCCTCTTCAACTCCTGTTTCAAAGAAAACCAAACGCCCAAAGGATGCTTCTCCTCCTCCAATCCCTGAAAAATATAAAAATTTTGACATATCCCAAGATATTTGGGACAAATGTCATTCTGGCAAATATGGAACTGAAAAAACATTGGTAGATCTTTACAACAAGTGTATAAAGAGGCTGGAAGAATAGAACAAGGAAGATTTAAAGATCATATTGGATCATCAGAAGAAAGTAGATGATCGGAACAAAGAAATAGAAGATACAAGAGAGAAAATAGTTTGTGTTTACAAAACTATTCAAGATAGTTTATATATTTCTTAATGTATCTTTTGTATCATTATCTTATTTTGACTATGTTAATGTATATTCATACAAGTTTATGATATTTGAATGCAGTTATTATTATTAGTTTATGATATTTGTGTTTCCCCTGATGTTAAAGGGGTGTTTGGTTTCTTGGATAATAGCAGTCTTTTTTAAAAATCTACTCTTTAATACTTAGAAGACTATTAACACTGAAACAGTAAACTGTGTTGTAATGCAAGAACAACAATATCACCAAATATATGAGTACAGTATGGTTTTAAAAGAAAATTGAGTTCATACTGCTGAGAAAAAGTTTTTGCACAAAGTTTGTACTGCTAGGCAAAAGTTTGTACTGCTAGCGTAAAACTTTGTACTGCTGGGTATCCGTTAGTACTGTTTGGGAGTGCAGGGTACGTTTGTGTCACTTTTTACTTAAAGGGTATAAATCCCCAATTGCGGCACACAATCATATTCACGTACACATTACTCTCTCTCTTCCACGCCCTAATCGAATTTTAATCGTCATATTGCAAAACCCCCAAATCAAATCATAATGTCGAACCTAACTTTTACCGAACCTCATAATAATGTTGCCTTTTTAGAAAAATCCAATAAGTCTGTAGATTTTACTGAGATCATTGATTTCCTTAATGCAAGCTATATTAAGGGGCTGTTTCTTTTTTTTCCTGTTTCTAGTTAGGTCCTGTGTAGATATATGTGTACTGTTTCTAGTTAGGTCCTGTGTGGATATATGTTGTTTCTTTTTTATGCTTAATTGACCATCTTAATACGAGTTTTTTCCCGAACTAGTGTAGGTGGAAAAAATTTATAAAAATTCGAAAAATTTATAAAAAATCGAAAAAATTTATAAGAATTTTAAAAAAATTCGAAAATTTTTAAAAATTCAAAAAATTTATAAAAATTCAAAAAATTCGAAAATTTTATAAAAAATTATAAAAATTCGAAAAAACTTATTAAAATTTTTAAAAAATTCAAAAAATTTATAAAAATTCATAATTTTTTTAAAATTCAAAAAATTTGTAAAAATTTAAATTTTTTAAAAATTCAAAAAAATTATAAAAATTCAAAAAATTCAAAAATTTTATAAAAAATTATAAAAATTTTTAAAAAATTCAAAAAATTTATAAAAATTTATAATTTTTTAAAAATTCAAAAAATTTGTAAAAATTTATAATTTTTTAAAAATTCAAAAAAAATTATAAAAATTCGAAAAAAAATTTAATAAATTCAAATTTTTTATAAGTTTTTTTGAATTTTTATAAATTTTTATAAAATTTTCGAATTTTTTGAATTTTTATAAATTTTTTATAAAATTTTCGAATTTTTTGATTTTTTATCAATTTTTCGAATTTTTATAAATTTTTTTGAATTTTTATAAATTTTTTGAATTTTTATAAATTTTTTCAATTTTTATAAATTTTTTGAATTTTTATAAATTTTTTATAAAATTTTCGAATTTTTTGATTTTTTATCAATTTTTCGAATTTTTTATAAATTTTTTGAATTTTTATAAATTTTTTGAATTTTTATAAATTTTTTGAATTTTTATAAATTTTTTATAAAATTTTTGAATTTTTTGATTTTTATATCAATTTTTTGAATTTTTATAAATTTTTTTGAATTTTTATAAATTTTTTGAATTTTTATAAGTTTTTTCAATTTTTATAAATTTTTTGTATTTTTAAAATTTTCTGAATTTTTTTAAAATTTTTATAAATTTTTTCGAATTTTCATAAATTTTTGGAATTTTTATAAATTTTTCGAATTTTTAAATTTTTTTTGAATTTTTATAAATTTTTTCGAAGTTTTCTAAATTTTTCGAATTTATTTTTTCCACCTACACTAGTTCGGGAAAAAAATCGTATTAAGACGTCCTGAATAGAAACAGTATCAAATTTTGCCCCCTTCCACATTAAGGATTCTCTTTTGCAATAAGTTAAAAAGAAACACCAAAGTTTCCTGTTTCCAGCCAGTTTTGTTACCAAACAGGACATTAAGTTGAAAGTAAACGGCCCCTAAGTTTGCATTAACAGTAAAACCTACTATATATACTTCCAACATTATCCAGTTTTGGTCGTCTGCTAAGGTCCAAACTATTAATGGGGAAGCACAAATCCATGCCCTTGTATATGGGCAGATGATTATCATTACAGAGGCGTCTATTCGAAGAGATCTTCTCCTAGATGATGCTAACAGGAGTTGAGAATCTTCCAAATACTACAATCTTTGAAAAACTTGCACTGATGGGCTATGAGAGATATACAGATGCTTTAAAGTTCCAAAAAGGTAATTTTTCTCCTCAGTGGAAATTCTTAATTCATACTGTCTTAGTGTGTCTAAGTCCAAAGACCACTGCATGGAATGAATTTAGCAGTAATTTAGCTTCTGCTATAATTTGTTTGGCTGAAAATACTCAAAGATTTAATTTCTCAAAATTAATTTTTGAAAGTATGGTTAAGAACTTGCATAGTTCTTTGGGTAAATATTTTCTATATCCAAGGTTTTTGCAACTCTTTTTGGACAACCAATTTGAAAATAAGAAAAGTCACAAAAGAGTTTATTCCACTCCCTGCCTTACCATAAAAGTGTTTTCTAACATGAGGAGGGATGGAAAATATTTTTCAGGGAAAGTGACACATTTGTTTCCAACAATGGTGGCACTAGCCCAAACCCAAATGGGTGAAGGTTCAACAATCTCAGCTGGTACCCATCTCACACCCACAATTTTGGCAACATCTCATCAACAATAACAAAAGACCTATAAACGTAGGACTCACACCAAAAACACTGAGCTACCTCAGGATAGTGGTTCTATACCAACTGTTGTAGATGAGGCTGTCACTGGTGGGGAGAGTGACATGTTGGCTAGGGCTGCCACTACTGTGTTTAGCTTAGAAGCAGCACAGGACAGTGTTAACATCATTAAGACTCAAACCAAGAAAACTTCTAATGAGTCAGGTCCTCATGGAACTGATTCAGGTGAAGGACCCAGTCACCTGGAAATAATGGGGGGGGGGGGGTTCAGATGTTCATCGTAGGGGTGAGACTGAACTTAAATTTTCTAATGATCCACCTCTCGGGCTAGGTAACATAATCTGAAGTGGTGAGGATAGTATGCAACTTTTAAATGAATTGAAGGATACATGTACCAAGCTGTCTGCACAAATTCTTGATCTGCAAACACTAACTGCTTCTCAAGATGGAGTAATCAAAGCTCAAGGTGGGGAGATAAAGGCTTTAAAAAGAAGAGTTAGATATTTGGAAGGAGTCAAAGGATCAAGAATTCCCAAACACAAGGTTAAATCTTCTGAAGCTTCAAAGGATACTCCCAAACAAGGGGGAATGAAGGCAAAGTTTCAGGGGAGGTTAAAGAGGGTGAAAGTGTTGGCGCAGAGAGTGAACCTATGGATTTTGTAATAGCTGATAACCAAGGGAATCAAGTGGTGATTGATAGCTATTTGGCCAAGGGTACTACTGCTGATAGTGCTGCTGATCAGGGTATTAGTGCTGCTAGTGATCCAGTTATTGCTGCTAGTGAGCCAGTTACAGCTACTAGTATAAAAGCTAGTACTGCTACACCAGAGGATACAACTGCTGCTAGTGTACTTGCTGAGCTGAAGACATCAAAACCAGTAACCAAAGGTGTTGTGATACAAGAGCCATCATCAAAGCCAAAAGCTAAACAATCAACTCCACAGGTACAAGGCAAAGGTAAAGGGATTCTTATTGAAGAGCCTGTGGAGAAACCATTATCAAAAGAAGAGCAATTACAACTTGATGCTGAAGTTGCTAAGAAATTAGCACAAGAGTATGAAGCAGAAAATGAGAGAATTTTAGAACAAAAGAGAATACAAGAAGAAAAAGATGCTAAAAATGCAGAGTTAATGGCTGCATGGGATGAAGAAAGGGCTCAGGTTGATGCTGATTGTGAGCTTGCTAAGAAACTACATCAAGAAGAGCAAGATCAGTACTCAATAGATGAAAGAGCCAGGATGCTGAAAGAACTTATTGATGCAAGAAAGAAGTTCTATGCAGCACAAAGATATGCAGCCAAGAAGAACAAGCCACCCACTCCAGCACAAAGAAGAGCTTTCATGTGCAGGTATTTGAAGAATATGGACAACTGGAAAGTAAAGGATTTGAAATTGTTGAATGATAAAAGAATTGAAGAATTATATGCAATTGCCAAGAGAAACACTGAAAGCTTCTTGAATGATGAGGTAGTGAAGGGCAGTGAAGAAAAGAAAGAAGAGAAAACAAGTTCAAAAAGAGCAGGTGAACGATTGGAAAGAAAAAGCAGTCAAAAGAAGAAGAGTCGAGCACAAAGCAGAGAAAAAGCAGAGCACAGACCAAGAGCAAACTGAGCAAGTTGATACTGATATAGAATAAATACAAGCTCACACTGAACTTGCAGTTGTATCTGTTGGAGAGCCTGAAGGAGAAGCCATGGATGCAAAACCTTTAAATGTTAAACAACGCATTGTTGCTTTCAAGTCTGGATTTCATGGGAATATAGTTTATTATGATATTAAGAGGCATGATGGTTCATCTCAAAGGTTTGAAAGCTTTCATCAGATGGTTCATAATTTTGACAGAGAAGATATAGTGGCTCTATGGAAGTGACTCAAAGAAAAATTTGGTTATAAAACACCAGAACAAATCTATGATAGAGTCGTCTGGAATTACTTGAAGGTAATGTTTGAACCAAATCATGAGGATGAATGTTGGAGAAAGCTAAGGCACAACACAGTTACAGAATGGAAACTTTTTCAAGGATGTGGAGTACATGCTTTAACTGTAAATGAGTTGGTGATCTACATGCTTGTAGAAAAGGATTACCTTTTAAAAAATTTCAAAGACATTCTACATTAGATGTTGTTTGGGAAGAAAAGACTCCAGCTTCAGTTTACTTATGATGAGATGGCTTATAAGTTGCTCAAGAAGATGAAAAAGGATCTGGGACCCAAGAATATGTCACAGAATTAATTGTTTGGGATCATCCTCTCAGTGTTTGTTAGAGCTTAAAGAGAAACTTGATGATTTTGGGAGAAAATATCAAGTTTAGGGGAGAATTGTTGGGTTTTAGAGCTGCTGCTGGTTGTTTAGTTAAGACTGCTGATGGAATTTGCTCAAAGACATTGTTGCTGCTAGTACAAATTGTTACTACTGCTAGTTCAACATTACAACTGCTGAAGAGTTTATACTGCTAGAGTTAGAGTTAAGACTGCTAGAATGTATAGTTAGTACTGCTTATGAGATAAACATGTATAGTTGAAAAACACAATGTTGAATACCTAGTTTGTTGTTGGCCCTCATTGTTTCAATTGTTGTTTTTTGTTACAGTTTTTTAGTATATGCAGTTTTCATGTATGTGGTTATGCCTTTATATAGTGCAGGCATTTGGTTGAAAAAAATAGTGTTTGGTATGAAAGATTCTCAATTGCAGGCATTTGTTTGAAAAAACCAATATTACCTATGAAAGATTCTCAATTGCAGGCAATTTGTTAGAAAAAAAATGGTTGAAAAAGTAGTCAATGTGCAGTCATGCATGTGACTATTACCCACTTGTTTTACTACTGCATTAAACTAGATAGACTATAAAATCCCAGCATTGTAATGGGGCAAATGAAGAGTCATGACTAATAGTCTGAACTCAATTCAGTGAATATCAAATTAGACTCAAACTAGATAGACTATAAAATCCCATATCTAACCCCTCAAAATTACATAAGTTATCAGAAATGTGTGACCATATGTATCGAATTGTGACTACACTTAAATAATGTGTGACAAAATATGACTCTATGATTTAGACACCTAAATAAATACTTCATGTGACCATATATAACATCTTGAATTTAGTCACACAAACACTCAATGTGACTAATATGAATGTATTGGTCACATATAATACCCTTATAATGTGGCCATAAACATAATTTAGATACACATTTGTGATATGGTGTGACTATTGTAAAGCCTATAGTCACATGATTGTGCTACAATTAAATGTGACTATACACATTAGGATTTGGCAGGCAAACACACACTAAACTTTAGACACACATATTAACTTACGTGACCATATGTATCGAATTTTGGTTACACTTAATCATGTATGCCTATGGTTTAGTGTGACCATATATGACATTTGGTCACACTGTTCAAGTGTGTGACATATATTTGTCACTTTTAAATGCATATCGTGACTAATGCTTCAAACTTACTTTTCAGTTGTCACACATTTCAAATTCATATGTGGCTAAATATCCAGCAAAAAATAGCAGTCACTTTTAAATAATGTGTGACAAACTTGACTATATGATTTAGCCACATACACAATTACTTCATGTGACCATATATGGATTTTGGTCACACTGTTCAATTGTGTGACATATATTTGTCACATATGTATATATATAGTGTGACTAATGTTTCAAACTTATATGTATCTGTCACACGTCCCAAATTATAAGTGACTAAATAATCCAAAAAAATTTTACCAGATACCTCTAGTCAAAAAAATATTCAAATGTATGACAATGAAATTCCGAAATGGTCATACAAGTCGGATCAACTGTGGTTGTTTATTTTATTCTAGTACATTTAGTCACATAAATATGTTACTATGTGGTCGTTCAAAATACCAAATGTGTGACGAAATCCCATATCTGTACTAGTGCATTTTCATTTTGATTAAAAGGTTTAACAAAGTAAACTTGTAAAATGTAAATAGTAGCTAGCTAAGTAATGTTAATTAAGAAATAATTAGTTAGTTAATGAGTTACTAAAAATATTTGATTACTTGTGTTGTAATAAGACACATTTTTATTATTTGTAAAACATATTAATTTTACTTTGACACCTAATGTGACACTTTATTTGTTTTTAACACATAATGTGGCACTTTTCTTAAAATGGCTAAAATACTACTCCCTCCGTCCCATATTAAGTGTCCACAATGGAATCTTGGGATGTCCCAAATTAAGTGTCCATATTGTATTCCAACCAATGAGAAGAGACTTTAGTGGGTAATAATAATATTTGATTGGTGGAGAGTGTAGTTAGTGGAATTTTCTAAAACTTTGTGCATTTGAAAAGTGGACACTTAATATGGGACGGAGGGAGTATTTGTGAACAAATAATTTGTACCATATAATGAAATCTATTTATGTTTTAGTAAAACTCGTAGCTATATATATAAAATGCTTAGACAAGAATTATACTTTGCTAAAATAAAGTTTATAATTGTCGTTAACAAAATATAACAAAGATCTTAAAATATAAATAACGTTTTTAGACGATATTTGTATTAACATGACCATTTGATTGGAATTGTGTGAATTAGATTTTGTGTACAATTACTATTTGTTTATCCAAACATTACAATCACTCCAATGAAATAGAGCAAGGTTTTCAAGATCGGGATTCTACCTAGGATCGTTTTCGTCTTTGCAAGACCGTGATCGTAAGATCAGATCGGGATCCTAAGATCCTACTATAATGCTATTTTTTTAATGATCTTTATAATATTATTCAAATCTACAAATTATTATATATTATAAACATGAAGTTATATGAATATTTCATGAAAATGTTGTTATAAATTATGAATATGAAATATTTAAGAAGAATCACCTATTGTTTTTTAAATTATATAAAACCATAAACCATAAATTTGTAGTTTTTTAGTTTGCGGTTTGAGAAAAGTAAGATCGGATCGGAGTAGATCTTAAGATCCTATGGTCAATATCAGGATCCTATAAGATCTTAAGCTTGTTAAGATCCTACGTAGGATCCGGATCGTTTTTGCTTCATAGAATCGTAAAATCGTAAGATCCTAAGATCAGGATCGGGATCTTAACAACTATGAAATAAAGAACTAGTTCCAAACAAGTGTTTTTTAATTATTGATTGCAAGCTTGTTTATTTCAACCTTATTAAAACTTTTTTTTTTTTTTTTTTTTTTTTTTTTGAACGATAAGTTTTATGGTATTTTGGGACGTGATAACCACTTTACCACTTTTTTGTTGCTTATTAGTAAACTTGATTCTACAAATAAAAAACACTCAAATTCTAGTGAACGACATTGGCTTACCAACCCAACTAGCTCACACGATATGGTATACTTGCCCGAATGCGTTATTATCATTTAACAAGAAATTACAAGACTCCTCCGACCATCAAGCATTTTTCGTTTCACCATTTATCGTTTGTATATGTACACACACGTATACATACACACGCACGCGCAACTTCATTTCGTGTCTTTTTCATCCTCCGACTGTAATAGACAAATCACACAAATAAATAGGTAACAAAACGTTAAACTACTATTATCTTTTGCAATTTCACATTTTCTAAGTGTTTTCCATTATGGTTAATATATTCCTGATTGGATTAAGCCTATAGTAATTATGATGTCAACTGCAACTGCTTATTAGATATTAAATATTACAATCACTGACTTACATAATCCAATTTGCAAGCAACAAAAGTTACGCATCGGAAGCAAAACGCGGATTTGAATTCCTCGTTCATATCATAACAAACATAATATTTTTCTTGTGCATCTTCACCAAAAAGAGTATAAGAAAAAACACAATTCCACAACAACACAGACAATAACGAATGCACCTCCTACAGGCCGGGACAGTTGTATCAAAAGAAACTAGATCATTTACCGGTCCTTGTAACCCCAGTAATTTCCTCCATTCATCGCCCTCCAGTCAGTATTAAAATTGACTTATTGAAAACGGGGTCGTGTCGATCGAAGTAGCTTGGGAATTATCATCAATTGGCATCATTGCAGGCCACACGAAAGAAGGTTTGAAGGGTGGGACCTGTGGTGCAGCATAAGATCCTGACAATATTTGCACAATGGCATGTGTTTGCGGCCTCTCGATAGCAATTGGGTGCGAGCAAGCTAACCCTAATAACAATAGTCGTTGGGCTTCCTCTTTGTCATAAAATCATCTTGAATCCGTTCATCAACTACATCCAAGATACGTCCTTCTCGGTACAACGACCATACATAGTCAACCATGAATTCGAACCCGTTGATTTTTGTTCCGGGGCGTTTACCAGAAACAACCTCAATCAGCAATGCACCAAACGCATAGATATCCGAATACTGAGTGGCTTTTCCTGTGAGGAAGCATTCGGGGGCAATATAACCGATGGTTCCAAGCACACCTTCGGCTTCGGCATAGGATGTTTTCTCATTGTCGAGGGCACGCGCAAGGCCGAAATCACCAAGACGGGCATTGAAATGAGAATCAAGCATGATGTTGCTCGCTTTGATGTCACGATGAACAACTTTTTGGTCATATTCGTAGTGCAGGTAGTTTAGGGCAGAGGCGACACCAGCTAATATTTGGCAACGAAGTGTCCACTTTAAGATGTCACCCGTCCTCGTGAATAAGTGCATGTCGAGACTTCCTTTTTGCATGTACTCGTACACTAGAAGGAGCTTGCCGTTCTTGTGACACCATCCTGCACCAATTTAATAGACATTACCCACAGCATCATTAATTAAACGTACTTATAAACGAAGTAGGGTAATAACATGATCTAAGAAGAGGTGACAATATGAGCATGTTGAGTATCATCTAAAATGGATTGTATTGAAACACGTCAACTTGGCTTAACATATACTCCCTCCGTCACATATTAAATGTCTTGTTTGACTTTTTAAAGTCTTTCTTTCTCAAATTTGACCTTATTTTTATTTTTTTTTATTTTTTTGTGTAATATAATACTTGATACAAAATATATGAATTAATTAATTTTTAAATGTATTTTCATTGCGTATAATTTTTATCAAATACTATATAACATAAGTAAATATTTAAGGTCAAAGTTAATAAAGAAATAATTGAAAAGGCAAACATGGACATTAATATAAGACGGAGGGAGTATTCTTTTTCAAATAATTAAAATTAATCTAATCATGGAACACACTAATATTATTACAATAATATCCCATATTTTCAAGCAACATAATATTAATTAGAAGTTTTATCATGTTATATTGCTTTTATATTTTGTTCAAATAGTTTAGACATTGAATTTTTTAAATCATTTTATATTTTGCTTCAAAGTATATCACTTTGTATTGTAACACTTTCGTTGTGTTAGGTATGTTGTACGCAAAGTGACAAAGTAAAATATTTTTTACAACAAAAAGAATTTTGTTTCGTTTGTGTACATTTATATAATGTAATGATTTATTACAAGGAATGACCTATTACATTAATGTAGTATTTGGTATATTGTAATCAAAGTGAGAATGAAAATGATTATTATGATAGAAATGAAAAAATCTAGTTTGTTTACAATTATACAATGTAATGATTCATTACAAGGAATGATTCATTACACCAAAAACTATCATTTGCATTCCTTAGAGTCCCGTTATTTTTTTATTATGTTTTTTTCATTCCATCTTGTAATAGAATTAAAATTACATAAAAGTCTATCATTAATTAACCACATTAAATAATTTCCTATCACCAATGAGCATTTTAGTCTTTTTCTTATCGATTTCATTTCATCCTATCATACCAATTAAACATGATTAATAACACTAATCAATCATTACATTACATCATTTTATTTCATTATGTCGTTTATTCCGTTATACAAAACAAACCCTAAAATCTACCATTTTGATTCCGTAAGGGTCCCATACTTTTTTTTTTCATTCCATCTTGTAATGGAACTAAAATTACAAAAAAGTTCTTCATTAACTAACCACATTAAATAAACTTATTATCATAAATGGGGTATTTTAGCCTTTTTTTTATCGATTCTATTATGCCTTATCATTCAACCCAAACATGATTAATAACAGTAATTAATTATTGCATTACATAATTTATTACATTACGTCATTTATTTCATTCATTTGAAATTTCATTTCGTTTTACCAAACGAACCCTTTAGTAGTAAAAATTAGTGTGAGATGAGACACTTAGCTATATTAAGTTTTAAACCCTAAAGAAACTTGTGTGTTTTATGTTTATGAAGGCATTTTTTAGTCCGTTTGTTCAAATCATCAAAAGAAACTCAGGACAACTAGGGCTGTTCACGAACCGAGCCGAACCGAGCGAGGGTCTGCTCGAACTTGGCTCGGTTTAAAACCGAGCGGCTCGGCTCGGATCGAATTTAGATAACCGAGCGGGAAATGGTTGCTCGAACTCGGATCGGTTTCTAAACGAGCGCTCGGTTCAACTCGTTTTCGCTCGAATTATATATTAAAAATGGAAGCCATCGATCTAAGCTCATCTCGATTTATTAACAAAGATTCGTTCAAAGGAGCTAAACCACAAGATATAAACATCATAGATCGATCTATTAGAAGATTAACTTCTTTTAATATTCGAACCTTTAAAGAAAAGAACATAAACCAATTCAGTCCACTCTTTCTTTCGCTCGTTTCAAGAATAACAAAATAAGAAAATCGAAATCACATAACAAAAGACTAGATCTCAGTTGTGTTCAACCTTAAATAAATCTTTAAAAAGATCTTAGGTTTTTTTAACAACTCATCATCACAGATCTTGTAAAAGCGCCAAGGCTTCATTTTTCTTTATCCGAAAACTTAAAATAAGAACAATAACAAGAGTGTTATCATTCTTTCTTTCCTTTCGGTTTGGAAATCACAACACAAGTAAAATATAATCAAACCTACCCGAGGCTCGCGTGCTTAAGCAGAAGGAAAATCATAGAAGATCTCTTGTGTTGATTATTTGTGGTTTGATTCAAGAAGTAGGATTATTGTTTGTATTTGTGATCGGATTGATTTTGAAAATCAAAGGGTCGAATTGTTTTGTGGCTGACATTGTTATTGAGAGAAAACTTGTGTTAGCTCGCTGCGTATTTTTTATGAAAAGTGATTAGGTTTGCTAAAGATTAGGGTAACTGAATTAAGGTGTGTTATATAGCGTGGTATTAGGGTAAGTAAGAGTGGATTTACTGGATTTCATTGGGCCGTGTTATATCAATATATCTTGGACTTGAGTTAATCTTTCTTGGGCCGCATAAGTTGACATTTGATATATTGGATTGAGCTGCAGATTTGTTTTTCAACTTATCTAATTTATTTGTTAGCTGACATTTTTTTGTGTTGATAAGTGGTTTGTGTAGGCTAAAAATATTTTGGGTAAATTTATATTAAAAAATAATAAGCTTAAAAAAATTCGAGCGAGCGACGAACGAGCGGACCTATGCTCGTTGCTTGTTTCGTTTATAAATCGAACCGAGCCGATCGGCTCGGTTACAACCGAGCGATAATCGAGCGAGCGAATTTTCGAGTATTTTTCGAGCGAGTTACAAACGTGTTTCGAACGTCGAGTTTTTTGGACAGCCCTAAGGACAACCATGTACAAATTAAAAGGATGAAAGATAATAAGTTTAATTTAAGTAGACTGCGTAAACCATTTTTGTAATTGACTTTAAAGAATAAAATAAATTTGCATGTGGGTGGAAGGTTCATAATAAAGGAAGGTATATAAAAGAAGAATAGTTATTGTATTCACTAATGAAAACAACGAGCATGGAAGCCCGTGCGTTGCAGCGGGTTGTTCAGATAGTTGGTTTTTGTTGTACGATATGTGTTTTACGTTTTGTAGGTTCACAATTATTTCGTGATTTTTTTTTTATTTTATTATTATTTTTTTTTTTGCTTATTTCAGAGTCACGAAAAAATGACCCATTAAATCATTCAATTCCTTCGAAGGATATTTCTAATGGAATTAGTACATTTTCTCTATTCATTCAACCAGCACAACATAGAAAGCACGAAACGTAGTGTATTTGTCAAAAATATTGATTTTTGAAATATTGCAAATTTATACTCGTTTTTATTGTAAAAATTATTTCGTGAACAATGGCGCAAGTTTCGTAATTTTTTGAGTCCGTTTGGTATGTCGAATGAGCCCCGAACCGTTTTCGTGAAAAGTATTGCCAAGATTGCAAGAATACCCCCTCCGCCCTTAAGTTTGATTTTCCACCCCCACATCTTGTATTTTCATTTCTAACCCTGAACCTTTAATATTTAAACCCATTATTTTTATTTTTATTTCATTTTTAACACTAATAAATAATCTCTCTCTCTCCCCTTTCTCTCTCTACACCGCCGGCCACCAAATAACTTCCGGCGACCACCGTGCCGGAAATTTTTCCGACGACCTTTTTTCTTTGCCGAATCGATAGATCGGCTTATTTATTCCATTTCTGGAGATTTTGAGCCTTCGGCTCCCACCACAACAGCACCCACGCGCCACTACCGTTCCTGCCTTCATCACCGAGCCACCACCGTACACCCCGCCACCTTCTTCTTTCGGTAAAAACCCCTCACGCGCTTTATTTTTCTCATTTTTAATAATATTTTTCAAACCCTAATTTATATTTTCTTTTAAATTTGATTAATAAAATGTTTTATTAATAAAAATAGTTTTAACAATTTGTTAAAAACTCGCCTACTCACCGAGTCAACTCGGTGAGGGTTTGTGTATTTTGATTATTTTGATGTTCTTTTGTGTTGTTGTTATTTAATTGTTGTTTATATTTGAGGTCCGGTTGGGTTTGTTGTCTCGGCAGTCAAGGAAAGGCCAAGCCGTGACTCACGGCGAGGCGAGGTGATGTTTAGGATTAGTTAGTGATGTAGTTTTGGGTTGGTTTTGAACCTGTGAATGCGGCTTTGGATTGTTTATGTCGATTTGAATATTTTGATAAAAAGGTAATATAAGTTTAGTGTTAGGATTAAAGATAGTGTTGTCGAGTTTGTGGTTGTCTATTTGAATATTGTTGCGTTGGGTTTATGGTGGCACGATGGAGACCATGGTGGTGGTGACAGCCATGGAGGCTGTGGTAGCCTGTGGGTTGACGAAGGCGTTTGATGTATCTGGAAAACTCCAGATGATATGATGCTAAATATTTGGCGGAGGGGGGGGGGGGGGGGGAGAGGATTTATCAGACTGGATTTCTGGGCTTTCTGCTGCTGCTATTTGGGTTGGGTGGGATGCAACTAACGGCCCATGTACTGTAGATGCACTGTTTTTCACTGTAGCACAATGAAGCATGTTTTTCACTGTTGCAAATTTCTGACCTTTTAATATATAGTATAATGTTTGTTTTGTCAAGGCAGAAAATAAAATTAATCTAATCTTGTAGATAATGATGTAAGAATGTCAACTAGCACGATATCTAATTAACATTAACATACTAATTAGTCCACTGAAATTATAATAAATGAGTAGAGAATAAACATGTTTTTTTTTAACTGTAGTTGTTTTTTGTTGTAAGGTAGTTTCTTCTATACTTGTTAGGTGATCTAGTAGACCCTCGTATATAAATTTGTTCTTGCTTGTTAGGTACGTCGTTCGGGTAAAGAACTAAAGATTCATTGATATTCTTCTCCCACAAGTCTTGCTGCAACCCTTATGCATAAATTTATATATACGCTTCAATGCTCATTTATCTTCCCAAGGTTACTGAACTAACGTTGGAAAGTATATATATTATATAATGTTCTGCTAACATGAGCTATATATACCATTACATATTTCAAAAATATTATTTGGATTCAA
The DNA here is from genome assembly GCA_021014915.2 of Artemisia tridentata subsp. tridentata. Taxonomy (NCBI): domain Eukaryota; kingdom Viridiplantae; phylum Streptophyta; class Magnoliopsida; order Asterales; family Asteraceae; genus Artemisia; species Artemisia tridentata. Next base: position 126,144,109 of record CP139505.1, on the reverse strand, counting down.
AAGTTTGTTTGATGAATAGTACGTATCAAACTCTCTATAAATGTATTCAACTTGATATTTTTTCTTTTGTTATGTACTCAACTTTTAATTTTCTTATTGTATGTATCAAACTCTCTAATCTTGTGTCATTCTTTTAATATTTCTTATTGTATGTATCATTAGTGTTAAGTGTTGTATTAGTTAAGAGATACTACATTTTTGGTCCTTATGGCTTGCCGGGTGTAACACTTTTAGTCCATTTATTTTGTCTCCAATACATAACCTTAGTTAGTCTGAAATACATAACCAGCGCCCACCACCACCACTACCACCACCCACCACCGCCATCCACCACCGCCACCCACCACCACCACTTACCACCACCAATCACCACAACCATGCAACACCCACTGCCACCACCACCACCATCACTTACAACCGCCACCCACTTCCACTGTCGCCACCCACCGCCACCACCCATCACCACCTACCACCACCACGACTACCAATCACCACCACGGCCACCCACCATTACCTACCACCACCACTACCAATCACCACCACCACGCACCACCGCCACCCACTGCCACCACCACCACCTACCACCACTCCTCACCATTACCCACGCCACCACCATATACCACCGCCACCCACCACCACCACTTACCACCACCACCATACACCACCCACTGCCACCACCACCACTCAACACTGCCACCCACTGCATTACCGCCACACACCACCACCACACACCACCACACGCCCCACCACCTACCACAAGCACTACCAATCACCACCACCACGCACCACCGCCACCCACTGCCACTGCCGCCACTGCCACCACTGCTACCCACCACCACCACCAACAACCACCACCACCTACCCCCACCACTCACCACCGCCACCCACTGCCACCACCTATCACCACCATCACTTACCACCACCACTACCAATCACCACCACTGCCACCCACCATACCTACCACCACCACTACCAATCACCACCACCATACACCACCACCACCCACTGCCACCACTGCCACTACCAATCACCACACCACGTACTACCGCCACCCACTGCCACCACCGTCGGTGGTGGCGTGGGAGGAGGTGGTATTTGCTAGTGGTTGGTGGTAGTGGTGGTGGTTGGTGGTGGTGGTAGGTGGAAGTGGTGGCAGTGGGTGGCGGTGGTGCATGGTGGTGGTGATTGGTAGTGGTGGTGGTAGGTAGTGTTTGGTGGCAGTGGTGGTTGGTGGTGGTGGTGGGTGGCAGTGGTGCGTGGTGGTGGTAACTAGTAGTGGTGGTGGTGGTGGGTGATGGTGGGTGGTGGTGAGTGGCGGTGGTGGGAGTGGGTGGCGGTAGTGGAAGTGGGTGGCGGTGGTGTGTGTTGGTCGTAATTGGTAACGGATGTAGGTGGTGGTGGGTGGCGGTGGTGGCAGTGGTTGGCGGTGGTAAGTGGTGGTGGTAGGTGGTGGTGGTGGTGGGCGGCGGTGGTGGCAGTGGGTGGCGGTAATGGCAATAGGTGGCGGTGGTGTGTGGTGGTGGTAATTGTTAGTGGTGGTAGGTGGTGGTGGGTAGCGGTGGTGGCAGTGGGTGGCGTTGGTTTCTTGGTGGTGGTGATTGGTAGTGGTGGTTGTGGGTGGCGGTGGTAGCAGTGGGTGGCGGTGGTGCGTTGTGGTGGGAGGTTGTGGTGGTGGAAGGTGGGTGGGTGATGGTGGTGGTTGGTGGTGGTGGCAGTAGGTGGTGCATGGTGGTGGTGGTGGGTGGCGGTGATGGATGGCGGTGGTGGGTGGTGGTGGTGGTGGGCGGTGGTTATGTATTTCGGACTAATTGAGGTTAAGTATTAGAGACCAAACAAATGGACTAAAAGTGTTATACCCGGCAAACCACAAGGACCAAAATGTAGTTAACTCTTAACAAATACAACACTTAGCACTAATGATACATATAATAAGAAATATTAAAATAATGATACATACAATAAGAAAAATTAGAGGGTTTGATATATACAATAAGAAAATTAAAAGTTGAGTACATAACAAAAAAAAAGTGTCAAGTTAGATACATTTTTAGACAATTATCCCTAAATTAAATAGTATGCACTCATTAGTAAAACATTTTCTTAAACCAATTTTTATTGGTGTTTGCATATAAGAATAGTACGACTAAATAAAGACATAGCAACACATATAGAAACTTACCTAATAATCGAACAAGATGTTTATGCCTCAAACGATTGATGATCGTAAGTTCAGCCAAGAAATCATATTCCCCTTTTAAACTTTCCCTTGAAAACCATTTTACAGCTACCTCTCCTTTATCCTCCGGCAACAACCCATAGTACACCACACCGTAACCACCTTGTCCCAACTTTCGTTTCTCATTGAAATTGTTTGTTGCTTTCTTGAGTTCCTTAAACCGAAATTCCTTAGGCATTCCAGGCAGTGTCCTCAACCGGTTCAATATATATGAGTTCGACCTATCCACTAATCTCCTCTTATACCAATAATAACCGAAATATGCCCCTAACCCCAACACTACAACTAACGGTATCCCAACACTAAGTAATAGCGTCATTAACAAACTCTTTGAGTTAGAGTCGGATTCCGTGATATGATGTACCGATATGTTCCACCGTAGAACACAGTTTAGCTCAACAAACTTCCCAGTAGAAGCAGCAAAACCGAAGTAGGAATACTTGTGAACGGTTTCTTGTAAATTAAGTGGGTATATAATGATTGGGGTGTTCGGTTTAGGTGGGGTCGGTGATTTATCGGTTTGGCTGGCAATGTAAACACACATAAACTTCTGGAGACCATTGTACTCAATCCAAACGTTGTGAAACACTGGTTGTGGGGATGCTAGAGTAATATTTCGCGGTGTTAATGATTCAGATACGACAGAATCGATAGAATGGATGTTGAGACCAAATATGGTTATTATCTGGATCGAAAGGTTGTTTGACTGTGTCCAACTCGACAGCTACGATGCCGTTTGTGGTCTGGTTGTCCTTATCAGGGTTTGTGAGTCCAAGGTATTGACCATAACTATTATCTGGTATGCCAGGAGTTGGAGATATTACGAAGGCTAACCCTTCACCAGGTGTACTATTCATGTTGGGGGTCGGCGAGATGCTGACAAGAAAATAGGTATCAAACGAGGCAACTGAGTTGTCGTCGTCCCATAGTTTGAACTTTTCCTTTAACATGATCCGACCTGATTGGTTCCTGAGGTCGAATTCTGGGTTGCCGGAGTCGGGTGTTATTTGGAGGGCATCATTGTTTATGGTCGCATTGTTTTCGGTTTGTAGTTCTGGGTTGACTTGGTCTATCATGGATCGGTTAAAAGTGAGGTAGCTACGGGTAAATGTTTCGAACTTCGCTACCACGCTGGCTAAGCAAAGAAAGATCACGGTAGTTCTTAGGGCTGCCTGTGGTACTGCCGCCATCTCATATAGTGATTAATAACGGTGATCTGGGTGGGTTTGAGGGGAAGAGAGGAGTAGATATGGTGGGGATATTTTACGTTTTAAATCGGTAAAGGAAGAGGTTGTCGTTGCTTGGAAACTGCCGTGATATTTCTTTGTTTAGCCAGTGATAGACCAAGTCAATATAGAACTAAAACCCGAAAACTACGCGCGCGACCATAAACACAATGATAGACCAAGTTGAGATACCTCATATTCTCTATAACTAGATATATTGCCCGCACACACGCGGGTTTTTTTCTAATCTTTTAAATAAGTTATTATTTTTAATTTCGGGTTTTAATTATTTTTTTTGATGAAGTAGTTAGTGGTTATATAGGGTTTTATTTTCAATAAGCTTTTACACGAAATTTCATAAACCAAGATATTCGATTAAGATAGCTCAAGTATGTATTGTCAGAATTCTCATAAACTTACGATGATTTTTTTAATAAAATTTTAAAATTGTGGCTGTGGTGAGTGTGTTTTTTTTTTTTTTTTTTTTTTTTTTTTTTTTTTTTTTTTTTTTTAAAGATTTGAATAAACTATTAGATGGTTTAGTGATTAAAAGTTGTTGTGCTAATACCTGTAGTATGTTGATAAAGTTTTTTGTGTTTTGTTAAGTGGTTATATATGTTTGTGACTTGATAAGATGATTGATAGTTATTTAGGGGGCTATGTATCCTTTTGTACTGATGTTTATTGTATGTATATAGTTCTTTTCCTTCTTTGTTGTATATATTTGGGTGTATCAAACGTCACTTATGATTCATGGTTTTTGCATACTCGGATCATTGTCCAAGTTGGGAGTGTGTGTGCCACCTCCCTCTCCACTTGAGGGGGAGTGTAAAGAATAGAAGGACTGTTTTTGTACATATTGTATAGTTTAGGGACTTAATTGTAATGTTTTCTCTTTAAATGTTGGATTCCCTCTCATTGAGAGATAACAGAAGAAAATAAACTTTCCCTACATCTCATTTCTCTCTCACTTTTTCCCCAATTCTGCCATTGTTGACACATACCAAATAGGATTCCATAATAATTTTAAGTAGAGTTGGTTATTAAACTGTTACTCTATGTTCTTTGAAGGTATTGTGCGCGACCGCATGGTGTGTTTGGAGCTGTATTGGAACGTATTTTGATGCTCTTCTGTGGCCGTGACAACACACAACAAACGTCACTTTTCCCTCGTGACCCACGATGGCTGGAATAATGATTTTTTAGAAGGTAGCAAGGGGTGTGAAACTTGTTGTTTTTGGTTCTAAATCCCTGCATTATGAATTTATGATATCTCGTAAAGTGTGAATCTGGTCTTATGTGCCAACCTGAACCAAGTATGAAGTAATCAGGTCTTCACATCCAATTTTATGGGTCGCTTCCACTGGTTAACATGCCCGAGAACGATCTTGAATTTATATATACAAACTACCACCTACATTTGCAAATCTTTCGGTTCTTGTACTAATCATAGCAGTTGCACTCCGTTTCAACTATCGGTTAACTCACCATAGGATTGTTTTTATTATTATAAAGGCTACCTTATCTATAGGATTGTGGTAGATTTTTTTATTTTTTTTTTATTATTTTTTTTTTATAATTATTATTTATTATTATTATTATTATTATTATTATTATTAGATTGCTTTATTATTATTATTATTATTATTATTATTATTATTATAAGGGTTTCGTCATTGATCCTGTAAACCTGTGTTTGCTTGATATTATTAGTAACCAAACTTAGCAATAATATCAAGTAAACACAGGTTTACAGGAAAAAGATAATTACTTTTTCCTTCCTCCTCTACCACTTTGTATTACAGATTTCCCATTACTATTGGGGTTCAATGCAGTTGATGCGACTGCAGTATTATTTTCCTTTTCTGCCATAACCAATTAACAATAGAAGTATCAGAAGCGAGATGACAGTGTGCCCATGGTTCCACAATTAAGTTGGCAATTTTGACCCATTTACTTATAAATAGTTTGTTTATGATTCTGTTTATCTCAAAGTGTTTAGATCCAAAAACTTAACTAAAAAGTGAAGGGGTCAAATGGGTGTAAAGTTGCTCAAAGTCTAATTAAAATGCATATGACTCCGAGTTGTTTTTATTCAACGATTTTACAATATTAATGTGACAATGCTGTTTTCGTGATCAAAATCAACACTCTTACAGATATACTATTCGTAATAAAAATAATGTTAGGATCTCTGGGAAATAAGAGTTTCATTGTTGCTGCCGATAGTGTTAAGCTGGTTCCTGCCGATAGCTTTGGTTCCTGCTGAAAGCTCATTGCTGCCGACAGTGTTATCTTGTTCCTGCCGATAGTGTTGTTGCTGCGGATAGTATTATTTGTTATCCGTATATTTAGAATGTTTGTTAAGATTTATTTTTAGAAGAGATTGTTGTTTATCTCTTCACACGTTTTCTTGTAGAACGGGTTAGGGTTAGGTGATCTTATTAGTATAAAAGATAAACCCGTCTATGAGTTTATGTACACCTTTAACGTTTTCAATATTCAATATCACAATTCTTAGTTCATAGTTTGATCCATAGAGGATCATTGTCGTTTAGAGTTTTCTTCTTTATTATACTTGCTGTTTAGTTTCCGCATAAACGCTTGTATAGCATACAGAGGTTCTTGTTTATACCAAGCTCAATCAAGCTCGAAGTACTCGATCCTACAAGTGGTATCAGAGCCTGGTAAGGATCTCTGATAAAGAAGAAAAAGGTCGATCTCATATCTCTTAACCCTCTCTCAATGGAAGACGAAATCCCTCAAAACAATGTCATTAACCCTGAAGAACAACAACCCAAACCTGAAACCTCACAAGTCCAAACACAAATCCTCACCACCATGTCCACCAACAATGCTAAATTCCCATATCTGAAGAAAGATGAGTATGAAGTCTGGGCTATGAGAATGGAATATTGGATCACAAACACTGATTACAATCTGTGGAATGTGATTCTTAAGGGAAATAGTAAGAAGAATACTGGAAGGGATAATGATGGCAATATCTATATAGAGCCACCTGTTACTGCAGAAGAACACCTTGCTGTTCAAAGGGAAACCAAGGCAAGAACCCTTCTACTTCAAGCTATTCCAGAAGATCATATGAGTGATTTTCATCACTTGGATGATGCTAGAAAGATCTGGCATGCTGTAAAAGCCAGATTTGGAGGGAATGATGAATCCAGAAAGATGAGAAGGTCTATGCTCAAGCAAGAATTTCAGGAATTCAAGATCTCTGAGGCTGAGGGGATTCATAAAGGGTATGACAGATTCCACAAGATCCTTAGCCAACTTAACCAGTTGAAAGCTAGGCCGGACGATGAAGATTGCAACACCAAGTTTCTGAGGGCTTTGCCACCATCCTGGTCTCAGGTTTCCATAACACTCAAAGCCAAAGGAGGTCTGGATTATATGAGATTTGATGATCTGTACAACAAGTTGAAAACCCTTGAACTGGATATCAAAGGATATTCCACCTATACACCTCATACTCCAACCCATACTGCTTTTGTTAGTAACTCTGGTGCTAACAAAGCATCATATGGAAACAGTCCAACACCATCAACTTCATCAATCTCCTACTCACCTGTCACACCAAAAGCTCAAACCAGATCTGAGAATCTTGTAGTGGATGTGCTCCATTCATTTGTTGCTGAAAGTACACCACAGCAGAAGATTGTGTATGATGATTTCAATCAGGTTGATGAATTGGATATGGAAGAGATGGATTTAAGATGGCAGGTGGCTTATGATATCGTTGAAGTTGGATAGGTTTGAAAAGAAGGCAGGTAGAAGGGTCAATTTTGATGGACAGGAGCCTGCCAGGTTTGACAGAAGGAAGGTGAGGTGCTATAAATGTTCTCAAACAGGACATTTTGCTAGGGAATGTACAGACAAGAAGGTGGATGATAAAGCTCGGTATTCTGCTTTCAGAATTCAAGAGTTGGAGTCAGAGGACCCCAAGGCTTTAGTATCTGTGGATTCGATGGTAGACTGGGAGCATCATGAGAAGGCTGTTGCAAGTGGATCAGATAAGGTCTTTGGGATGGTAGCTGGATATGGTGAGAAGATTCAAGTGGCTGGTCAGTTTGGAATGATGGGTCATCCATCTCAGGTACAAAACTGTCCATTTGGTTGTGATTCTAGATATGATAAATTGAAACAGGAATTTGATGTTATAGAAAGTGAAAATAAGGATAACTTTATTCAACTTAAGGCTCATAAAAAGGCTGTTAAAACTTTAGAACAACAAAAGGTCTGGTATCAACAACAACAGTCTGCCTATGAAGTAAAAATAAAGGTTTTGGAAAGAGATTTAAAAAATGCTATTAATGAGTTTAAACATTCTGAAAGGGAAAAAGCTAAGGTAGTGTTAGAAAATCAGGATTTACAATCTAAGCTAGATAATTCCTTGGCTAGATTTGATAAGTGGAAAGAGTCATCCACAAACCTTCACAGGCTTATTGATAGTTCTATGTCGTCAAAAACTAAAAAAGGTTTAGGGTTCGGTGACCTGGTAGGGCCAAATCAGTATTATGACCCTAATGAGTATAGTGTTTTTAACCCAGAACCTGTAGATTATAGAAAGCCTGTAAAGTATGTGAATGAGGGAGGGATGAATGATGTTCCTCCACCTATAACTGGAACATTTAAGCCTGCTAATCCTTTTGATGACTTTGATGATTCACAAATGATGTATGGCAAACAGGCAAAGGACTTGCCTAATCTTGATTGTGACTCTAATGAATTTGTCTCTTGTTCTTACAGTGACAAATCTTCAGAAATCAAGACTAATGACTATGCCACATGTGGATCAAGTGACAAGTCAGCTTCAATAAAGTCAGAAGATCTCTCCTCAGAAGTAGCTAATGATGAATCTCAATCAAAGACAGCTGCATTTGAAGATATTTCTTTTGATAGTGTTAAAAACAATAATGTTTCTGGTTGTGGTTATGTTTCAAACAATTCTAGTTGTGGTTCTGTTTCAAACAATTATGATTGTGGTTTTTATTATGTTAAGGATAATTTTGTTTCATGTGTTGGTTTGAATAATTCTGTTTGCAATGAGAAAGTTATTGTTAAGAAAAAGACCCCTAGAAAGAAATCTTGCTTTGTGTGTCGTAGTTATGATCATCTTATTAAAGATTGTGACTATTATGAGAAACAGATGGGTTTGAATGCATGTCAAAATAGGTTTGTATGAAAAAATGTGAATGATATTCCCCCTTATATTCCTCAAGCAGCAAGGAGAACTTCAGTTGCTACTGGCAAGCCAGTTCCTGCTGGTAAGCCTGTTGCTGCCGATAAGTTCATTCCTGCCGATAAGCCTGTTGCTGCTGTGTATTCAGTTCCTGCCGGTAGGATCAATCCTGCTGGTTGGAGAAGCAATATGGCTAGACCTTTCAGAAGACCTACTAGTTCTTACTTTCAAAATAATTTGAGACCTGTTTGTTTTGACACCATGCACAAGGGAGGGGCAAGATGGAAAACTGCTGTTAAGTCCTCAGCAGGTTGTTCTTGGAAAATTACTAACCAAAATATGAAAATAGGGTCCAAGATCAATGGTGGATCTCATCAATCTCCAGGGTTTAATTCTTATTGATCCACTAGGCAGGCTCAAGTCAGCAATGGCTTGAGTCTCTCTTGTATCTAATGTTGTATATGTATTCTTTTTCTCAGGATTTTCCTTTTAGAAGCAAAGATGTTGGAATTGTTGACAGTGGGTGTTCCAGGAGTATGACAGGGAATTTGGAAAGATTGCATGATTTTGTACCTTTGAATGGAGGTACTGTGACATTTGGAGGAGGAGATGGAATAATTTCTGGGAAGGGAACTATCAAGACTGCTAAGCTGGATTTTGAAGATGTACTTTATGTGAAGGAACTTCAAGACTTCAATTTGTTCTCTGTCTCCCAAATATGTGACAAGAAGAACAGTGTTCTCTTCACTGAGAATGATTGCTATGTGTTGTCCAAAGACTTCAAGCTGCCTGATGAAAGTCAGGTTGAACTTAAAGTTCCTAGGACTTACAATCTTTATAGCTTCAATCTTAGTGATGTTCAGCCTGAGGGATCACTTGCTTGTCTGGTTGCAAAAGCTTCTGTGGATGAATCTAATAAATGGCACAGAAGAATGGCCCATGTGAATTTCAAGACCATTAACAAGCTGGCTAAGAATGGGTTGGTTAAAGGGCTTCCTATGAAGATCTTCTCTAATGAGCATGATTGTGTTGCCTGCAACAAAGGAAAGCAGCACAAAGCATCATACAAGGCCATAAATGCTGTGAGCAACATCTCTGAGCCTTTGCAGCTTCTTCATATGGATCTTTTTGGTCCTACTTCTATCAAAAGTATTGACCATAAGAACTACTGCCTGGTGATTACAGATGATTTTAGCAGGTTTTCATGGACTTTCTTTTTGGGGACTAAAGATGAAACTTATCCAGTTCTTAGGGATTTTATTGCCTTAATAGAAAATCAGCTAAGTAAAAAGGTTAAGTCAATAAGGTGTGATAATGGCACAGAGTTTAAGAACTCTAATCTTATTGAACTCTGTGGGACTAAGGGAATAAAAAGGGACTATAGTAATGCTAGAACTCCACAACAAAATGGGGTTGCAGAAAGGAAAAATAGGACCCTGATAAAAGCAGCTAGGACTATGTTAGCTGAATCTAAGATGCCTACTATGTTTTGGACTGAAGCAGTTTGCACTGCTTGTTATGTGTTGAATAGGGTATCTATTACTAGTCCTCATAATAAAACACCTTATGAACTTTTGTCTGGGAAGGTTCCAAACATTAGTTACCTTAAGCCTTTTGGATGTCATGTCACTATTTTGAACACTAGTGATTACCTAGGCAAGTTTGATGGGAAGGCTGATGAAGGGTTTATTGTTGGATATTCTGCTCATGGTAAAGCCTATAGGGTTTATAATCTGTCCTCTAAGAGAATAGAAGAGACTCTCAACTTAAGATATCTTGAAGATAAACCTAATTTGCAGGGTGCTGGTCCAGAGTGGTACTTTGATCTGGATTATCTATCTGACACCTTAGGATATAATAGATTCAAATCAAATCTATCTGCTGGTACAAATGTTTCTCAAACTAACAATGCAGGTACCTCGGATGATGATTCTGATGTGGAGAGTGATGAACGACCTATAGTTGTTCCTTCTTTTCCCTCTAACAACATTTCAGGTTCAAAGCTCAAAGATTCTTTTGATATGGCTGGAGGTGATTCTAGTTATGCAGAAGATCTTGCTAGGCTTCAAAGACAAGAGTTTAATGCCAAAAGAGCTGCTGAGATGTTTGATTCTGGGTTTTCTAAAGAGACAGAGGAGATTCTGAGAAAGGCTGAAGCTGAAGTTAGAAGACAACTGAATTCAACTGGTGGTATTCATGTTCCTGCTGATCCCATTCCTGCTGAAAATGGATCTGTTCCTGCCGAACCTTCTAGAGTTTCTGCTGATGTTCCTGTGTCTTCTCCATCTATTGACACTCTGGGTGTTGTTAACTCCCCTGAAAGATTTCCAATTCCTTCTGATCTTGGAAATTCAGTTTCTTCAAGAGATAAGTTGAATGATCCTCATCATCAGTCCAGAACTGGTATTTTCACTTCTTCTTCGTATGATGATGACTTCAACCCCTCAATTACTAATCAGGCATCCTCCATTGAAGTCAATCCCATTGCTACCAAGAGGATCAATACTGTTCATCCTCAGTCTTTGATTCTTGGAGATATTAATTCCCCTGTTCAGACAAGAAGTAAACTTCAACAACCCAAGTTTGGAGAATCTGCTTTTCTCAGTTATATACAGGATCAGTTGAGGAGCAATCATACTGATTATTTACACTGTCTGTATGCTTGTTTCTTATCTCAAGTTGAACCAACTAGCATAGCTCAAGCTCTTACTAATGATGATTGGGTTGAGGCTATGCAAGAGGAAATGCAGCAGTTCCAGAATCAGAAAGTATGGATGTTGGTTCCTTTGCCTGCTGGAAAGCATGCTATTGGAACTAAATGGATTCTAAAGAATAAAAGGGATGCTAGGGGAATTGTGGTTAGAAATAAAGCTAGGTTGGTAGCTCAGGGTCATAGACAAGAGGAGGGGATTGATTATGATGAGGTGTTTGCACCAGTGGCAAGAGTTGAAGCTATCCGATTGTTCCTGGCTTTTGCTTCCTTTATGGGGTTTGTAGTATATCAGATGGATGTGAAGAGTGCATTTTTGTATGGCAGGATTGAGGAAGAAGTTTATGTTACTCAACCATAGGGATTTGTGGATCCTCAGAATCCTAATTTGGTTTACAAAGTGGTTAAAGCACTCTATGGTCTTCATCAAGCACCAAGGGCTTGGTATGCAAGGTTATCAGCCTTTTTGCTAAAACATGGTTACAGAAGAGGGGCTATTGATAAAACTCTTTTTATAAGAAAGAACTTCAAAGATATCATTCTAGTACAAGTTTATGTAGATGATATTATCTTTGGTTCCACTAATGAAGCCTGGTGCAGGGAGTTTGAAGAATTGATGAAGAGTGAATTTGAGATGAGTGCTATGGGTGAAATGACTTTCTTCTTGGGTCTTCAGGTTAAGCAGAAACCAGATGGGATCTTTATTTGCCAGGAGAAGTATGTTTATGACATGCTTAAGAAGTTTGATATGGAAAATGTGAAGGTTGCTACAACTCCTTTTGAACGTCCAAAGCCTAAGTCCAATAATGAACCTGATGCTGCTGTTAATGTTCATCTTTATAGGTCCATGATTGGATCACTCATGTATTTGACAGCTTCAAGACCTGATATCATGTTTGCTGTTGGTGCATGTGCTAGACATCAGGTTACACCATTGACTTCTAACCTAAATGCAGTTAAGAGAATCTTCAAGTATTTAAGAGGACAGCCAAAGATGGGACTTTGGTATCCTAAAGATTCTCCTTTTGTGTTGGAAGCCTATAGTGACAGTGACTATGCTGGAGCTAACTTTGATAGGAAGTCAACAACAGGAGGTTGTCAGTTTCTGGGTAGGAGGTTGGTTTCTTGGCAGTGCAAGAAGCAGACTATAGTGGCTACATCTTCTACTGAGGCAGAGTATGTTGCTGCTGCTAGTTGCTGTGGACAGGTACTTTGGATGCAAAATCAGCTGTTGGATTATGGGTTCAACTATATGAACACTAAGATTTTTATTGATAATCAAAGTACTATGTGTATTGTTAAGAATCCTGTTTATCATCAAAGGACAAAGCATATTGAGATTCGACACCATTTCATAAGAGATGCTTATGAGAAGCATCTTATTCAGGTGATTAAGATTCACACAGATGATAATGTTGCTGATCTGCTGACCAAGGCTTTTGATGGACCAAGGTTTAAACATTTGGTGGTCCATATTGGGATGGTAAATCCCTAGATGCTGAGCTTAAGGGGAGGATTGCAGTTTAAGGGGAGGATGAAGCTTAAGGGGAGGATGATTCTTGTTGTTGTTGTATATTTTCTATTGGTTTCTTTTCTTATTTTTCTTTCTTTTATTTTGGTGTGTTTCTTTGATTAAAAAAAAAAAAAAAAAAAAAAAAAAAAAAAAAAAAAAAAAATTCTTTGTATATTTTGTGTGCTAATAAGTGGTTTTGAAGCAACACCTTGCAGGTACAGTGTTGGTATTTACACCTGCACAATAAATGGTGCTCAACTCACCATGTCTTGCAGACAAGAAAGAGTTGGCTCACCATGAGGGTACGGCTCTGGTGTGATAATCAAATCCGTTTATAGCTGTAATAGCTTGCTCAAAGCTATAGGGTACTTCAACTCACCCATGATTAAGTTCTGAGAGTTGAAAATGGTTCTCAATTCACCATGGATGTAACCCTTTATGGGATCCAAAGGATTGGCTAGTCCACAAAAGTATGGTTTGTGGTAAAGACAATTGGTATCCATATTTGGTATTCAATTCACCAAGGTTTGTTGTAACCTAAGAATTGGCTAGTCCTGAGCAAACGGCTACAGGTAAAGACAAGTCAAATCCGTTTATAGTTGCTGATTTGCTAATAAATCAGATGGTTATCAATGTACCATGGTCTCACACACCTAAACATTGGCTACTCCAGTAGTGATGGCTATTGGTAAAGAGACATCAAATCCATTAATTTTCAATGATTCACCTCTCACAGGAGTTAACACACCTGGATGTGATGAGAATAGTATGAAACTTAAGTGATTTGATGTACATATTGTCATTAGTAGCAGCCAAGTTCAAGTGCAAGTCATGGTGACCAGTATGCATGTTTTGAAGAAGATTTCTTATTCCTGCTGAACTATTGAAGTTGCTGCTGGATGCTATAGAGGCTGGAATCTTGCAAGTTAGGGATTTTGACTGGTTACTACTTATTGCTGCTGCTAAGTCGCAGTCCTCAAGCCTGAGAAGTTCAAAGCTCTATCACAGTGGAATCTTGCAGGTTAACCTAGTCAACCTCAAGATTAGGGGAGGATTGTTAGGATCTCTGGGAAATAAGAGTTTCATTGTTGCTGCCGATAGTGTTAAGCTGGTTCCTGCCGATAGCTTTGGTTCCTGCTGAAAGCTCATTGCTGCCGACAGTGTTATCTTGTTCCTGCCGATAGTGTTGTTGCTGCGGATAGTATTATTTGTTATCCGTATATTTAGAATGTTTGTTAAGATTTATTTTTAGAAGAGATTGTTGTTTATCTCTTCACACGTTTTCTTGTAGAACGGGTTAGGGTTAGGTGATCTTATTAGTATAAAAGATAAACCCGTCTATGAGTTTATGTACACCTTTAACGTTTTCAATATTCAATATCACAATTCCTAGTTCATAGTTTGATCCATAGAGGATCATTGTCGTTTAGAGTTTTCTTCTTTATTATACTTGCTGTTTAGTTTCCGCATAAACGCTTGTATAGCATACAGAGGTTCTTGTTTATACCAAGCTCAATCAAGCTCGAAGTACTCGATCCTACAAATAAGAACACAAAGTTTCCAACCATACTAATACCATTTTGACCCGTTACCCACCCGTTTGGCCCCACCATCTTTACAACCTCTACACATCACATAAACAGGAGTATGAACCAAATCCATATCACAACTGCAACCTACATGTAAGCATGTAAGTGACTGATTCAGAAGACTGAAGAAATATACCGCGTCGTTGCTCTTCTAACTTTCTAAGATACTGATCAAGTTGTTCTAAGATACTGATCAAGTTGTTGAATATGAGCATCCACTTGAAAAAAATAGAACATTTCCAAACTTATTCCAGTTTCCAATAGACGAAATAATCTTAAAACACATACCAAAGAACGACACTTTTTAACCACAAACATTTCCAAATTTCGACACAACCACATGTATAAAAAGGTTAACAAAATGTACCAAATCATATGCTTGGACAGCTAGAGCGACCTTCTTATCAGCAAATCATGCAAAAACGATGAAGAAAATCAATTAGGCGACAAATAGAGGATTAGTAATGAACATGCATTATTGAAAACAAAGAACCCTTGCTGTGACAAACATTATCCAGGTGATGTTCAATGGCAGCAGTAGAGATGCTATTTTGCTTCATTAATTGGAGTGATTTAGCATTGCAATTTTAAGTAATTTGGATTTGAATGATTTCTTCTAATGTATTTTTTTCAGCTTAGACTTCCAAATTCAATGCTCAGGCAGCTCAAAAGACTTATTCTTCAACAGGAGCCGGTGTAGTACTTCGGGGCTGTAACTCAAAGTGGTACCAAGCCAGTTAACTATCTGCTTCCAGGAAGTTAAAATAGCATGTAGTAAATAGGTCAAAAATGGGTAAATCATGTTTATTAATCTATAATCCCTTAGATAACTTGAAACTCAGAATATCAGCCAATATGTGTTGCAAATCGCAATTTTAAGTGAGAGATAATGAGGGACTGTTTGGCATTGTGGTTGCAAGATTGAAAATGAAGTTATGGAGTGGTTACTAAATGTACTTTGGCCAAAAGGGGTGTTTGGAATTGCTATTTTCAAACATAAATTAGGTAACTTTTTTTTTAGTTGGTTGACATTTGTTGTTACTAAATATATTGTGGGCAGAAGGGGAATGTTAATAGTACTATATATTGTGGGCAGAAGGGGAATGTTATTAGTACTATACAAACTGTTAATTTGAAACACTATTAATTTTGCATTTGAAACTGTCACAAACACTCTAACATAAGTTACTTCAATTCATTATGTATGCAGTTACAAACACCCATGAAGTTACTACTTAAAAATACTTCCATATCCTATAAATTCGTCGAATTACAAAAGATATAAGAACTCAACTTAGATAAAATCAATAACACAATTTGTTGATTAACTTCTATGAATAGCCAAATATTACAGGGATGCATCAAAAGTGTTCCATGTCGTACCAATTTGTACAAATTCTGAAAAACAAATGCCTATAATTGTAATAGTTTCTGTGATCAACAGGGCCGCTAAGCGCTACTTAGTAAGACTCACTCACTGGAGCGTTTACACATGGTTAACCTATATCAAGATACAAAATAACAGAAATTAACCCATTCATCAAATAAAATAGGTACATTTATAGAATGCATCGTTACCATCTTTGCGACCAAATGGGCTCTTATAGCCTTCACATATTGAGTTGATTGAGAGTATTAAGCGATCGTTTAAGAAGAAAACAAATAACTAACATTTTTATAGACCAAATCTAGTATGTTTTTGTACTAACCTTTACGCCACTCGGAACTAATTCCATCCAACACTACTAGAAAAAGGGCTATCCTTGACTCCAAATGCGAGTCAAGAAGAGGTCTTATGATGCGCAAATGCCCGTCAAGGATGTACCAGTCATAAAGCTTCATGACTCGCATTTGTGCGTCATCCCTCTATGACGCGCACTTATGACCCACGTTTTATGACTCTCCTTTTTGCGTGTCATAACCTAATTTTTTTTTAAATTAATTTTTTTTCAGTTCCTAATTTTCTATTAAATGACAATTAAAAACCTGATAATACAAAATTAAAAACACAAATATCAAAATAACGCATTTCATATATATATATATATATATATATATTAATATATATATATATATATATATATATATATATATATATATATATATCAAACAATGAGGTTAATTCAAGTACTAATTCACGATAAGTCACAAGTTAATTAACGACAAAAATTACATATCGATATGCCTAGTTTTTATATAGATCAAGTTTTTAAACTACCCCTGTGCAGACAGCATGATTCATCTAAATATGTCATCGTCAAAGTTTACTTCTCTAGCTGCTGCAGATCGATATCCCATGTTGATGCTAACTGCAACAAGAGTTGGTCTGGCACCATACCTTCCCAATCTTCTGGAGGCTCGATAGTTGAAGCAGCTTCATTTAGATTCACAAAAATTTCCCGTTTAAGTTCCATTGAGATTTCCACATTATCTGCTCCGTTCCAACATTGACAAAAATAAGAGAATCAGGTACCAAATAATTTGATTCACTACAAGTTTTAAACTTCTAATGAAGACACTAAGAGATGGCAAGTTCAACTGTCAACTTATATATGGTACGATTTGGGTTATCTTTGATCTCTATCGGGGTCAAAATGGGCCGAATGTCTCCCCCAAAGTGTTTTTTGCTTACCTCCTAAAATCCCTTTAGTCAAGAAGTGTTTTAGGCTTTCAGGTCAATCTGACCAGACACATTTCAAACTGTACCTATAATTAGCCATTTGATCCGTTAAGCAACACCTGACCATCCCATTTCGCTACCTCCATATAAATTTTCTACATGGAGGAATTGTTGTAATTTGCATTATAGTGAGGGACTATTAGCAGAAGATGATGCAAGTACCAGGAGACATCCCCAGACGGGAAATGTTGGAAATTTAAATGACGTATGAGAAATATATATATAAACAAGTGAAAGATGAAAAGTAGCATTTTAACCTTGATGATTTCTTGTGATGCAACTCCACCGACATAAGCAGCAACAGCATGGACCTCAGCAGCACCATAACGACACATCTCGTTAATAAGATCTTCAGTCAAGGTAGAGCCGTTGCAGCCCAAGTCATTGAGGAGGCTAACTGCTGTAGTTTTCAATCTGGATATTTCCTCATCCATTGCACTGCACGACAAGGTAGAGCCGTTGCAGCCCAGCCACACTGCCATTAACAAATAACAATAACAAAAAAACACCGATAACAATTCCATAACACAAACTTTATCACCATATATACACAACTTCAGAGATAAGGATACCTGTACTCCTCATCAATGACTTGGGCTGCAACGGCTCTACCATTTAGAAAGTTTTGGTGCCACCCATCCATCAGCTGAAAATGACTTAATTTCACCTGCAATTTTCTGAAATGAAGTAGGAATCAGACCAATAATTATAAGCAACAAGTAATCTCAAGAAACGAGGAATGTAAACGTACGGTGGGAAACTGATCACAGTTGAAACCCTCAATTTCACTTATCCCACTAACACCTTGAAGCAAATTGTCATAGAAAACATCAGCAGCATGACCAACGGGGAATACCACACCAAGTCCTGTGACAACAACTCTTCTTTTCTTGGTGACTGGTTTCTTCTTAGCTGTCGGTTCTTTTGTAGGCTGCACGGCAATTACACACATAATTCATGAATTATTCATGAATATTAGTGTGACTATTACAGACCTTGCACCAAGTGCAATAACAAGGAAAACCTCTAAACAAAGGCCATAAAAAACTTTGACCAACAAGCCTAATCAAGATGCAAGAACGTCAACGACTAGGAAAGAAAGATACAAATTGAGCAAATAAACCAATACAAGAAAGTAAACAAGAAACAACCAGCCCAAAGACATAAACGCCTAACTCATCAGAATGAGGCTCGACTTAGGCCAACACCACTGCCACGCTTCAACCTGAACCCTCTGCATAAAGCGACCTGAATATGCATCGAAAAGCCATGTATCAATTTTTCTGGGCCCAACTTACCATCCTTCATATTATAGAAAAAGTAAGTATAAATAAAGCACAAAATCGTTCAAATAATAATCCAATAACAAACAAACATATGCATATATACATATCTATATCTAACCAAATCAAAATAACAATAAAAAAACAACAACAACAACAACAACAACAAATAATAATAATAATAATAATAATAATAATAATAATAATAATAATAATAATAATAATAATAATAATAATAATAATAATAATAATAACAAAAGATAATCACTTTCACAACAATATAAGTTTGCTTGAACAAAAGAATCCCTAGGAAATTTTGCTTCAGAAACTTAGTTGTCAAACAATATATATAATCCACAGATCTTTTAAATCCAAATAACATTAGATGTAAATAAAAATAATAAAAAAAAACCTCATTTTGAAATCTTGAAGAGTGGGCAGGAGAGAAAGCATCGACGGTGGTGGCGGCACAGATGGTTGTGGCGTCGGCACAAATACAGAGGGGGCGGAGGTGATGGATGATGGTGGCGGTGATAGAGGCAAGAGTGAGAGAGGGAAGGGAATCGCCGGAGCAAAAGAGAGAGGGGAGGGGGTTGGATTGAGGGTGCGTGAACTGATTTTTTGGTTAGGGTTTGATTGATAAATGTTTTTGGGTTTTTTTTGGTTTAGCGGGATATATGTTTTGTTGGAGCGGAAAATGAAAGTGTAGTCCGTGTTTTTTAAAAAATTTGAGAGATGACACGAATTTTATGACACACAAAAATGCCTGTCGTCTATCCTTCAGATTTTACAATTTATGACAGTTTTTTTATGACTTACAATTTTGCGTGTCATTATATCATGTGCGTCATAAAAAGCATGTCATTAAAGGTCCTTTTTCTAGTAGTGCCACCATGTATGATTCACCTTTGTGATTTGTAACATTTGTAAACAGCCTAAAAGTTTAATAACTAAAAGTCATCAACACATTCATATTACAGTTCTTTCACATTTATTAAATAAAATAAATAAACTTTATACCTTATCCCATCCGCACTCATTTCTTTGTTGTCATCAGACTCTTCTTCTATCCGTTCAAGAACTGAGTTTGCTGCTACATTGTAAGTCTTCACAACAAATCATTTTTCCAATTTAGCAAAGATCACAATATAGATTTGATGCAGTTATAGCAGAAATGTCCCAACATGATTTCAGGTGTTGTTTGGATTTGCAATTTGGAATTGACCATAGTTGAAACAATCATATAAACATAACGTCAACTAATATGATATTTTTAAAACATGACGGTACTGATTCAAGTGTATTTCTATGCTCCAACTTTGAAGAAGAATGACTTTTGACCCTCTCAGATTCATCACCATCTAGATACACATCAACAGACGTGTCCAAGATTTCATTGATACACTGCTTCGGGGTATAGCCAGGATCAAACTCGTCATCAACATTAGTTATATTCATCTCAAATTCGCCTCCAATTTTGCAATATTTATTATCTGTTTTGTTTTCCATAGTCGCAATATTAACCTTTTAATGTTTACATAGAAAAAAAATACTTCTATTACTGATTCAGGTGTATTTCTATGCTCCGACTTTGAAGAAGAATGACTTTTTACCCTGGATGTTTTTTAATCAGATTCATCACCATCTAGATACACATCAACAGACGTGTCCAAGATTTCATTGATACGCTGCTTCGGGGTATAGCCAGGATCAAACTCGTCATCAACATTAGTTATATTCATCTCAAATTCTCCTCCAATTTTGCAATATTTATTATATGTTTTGTTTTCCATAGTCGTAATATTAACCTTTTAATGTTTACATAGAAAAAAATACTTCTATTACTGATTCATGTGTATTTCTATGCTCCGACTTTGAAGAAGAATGACTTTTGACCCTCTCAAATTCATCACCATCTAGATACACATCAACAGACGTGTACAAGATTTCATTGATACACTGCTTCGGGGTATAGCCAGGATCAAACTCGTCATCAACATTAGTTATATTCATCTCAAATTCGCCTCCAATTTTGCAATATTTATTATATATTTTGTTTTCCATAGTCGCAATATTAACCTTTTAATGTTTACATAGAAAAAAAAAACCTTTGATAAGCTTTGGTAAAACAATTTCATACCAGCCACAACTTGTTTTCTTACATCAATTACACTTTCCTAATTTGACATAAACATTCTCATTAAAAAGTTGAAAGTGGAGGTTGGTTGATATATCAGAACTAACAGATCATCTGATTAGAGTAACGGCTGCAGCAAGGAGTTCGAAGCTCGTGATTTTAAAGACGTCAAAGAAGATGCGGAAAGAAAACTTGAGGAGGCAGAAGGGGTGTTTGGGATTCCTTTTTTCAAACACAAATTATATAATTTAGTTATTCAAAGTTGTTAAAAACCAAAATATGAGTAACTAACAATAGTTTATCTCAAATTATGTAATTTTTAGTTGCAAATTTTTGACGCAGTTAATACACGATTATATATAGATATATGATATGAGTAACATAATCTCTTGATGATTAAGAGCACCAACCTCACGAAGAACAGGATCACAACTATTGTAGCACACATTACCATTCTCATGTGTTTCTGATTTGTCTATGCCTGCAAATATAATACGAACGAAAGATGTATACATGAACTTTATATACTAATAGTGGGGGTGTAATAATCAGCAGCCCAAACCAGGTAACTCTATGCTATGTTCGACCCATTTGGCTAATTATAAATAATAGTCAACCTGAATGGACCCGCTTTCATATGTAATTGTACCATTAAGATACTCACAAACACACAAGCATATGCCAGTTTAATTCCTTATATATCGCTGTTCTAAACACCCATAAACATAGCAATTGAAAACAAATCGAAACCTGATAGTCTGGACACATTGAGCCACAAAGAAAACTTTTATATATAAGAGATATTATCTTAAATTTTATATTCAATATACCGTTGTCAGGGGTGATTTCTTGAAGAGGAGTTACTTTCATTGTCATACCTACAAAGGAAACTGTAGATTTGATTCTTTTTATTGAATGACAGCATAGGGTTATTCAGATGAATAAGATGCAGAATAAATATGTTACTACAAATCACCTTGAATTTGAATCACTTTACCCAATATCTTATCATGAACAGGAGTACCATTACAGCAAAACTCCTTCTTCAAGTGTTTGATAATCTTCTTGTAGTTAAGCTATTTTTTAAGACCTTGGACTGTTATCAATCTTTTTTGACTATTTCTTTGTTGAATATGAATATGAACATACTCTTTGATACCAACACCACTGGGATTTGGACGTCTAATATATCAACCATGAACTTTGTGTGAAGGTTTGTAAATAAGCAACTGCAAAAACCAACAACAACAATTTCTTATTTAGAAAACCAACAACAATTTAAGGAAAACAATACAAATAAAGATAGCCATAGCATATCCAAACAATACAAATATAATCAGTGATGTTTACTAATCAAATTCATTAACAGTCCTCTAAACCAACACATGAACATTAAAAAACATATGAAAATTAAGTACCTTAAACTGAAGATAAATGAATTTGGTGTCACACTTTGTGATTTTGTGTCATGATCAAAATAGAGAATCATTTTTTGTTCACAAACCTAATCAAAGTGCTTGAGATTCCTTTTCCTATCTAACATATGAAACCTTGGTTTATTCAAGGTGAAGGTGATTGTGTTTCTATGCTCCCGGATGGTCCACCGTGTAGTTTGTATGACGGCGTTAAGGACTCTTTTGTTTCTTTAATCCGTGAATTCACTGAAATCTTTTCCAATTTTATGAAAAGATTAGATTCTTCAATCAATCAAGTTGGGAATATGATTTTCCAATTTTATGAAAAGGAGGCTGGTTGTTGAAAGTGGTGGTGGTCGAATAATGAGTTGTGGTGGTGATGGATCCAATAGAAGAGCCCCGTGTTTTTTTAATAAGTTACACTTCGTGCCTATGATTACGTGAAAATGGCATTGAGGCCCATGTGTTTTTTCAGCTTTTTAAGCATATAAGTACAAAAACGTTTTATTAATTTTTTAAAGCCAAATTAAGAAATAATTACCTTTAATAATTTTTCAAAAACCCAAAAAAAATCAAATTAAAAAAAAATATTACTAAAAAAGGTATGATTTGATTTTTTTGAAATAGAGAAGTCCCCACTTGGGGTTTTATTTTATTATATAAAAGATACCTCATTCTCTACAAATCCAATTAAACAATTTTATCCATTTATTATTTTATCAAAATAAAAAAAAAATAAAAAACACTTTTCGCATTTTTATTAAAAATAAAATATATTGCACACGGTTTAAGCGAAAAAACATTGACAATCGCGACGAGAATTTTTTTTATCTTTTAGTAGAAAGACACTTTTTGATATACCTTTGACTTTTTTTTTTAGTGTTAAAATTTGCTTCTAAAAAAAATCAAATGTGATTTGTATATTAGAAATCACGTGTGATTCACAAATCACATGCGATTTTTTCAAAAGTAATTTTCAATTCTTACAAAAATAGTTGAAAAAATAGTTCATCGAAAGTATATATATATATAAGTGTCCCTCTATAGAAAGATATTTTAATTCTTGTCGTGATAGTATGATTCTTTTCGTGTAACGATTAACGGTTTGTCAGAAATTTAATTTAAAAAAATGATGAAATTGAGTGATTTTTTTTCTTTCTTTTTTTTTTTTTTTTTTTTTTTTTTTTTTTTTTTTTTTTAGAAAAATGAAGGGTTATGATTGGTTCATTGGTTTTAAGAAGAATTTGAGGTCTATAAAAAAGTTTTCTCCATATTTTTATAAAGGGAAAAAGTTAAAGGATTAATTAATATTATTAATTAAAATCCACTTATGTTTTTTAAATTTTTTTACGAATCTCAAAAACCGTAAACCGTTAACCTGCATAAATTACACCATCGAGACGAACATTTAATTATCTTTTAATAGAGAGGCGCTTTCATATACACCCTAAAAAATAGCACGTGATTTGTAATTTGAAAAATCACATGTAATTTGTACATTAAAACTCACCTTACAATCACATGTGATTTCCTATTGTGTACTATTAAGTACAGACAAAAAAGCATAATTTTTTGTATGTGTTATGGTCTGTCTTGCTACTGCTTCTTTTTCTGTATGTTTTTATGGGAAGTCTCATGGGTTCTTTAAAGCTAAGAGAGGGTTAAGGTAAGGTGATCCTATATCACCTTACCTTTTTACTCTTGTCATGGAGCTGAGGTCTTAAATCTGATGGTGAAGAGGCAAATTAGGAATGATAATAGGTTCAAGTACCACTCTGGTTGTAGGAAGCTTAAAATCACGAGCCTTTGTTTTGCTGATTACTTCCTCATGTCGTGTTATGGAGATATGATTTCTCCTTCTATATTGAGAAGGGGTCTGGATTAATTTAGTATGGCTTCTGACTTATACCCTAGCATGAACAAAAGTGAGCCTTTTTTTTTTTTTTTTTTTTTTTTTTTTTTTTGTAGTATTCCTCGTGATGTTAAAGCTGACATCAAGCTTGTTATAATGATGTGTATTTATAGGTCTATTTATTTTAATCAAATTTTGTATTTATATTTTTTCGAACTAACCTATAGATTAACACTAACAAGGCAGTGTACCCGACCAGTTATAGCTAGTGATTGGTAAGTGCGAGTCATTCACAAAGAGTGAATTACATAAATACTAACCTAAAGGTATTCTAACTAACTAAATAACCCCTAAACTAACGCAATAAGGGGTTCAGCCTGAGAGACTGGCACGAGTTTGGTTTTCTATTCAAACTATTAAAGCAAATAAACAATTAAACTAATTAACACAAAGCAAATGATGATAGGAAAGGTCTAGATCAATATTAGGAAGAACGTGCTAGCCAAGTTCTTCTAACCAAATATTAGTAATATGTCTTACTAGTGCAATGTTTACTAACTTATTCCCGTTGGTGATCCACTAATGTATACAAGGTGGGTCTTCTCCCTTAATCCGAGGCTAACAAGAGGTCAACATTGTCACAGTTAACAAAGCCCGCATAAAGTCCTTCCACTTCTATTTATAATCTATCTAGGTGTCACAAGTGGCAACCTAAACTTCTACGAGTTTCACTAACTTACTTTTTTAATCGTGTAATTATATAACCTAGAGCCATCAAGCTTACTAGTCCTAATAGTGGAATTTGCAAAGGGACTGTTCCAGGTGGTTTTCCTAAGCTAGGAGCCATTTCAGATGGTTTTTCCTACATTCAACTATTATGATACATATCTTATAGTTTACCAATTAATTCAAGTAACCACAATTATAAATAGTTAAATTACAAAAATCAATCAATATTCCAAAAGATCTAGAAAATAAATAAGAATTCAAACAAGCAAGTAAACTAGTATTGGTCATAAACATAAGTAATATCTAACGAGATAAACTAGCAAACGAGGTAAAACATATAAAAAACAAATGATATTCATAAACTTGGGTGTTAGCCCATAAGCTCAGTAACAAAATGCTTAAACATAATCAAATCGAATAAAGTATGAAACATAGTAAATACAATACGCTAACAGAATGATTAATTGAAGTAATTAGGGAACAAATAGTTCTCCTAATGAATGTAGAGTTTGCAGGACCTACTTGGCTCCTAAAATCGTCTGGAAGTCGAGCTTGGTGATAAAAAGTTCTCCTAAATACGTAATTTAGGTTTTGTATTTATAGTTTCTGGAATTTGGTCGATACGGCGTATTGGAAGGATCCAATATGACGTATCGAGCTATATTATCTTAGGCTCCACGATTAAAATATTCTCGAAATTGTACGAACCGCCCTTGGATACGGCGTATTGAGGCCTTCGGATATGCTGTATTGATGTTCTTCATGTCGTGGATGTTTTGTTGAAGTCAAGAACTGGATTTGCCGTATTGATATAGTTGAATACGGTTTATTGGATGTCTGAACAATGGACTTAGCTTGATTTCTTCGTTTTAGCTCCAAAGCACGTCTATTTCCTTAACTTCCATGAATTGCTCTGAAATTTATTGAGATTGACAAAAGTGAACGATGAAGTACCAATTCTCATATAAATAACATAAAAGAAGAAATATAAATGGGATAAATGATGCATATAATTAGTACTTATTTGATGTCATCAAATATCCCCTCACTTGAATTCTACTTGTTCTTAAGTAGACTCTAGATTTTTACTTATGAATACATATCCCAAACAATAGTCTACGAATAATTTTTAAGTATATTATTGTCACACCCTATAATGTCGCAGTGGAAAGGTAACCGGGGTATGACTTCATAGCACAAAGACACAAGATATAAAGAACGACCTCTACATGAGTCGTTTAAAATTACACGTTCAATTAAAGAAATAATGTTTTACAACCATAGCCCAAGAGTTACATAAAATATAATGAAGTTTTTGTAATTGAACGTTAAGTAATGCAACAAAACTTCATCAAAATGAAATCTCAAAATGCGACTCTATGCCATGCTCCATAGTCGATTGGTTACTGAAATCCTAATTTTTTGGGTTTGGTTATCACTTTCATTTGATGAACTCAAATAAGTACATTTTATTACTATCATTTATCCTATTAATTTGACTTGTTTTACTATATTATGTATGAGGATTGATACTTAATCGTTTACTTTTGTAATTCTCAGGTAAAAACAAGCATTTGGTGAAACTTAGCGATTTTGGACTAATTATGGAGCAAAACATGCAAGAAGTTAAGAGTCTACTGAAATGAAGAAGATCAAGACTAATCTGCTCCAGATGCGCCGCATCTCACTCATTACATACGGCGCATCTCTATTAAGATATCACCAGATATGATCCAAGATACAAGAGGACATGCGCCGCATCTAATCATGGAGTTACGCCGCATCTTCTGGCGGTGTACGAATATTCCTGAATATTATAATCTTGGACCCCACGCGAAGTTAAGTCAATGCGCCGCATCTACTTACTAGATGCGCCGCATCTTCCCTCAGACAGAAACTATAAATACCCCAAGACCAGACGAATTTCGAGAGGAATATATTAGATTCGAAGACCGAAGCAGCAGAACCCTAGGACGAATTCAGTCAAGGAGGCAGCACAAGACACACCAAACGAAGATACAAGAGCTGTAAGAAGGTGCTGCATGTGTTTAATTCATTAAGTAGTTTTGTTTTATTGTGTTAGCAAACTTTAATTCATCAGGATTGGTGGCTTGTGTAATGTGACAACGAAAGATTGCACTCCCTTTAATACTTGCTTTCCATCAATTAAAGTTTATATGTTGATGTCTTTGGTTACTACTTATTAGTGCATTGATAACCTCTGTGTTTATTAGTGGCTTGCGGGCATTTGACTGCGGAAAATAATGTGGCTCCCACGGTTATTACTAAATTGATCACTTAGGAATAACTTTTAGACATAAGTAATCATTAAGGGTTTACTCGCCGATAAGAATAGGACCAACGAGAAAGGGTTAACTACATACACTTCATATAAAGCTATTAATAAAACAAGTGACAATCTACTTAATCATAAGGACAGCCCTCTTATTGTCTCGAGTATTTATCTGTGTACGTGTGTGCTACTTGCTGATTCGTGCCTATTGGTTTATTTTATTATTTAATTACAAACAAATCGTGCCAGTCTCTCAGGCTGAAACCCCCTTGCGTTAGGATATTAAAATACTGATTAGAATAACGAGATAATACGTTCCACTCTTAGTGATCGACACTCTACTTACCATTATATTCATACTGACCGGGTACACTGCTCGTTAAGTGTGTGTGTTATTGATAAGTCGGCTAAATATAAATTTAAAACTTGAGTAGGCATTAAAACTGCTAAACCGCAACGACACATCACGCACCATCAAGTTTTTGGCGCCGCTGCCGGGGAGTGAATTGTTATTATCTGTTAATTTGATTAGTATTTTAATTAGGTTTTTCTTTTTATTAGATTAATTGCATCATTGTATTATTTTGCATATTTGTTGTTTTATGTGTTATTTGTTTGCTTTTATTTTTGTTTTTGTGTTTATTTTGTTTGTGTGTTTTTATTTGTTTTTATTTTACGTATTTTTTCTGTTCTGCTATCGTTGTACTGTGCTAAATCAAACGATACGGCGCATCTGATCTCTCAGATACGGCGTATTGCGTTTAATTTTTTTTAATACAACGCGTTTAATTAATTCGATATGACGCATCTTTTCCCCAAGATACGGCGTATCTGTTTTTAATAAGAAAATTTTTTCTAAGCGATAAAGTAATACGACGCATCTGCTTTAGTAGATACGGCGTATCTGTTTTTGATAAAAAAAAATTTTCTAAACGTTAACGCCATACGACGCATCTGCTTTAGCAGATACGGCGTATCTATTATTTTAATTAAAAACAGTTTGCGAATTATTAAACAGATACGGCGTATCGATCTCTGTCGATACGGCGCATCTTCAGAATCAAAAATCTCTTATTTTTAAACGTAACGAAAATACGGCGCATTAACTTTCGTTAATACGACGTATTTAATTTTAAATAAATATCGATTTTTGATTAATTAATTCGATACGGCGCATTCATAAATTCTAAGCGGCGTATCTATTTTCTGGATAAAGTCTGATTAAAATTTTAACGATTATTAGATACGGCGTATCCAACTCCTTGGATACGGCGCATCGTCTGCAGATATCAGCAACGTTTATTTTTCTAATTTCCGAACGGAAAATATTCTGACTTACCCTTATACTAGGAAGCTTTTACTTTGAAATCTTCTTGTTCTTAATTTTCAGGAACAATGTTCGATATTTTCCCATACTGGTTCGGAAGACCACAAAGAAACCTTACTATGGAAGAGTTTGCACTACTAATCGCTCAAGCTAATGAAAAAGAACATCATGAAGCAAGAAACTTTATTACTGAATTCAAAGGCAGTCATGAGCTGTTACTAAAGGAACAAAACAATATGATCAATGGTTTGGCAATTGAAGTGCACCAATTGTCAACAGTGCTTAACAAGGTTCTTTTGGTAAGGCACGATCTGAAAGGAATTACAACCAGAGGCGGAAAGTCAACCTTTCAAATCGGAGAGACACCCGAGGATGACAGTACCAAAAAAATTTCCCCTGAATATTTATCACCTGAGCAAGAGCAACCAAAAGAGACTGATCCAGAACCTGTAATTAGAAGAGAACCTTCTGTTGAACCTAAACGATCAACACCACCTTTCCCACATAGGGTAAGGAAAGAGAAAGAAGATGCCTATCAAAAGAAATTCCTGGAGAATCTCAAGCAGCTGCAGCTAAGCATACCATTTATGGAAGCCCTAGTGCAAATGCCGAAATATGCTAAATATCTGAAAAGCTTGCTTACAAACAAGTCTAAACTCGAAGAGGCTTGCACCATAACAATGGGGAAAAGAAGCTCAGCGGCATTGCTCAACAAACTTTCGTCTAAAGAAAAAGATCCAGGGAGTTTCACTATTCCTTGTCAAATTAAAAATTTGCATATTGAAAATGCCTTAGCCGACCTAGGAGCTAGTATAAGTCTTATGCCCTCTTCTATGTATGATAAATTAGGTCTTGGTGAACCAAAACCTACTAGGATGTGCTTAGAACTAGCTGATAGGTCCATACAATACCCATTAGGAATAGCGGAAAATATATTAATAAAAGTTGATAAATTTGAATTACCTATCGACTTCGTTATCCTTGATATGCCTGAAAATTCTAGAACTCCTATAATATTAGGACGACCATTTTTAGCCACTGCTAGGGCCATGATTGATGTTTTTAATAAAAAAATAACTCTTACCATAGGAAAAGATGAGGTTGAGTTTAACATGGAACAATCTATGAGTAAAGATAATTCCATGATGATGAATGCTATAACATCGATGTTTCTGATGACACGATTAATCAATTTACTCAGAGATTGTTAAAAAAATAATTTGCTTGATTCTTTTCTGCTTAAAAATTTAGAAAACACAATTGCTATAGAAGATCAAGTTGATGAGAATACTATTGATTATAATTTAGCTGCTGATTCTGCTGTATGTAACGCGATACGGCGCATCGAAAACCTCGATGCGGCGCATCTATCTGATGACAGCAGCGATATAATTAAAGAACAGGTTTATTCCGCTAGTGCTACTGAAATTGATAATGTTAAACCTGTGCTTAAGGATCTTCCTTCTACTTTGGAATATGCTTATTTAAACGGAAATACTAATTCACCCGTTATTATTGCATCTGACTTAACGCCAAAAGAAAAAGAGTCTCTTTTGCAGGTACTATATAAACGAAGAGGAGCATTAGCGTGGAGTATGTCTGATATTAAGGGAATTAGCCCGTCATTTTGTACACATAAAATCCTTATGGAGGATGAATTCAAACCAACTATCCAACCTCAAAGGCGTTTGAATCCAAAAGTCCAAGATGTGGTGAAAAATGAAATCGTAAAGTTACTTGACTCCGGACTTATCTACCTGATGCGTGCGTGCGTTGTCGTAGTATAGTTTTAGCACGTTTAGATGCCTACTCAAGTTTTAAATTTATATTTAGCCGACTTATCAATAACAC
Source organism: Artemisia tridentata subsp. tridentata (assembly GCA_021014915.2). NCBI lineage: Eukaryota > Viridiplantae > Streptophyta > Magnoliopsida > Asterales > Asteraceae > Artemisia > Artemisia tridentata. Next base: position 126,114,068 of record CP139505.1, on the reverse strand, counting down.
ACACACTTAACGAGCAGTGTACCCGGTCAGTATGAAGATAATGGTAAGTAGAGTGTCGATCACTAAGAGTGGAACGTATTATCTCGTTATTCTAATCAGTATTTTAATATCCTAACGCAAGGGGGTTTCAGCCTGAGAGACTGGCACGATTTGTTTGCAATAAAATAATAAACTAAACTAATAGGCACGAATCAGCAAGTAGCACACACGTACACAGATAGATACTCGAGACAATAAGAGGGCTGTCCTTATGATTAAGTAGATTGTCACTTGTTTTATTGATAGCTTTATATGAAGTGTATGTAGTTAACCCTTTCTCGTTGGTCCTATTCTTATCGGCGAGTAAACCCTTAATGATTACTTATGTCTAAAAGTTATCCCTAAGTGATCAATTTAGTAATAACCGTGGGAGCCACATTATGTCCCGCAGTCAAATGCCCGCAAGCCACTGTAAACACAGAGGTTATCAATGCACTAATAAGTAGTAACCAAAGACATCAACATATAAACTTTAATTGATGGGAAAGCAAGTATTAAAGGGAGTGCAATCTTTCGTTGTCACATTACACAAGCCACCAATCCTGATGAATTAAAGTTTGCTAACACAATAAAACAAAACTACTTAATGAATTAAACACATGCAGCACCTTCTTACAGCTCTTGTATCTTTGATTTGGGTGTGTCTTGTGCTGCCTCCTTGACTGAATTCGTCCTAGGTTTCTCCTGTTCGGTCTTCGAATCTAATATAATGCACACGAAATTCGTCTGGCCTTGGGGTATTTATAGTTTCTGTCTGAGGGAAGATGCGGCGCATCTATTAAGTAGATGCGGCGCATTGACTTAACTTCGCGTGGGGTCCAAGATTATAATATTCAGGAATATTCGTACACCGCCAGAAGATGCGGCGTAACTCCATGATTAGATGCGGCGCATGTCCTCTTGTATCTTGGATCGTATCTGGTGATATCTTGATAGAGATGCGGCACATGTCATGAGTGAGATGCGGCGCATCTGGAGCAGATTAGTCTTGATCTTCTTCATTTCAGTAGACTCTTAACTTCTTGCATGTTTTGCTCCATAATCAGTCCAAAATCGCTAAGTTTCACCAAATGCTTGTTTTTACCTGAGAATTACAAAAGTAAACGATTAAGTATCAATCCTCATACATAATATAGTAAAACAAGTCAAATTAATAGGATAAATGATAGTAATAAAATGTACTTATTTGAGTTCATCAAATATCCCCCCACTTGAACTTTACTTGTCCCCAAGTAAACCTTAGAATTTCTCTTATGAAAATGTATCCTAAAAGATGTTAGGATTTATTTTTATATCTAAGCATGTATTCGTTTATTTCATAATCACACAACTAAACACTTAACGAATTAGAAGTAAAATAAAATAAGTCGATAAAAGCAAATCTAATCGTTTAACTGTCCAGTCGTGACGAATATTCTATCATAAGCTTGGCAAGTATACACATCTCCTCCACTAAAGCTAAGGAATAACAAGTCTAAAGCGGTAAAAAGGGTTTTTAGGCTTAAGGGTTAATTATTCTCTTTTCACTATCGATCTCAAATTCCAGAAAAGGCGACAAAATCACAAATACATGATCGAATCCACGAACACGATACTTGCAATTGCTCAAATCCTTAACTCGAATAGGCTAAAGATAGGTCCAAACTTCACCAATAATAATATATCAAAAAGGGCGACAAAATCATAAATACATAGCCGAATCCACGACTACGATACTTAAGATTGCTCAAATCCCTAATCTCAATAAATCAAAGGTTCGGTTGGGTAAAGAATAATGAAGGGTATGGTAACATTTGGGATATAAATTGGTGTAAAAATAAAAATAAACAAAACAAATAAATTAAAATCCTAAGTGTGGTTAATCACTATCCCAACCATCCCATGAATAAGACTCATATCATTGAATAACTCACGCTTTAACACTTGAAACACACGCTTTAGGTAGACACGAATTATACTCAACAAGATCTTAATCAAAGAATAAACCTTAATTGGCGTTCCCATAACGGCCAATTCCCATTCAATCCATAAATATAATACAACAAATAGTGGCCATATCGACCACTTACATAACTTTACATAAGTTGGTTAAAACTAACTTCCAACTTTTCTTTCTTTCTTTTTCTTTTCTTATTTTTTCGATTTTTTTTTTTTTTTTTTTTTTTTTTTTTAAACTTTAATCATAAACATAGATGTGTAAAATTTCACCACATCACTATAACTTTCTTTCCGGATAATAATTTTTCCATACTTTTCATACTTTCAGAAATAACGCTAATAGTGAAAGTAGTAAACACACCGAAAAATAAACTCAAAGATATACAATATTTACTTTCGCTCCAATTGCATTGTGCAATTTCCCGACCTAACCATAGATAATGAATTACGCACGCGAACACAAGTAATGTAAGGAAACACACTTTGCCTATAGCAATTAACCAACCACGGATTCTAATCTACAGGGTAGGCTAAGGTGTAAGGGTGTAACGAAACATTTTAAACATAGGTGTAAGAAACGAAAGGAATGGCTCTGAGTGTTTTTCTAGGGGTATCTTACTCTAAAAATGAGAGTAACAAAAGGGTTTATACGGGGGTTAACTAACCAGTGTAGTTAGTTAATAACACATAACATATAATAGGCTTTTTGGGTGTAATCCTAGAATTTTACCAATTTAGACAAGTCATTCCAATTATATAAATAATACTCATTATGGTGGTCTCGAATAGTATACAAGCCAAGTTCTAAAGTTTACAAGTCACCGGCACACTCATAGATTTGTGAGTTTTGAAAAATCACAATTTTTGAAAATAACGTCTTATGTGCAGCTATGCAACTTAGATCTTAAACAAAAACATGCTAAAAAAAATTTTAAGTTTGATATATTAAGCACATTTTAAGCATAATTTTTGAAAAAGTTTAGGACAAGCAATTGTTAAGTGTTCTAATTCTCCAATCCCCCCACTTAAGTTAAACAACGTCCTCGTTGTTTGTATAAAAGGTTAAAAACTGGAAAATAAAAGAATTAGAACAGGAAAACTCCCCTGAGATTTGCTCGGTATGATCCTCCATTAGATAAGAGCAAAAAATCAGCTTCTTGTAGATGAAAACGTTTAAGCTTCATACTTGATGTATCCACAGGAAATCCAAGAAACTATAATACCACCAACACTTTAAAACACACCTAAGATAAGAAAGGTTCAAGCTTGCATAATACATTAGTAGTTAGATAAAATTAAAACTTAAAAATTAAAACTGAAAATCATCAGGTCAGTCGATGCGCCGTATCTTATGGAAGAAGATACGCCGTATCGAGCCTGGAATAAATACGGATCAGAATAAAGATGCGCCGCATCCTTAACCAGGGATGCGCCGCATTAAAATAAACTGATAAATAGTTTTAAAGTCGGAAATAAAAAATGCAGAAAATTAAAATAAGATATGACCATTTGCAGGAGATGCGTCGCATCTCATGATGGAGATGCGCCGTATCTTCATGCGGGCCTGACTGACTCGACACAAAAACAGAATAATAAAAATTCTCCGGGTTGTCTCCCGGCCAGCACTTGTCTTTATTCCAGAGTCTTCAAGTTAGACTCACGTTCAGCTCATTAATATCGATCATTGATTCCTACATTGCCACGTAGGATCCATTTAGCAACTAATTCGTCACGTATATATTCAGGTCCCAAGTTCAAAACTCCTTTATAGAATCCTTCCATCATCTGATACGGGTATTCAATTCCTCTCTTCATGTCATCATTACTAATAAAAAGGAATGGAGAGAATTTGTAGCAGACCCTATTAGTAGCATGTTTAAATCCAGGGTGAGTTCGGGGCATCATATAAGTGATAACGTCGCTTCCACATTGAAAGGTGATCTTTCCTTCAAATCGCTTTGCATTAATAGTGATCTCCCTACAGAATGGTTTTCCAACAATCACGTCGCCCATACTGCTGTCACGATAGGCATTCATGTCTTCAACAACGGCGAACTCAGTAACAATAGTAAAGCGTCCAACGAAGATCGGGACATTAATGAAGGCTCCAACTACATTCTTTCCCCTACACTCCACTTTATTTCTCATAATAGAATTGTAAAAGCTTCTTGACATAACATTGATCGGCAGAATAGGAAAGAAATTGGCGTCAATACATTTGTATCCAATCATGCATGGGAATTGCAAATTGTAAGCACAATCGGCGTGGATCCTTCTACCATAATCCCAAGAACCATCATACCCCTCAAATTCATCGTAATTCCTAGTATTAATAACGTTAATTTTCGGACTATCAAGAATTTCTCCTTCTTCTAACTCAGATTCCGCATCATCCATGAATAGGTCATTGGATTCTAATGGTCCATTAAGGTCATTAAGTTCAATGTAGTCCCCATTGTAATGTTCGGGTGATTTTTCATGCACTAATACATCGTTCATAAAATTGGCTTCGAAGTCGAAGTCAATTAGTTCTCCGAATCCTTCCATTTTCCTTCTGAAATAATCACAAAAGCATCAGTAGGATCTGTTCGCTAGAAGAGAAATTAACGAATATAGAAACGGATATATGAATACAAATAGCTGATATCTGCAGACGATGCGCCGTATCCAAAAAGTTGGATACGCCGTATCTTATAATCGTTAAAATTTAATCAGACTTTATTCAGAAAATAGATACGCCGCTTAGAATTTAAGAATGCGCCGTATCGAATTAATTAATCAAAAATCAGCTTATCTAATTAAAATTAAATGCGTCGTATTAACGAAAGTTAATGCGCCGTATTTTCGTTACGTTTAAAAATAAATATCGATTTTTGATTCAGAAAGATGCGCCGTATCGATATAGATCGATGCGTCGTATCTGTTTAATAATTCGCAAACTGTTTTTAATTAAAATAATAGATACGCCGTATCTACGAAAGCAGATGCGTCGTATGGCGTTAACGTTTAGAAAATTTTTTTTTATCAAAAACAGATACGCCGTATCTTGGGGAAAAGATGCGTCGTATCGAATTAATTAAACGCGTTGTATTTTAAAAAAAAAATTAAACGCAATACGCCGTATCTGAGAAATCAGATGCGCCGTATCGTTTGATTTAGCACAGTACAACGATAGCAGAACAGAAAAATACGAAAAATAAAAACAAAAAATAAAAACACACAAACAAAAATAAACAAAAACAAAAATAAAAGCAAACAAATAACACAAAACAAATAACACACAGTACAACAAATATGCAAAATAATACAATGATGCAATTAATCTAATAAAAGAAAATCCTAATTAAAATACTAATCAAATTAACAGATAATAACAATTCACTCCCCGGCAGCGGCGCCAAAAACTTGATGCGTGCGTGCGTTGTCGTAGTATAGTTTTAGCACGTTTAGATGCCTACTCAAGTTTTAAATTTATATTTAGCCGACTTATCAATAACACACACACTTAACGAGCAGTGTACCCGGTCAGTATGAATATAATGGTAAGTAGAGTGTCGATCACTAAGAGTGGAACGTATTATCTCGTTATTCTAATCAGTATTTTAATATCCTAACGCAAGGGGGTTTCAGCCTGAGAGACTGGCACGATTTGTTTGCAATAAAATAATAAACTAAACTAATAGGCATGAATCAGCAAGTAGCACACACGTACACAGATAAATACTCGAGACAATAAGAGGGCTGTCCTTATGATTAAGTAGATTGTCACTTGTTTTATTGATAGCTTTATATGAAGTGTATGTAGTTAACCCTTTCTCGTTGGTCCTATTCTTATCGGCGAGTAAACCCTTAATGATTACTTATGTCTAAAAGTTATTCCTAAGTGATCAATTTAGTAATAACCGTGGGAGCCACATTATGTCCCGCAGTCAAATGCCCGCAAGCCACTAATAAACACAGAGGTTATCAATGCACTAATAAGTAGTAACCAAAGACATCAACATATAAACTTTAATTGATGGGAAAGCAAGTATTAAAGGGAGTGCAATCTTTCGTTGTCACATTACACAAGCCACCAATCTTGATGAATTAAAGTTTGCTAACACAATAAAACAAAACTACTTAATGAATTAAACACATGCAGCACCTTCTTACAGCTCTTGTATCTTTGATTTGGGTGTGTCTTGTGCTGCCTCCTTGACTGAATTCGTCCTAGGTTTCTCCTGTTCGGTCTTCGAATCTAATATAATGCACACGAAATTCGTCTGGCCTTGGGGTATTTATAGTTTCTGTCTGAGGGAAGATGCGGCGCATCTATTAAGTAGATGCGGCGCATTGACTTAACTTCGCGTGGGGTCCAAGATTATAATATTCAGGAATATTCGTACACCGCCAGAAGATGCGGCGTAACTCCATGATTAGATGCGGCGCATGTCCTCTTGTATCTTGGATCGTATCTGGTGATATCTTGATAGAGATGCGGCGCATGTCATGAGTGAGATGCGGCGCATCTGGAGCAGATTAGTCTTGATCTTCTTCATTTCAGTAGACTCTTAACTTCTTGCACGTTTTGCTCCATAATCAGTCCAAAATCGCTAAGTTTCACCAAATGCTTGTTTTTACCTGAGAATTACAAAAGTAAACGATTAAGTATCAATCCTCATACATAATATAGTAAAACAAGTCAAATTAATAGGATAAATGATAGTAATAAAATGTACTTATTTGAGTTCATCACTACCCAATTTCCGACAGCTCGTGGGTCAGTCCTATCTACGTTGTACCAAAAAAAGGAGGAATGACGGTAGTACTCAATGACGACAATGAGCTAATCCCTTCAAGAACTGTTACCGGATGGAGAGTTTGCATCGACTACCGCAAACTCAATGATGCTACGCGAAAAGATCACTTCCCTCTTCCATTTATTGATCAAATGTTAGAAAGACTATCAGGATATAATTATTATTGTTTTTTGGATGGTTTTTCAGGTTTCTTCCAAATACCCATTGCCCCCGAGGATCAAGAGAAGACGACTTTCACCTACCCTTATGGAACCTTCGCCTATAGGAGAATGCCGTTCGGAGTATGCAACGCCCCTGCTACTTTCCAACGTTGTATGACGGCTATCTTCCATGATATGGTAGAAGACTTTATGGAAGTCTTCATGGACGACTTTTCGGTGTTCGGTAACTCATTTAATGATTGTCTCTTTAAACTTGATAAAATGCTTGCTAGGTGTGAAGAAACTAACCTTGTTCTTAATTGGGAAAAATGTCATTTTATGGTTAGAGAGGGAATTGTGTTAGGACACAAAATTTCTGGGAAAGGTATAGAAGTCGATAAAGCTAAAATTGATGTAATTGCCAAACTAACTTACCCCACTAACGTAAAAGGCGTTAGAAGTTTTTTAGGGCACGCTGGATTTTATCGTAGGTTCATAAAGGATTTTTCAAAAATATCTAGGCCTATGACCTAATTGTTGCTAAAGGATGCAAAGTTTGATTTTTCTGAAGATTGCAAAAAGGCATTTAATATACTTAAAGAAAAACTAACTTCTGCACCCATTATAATTTCGCCGGATTGGAATCTGCCTTTTGAACTAATGTGTGATGCTAGTGATTATGCTGTTGGAGCCGTACTTGGCCAAAAGATAGATAAGAAATTTAAGCCAATTTATTATGCTAGCAAAACATTGAATAATGCCCAAGAACACTACACCACCACGGAAAAAGAACATTTAGCAGTAGTTTTTGCATTCGATAAATTTAGATCATATCTTATATTGTCAAAAACTATGGTTTACACTGACCATTCTGCTTTGAAGTATTTGTTCAATAAACAGGATGCCAAGCCAAGGCTTATTAGGTGGGTTTTATTGCTCCAAGGATTCAATATTGAAATTAAAGATAAAAAGGGTGCCGAGAATCTAGCTGCTGACCACTTATCTAGACTTGAAAACCCTGATATGGAGGTGCTTGACGAAAGGGAAATAGCTGATGACTTTCCTGATGAACACCTTATGATGGTAGGAATTAAGAGCAATAATAATGGACCATGGTATGCCGACTTTATAAACTTTATTGTTGCAAATGAAATTCCAAAAGGGCTAACATCCGACGAGAAAAGAAGGTTTATAAATCGCGCTAACGAGTATATTTGGGATGAACCTTATGCCTTTAAATTATGTCCTGACAATATTATACGAAGATGCGTAGACGGTGATGACATCGCAGCAATATTGGCACATTGCCATTCAGGGCCAACAGGGGGACATCACGGTCCAGTCATCACGAGAAGAAAGATCCTGGATGCGGGATTTTATTGGCCCACTATGTTGGAGGATGCGAAAGATTATATAAAAGGATGTGATGCGTGTCAACGATCCGGAAATATTACATCAAAAAACGAAATGCCACAAAACTGTATCCATGTATGTGAAGTTTTCGACATATGGGGATTAGACTTCATGGGACCGTTTCCTGAATCTAAAGGTAATAAATATATTTTGGTTGCTGTTGATTACGTATCAAAATGGGTCGAAGCGCAAGCATCTCCAACAAACGACAGCAAGGTAGTACTTAAATTTTTGCAAAGTTTGTTCTCTAGGTTTGGAATTCCTAAAGCATTGATTAGTGATAGGGGAACACACTTTTGTAATCACCATCTGGGAAAAGCCTTGCAAAAATATGGAGTATATCATAGGGTTTCCACCGCATACCATCCTCAATCAAATGGTCAAACTGAAGTAACCAATAGAGCTATAAAACGAATTCTTGAAAAAACGACTGGGTATAATCCTAAAGGGTGGTCTGACAAGTTAAATGATGCTTTATGGGCATTCCGTACAGCCTATAAGACACCAACGGGATGCACTCCATTTCGTCTTGTATACGGAAAAGCATGCCACCTACCGGTCGAAATTGAACAAAGTAAATATTGGGCTTTGACGAATTGTAATATGGATATGGAAGCTGCAACGAAGAACCGTTTCATGGAACTTAATGAACTCTATGAACTAAGAGATGAGGCCTACAAAAATACTAAGATCTACAAAGAAAGAACTAAAAGATGGCATGACTCGAGGTTACGTGGGGATAAAACGTTTACTATTGGAGAGAAAGTGCTGCTGTTTAATTCCAGATTAAAGATGTATCCTGGTAAACTTAAATCAAGATGGACGGGACCGTTCGTTGTCAAGAAAGTGTATCCATATGGAACTATTGAAATATACGATAAAAATGGTTATATATTCAAAGTGAATGGGCAACGTGTGAAGAAATACTTTGATAATAAAATTGAGGATAATGAGAACGAGGTGGTGGAGTTTGAACCTGAAGTATTGGAGTAAAGAGCTGAACGTGAGTCTAACTTGAAGACTCTGGAATAAAGACAAGTGCTTACCGGGAGACAACCCGGAGAATTTTTATTATTCTGTTTTTTGTGTCGAGTCAGTCAGGCCCGCATGAGGATACGGCGCATCTCAATTCTGAGATGCGACGCATCTCCTGCAATGGTCATATCCTATTTTATTTTTCTGTATTTTTATTTTTGACTTTAAAACTTTTTATCAGTTTATTTTAATGCGGCGCATCCCTGGTTAAGGATGCGGCGCATCTTTATTCTGATCCGTATTAATTCCAGGCTCGATACGGCGTATCTTCTTCCATAAGATACGGCGCATCGACTGACCTGATGATTTTCAGTTTTAATTTTTAAGTTTTATTTTTCCTAACTACTAATGTATTATGCAAGTTTGAACCTTTCTTATCTTAGGTGTGTTTTAAAGTGTTGGTGGTATTATAGTTTTCTGGATTTACTGTGGATACATCAAGTATGAAGCTTTAACGTTCTAATCCACAAGAAAGATGATTTTTGCTCTTATACTAATGGAGGATCATACCGAGCAAATCTCAGGGGAGTTTTCCTGTTCTAATTCTTTTATTTTCCAGTTTTTAACCTTTTATACAAACAACGAGGACGTTGTTTAACTTAAGTGGGGGGATGGAATAATTAGAACACTTAACAATTACTTGTCCTAAACTTTTTCAAAAATTATGCTTAAAATGTGCTTAATATATCAAACTTAAAAATTTTTAGCATGTTTTTGTTTAAGATCTAAGTTGCATAACTGCACACAAGACGTTATTTTCAAAATTTGTGATTTTTCAAAATTCACAAATCTATGAGTGTGCCGGTGACTTGTAAACTTTAGAAATTGGCTTGTATACTATTCGAGACCACCATAATAAGTATTATATTTATATAATTAGAATGACTTGTCTAAATTGGTAAATTTCTAGAATTACACCCAAAAAGCTTTTTATGTTATGTGTTATTAACTAACTACACTGGTTAGTTAACCCCCGTATAAACCCTTTTGTTACTCTCATTTTTAGAGTAAGATACCCCTAGAAAAACACTCAGAGCCATTCCTTTCGTTTCTTACACCTATGTTTAAAATGTTTCGTTACACCCTTACACCTTAGCCTACCCTGTAGATTAGAATCCGTGGTTGGTTAATTGCTATAGGCAAAGTGTGTTTCCTTACGTTACCTGTGTGTCGCGTGCGTAATTCATTATCTATGGTTAGGTCGGGAAATTGCACAATGCAATTGGAGTGAAAGTAAATATTGTATATCTTTGAGTTTATTTTTCGTGTGTTTACTACTTTCACTATTACCGTTATTTCTGAAGTATGAAAAGTATGGAAAAATTATCCAGAATTATCATTATAGTGATGTGGTGAAATTTTACACATCTATGTTTATGTTTGAAAAAAAAAAAAAAAAAAAAAAAAAAAAAAAAAAAAAAGAAAAGAAAAAGAAAGAAAGAAAAGTTGGAAGTTTGTTTTAACCAACTTATGTAAAGTTTTGTATTAAGTGGTCGATATCACCACTATTTGTTATATATTATATCTATGGATTGAATGGGAATTGGCAGTTATGGGAACGCCAATTAAGGTTTATTCTTTGATTAAGATCTTGTTGAGTATAATTCGTGTCTACCTAAAGCGTGTGTTTCAAGTGTTAAAGCGTGAGTTATTCGATGATATGAGTCTTATTCATGGGATGGTTGGGATAGTGATTAACCACACTTAGGATTTTAATTTATTTGTTTTGTTTATTTTTCATTTTACACCAATTTATATCCCAAATGTTATCCATGCCCTTTATTATTCTTTATCCAACCAAACCTTTGATTTATTGAGATTAGGGATTTGAGCAATCTTAAGTATCGTAGTCGTGGATTCGGCTATGTATTTATGATTTTGTCGCCCTTTTTGATATATTATTATTGGTGAAGTTTGGACCTATCTTTAGCCTATTCGAGTTAAGGATTTGAGCAATTGCAAGTATCGTGTTCGTGGATTCGATCATGTATTTGTGATTTTGTCGCCTTTTCTGGAATTTGAGATCGATAGTGAAAGAAAATAATTAACCCTTAAGCCTACAAACCCTTTTTACCGCTTTAGACTTGTTATTCCTTAGCTTTAGTGGAGGAGATGTGTATACTTGCCAAGCTTATGATAGAATATTCGTCACGACTGGACAGTTAAACGATTAGATTTGCTTTTATCAACTTATTTTACTTTACTTCTAATTCGTTAAGTGTTTAGTTGTGTGATTATGAAATAAACAAATACATGCTTAAATATAAAAATAAATCCTAACATCTTTTAGGATACATTTTCATAAGAGAAATTCTAAGGTTTACTTGGGGACAAGTAAAGTTCAAGTGGGGGGATATTTGATGAACTCAAATAAGTACATTTTATTACTATCATTTATCCTATTAATTTGACTTGTTTTACTATATTATGTATGAGGATTGATACTTAATCGTTTACTTTTGTAATTCTCAGGTAAAAACAAGCATTTGGTGAAACTTAGCGATTTTGGACTAATTATGGAGCAAAACATGCAAGAAGTTAAGAGTCTACTGAAATGAAGAAGATCAAGACTAATCTGCTCCAGATGCGCCGCATCTCACTCATTACATACGGCGCATCTCTATTAAGATATCACCAGATATGATCCAAGATACAAGAGGACATGCGCCGCATCTAATCATGGAGTTACGCCGCATCTTCTGGCGGTGTACGAATATTCCTGAATATTATAATCTTGGACCCCACGCGAAGTTAAGTCAATGCGCCGCATCTACTTACTAGATGCGTCGCATCTTCCCTCAGACAGAAACTATAAATACCCCAAGACCAGACGAATTTCGAGAGGAATATATTAGATTCGAAGACCGAAGCAGCAGAACCCTAGGACGAATTCAGTCAAGGAGGCAGCACAAGACACACCAAACGAAGATACAAGAGCTGTAAGAAGGTGCTGCATGTGTTTAATTCATTAAGTAGTTTTGTTTTATTGTGTTAGCAAAGTTTAATTCATCAGGATTGGTGGCTTGTGTAATGTGACAACGAAAGATTGCACTCCCTTTAATACTTGCTTTCCCATCAATTAAAGTTTATATGTTGATGTCTTTGGTTACTACTTATTAGTGCATTGATAACCTCTGTGTTTATTAGCGGCTTGCGGGCATTTGACTGCGGAAAATAATGTGGCTCCCACGGTTATTACTAAATTGATCACTTAGGAATAACTTTTAGACATAAGTAATCATTAAGGGTTTACTCGCCGATAAGAATAGGACCAACGAGAAAGGGTTAACTACATACACTTCATATAAAGCTATCAATAAAACAAGTGACAATCTACTTAATCATAAGGACAGCCCTCTTATTGTCTCGAGTATTTATCTGTGTACGTGTGTGCTACTTGCTGATTCGTGCCTATTGGTTTATTTTATTATTTAATTGCAAACAAATCGTGCCAGTCTCTCAGGCTGAAACCCCCTTGCGTTAGGATATTAAAATACTGATTAGAATAACGAGATAATACGTTCCACTTTAGTGATCGACACTCTACTTACCATTATATTCATACTGACCGGGTACACTGCTCGTTAAGTGTGTGTGTTATTGATAAGTCGGCTAAATATAAATTTAAAACTTGAGTAGGCATTAAAACTGCTAAACCGCAACGACACATCACGCACCATCAGTTATCACTTTCATTTTGTCGTTACCCATGCCGGGTGTTTGGTATCGCTTCTTAAAATTGATTATTTGCGTATTTACGATTCGAGATTGCTTTTATATTGTGAAAACGTAGAGGGGGGGGGGGGTGAATACGTTCCCGTTTTAAAATCTTAAAACTTATTATATCAAATGTCCGTTTAAGCTTGTTCTAATATGAAAGATGTTACGTGTAGTTTATGACTAGCATAAACTTAAACCATGTTGTCACACAAGTATGATTAACAAATCACAACACAAGCAATCATATAATGCAAACATAAAAGTAAAGAGTAAGTAAAAGAAAGTGCAAACCGAACACGATGATTTATAGTGGTTCGGTCACGGAGCTCCTCTCCGCCCTACTCCACTCCCCGAGTACCCAACTCGAGAGTTACTTCACTAGATCAACAAGCTCCCTTCTCGGCGGAGAAAACCTTACACGCGTCGCTTACACTTTTTCCGGTACAAAGCTAAATACCGGGTTCTAGTTCGAGGTAGAACCAACCTAACGTCGCTTATACAATTTCCGACACTAAGCTAGATGTCGAGTTCTTTTACATGGGTACAATCACTCCCATCGTCGCTTAACCTTTTTCCGGTACTAAGATAGATACCGAGTTCTTTACAAGGGTACAACCACTCCCGCTATGTTTTATGGCCCAACATAGAAACCTTGTGTTTTATGGCACAAACACATAAACCATCTAATCTAGTATGAATAGATTACAATGATGATCCATGACATAAATGGGTCATGGATATGAATGGCTAATCTAAATGAACTTCCATTGATAGGAAGCCTTCAATGGATGAAGATCACAAGCTCCCTAAACTTGTTGTGATGGATCTTCATATATGCATATGGAATCTACATGAACTTCTTGAATAAGAAGTCTTCAATCATTGAGGATGTCAAGTGGCCTTGAATCTTCATATGTTGGAATGCTTTGGTGGATGATGACTTCAAGATCTTCTAACCTTCATGGTGGATCAGGAAGTATGCAAGCTTATGATGGATGATGACTCACGATCTCTGATCTAGCTTCACAGGATCATTACGAGTGTATGCTTACAACATAATGAAAGTTAGTGACATTATGATCATCATGTAAAGGGTGATTAATGTGTGTTTCTACATGATTTACTAATGATCTAAATGTATGCAAAGGGTAGAGGGAATGTGTGTTCTAAGTGTGTGAACAATGGGTAAACAATGGGCTGCTATTTATAGCCAACAAGAATTTTGCCAGGCGGATTTGGCGGATCCCTAAATTTGGATCCGTCCTTTATACCATTTGGATCCGCCGGTGTCTGCCAGCTAATATATTCTCAAATCTTTCCATATCTTACCATATCTTGCTATATCTTCAAAAGTCAACTTGTTTGCTTGAAGATCTATACAAAATATATTACAAATCTTCCAAGATATGCAAGTGATGCATGCCATGATGTCATGTTAAATATTTCTAATTTAAGAAATAAACATAAACATGTAAATGTATATAATTGTATGTAACATGTATCCTAGTGATCATGTAGCATGTATATACTAGCTTAACTAATATATGTTTACCAAGATGTATCATGTTAGTTTGACACCTAAAGTGTACTTATCATATTAAACTTTAGGAAACATGATGTACAAGTAAAAATACTTGTTTATGCAAAGGTGTAAAATGAGGTTCTAAGTAGAATGATTAGCCTTTTAAAATACTTAATTACCTAACCGTATTTTAAACATTCTAAATGGTTTGTTAAGGGTTTGATCATAATGCCACATAACAAACATGTACGAACCTGTGTTGTATCATACGAGGACTCGAGAAGTCGAGAGGTGTTGAATGTATGTTGAGATAAGATAAGATTACAAGTAACTTGTACATTTTACGTTATGTATCAAGTTACATGTTTGTCATCAATCAAAACAAACGAGATTGCTTGCACTAACAATCTCCCCAGCGAGACTGCTTGCACTAACAATCTCCCCCTTTTTGATGATGACAAAATATGTAAACGTGATAGAAAGTAAAATGAAGAAAGTTACTTATATCCGTACTTACTTATCCGTACTTACTTACTTTCTCCTTGTGTCCGTTTCTCCGTTTACACCTTTCTCCCCTTTCTCCACCTTTTTTTGTAATTACTTACTTTACTTACTTCATAATTACTTACTTTCTCCGTTTACACCTTTCTCCCCCTTTTGTCGAAGCAAAAAGGGTGTGTCCTTGGAGTTAACTTCATTTCTCCCCAAAATGGCGAGCTTGTATCATCCCTAGTGAAGTTAAATAGACTACTTCCAATCTCCAATGGTTGTTGCGTCCCCTAGGTTGTTAGCGGATCCATGGATCAAATTAGGACTCTTAACCTACATCAAGGTTAGTGCTGTGTAACATAAAAATATATGAAAAATGCATGATTAATGAAATGCATATAGCCAACGACACACGTAGGTAAGCTATGTTGGACTATGTTGACCTATCTCCTCCTTTTTGTCGAAACACAAAAGTGTGTCGAAGAATGAGAATTCTTAAGGATGTGAGCATGCTCCCCCTTGACTGTAGCTCCCCCTTGACTGTAGCTCCCCCTTAATCAATACTCCCCGTTGCTAGGGTACCGACGTATATGATCCAAGGATGAAAAATGCTACAAAATAAAGGTTAGTATGTGATATACAACAATGCGTGTATATGATGCATTCTAAAAATGTTTGACGAAGGCTCCCCCTTGCTTTAGGGTGTCAAGATAAACCTACAAAACAAAAATTAGTACTATAGAAGCTATGTCTTCAGACATAAATGTCATATACTACCAAGTATATAGACGATGCAATGTGAGTGTTCGATAGATATTCCTCCTGGTTTGAGAACGTCAGGAAGCACCTAAAATAATTGATGCAAACTTCATCCTTAGATGAGTATGCTATATATGGTCTAGCGTATGTGATGATGAACCTACAATGAAATGGTTAGTGCAATATATTTTATCTCAAAGAAAAATATTATGCAACATATCAATAATCTAATCACAAGCAACTTGTGATTGTCTAATCAAAGAAAATATAATGCAGCATACCAATTGTGATATCAATCGTGATTATCTAGTAAACCATGTTATAAAGAGTGTAATCTTATTTTAAGAATTACAATCACAAGAATATAATATGATAAAATCCTACAAAACAGTGCCTATGAGGAGGATATGAGTGATCCTAGTGTTGGTGTTAGTTTACTAGTGATAACTTGATAACTAAAGATTGATGCAAGTAAGTTTTTCGCTAATCCATGGGGTTGATGATTAGTGAAAGAGGTGATAGAATGTGGTGGTTATAATGAATGCAATGAATTCAGAAACTCTAATGTATGCAATGCTAAAGAGTATAATTTGAAGACGGTTACGGTTATGATATTATCATCTACCAAAGATGATGAATCATGCCATAGTAAATGCTCGAATGGAAATAAGAGGAAGTGAAGACAATGATCACTTAGGAATAGAGATTCCATATGCAACAATTAGAAATACTAGATACCTATATGCGGATGAAAATGACATCATATGATGAGAGTGTTGGTTGGACCAACGTGTTGAGAATGATGGTTCTGTTTGCACTGACAATGACGTGCTTGATATGTATCAAGAATGAAAAGGATGAGATCCTATGATCGTGTTCTAGACAATGAAGGTGTTCTAGATAATGAAATTGTTCTAGACAATGAAGGTGTGAAAGTAAATCCTAGTCAAAGTCTAAGGAGACTTAAAGCTTCTCGTTTAAGAGGTTTGTCAAACACATGATGTGTTTTTCACTTGACGATGTGCTGTGATGTTGAGCTAAGAAGGTTTGAATAACTTGTGGTTTTGTGAACTGGTTTTAACTGAATGGTTTGAACCTACATGTCGGTATTTGGGGATGTAAGAATCATGACTACATGTTCTTTAATGCGAGAAGACAATTATGTGAATGAATTTCTCTCCCCCTTAATCGGTGGACATAATGTGTGATGTTAAGAATGATGATGAAAGTGATGAGCTTAGCAATGTTTTTGCGGATGTTGGTTAGCATACAAAGAACTTCATCCTTGAAGTCACGTAGCTTTTCACTATCAATGCGAGATGATCGCATGACAAGGTATGTGGTTTCCTCATGGGAGGTGCGTTGTTATAACTAAAAGATGATGGAGATGTTGTTAGGAAAGCGGAAGTAACAATACGATTTGGAGAGAGGTATGTTGAAAGATACCCAAACACATATTTCAAACCTCTAAAACTTAATCCTATTAGCTTTTAAAGCTATATGCAAGAAAATGGGTCCCATAAACATATTACTAATCTACGTAGCAATAAAGGAACAACAATTATGCAAGATGAGCATAACAAAGAGAAATAACAAATAGTTTGTTATCAACCTACAAGACAAAAGTATTAATGAAAAAACATGTGAATATCATAAGACAACATCTTATAAAAACAAATAATCTACTACTAGACACAAAGTTACCACATAGCATCAAGACAAATAATCATAGCATGACATTGTTTAAGATACTACATTGTGAAATTGTTTTGAAGTTAGGCTTAGTCACTTAAGCACACTTACCCATTAATTAACACAATGATCTTTGTGTAGAATAAAATGACTTCTAAATGTTCATCATACCAAAAAGCACGTAGACATATTGGTGTACACATGGCAAACAAATAGTGTGACATGGTCACAAAAGTAATGAAACGACAGATTCATGCAAACAATGCATCATTTAGACTATCCTACGAAAGAAACTCAATGAATGTCAACTAAAGACAAAAGCTATCAAACACCATGTATTAAGAATGACATATAGTGAGTTAACAAGTAATACATTAATCTTACAAAATAGCATATAACGAAAGAATGAACATATCATACAAATCATGTTAACATGAAGCATATAAGCATGCAGACAAAACCTTTCCAAGGTTTACACATTTGACTATCAATCATAATAACGTCAAGATACTAAATCATATCAAACAATTAACATGTAATCAACACATGTATGTGTAATGCAAGTAATTTTAAAGAAAAATCACATCTACTACTTGTTTGATTAATATTCCTAAGACAAGATAAACTATCATCTTTTAATACTTACTTTAGGCAAGTATAGGAATAAAGATTTTTCAAGTTGGAGAATGAATATGAGACTTATTACTAGCGGTGCTCAATTCAGGCTAAACACGACCATTTTTATGGGTGATTCCACATACCCAACTTCTCTGCTGGAAGCAATTTAACCGTTAGGTTAAATTGAGTTTCTAGTGCAATAAATTCTCCAGTAGTCATTCTCATGTCTGAAAGATAGGAATTCCTATTTTTGCCTATCAAAGTATATAAAATATGATTGTTTACCAATTACTTGGCTTAATGAGACTCAACTATTTCTATTAAAACTAATGTGATGAAGATGTCATGTTATACACGTAAATTTGACAAATATGTGTCAAAAGATTTTAATCTTTGTGTTTGAAATCTGAGGTTGAATGATCTAAAGGGTGACATCCTTTGAGTTGAGTTTAAGTATGAGTTATGCAAGTGATTTGATCATCTAAGATCAAGACATGTGTTTGTGTGTGGTAATGGGATATGTCAAGAATGTTCTCAAGAAAATTCTTTGGAACAAGAATCTAAATAAAGTTACCAAATATAATAGGTCTTGTGTATGCTCAGAGATGTGGATATGCACAATGGTTTGACCAAGGTTTAATGTACGCTTGAAAGGAAATAGATACGTATGGTATCTTTCAACAAGTAAGATTTAACTCGTGCTCAATGAGGAAGATAGTTCATAGAACTAGTGGATGTTTGTTTTAAGATCATTTAGCCGATGAGGTGTAATGAAATCTCTTGTAACATAACCATTTATGTTGCAAAGAGAAAATGATGCATAGGATATATATTATCCTTTTAACAATATGAAAACTAAACATATGATATTTTAGGTATAATGTTTTCTGAAACATCATGTTTTCCTAAATGAAGATATACACTCAAGGTGTTTAAATTGGATAGATCTGTCCTAAATACACTTGGGGATGACAAGAAGAATTCACTTGAGTTTCTTATGTATACTCCTCAAGAGTCATTGTTACTTGTTGGCTTTACATTTTAACATATGTTGTTAAAATATTGATTTAAGGTTTAATGAAACTTATGCAGAGGTTTGATTACAAAGTATTACCTAGTGGACAATGATAAACATTGAATGTGAGCATCATGCTCATTTGATGGTGAAGGTTCTAATCCTATAGGTGGTAAAGTATGGTTGAATATGTTTAACGCATACTTGATTTGATACGAGTGTTTGGACAAAGGGCTTTTTGAGCAATGCACTCAATGGATTCAAATGATGGTAAGGATTGAGGTGTTGTAGGGGTTTATTGTGCTATGGGTGTACTTAGGTTTCTTGGATGTTGAAGATGACAAGAATAGATACTGATTCTTGTGGTTCGCTAGCGGATGAAGTGCTTAGTTATGTTTGTGAAACCTAGGGGTTGAAATGTGACGGGATGAAGAACAAATGTTATAGTTATGATAGGATAAGTGTTTTAACATACGTTGTTAAAATACTTGGGAGTTGATTGTTTCGGATATGACTTTTAATGACTACAATCTGTAGGTCAGATATACTTGAATATTTTGGACGAAATACTTAAGTTGTCAATCATATTTTGAGAAAAGGATAACAAGACTTGAAAATTACATCTATAACCTAAGTGTGAGTTATGAATTGATGTAAATCGTCTTGAAGGATGACATGTTAACCAAGTGAGGCAACATACGTGAATACAAGATAGACATGAGTTGGGTTAGTAATCTGTGATATATTTGCAAACAGTAAGTCTGGATTAGTTTGGAAGTTTTCAATTTACAAATCAAGCTAGTGAATGAGTAAAGGACGGGAAGATGCAGTGAGTGTGTGTACTGATCATAAATACACAATGATCCTACGTATTGCAAGGAACTAATTTCCGGGTTCCTAGCTTGTGACAGAAGGGTAATTTGGATGAAAATTTGAATTTTCAAATTTTGGTGGGAAGTGGCTTTCTTAAAGTTCTAAGTGTGCCTAAGTCATCCTAATGTGCCAGAAGATCAGCAGAAGAATCCTAAGGACTAGAATCAATAATCTAAGGATCTGGATTAGTCGGGAATTTTGAAAAAGTTACTGTAGAAGCCTGCGGATCCAATCGACAACAAAGGCGGAACCAAATTTTTGGTTCCGCGGAATCCGCAGGATCAGGACTGGCGGATCCAAAGCATACACTAGGCGGATCCAAAATTTGGGATCCGCCGAATCCGCTATATGGAGATTCAGATTCTTTAACAGAACATATGTCAAAATTTTCGTTATTCGTTCAAATTCCGAAAATTGTCCTCAAACATATGTAACCACTAATATGTAATGAAATAAAACTAAGAACACAGGTTCTAACACACGTTTACACATAGATCAATCTGATGAAAATAACTTACCATAAATGAGAGTTAAGCCAAACAGTAGCTTAAGCATGAAAAATCGATAACATCACGTGTTATCGTCCTGCAAAGTTATGTTAGTTCACATAAAGGTATACTACCAACATAATATCCTAATAACACAACAAATCATCACATCATTGTTTGAAATTTTCTTATACCAAACACTCTTTCACACATACTACATGTTTACACATTTTAACACTTGAAATTAAGTGAAGGTTTGTGCAAGACAATACATTTTAAGACACTAAACTAGTTTCACTCAGTCCACATTTCTAAGTAAGTTATGCAAAGTTTTCACATAACATATGCAAACAAAAATATCTAAGTCTATAACTGAAACAAACACAGTTTATCAACTTAGTGCACAAGATCTAGCAAAAGTCCTATTGAGCATCAAACAAGCAATTGATAAACAAGCAAATAATTGTCATGGAAAAACACTTATGTATTACCCATCAACAAATACAATCACAATTACCAACAAGCAAATAACATGTATGCAAATAGCTTAGAACAGATAGTCACATAGCAGAGCATAAATGAAAAGATACTTTTCGTCACTTTGTGTTTAAACATGACGATGTATATCAAGCTTGATTTGTTTCCTTTATATTACCAAATTCTTTAGTTTCAAAAGAAATCATATCAATGTTCAAAGGATACCAACTTACATTGCCCGACGTAAAAGTTTAAGTTACTGTGTCAAAATGAAACTTAATATTTTGGACAGGTTGTAGTATTTGATTTGTTTCACCTACTTTAATTTATATTTAGGACATGAGATTATTTTTAAATGAAAGTAGACTTAATTCCCTTCAAAATGATAGGTGGCGCGACTCCTACGGACTTACGGTTAATTAGTTATGAATTTTTGAAGTTGGACAAAAACTGAATGCTATACAGACGGATTTGGCGGATCCTTTTTGAGGGATCCGCCCTTTGTAACAAAGGGATCCGTGGGTGTCTGTGACAGATTCTCCTAAACTCGTATTTTGACATAGAGAAAACATGTAGGACTTGCTAGACTTAATATTACACATATTTAACAACATTTCTACTTATGTGACTTATCTAAACATTACGGAGGTGATTTTTCAACTAAATTAATAGTTATCCCAAACGCCCCTTTAAAACCCGTGTTTTTCGTAAATTAGCTTTACGCACACAATTTGACACTTAATCATTTTAAGAAATCTTTTCTTTTGATTTTCCAAAGACATCTTCAAGCTTGTATACAAAGTAATATTTAACAACAAAATTTCTAAGTATACTTAGCGAAACATTTTTCATATTATATTCTGCTTCAAAGGTAATTTGATACATGGATCGTACTCTATTTTAAAAACCATTTTTTTGAAAATAAGAGCCACGAGGCTCTGATACCAATTGTGAAAACGTAGAGGGGGGGGGGGTGAATACGTTCTCGTTTTAAAAACTTAAAACTTATTGTATCAAATGTCCGTTTAAGCTTGTTCTAATATGAAAGATGTTACGTGTAGTTTATGACTAGCATAAACTTAAACCATGTTGTCACACAAGTATGATTAACAAATCACAACACAAGCAATCATATAATGCAAACATAAAAGTAAAGTGTAAGTAAAAGAAAGTGCAAACCGAACACGTTGATTTATAGTGGTTCGGTCACGGAGCTCCTCTCCGCCCTACTCTACTCCCCGAGTACCCAACTCGAGAGTTACTTCACTAGATCAACAAGCTCCCTTCTCGGCGGAGAAAACCTTACACACGTTGCTTACACTTTTTCCGGTACAAAGCTAAATACCGGGTTCTAGTTCGAGGTAGAACTAACCTAACGTCGCTTATACAATTTCCGACACTAAGCTAGATGTCGAGTTCTTTTACATGGGTACAAAAGTACAACCACTCCCATCGTCGCTTAACCTTTTTCCGGTACTAAGCTAGATACCGAGTTCTTTACAAGGGTACAACCACTCCCACTATGTTTTATGGCCCAACATAGAAACCTGTGTTTTATGGCACAAACACATAAACCATCTAATCTAGTATGAATAGATTACAATGATGATCCATGACATAAATGGGTTATGGATATGAATGGCTAATCTAAATGAACTTCCATTGATAGGAAGCCTTCAATGGACGAAGATCACAAGCTCCCTAAACTTGTTGTGATGGATCTTCATATATGCATATGGAATCTACATGAACTTCTTGAATAAGAAGTCTTCAATCATTGAGGATGTCAAGTGGCCTTGAATCTTCATATGTTGGAATGCTTTGGTGGATGATGACTTCAATATCTTCTAACCTTCATGGTGGATCAGGAAGTATGCAAGCTTATGATGGATGATGACTCACGATCTCTCATCTAGCTTCACAGGATCATTACAAGTGTATGCTTACAACATAATGAAAGTTAGTAACATTATAATCATCGTGTAAAGGGTGATTAATGTGTGTTTCTACATGATTTACTAATGATCTAAATGTATGCAAAGGGTAGAGGGAATGTGTGTTCTAAGTGTATGAACAATGAGAAACAATGGGCTGCTATTTATAGCCAACAAGAATTTTGCCCGCGGATTTGGCGGATCCCTAAATTTGGATCCGTCCTTTATACCATTTGGATCCGCCAGTGTCTGCCAGCTAATATATTCTTAAATCTTTCCATATCTTACCATATCTTGCTATATCTTCAAAAGTCAACTTGTTAGCTTGAAGATCTATACAAAATATATTACAAATCTTCCAAGATATGCATGTGATGCATGCCATGATGTCATGTTAAATATTTCTAATTTAAGAAATAAACATAAACATGTAAATGTATATATGTATGTAACATGTATCCTAGTGATCATGTAGCATGTATATACTAGCTTAACTAATATATGTTTACCACGATGTATCATGTTAGTTTGACACCTAAAGTGTACTTATCATATTAAACTTTAGGAAACATGATGTACAAGTAAAAATACTTTTTTATTCAAAGGTGTAAAATGAGGTTCTAAGTAGAATGATTAGCCTTTTAAAATACTTAATTACCTAACCGTATTTTAAACATTCTAAATGGTTTGTTAAGGATTTGATCATAATGCCACATAACAAACATGTACGAACCTGTGTTGTATCATACGAGGACTCGAGAAGTCGAGAGGTGTTGAATGTATGTTGAGATAAGATAAGATTACAAGTAACTTGTACATTTTACGTTATGTATCAAGTTACATGTTTGTCATCAATCAAAACAAACGATATTGCTTGCACTAACAATCTCCCCAACAAGACTGCTTGCACTAACATATATTGTGCCTATGCATTGTTTACTTATGACCGTATCTTGACAGGGCAGCCACACCTGGATTGTGATTGCACCATGGTGGGTGTTTGGTATTGCATCTATATTTGCATTTCAAAAAATAACCCACAATTAAAACGGCATCGTTTTGATCACCTAATGACTGTTTATATAATATAATGCCCTTGTCTTGGCGGGGCAGCCACACCTTGATTGTGGTTGCAGCTATGGCGGGTGTTTGGTACCGCATATGTGTTTGCATTTTTATATTGAAATGTTGATGATCTTTCAATTTTGCAATTGTAATGATATACTTCAGGTGCTGAATCTATGACAAGGGATGATATATTTGAAGGTGCGGATCAAAGTAGAGGAGGTAAAAAAGGAGTCTATGACAATGTACCAGAAGGTAAACAATATGCATTCAGAATAACAACAAATCTGATGCAGGGTGCGTCATATGGGTATTCAAACTGATGTATTTGGATGCATATCTCTGTATGATTATCAAGAATTCTACTTAGTAGAAGTTTATGTTGGAATTTAAATACTATGACATTCATATAAATAAATATTAATCACATAGAGCACGCAATGGAAGACTTAAAACTAATACATGTAATTAATTAACCTTGTAAATTAAATCGTAAACGTACCTTGCAAGCTTCCACGCGAATCAAAGATTAAACCAAAACACAAAACCCTAATTAGGGTTTGATGAAATCGACCCTAATAAAATTCGATTAGGGCTAATGGAAAAATCCAATTAGGATTTTTCTATGGTCTTGTACACACGTATTGTTAGCAATTTAATGTGAATGCTAGTTCCTTAATCATAAAAGCTAACCAAATAACTTTGGTTTCACTCAAGCTCCAACGCAAACCCTAAGGGTTTGTAATTCGTGTGACTTGGTAAAAGAGAAAGAGAGAAGAGAAGAAAAAGCTAGCTATGGAGACCAAGGATTAACAAACAATGAATACAAAGCCTTGTATTTATAGTGTGCAAACTTTGAGTCCAATTTAGCAAGGGATTACCCTTCCTAACCCACAAACCGATCGGCCCTTAATCCTATAAGGGATTCTAGAACTTTCTCATAGCTTATTTTTAATTCTAGTCCTTTCGTCTTTTATTTAATGACTGTTAGACTAAACGTTATTAAGTACTAACGACTGTTTGACGTTATTGTGAAATAATAATTAAATCATAACATTTATATTAAATATTATTCATTGAATCTCATACGCAATGTGTGCAATTCCATAGTATCGTGTTCGAATCTGGTCATACGATTATTAAATGTGTCCACAAACTAACAGTTTATGCTTTTTGACGGTTAAATTATGAATCTAAAAATGAATTGTTTCATTTAGAAGTTCATTGTTCAGATTATGAAAATAAGTCATTCGATCCCTTTGTGAGTTGTGAACCCACACAAAACCCATCCCACTTTTTACTTTAAAAAATATACCATGCAATGATCAACGGCGTGAAACAACGCCCCGTCGCAACGTGACGGACCGCCGCCCACCTCATTACTAACTATTTGTGTATCACATGTACATGAAGCGAAAAGTGTACCGCTTTTAGGGGGTCATTTAAGCCCTAAATCGTATTTATTTGATCAAATATTTCCCTAAATTGTTCCTTTTGTCATTTTAGGTACTTTGGAGAAGAAATCTGGAAAAGGAAGCATTTTGGACGTTTTTGGAGCATAAAAGTGAAGAAAACGACAAAGTCTTAAAATTATGCTGGAAGTTACCTTTGACGGCGTCAGGATTATCCCCAGACGGCGTCATGGCTTGGCAAAAGTGGTGGATGTGAAATTTACTCATGATAAGCCAGAGAAATTTGCATGGGAATTCTGACGGCGTCACCCTTTAATATGATCAAGGTCGTCACGGTATAAGTTAAAGCGGGACGGCGTCACGCCTAATTCTGACGGCGTCAAGCCTTGATAAGCCAGAACGGATTTTGGAGAGCTAAAGAGGGACGGCGTCAAGAAGGCCATCCGGGAACCCTAAAAGCGGCGAGGTGACGACGTCACACTCCATAACGTGACGCCGTCAGATCTGAAAGTCTATATATAGTTTTGCAATTTTTTGTCATTAGTGTGGAACTTATTGTGGAACTTGGTGTGTAAGAACCCTAAGACGATTTTAGCAGCTTTTTCAAGGCTTTTTGCCTTGAGATCTTCCATGTTACATTGAAGATAAATTATCAATTAATCATTCAATATGTCTATGTGTTGTTTGATTCTATCTTGTTCTTGTCTTTTGTTTAACATGCTAGGCTAGGTTTTCTTTGTGTTTGCTTAGATCTAATGAAACCTAGCTATTGATTATTGGTTATTAGTGTGTTATTAGTTGTTTTGGATGATTGTTCATCTATGTTAGGCTTAAGAAAACTGGCTAACTTCCTATTCGGTAACTTGCTTGAACGTCTTAAGAAACATGAACCAATGCGTACTAAAGGTTTTTATGGTTGTATTTAATGCATGAGCGAATTCTAGTGATCCCATGTTAGGAGCTTCCTAGCCGGCTCGACATAGGAGTGAAGTAGGAGTTCATAGAGTTGGGGAAGTACGTACGCCACCCCACGATTGGTATTAAGGAATACAACCGTCATCCACGCGATTAATACACACTAATCAACCGGTAAAAGATAGTTAGGGAGTAAGGAAATCTAAGTAAACACATTTCTCTCCACATAAGTTTTACCACCTTTTCATTTTCAGTTATTTTATTTTATTTGCATTTGTAGTTATTTGGGTTAGTTGACTAGCAACTAATTCCGCCCACTCTTTCAAACCCGAGATTTTACTTGCTTTCATAAAATTATAAAAACATAAAAAGAATCTTCTCTCACCCTTAGACCTATTAGAGTAGTTTTTCATACCTAACGAACACTATTCCCTGTGGAGAACGATCAATCCCCCGTACTTACCACTACACTATACTACATCGGTCAGGTACACTGCCTGGTGGGGTTGTAAGCCTCTTGAGATCCCTCGAGAGGTAAAACCTGTTGTAAGGTTGCAAAACCACGCATCAAGTTTTTGGCGCCGCTGCCGGGGAATAGTTATTGTTTAGGTTGAATTTTTATTTTATAGGTCTACTCACTAGATTCCTTTCTAGTGAGATTTTTATTTTATTTTTCTAGGTTTTCTTTAGTCTATCTTATTTCTTTGTATTTTTGTTTGTGACACCTTCCACCTGCCTCATGAGTAATAGTGATCGCTTGATCCCTGTTATTCGTATTTTCCGCCGTGCAAATTTCCAACTACCCGTTCCCGCCCCCATCATAGAAAACAACAACCTTTCACCCGACCACCACTTTGGTAACAATTCTGAGATGGAGGAGTCTGACCATGAGAATGACTATGTTAGTCCATTTTACTACTCAGACTCCGATGAGGATGCCGGTAATGGAGAAGTAGTTAACGAGGAATGGGGAAAAGAGGAAATTGATCCCTTTAAGTATGTTGACCCTAGGACTAAGATCGAAAAGGATAGCCTCTTTAACATGCAATTTCCGTGTAAGATTGGTTATCATGATTTTTATGCTTATCTTAACTCATCTTTGCCTATGAACATTATCTCTCGCGCTAATTATAATAAAATCATGGTAGATGAGCTAGAATATCAAGGAGATAACATTGTTGCTAGGACTAAGCCAGTACACGTATTCGTTGGAAGTTTTGTGTATTTGGTGGATTTTATGGTTATGGAGAACTTAGGAGAATTCATTGATAACAAATTAACCCAAGTCATTTTTGGAGAACCCTTCAAAAGGTTGACCAACCTTGACGAAAAACTTGTGGACGGGTTAATTACATTCTCGGATGGGGATGAAGATTTTGTTTACCAAATGCCCCGATCACATCCTAGGTTTAAGAACTACTCCATTGAATCTTGCAATAGACTTGTGCCTCTTGACTTGTTAAGTGAGAATGATAAGAGGAAGGGGCTCAAATATCCACATGAGAAAAATAAGAGATACTATCATGGATGTTTGGAGCTGAATGATGAATACAAGAAAGATGAGCCAACAATTAGATGGCTCACACTCGGATACGTGAGCATAAGCAACACTAGGTAGAGGGACTTTGAGTCTAGCTACAAGACTCGTTAATAAAGAAAAGCGCTTCTTGGGAGGCAACCCAAGCTTTATTTGCTTTGTGTGTTTATTTGTTTGTTTGTTTGTTTTTATTTGCTTCCGTATGTATGTTTAAATTTTATTATTATTGATTCATGTTCAAAACTAATTTGTGAAAATGCTTTATTTTGTTTTTAACTTCGTCTTAACTACATATAAAGGTATTTTGCAAAAGTTAAGTGTAAGGAAAATCCAAATCGGTTTACAAGAACATATGAACATGAATCGTAATAATATTAAATGAACATACATATTAGTATTTGTTTGAGTCAAATGCTTGTATCAAGTCATAATGATGTTTTGCAGGATTTCCAGGAAGTAAGGTATAGGTTTTTCCAAAATTTTTCCGGAAACTTAACATGAGAATTCTGTCAGATCATTTCTGACGGCGTCAGGATTTACAACCTGACGGCGTCAGGTTTAATTTTCTGAAAATTTTTGAAAGTTTTGTTTTCATAAAAATTTTCTATTAAATCTCTAACTTATAATCCCCAGGAATCTGCAAAATTATCATTCCACAAGCATTATATCCTTATATATAGAGTTTATCCCGCCGATGTTATGCAGGTTTTCGTGTTTGTTTTCTCAGGTTTAACAGGTTATTTTGGACAAGGAAATGTTTTGGATCAAGCTTATGGCGATGCATTAGTCATGGAGCTTCAACATTACTTTGGAAGAAGATCTAACCATGTTACTTCATTATCCACCGAGCGAATCAGGGGAGTATTTGATTTCATTCTTTTACTTTTTTCTTTTACATCTTGTTATTTGAACATTGGGGACAATGTTCATCTTAAGTGTAAGGGGGGGGGGGGGGTAAAAGTACGATTAGAGAATGCTATTACGCTTGGTTTTTGTTTGTTTAATAGTAGATGTGTAATAAAATTGAGATAAATACCTGTTAGGGTAATTTTAGTGCCAAATTTAAAATTTTTTTACAACATTTAGGAGTGAAACTTTGATCTTAATGAGCGTCTCACGGATAGGAGTTATATGACTAGCACAAAAACCGTACCACTAAAAAAATTTTCCACCCCCAAATATGTGAGGTTCGCCCCTAGAATTGGTAGGAAAAGCATTTATGCTATGATGTGTGTACCGGTAGCACTTAGATTCTAGAACTTTTGTTAGGACCATTCCAAGGCCACAAGTGAGACTACATTCGTGTA
Source organism: Artemisia tridentata subsp. tridentata (assembly GCA_021014915.2). NCBI lineage: Eukaryota > Viridiplantae > Streptophyta > Magnoliopsida > Asterales > Asteraceae > Artemisia > Artemisia tridentata. The sequence goes on along the minus strand of CP139505.1, from coordinate 126,084,878 downwards.
GTTAGATTTACTACATGATAAGAGGCATTAGGATTAACCCATTATTTTACACCTGTGTTTTTGTTATAATTACGTTGGCTACATTGGTCAAGTAATTCTCCCACACCCTTTGCGTTGTACTCATTTTTAGTACACGATACCCCTAGTACACCCCTCAGAGCCTATCTTTTCGTTTTGACCTTTAAGCATTTTACTTAAAGGAAGAATTTGTTACACCCCACTAAAATGTACACCCAAATCGCCTTAGCCTACCTTGTATGCACTCATTTTTAGTGCATTATTGTGACAACATTTGTTTAAACCCAAGTTAATTATCTAGTTGATTACATGGTTGCTAAGTCGAGTCATATCCTTGTACATATTGTTTTGGGACGATTGGGACTCATGGGTAAAGTACTAATGTAATGGAGTAATGGGGAAGAACATCATTTATTACCCCCATATGTGCTAAATATTTTAAAAGTACTCCAAGTTTTTCGATTATCTTAATTCGAGTCATTAGAATAGTAATTGTAAAGTTATGTAAAAGTTCAAGTGTAAGGGGAATGCAACGCCCCTATGATGTATTATTTTGGATGGTAGGGCAAGAGTGTATGAAAAAAAAAATAATAATAAATAAATAAATAAATAAATAAATAAATCAAGAAAAATACAAAAAAAATGAGAAAAAGAAAAGTAAAAAAAACATACGGACTACCATCCCGTTTCATTTTATGTTTTTTTTATGTTTTTGTTATTTTATTTTTAGCTTAAGTTTGAGTCGAGTCTTGGCTTAGCAACATTGTATAGTACATGTAATTGATCAAGATCTTTAACTCGCCACCAGTAAAATATCCTTTATCCAACAAAACCGTGTTTATCATATCCCTACACCTAACGTTATAACCCATGTAAAAGCCCTCTTTGATAGTTTATCTTAGGTGCTTACGCCTAGTGGAGGAGGTTTTCGATCCTTTCCCAAGCCTATGGTAATCTATTTGCTATGACAGGTAGTGAGAGATATTATCCATTTTCATTTATGAGATTTATTTTGATGAAACTTGAGAGATGTGAGTATCTAAACACTACTTGTGAGTTGCTAGTTTGTAATCTCCGTGCTTATTATGATTAAAGTGGAACGATTATTTGTTGTAATTACTTTTATATTAGCGTTAAATGACCCCTAACTTGTATTTTGATTAGAATAAAAGCGCATTTGCTTGAGGACAAGCAAATCTCAAGTGTAAGGGTATTTGATGAAGCGAAAAGTGTACCGCTTTTAGGGGGTCATTTAAGCCCTAAATCGTATTTATTTGATCAAATATTGCCCTAAATCGTTCCTTTTGTCATTTTAGGTACTTTGGAGAAGAAATCTGGAAAAGGAAGCATTTTGGACGTTTTTGGAGCATAAAAGTGAAGAAAACGACAAAGTCTTAAAATTATGCTGGAAGTTACCTTTGACGGCGTCAGGATTATCCCCAGACGGCGTCATGGCTTGGAAAAAGTGGTGGATGTGAAATTTACTCATGATAAGCCAGAGAAATTTGCATGGGAATTCTGACGGCGTCACCCTTTAATATGATCAAGGTCGTCACGGTATAAGTTAAAGCAGGACGGCGTCACGCCTAATTCTGACGGCGTCAAGCCTTGATAAGCCAGAACGGATTTTGGAGAGCTAAAGAGGGACGGCGTCAAGAAGGCCATCCGGGAACCCTAAAAGCGGCGAGGTGACGGCGTCACACTCCATAACGTGACGCCGTCAGATCTGAAAGTCTATATATAGTTTTGCAATTTTTTGTCATTAGTGTGGAACTTATTGTGGAACTTGGTGTGTAAGAACCCTAAGACGATTTTAGCAGCTTTTTCAAGGCTTTTTGCCTTGAGATCTTCCATGTTACATTGAAGATAAGTTATCAATTAATCATTCAATATGTCTATGTGTTGTTTGATTCTATCTTGTTCTTGTCTTTTGTTTAACATGCTAGGCTAGGTTTTCTTTGTGTTTGCTTAGATCTAATGAAACCTAGCTATTGATTATTGGTTATTAGTGTGTTATTAGTTGTTTTGGATGATTGTTCATCTATGTTAGGCTTAAGAAAACTGGCTAACTTCCTATTCGGTAACTTGCTTGAACGTCTTAAGAAACATGAACCAATGCGTACTAAAGGTTTTTATGGTTATATTTAATGCATGAGCGAATTCTAGTGATCCCATGTTAGGAGCTTCCTAGCCGGCTCGACATAGGAGTGAAGTAGGAGTTCATAGAGTTGGGGAAGTACGTACGCCACCCCACGATTGGTATTAAGGAATACACCCGTCATCCACGTGATTAATACACACTAATCAACCGGTAAAAGATAGTTAGGGAGTAAGGAAATCTAAGTAAACACATTTCTCTCCACATAAGTTTTACCACCTTTTTATTTTCAGTTATTTTATTTTATTTGCATTTGTAGTTATTTGGGTTAGTTGACTAGCAACTAATTCCGCCCACTCTTTCAAACCCGAGATTTTACTTGCTTTCATAAAATTATAAAAACATAAAAAGAATCTTCTCTCACCCTTAGACCTATTAGAGTAGTTTTTCATACCTAACGAACACTATTCCCTGTGGAGAACGATCAATCCCCCGTACTTACCACTACACTATACTACATCGGTCAGGTACACTGCCTGGTGGGGTTGTAAGCCTCTTGAGATCCCTCGAGAGGTAAAACCTGTTGTAAGGTTGTAAAACCACGCATCACTAACTATTTGTGTATCACATGTTGAGCAAGCTAGGAGCGATAAAAGTTCACCTGCGCCCTGCAACAATTGCCTATCATTTAACAAAAAATTACAAGACTTCTCCGACCATCATGCATTTTTCATTTCACCATTTACCGTTTGTATATACACACACGTATACATACACACGCACGCGCAACTTCATTTCTTGTCTTTTTCATCCTCCGACTAAAGTAGACAAATCACACAAATAAATAGGTAACAAAACGTTAAACTGCTATTATCTTTTGCAATTTCACATTTTCAAGTGTTTTCCATTATGGTTAAGATATTCCTGAATGGATTAAGCTTATAGTAATTATAATGTCAACTTCAGTTACCAACTGTTATAATTTAATAATCTAGACTAGTTCATATTATTAATCAAGTTATCATATAACTAGTGCGGAACCGTAGGATCATGTTTAACACGTAAAAGATTAACCGAATAATAAAAGTAACGTACCTTATTGATTCAAGAATCAGACTTTAATCTTCTTCTTTTAATTGAACAAGTGGATTAGTGAGATACCCCTTAACATTTTGTATCTCAATCCAAGATGGATTAACTATAGTGAGTTAATATCCACGAGCTTGTACACAAGTACTATAACCGATTAATTAAATTGCTAGATCTAAGAACACAAGAAACCAAAACAATTTTGCTTATGGAAAAAACTAGGATCGACTAACCCAAGGGTTATGTTCGATCGGTTTAGACAAAAGAAGAAGAAGGAAAAGGTTTAAGGTTATAGCAAGAGTGCAAGCATTAAAAACCAATAACCCTAGCCTTTGTATTTATATGCATGAAATCTAGGAAGACAAGTTTGAGTTGGATTGTACTTTGGAGCACCCTAGCCGATCTGTCACACCCTGAATTTACCTGTTAATGGCAGCGGATATGAATACCTTGGTGTGACTTTCATGGCGTCTCATACAATGGATATATTGAACGACCTAAAGTGTCGTTTTGAAAATACACGTTTGATCATAAATAAAATCAGAGTTTACAAAACATAGGTCCCAAATGATGTTGCAAGTTTATATAACAAAACCATAGTAGATCAAACGTTTACATAAGTGCATGAAAATAAGTGATGCAAGTCGACCCCGCGACTCCAAAATAGCCAAATGCATGTCCACACGCTAGCTAATTACCTGAAAATACATTGCTAAAAACGGTCAACATAAAGTTGGTGAGAGATCATAGGTTTAATAAAATGAAGGTATACGATAGCCACAAGTATAAAGTGTATGACATAAGTCACATAAAAAAAATGATTGTACAATAGCCTTAAGCTCATGACCCCGACGCTGTGACTGAATTCTCTGGAGCCCCTGGGAGTGTTTTGCCAGACACTCAAATGAAAAGACATGAAATGCATCCGCTATCGGTTGTTGGTCAAAGCCAACACGGATGGAGGCGTCACCCTCGATAGATCTATCCACTCACTCTCGCTTACAGGTAAATTAACGGTTCATGATTATATGGGGACTTTCAATTGGCAACAAGGTAACTTAATCTATGTACAGGAAGTCTGATACTTTGGCTCGTATGGAAAACAGTTGCAATGTATTCTCCCCCGTGGGATTTGAAAACAATAATAAAATGTATACGGGGCTATGAAAACTCACCTGGTATGATAGCACAATGATAATGATGAGTAAGATGAAAATGGAACTCGGCCTCTAAACGCGACCTATTATGAATGATATGACTTATGTAAGCAATGATATAACTCAACTCATGCAAATACTTATGTTAACGATACCACTTGATACTTTTAAAGATACCATTTATTGTCAATATATACGTTTTTGACATATCGTCAAGTTATAAAACATTTCTCGTTTATATATAGTGAAATGGTACTCAATGATCCTTATTTGGTATTATATTGTCAAATATAACAGTTTCGTCGCAAAATAATACTTTATACGACTTGTGAAAATATAACCATTTTGGCCGTGTAAAACTAGTCGCGAAAATTATATACTTTGTATACATATTAGTATTCCGACTTGACGTTCTCAAAAACCTTATAACAATATTTCAATATCGTTACTTTTGACATTGAATCAACCGCGCCTCGATCGATTTGGTAAACGGCTATCAATATTACAAGTTATGAAAATACTAGTTTTTACACTTTATATTCCTTACAAAAGTGGGCTGTCAAAAATTATACATTTCGTCGGATCTTCAAAAATTCGTATCTCGGTCGTTACAAGCTCGTTTTCAACGTTCTAGATATCCACGGGTTCGTATAAACATAAACTAACATATTTTCAATGTCTCGGCTCATCTAGATCACGGTTAACGACTCATTTTTCCCCTTAAAGTTCGGCCAACAGCACACTATTTTCTGAAAAATATAGTTTTCGTCGCGTAACTACAATAATTCATAACTTCTTCGTTATAAGTCCGTTTTTAGTGATTCAAGCGCCCACGCGTTCGTTTTTGAGTGTATTTTCTAAATATGAAGGCCAAAATATTTCAAAAGTTTCTGAGTTTTCCAGATCTGTCGTTTAAAAACAGTCCCTTTTCTATTTTGTTTAAAAATCCATTTTCAAGGTTCTAACTTAATCAAATCACTTCATATCAACTCCACAAGTTCGCAAATCCTACCATACACCTTCTTAGGGTGTCATGGGGTCCTAAACATCACCATCCTTGGTGGATTTCATGAAATCATTAATGAAACTTATGGATCTAGTGTTTAAGATGGTTTATGTGCAAAAGTGGTATCTAAAACATAAATAACTTGCATGAATAATTTATATAACTTGAAAATACATAAACATATGAATCAAATGAAAGTAAAATATGAAAAATTAGTGTTCTTGAAGTTACTTACAAAGTATGATGAGATTTGAAGAGATTTGGATGAAAACCTTGAGGTTTTTATTTCAAAACCTTAACAAGGATCATATAAGGAACTAGTAAATTACTTGTACTCAAAAATTTTATGGTTCTTCCTTCTTGTCTTGCTTGAGCCGTGGGATATGATGGAGGAAAGAGAGAGGATTTTTTTATCTTGCACTTTGCAAATGAATGATAAGTTTATGTTTGTGAAATAATTATAAAAACATGTATACTAACTCCATTAAATGGGAAGTATGGCTAGGTAAGAAAAGTGGAAGAGAATAACATGGGTGGGGCGTGGGTTTGTGTAAGAAATTGGGCAAAATAAGATATTTTGTGATATATAGTATGAGTTAGTTGATTTAGTGTACACTTTGGGTGTTATCGGGTACCGAGTTATCTTGAAATAAATGTTAACGAGGCGAAATAAAATACGACGAAGTTGCAAAAATTGTAAAAATATATTCCTGACAAGAATCGGGTGTCGGAATAATTATCGGGTTAATTTTTCGTAATATGACGGAGTTATAAGCCCTTAACGAAAAATATAGCAATTGGTGTAATAACACCGGGTAAAATAATAATATAAACTTTATATTATTAAAATTAGTATAAAAATTTATTAGGATCATTGTCTGGAGTACTGGGTATAATTGTTAATAATACTGACTGAGTGGTAACGTTAATTAAATAAATAACCATACGTAAATTTAAATAATGCATAACCGTGCATGAATTAAAATACTGATGATATGCAGACTCCTCTAGTCTATATGATGTGTCCTTATTGACAATGTTATGAATTCACAGCTAAACCGAACTGGTTACGTGAATTTAAAGTCTTCTGAAAACTTGGTTTACGATTAATGGTAAATTGTCGAGGTTAGGAAAATGACCTGAAATTACGAATTGTGACAGTCACCCCTCCAAAAGGGAATTCAGTCCCTGAATTTAATTGTTGTTGGTTTCAGAAGCAGGCTCGGGAAAAAGATGCGGATACTTGCGTCGCATTTGGTCTTCTCGTTCCCAAGTAGACTCGGGTCCTCTTCGAGAATTCCAGCGAACTTTCACGATAGGAATTCGACTCTGCTTCAATAGCTTGACCTCGCGGTCCATGGTTTCTGATGTTGGATGACGTCCATTGGTTGACAATAGGCAAAACTAACGGCATGGGTACTCAACCTTACTTAAGTCCTGAAATGGTTCATCATTGAAGTTGTTACCATGATGGCAAAAATGTAGGTATCGGCTGATAATACGTCGAGGAATGCCTGTCTCGTTTTCATATGCGGATGGGGGAATCCGTTCGGGCATGTTGCTGTTCTTGACATGGAAGTGGGGTTATCCGAAATTTCTACAGGTAGTAGGGCCTTAGGAAGGATCTACATCGATATCCTTGCTTTATCTTGAATATCCATTGAGGAAGCTTGTTGTTATAAGGAAACTCGATCAATGGCAAATGGTTCGCCCAACCATTTCTAAAGTCGATCACACATGCCCTAAGCATATCTTCCAGTGTTTAAATTATTCTCTCACTCTGACCATCGATTTGAGGATGGTACGCAGTACTCATATCTAACTTAGACCCAAAAGAATCCTGCAATGACTGTTAGAAGTTTGAAGTACGCGATTTTCTCTGTCGGAAATGATGGAAATTGGTGCACTGTGCCTTAAGACTATTTCCTTGTCACAAAGTCTGATAAGCTGCTTCATGGAATGAGTCTCTTTGATTGGAATGAAATGGGTTGATTTGGTGAGACGATCTACTATAACCCAAATAGCATCGTAACCACCTGAAATCTTGGGGAGTTTAGTAACAGAGTCCATTGTAACGTGTTCCTATTTCCATTGTGAAATTTCTGGTTGCTGAAGTAATCCTGTTGGTTTCTGGTACTCGGCTTTTACTTTAGCACAAGTATGGCATTTGCTGACATAAGTAGCTACTTCTACTTTCATGTTTGGCTACCAATAAAACCTCTTGAGGTCCTGATATATCTTATTAGAACTTGGATAAATAAAGTACTTCGACTTTGTGTGTTTCATTAGGAAAGTACTTCTTGAGGTCTGAAAGGTGAGATGAGTAGTATATATGTTGCTGAACTCTGGCGGAAACTTAGGTTTGTATGCCAACTGATCGGTTCTAACTAGAATCTGAAATGGTCCAATACTGAGAGCTCAGTCTGTCGGGTTACCCAAAAATTGTATCCTGCCTTTCCAAGGCAAGGCTTTCAATCATAGCTCGTGCTTCCACTTGAATCTAGGAGGTTCATTGTTCAAGGATATCAAATCCGGATGATGTGCATCATGCATTAACCTAACTTCCATTGTTTTCTCATTTCTCGTAACTGATTCTTGACTTGTGGAATTCCCTTGGTTGTTTCCCGGTTTAGTTCTAGGCCCGTGAATTTAACTTTTCCAAATTCGATATGTACATGTGTATATGGTCACTTGGGCCATAGGGTGTCTTAAATGGTGCCTTTATATATTCCCGTGTTGGCTATTTTTGCTGGTGATGAAATTTATCAATAATCGAGAGATTATCCTAATCCATTCAAAGTTGGTTATGTGGTGTTGAATACATCCTATAGTGCTCAGGTAGTTCTCTTAAGGATTCGTCGGGCTAACGATGGTAGAGCGTGTATATCCAATTAGAAAAGGAATATCTTAAAGGAATTGCTAGAAATCTGAGGGGTATCGTCTATCCTTTCGCCGTTTCTATGTCAAAAAAAATATCCTTCATAATGTAGAGTCTCTCCTAGAGAAGTCAATGGTGCAAATTCAACTTAATGGCTGAGTGAGTGATGAGTGATGTAAGTATCCGGTGAGAGTTTGTTAAAAGGGGTGTTCATGAAAGATTTCATTTGTTTACAAGGCTTTTGAATGAAGATTGTTATTATCACTTCCTGAAAATGTGACTATTTTCTTCACGGCATAGTTCCTCCTGAATTATACATAGGTGATCAAGCTATGTATAATTGAGGACCAACGATGCGATGCTTGGTTAAATTGAAACGGTATTACTTTTTCCCAAAAGTTTTAGATGGTGTTCAACGGGTTATTTTGATAAATGATTTTCTAGGCATTTCCTTTGAAAGTAACATGAAAATTGTCTCGCGTAGCTGTAGTAAATACTTGATAAAATGACAGAAATTCCATTTATAGGGTGGTACAAAATGGCTTATTTTGAAAGTTCTGAAAAACGATTCTCCCGTAGGGTAGTAAAATAACTTGCATTATATTTGTTGAATGGTTCATTGGATACATGGATGAATCTTTCGAAATGGTAATAGTCTACTAATCTGCCAAGAGTGAAATCAGTTTAATCCCTAATAGGATAGTGGTATGTTGTTGTGGAACGATTGAAAATGGAGCAATTGAAATAGAAATGGAATAACCCAAGGTCGTGAGTATCAGGGAAATAGCAAAAGATAGTTATTACATTGGATAGAAGAGTGCTTATACAACTAGGTCAGGTCAACGTACCAACGGAAAATTACAATGGATAGATACGACCCTAAGGGCTCGAAATACGGTTTATGATATAAGGCAGGAATTCCTTTCCTTAGAACCTGTGCCATCAGTTTCTGAGCCATCCTGTTTGCCTCATCACATGTTTGCGGGTCAGAAGAGATCACATCTCCACAGATGTTTTTAGGTAAACCACCAATGAAGTTTTCCAACTACTTCTCATTATTAGAAACCATAGACGGGCATAAAGCAGCCAACTCTTAAAATCTTCTGAGGTATGTCTCAATGTCATTACCCAATGTCACTAGTTCATAAAACTCGACCTCCAACTTCTTCACTTCCGTGCGTGGACGAAACTTCTTCGTCAACAAATTCTTGAATTCATCCCATGTATGCTTGTATGCATTATCCTTTCTAATGAGCTCGGTGTAGGAATTCCACCATGATATAGCTTCATCAGGGAGTGTACTAGCAACAAACTTTACCTTAGCTTCCTCGGGACAATAGCATAGGTGAAATACAGATTTGGTATGCTTAAACCAACGAATCATAGCAATGGCTTCTTCAGTACCTTTTGAATTTGATGGGATTACCACTTTTGAAGTCCTTATACGTACACTTTCTTCCATTAGTTCCATTACTAGCCTTCCCAGATGTCTCTATTTGAGAAGCAGCCTCAACGGCTCTTTCAACCACTAGTGCTTCAGCAATACTATTCTTAACAAGCTTTTGGATAGCTGCTTGTGTCATGTTCGGTGTAGCCGATGTAGTCTTAACTTTCCTTGGTACCATGCTTCTTCAAAACCATAAAAAAAATACAACCATGAGTACTCGTAATAGCAAGGATCATTGTTCACTATGTATACCACCACAATCATGCGTATATCCTCATAACACATGAATACAACGCTTGAAAATTTCGGTCTACATTGACCGGTGTCATAGATAGCACAACCATACCCATATAGTAAAGTCAATACTTGAGGATCTCGTTGTACAACAATCAAAATACCACAAGCTTCTTTGAACTACGCCACACTTCCCGTGGCAAGGATGATAGTAAAAGCGAGTAAAGGTAAAAGCTAGGAGGATGTCCTTTTCAATGAATCCAGGGTTGTGGCGTCATAAGATTAAGATGAGTCCTGAAGTGAGGTCCGGGGTTGTGCATCGATTCATGTCCGAGATAATGTAGATTCCAATCCATTCTTGAGGAATCTATTGATGTTCCTGTTGCGTCCGTGATCTTGGTGTTATCCACAAAATGTTATTTAATTCATGTCAAGTGAGAATGGGAAAAGGGAAATGACAATGGTCGTACTGAAAGGCAAGGTTAGGCTTCCGAATCTCGAAGGTCTCGGTGTCATATCTGATTGGTGGGGTGTTGTTACGATGACCAATGATGAAATCCAACTCATCGGCTTAGAATATGATGTAATCAAACTTGGTAATGAGGAGGGTGTTGTGAAGAGTTCTCTTGTGGTGGTGTAATATTGCTCAAAGCATCTTGTTGGTTCATTATGTCATGGAAGTATGAGTCGGTTATACCTGAGATAGTATAGAGTCCTTGCGAGGAATGCCACTCTTTGGCGATTTGTTGTTGCTGTTGTTTGGTTTGTGGGGCATCCAAACCCTCACGTGTAGTCTCAATTAATTAGAGATCATCATCTAACGATGAAGAGTAGTAGGTTGTCTAACAGTAAGGGCTCTCGAACTCTCATCAACCTTAATCTGTAAGGTGGTGTAGTGTCCTTAGTGGTAGATGGTAATGGTGTATCAAATCATGTACGCTTTTCAAGTGGTAAGCTAAGTATGTGGTTAGAGTCCCTGAGATGTGATGGTATAAATGGGGTTCCATATGATGATGATGAAGTCGATGGTGATAATACTGAAGGAATCACTACCCTCTTTTACGCTATCTTGCGACGTCTAAGCGGTAAAACTGGAGTATGCACTATGGGACGACCAATAGTGGTATGAGTAGCTGATAATGGTGGTAATACATGAGTGGTGAGTGTTCTAATAGTGAGGAAATGAAGATATACTATCTTTCTTGTAATAAACATCCTAATAGGTCCATAAGTACTAAGCATGTACGTCTTATCAAATGGTATACTCTGTATGGGCTGAAGTAATAGGGACATCCCTGTTCCTAAGATACCTTAATGGTGATAATGATGGTGTAGATGCGACTTTACCCTCCTCAAGGGCTCGGTCTCGGCATCTGATGTTATCCATAGTGAGTATGATGTAAGGTCAACTGGTGAAAGAACGATGTGATGTATGAGTAATGGGCACCCTAGGAGTAGAGGCAACAAAACGTACGCTCTTCCTAGGACCCCCGATCGTCTTGCGACGTCGGAACATAAGAGTTGGATCCTGTGGAAACCGGAATAGTATGGGATGATGAATCTGTAGGTGCACGAGTAACCAAAGGTGGTGCAATAAGTGAAATCTGAGGAGTAGGTGCAACAATGGAAGTAGTAGAAGACATAGCGTCCTCGATGTAAACATCAGAAAATATAACAATAGTGCGGGAATTGGAAGACATATCTCAGTGGCAACAATACAAAATGAAATGAATAACCCATGTAATGAATCCTCGCAAATAATAATGTGCACTTATGATGTAATGATGAGACGCTACCGTTGGGGTAGTTATAGTCTAGGGTATGAGGACAACCTAGTTCGCTATAACCATTGCTCTGGTACCAATCTGTCACACCCTGAATTTACCTGTTAATGGCAGCGGATATGAATACCTTGGTGTGACTTTCATGGCGTCTCATACAATGGATATATTGAACGACCTAAAGTGTCGTTTTGAAAATACACGTTTGATCATAAATAAAATCAGAGTTTACAAAACATAGGTCCCAAATGATGTTGCAAGTTTATATAACAAAACCATAGTAGATCAAACGTTTACATAAGTGCATGAAAATAAGTGATGCAAGTCGACCCCGCGACTCCAAAATAGCCAAATGCATGTCCACACGCTAGCTAATTACCTGAAAATACATTGCTAAAAACGGTCAACATAAAGTTGGTGAGAGATCATAGGTTTAATAAAATGAAGGTATACGATAGCCACAAGTATAAAGTGTATGACATAAGTCACATAAAAAAAATGATTGTACAATAGCCTTAAGCTCATGACCCCGACGCTGTGACTGAATTCTCTGGAGCCCCTGGGAGTGTTTTGCCAGACACTCAAATGAAAAGACATGAAATGCATCCGCTATCGGTTGTTGGTCAAAGCCAACACGGATGGAGGCGTCACCCTCGATAGATCTATCCACTCACTCTCGCTTACAGGTAAATTAACGGTTCATGATTATATGGGGACTTTCAATTGGCAACAAGGTAACTTAATCTATGTACAGGAAGTCTGATACTTTGGCTCGTATGGAAAACAGTTGCAATGTATTCTCCCCCGTGGGATTTGAAAACAATAATAAAATGTATACGGGGCTATGAAAACTCACCTGGTATGATAGCACAATGATAATGATGAGTAAGATGAAAATGGAACTCGGCCTCTAAACGCGACCTATTATGAATGATATGACTTATGTAAGCAATGATATAACTCAACTCATGCAAATACTTATGTTAACGATACCACTTGATACTTTTAAAGATACCATTTATTGTCAATATATACGTTTTTGACATATCGTCAAGTTATAAAACATTTCTCGTTTATATATAGTGAAATGGTACTCAATGATCCTTATTTGGTATTATATTGTCAAATATAACAGTTTCGTCGCAAAATAATACTTTATACGACTTGTGAAAATATAACCATTTTGGCCGTGTAAAACTAGTCGCGAAAATTATATACTTTGTATACATATTAGTATTCCGACTTGACGTTCTCAAAAACCTTATAACAATATTTCAATATCGTTACTTTTGACATTGAATCAACCGCGCCTCGATCGATTTGGTAAACGGCTATCAATATTACAAGTTATGAAAATACTAGTTTTTACACTTTATATTCCTTACAAAAGTGGGCTGTCAAAAATTATACATTTCGTCGGATCTTCAAAAATTCGTATCTCGGTCGTTACAAGCTCGTTTTCAACGTTCTAGATATCCACGGGTTCGTATAAACATAAACTAACATATTTTCAATGTCTCGGCTCATCTAGATCACGGTTAACGACTCATTTTTCCCCTTAAAGTTCGGCCAACAGCACACTATTTTCTGAAAAATATAGTTTTCGTCGCGTAACTACAATAATTCATAACTTCTTCGTTATAAGTCCGTTTTTAGTGATTCAAGCGCCCACGCGTTCGTTTTTGAGTGTATTTTCTAAATATGAAGGCCAAAATATTTCAAAAGTTTCTGAGTTTTCCAGATCTGTCGTTTAAAAACAGTCCCTTTTCTATTTTGTTTAAAAATCCATTTTCAAGGTTCTAACTTAATCAAATCACTTCATATCAACTCCACAAGTTCGCAAATCCTACCATACACCTTCTTAGGGTGTCATGGGGTCCTAAACATCACCATCCTTGGTGGATTTCATGAAATCATTAATGAAACTTATGGATCTAGTGTTTAAGATAGTTTATGTGCAAAAGTGGTATCTAAAACATAAATAACTTGCATGAATAATTTATATAACTTGAAAATACATAAACATATGAATCAAATGAAAGTAAAATATGAAAAATTAGTGTTCTTGAAGTTACTTACAAAGTATGATGAGATTTGAAGAGATTTGGATGAAAACCTTGAGGTTTTTATTTCAAAACCTTAACAAGGATCATATAAGGAACTAGTAAATTACTTGTACTCAAAAATTTTATGGTTCTTCCTTCTTGTCTTGCTTGAGCCGTGGGATATGATGGAGGAAAGAGAGAGGATTTTTTTATCTTGCACTTTGCAAATGAATGATAAGTTTATGTTTGTGAAATAATTATAAAAACATGTATACTAACTCCATTAAATGGGAAGTATGGCTAGGTAAGAAAAGTGGAAGAGAATAACATGGGTGGGGCGTGGGTTTGTGTAAGAAATTGGGCAAAATAAGATATTTTGTGATATATAGTATGAGTTAGTTGATTTAGTGTACACTTTGGGTGTTATCGGGTACCGAGTTATCTTGAAATAAATGTTAACGAGGCGAAATAAAATACGACGAAGTTGCAAAAATTGTAAAAATATATTCCTGACAAGAATCGGGTGTCGGAATAATTATCGGGTTAATTTTTCGTAATATGACGGAGTTATAAGCCCTTAACGAAAAATATAGCAATTGGTGTAATAACACCGGGTAAAATAATAATATAAACTTTATATTATTAAAATTAGTATAAAAATTTATTAGGATCATTGTCTGGAGTACTGGGTATAATTGTTAATAATACTGACTGAGTGGTAACGTTAATTAAATAAATAACCATACGTAAATTTAAATAATGCATAACCGTGCATGAATTAAAATACTGATGATATGCAGACTCCTCTAGTCTATATGATGTGTCCTTACTGACAATGTTATGAATTCACAGCTAAACCGAACTGGTTACGTGAATTTAAAGTCTTCTGAAAACTTGGTTTACGATTAATGGTAAATTGTCGAGGTTAGGAAAATGACCTGAAATTACGAATTGTGACACGATCGGTTGTAGAGTCCCCAAGGGATTCTAGAACCTTCTTGTCCTTCTAATTTCCTTCCCTAACGGTCGTTAGTCAATTCCCGTTAATTGCTTAACGTCCGTTAGTCGTTATTTTGTGTTCTAATAATTAAATACATAACGGTTTATATATTAATTATTATATATTAATCCTTCATACGTAATGTGTGCAATCCCATGGTCCCGAGTTCGATTCTAGTCATACACATTAATATTTATCCATTAAAACTAACAGCTCCCACTTGGATATCTATTAATAGTAATGACATTGGTTAGCGTCTAGCAACACGCCAATGCCCCTAGTACAACTCGGGTGGTGGTCTCCTGGAAAAACCATTCGATGATTCATCATCATACTTAACCTTTTGTTTATAATACTACATTAATAAAGATATGGATCTCAGTTATTATTTATTAACCATTCTGTTTCTCGTTGTTTCTGATTGAGCAAGATTACCAAATCTTCTGAACCTATTCAGGGAAGATCTTGGGTGTGGCCACACAAACATCTTGCCAACCCTACGAGGGGCCCAGCAGTATTAAACTTCAAACAAATTTGAAGGAACAAATTCTCTCTTGACTACGAGCATAACCCATGAACTTTGCAACACTCCTGAAAACAATCCTTATAGCTACCAGTTACGTATAGTGGTAAATTGCTTCACAGAAATGCACTACATCCATGATAGTTATCTGGCATCTCAAGTCTGAGGATAACTATATATACATGATTTACTTAATGACAAGATCCATAAAGTAAACTCATTAAGTTGGGATAAGTCCGATATTCAATTCAATGAATATCATGTGAAATTGGCATGTCAATGCATCAATATACTTTCAAATATATTATATCAATACTCAGATTTGTCTTAATTTAATGATATTCCCAGATCATTAAGCGACAACGGACAATTTAGAATAATCAATATATTCAAGGATTTAAACATGCAAATACAGGATATATTATTAAGAAAATGATAATCAAACATAACAAGTATTTTATTCCATTAAAATAATAATTGTTCATAACATCCCATTATCCAAACACTAATCACAGATGGGCATGAAACTACTAGCTAAACGAAGTCCTATGCCTTCAGCATGTTGATTAAGCTTTCCACCAAGTACAGCCTTCGTTAACGGATCAGCTAGGTTATTATCTGTGTGAACTTTGAGTAACTCGATTTCACCTATCTCCACTTGTTCTCTAACATAGTGATATTTAATCGCGAAATGTATGGTGCCCTTCATGATTCTAGGTTCATTGGCAAATGTAATTGCGGCCGAATTGTCATAATACATTTTTATAGGTCTTTCGATTGAGGGCATAACTACAAGCCCTGAAACGAACTTCCTAATCGAGACGGCTTCCATTGCAGCTTCTAAAGCAGCAATATACTCACTTTCTGTTGCAGACATCGCTATGGTACTCTGCTTCTTGCTCTTCCAATCCACAGCTCCTCCAATAATGACAAAGACATAACCTGTCTGAGACTTCGTATCATCTTTATCACATTTCCAGGAAGCATCGCAGTAACCTGTAACATCAAGTTCTGCTTCTGGATTTCCCCCATATACTAAAAACATATCTCTTGTAGCTCTCAAGTACTTGAGAATATGTTTAACATCAGTCTAGTGAAGTTCACCTGGATTATGCTGATATCGACTGGTTATGTTTTGAGAAAACGCCACATTAGGCCTTGTGCATCTCACCGCATACATAATAGATACCACAAATGAAGCATAAGGGACTATCTTCATGTGTGCCACCTCTTCAGGTGTTGAAGCACAAGCTTTGCTACTTAAGCCATGTTGTTCTTGCATTGACAAATATCCCTTCTTGGAATTTTGCATATTGAATCTCTTCAATATCTTATCAATGTAAGCACTTTGGCTTAATCCAATCAACCGCCTTGATCTATCTCTATAGATCTTGATTCCCAGAATGTATGCTGCTTCTCCTAGATCCTTCATGGAAAAACATTTCCCAAGATAGGCTTTCACCTCTTTCAATCTTGGAATATTTTTACCCATGATTAATATGTCATCAACATATAAGACTAGAAAAATAAAATCACTCCCACTAGATTTGTGATATACACATGGCTGATCGAGATTTTGAGTAAACCCAAACCTTTTGATTTCTTCATCAAATCTCTTATTCCATTGCCGTGATGCTTGCTTCAATCCATAAATGGATCTTTGAAGTTTGCATACACGGTTTGGAAATTCTGGATTCACAAACCCCTCAGGCTGCACCATATAGATGTCTTCATCTAGGCGACCATTTAAGAAGGCAGTTTTGACATCCATTTGCCAAATCTCATAATCATAGTACGCTGCTATGGCTATGAGAATCCTAATAGCCCTAATGTCAACTATAGGAGAAAAGGTCTCCTCATAGTCAACACCATATATTTGGCTAAAGCCTTTAGCTACCAAACGGGCCTTATAGGAGTGTACATTGCCATCCATGTCAGTTTTCTTCTTGAAGAGCCACTTACTTCCAACTACCTTGGCATTGGGAGGAAGGTCTACTTCAATCCAGACTTTATTTTCTTTCATGGATTGCATTTCCCCATTCATAGCAATCTGCCATTTATCCTTTTCAGGATCATTCATGGCAGCTCTATAATTAGCAGGTTCTCCAAGATCCCCTAATATAGTTTCCTCAACCTCTACGTTAAGACATAGACGTTCAGGTGCTTTTACAGTCTTTACAAATCTGCGAATGGGAACAACTTCAGGTGGAGGACCCAGACTTTCAGGTTCCACAGGAAGTTCTCTAGTGTTTTCAGAAGGTAATGTATCCTCTTTATCATCTTCCAGATCATAGATCCTCCCACTGAATTCTTGAGATATGAGATCTTTTTCAAGAAAATCTCCATACCTAGCAACAATTACTTTGTTTTCAGGTAGGTAGTAAAAGTAGTAACCCATCGTTTCCTTTGGGTATCCTACAAAGATACACTTTACAGATCTCTGTTGGAGTTTATCTGCTGAGTCACGTTTAACAAACGCCTCGCAACCCCAGACCTTTAAATAAGACAAGTTAGGCATTTTCCCAAACCATAACTCATAAGGTGTCTTATCAACCTTTTTGGTTGGAACCATATTTAATATGCGAATCGCAGATTCCAAGGCATAATCCCAAAAGGATAAAGGAAGAGTTGTAAGATTATACATAGATCGCACCATGTCCAACAATGTACGATTCCTTCTCTCAGATACACCCTTTTGTTGTGGAGTATATGGAGATGTGAGATGCTGGACAATTCCATTCTCAGCTAAATAATCTTTAAACTCTTGACTCAGGTATTCACCACCTATGTCAGATCGAAGAGCTTTAATCTTCTTTCCAAGTTGCAGTTCTACTTCTGCTTTAAAAACCTTAAATATTTCAAACACCTCATGTTTATGTTTAAGTAAATAAACATATCCATAACGGCTGAAATCATCGGTAAAGGTTAAGAAGTAGCTAGCACCTCTCTTTGACACATGTCTAAGTGGTCCACATACATCAGTATGTATCAAACCAAGTAGATCATTAGCCCTTTTCATACGATTATTGAAAGGTTTCTTTGTCATCTTCCCAGATATACAAGATTCGCATTTATCAAATGATTCATCATTGATATCTTGCAAAAGCCCATCGCGTTGCAGCTTTTGCATACGAGTCTTGCCTATGTGAGCAAGTCGACAATGCCAAAGATAAGATGAATCCAAGACATTCTTGACTCTCTTATTATTGATGCTATACATCGAATTATAATCATAGCATTCATTCATATCAATTTCAAATACACCATTCACAGCAATAGCATTAAAATGAAAAACATTATTTAATGAAACAGAAATTTTATTGCTTGCAATAGTATGTTGTAAACCAATATCCAATAAACACGAAAAGGAAATGACACCTCTAACAATAGTAGGTGCATAATGACAATTATTGAAAAACAGTATTAAGCCCGAAGACAAAACTAATTTAAATATTCATATAGCTTCAACAGCTGCATGTGCTCCATTGCCCATGTGCAGATATTGTTCCCCATAGGCCAGTCTCCTTTCAACTCTAAATCCCTGTAGTGTATTGCAAATATAAATACCACATCCAGTATCGTATACCCAGGAATTTAATTTATGAGTTAATGAAAATAATTCAATCATGAAAAAGTTACTTGAAGTGCTAGGTTTACCGGCCTCAACCTTCATCTTTTTCACATGCAACTCCTCGAGATAGAGTGGACAGTTCCTCTTCCAATGTCCTATCTCATGGCAGTGGTGACAAGCCTGATCCTTCTTGTTCGGATTCACCTTGTTCTTCTGAGGGTAGTTTTTCTTAGGCATAGGTTGATAGGCCATAACTTGTTTACCCTTGTCAACCTTACCTTTACCCTTTTTATTCGCCTACGGTTTTTGCTTTTGGATCCTACCTCCTTCTATATCTAATACCTGAGGAGTAGGTGCCTTGTTTGGTAAACCCTTCTCATATTCCACGAGCATTGCAAGCAATTCCATGACTGTCTTCCTCGAGCAATGCATGTTATAGTTTTGAACAAAACCTTTAAAATCCTTGTTCAAGGACCTATTGATTAGGTTCACACACACACATTCTCAGGATAGACATAGTTGATCAGTGATAGTTGGTCCATGTACATCTTCATTTCCAACACATGATCACGAACAGGTTTACCTTCCCCCTGCTTGCAGCTGTGTAATGCATCGATCAAATCATATAATTCAACAGCTGCTGGCTTCTCATAAGTCTTTTGGAGTTCATCCAACATATCTTTAGGAAAATAGTTCTCAAACTGCTTTTACAACTTGGGAACCATACTTCCGAGCATCAAGCACGCAGCTTCATTGTACTTTTCGAACTCCAATTGCCATGCTTGTCTGACCTCTTCAGGTTCAGTAGCAGCAGCCTCTTGAGGGTAAGGCTTAGTCAAATATTCCAATTTTTTGGACACTCTCAAGACAATTCTGAGTGACCTATGCCAGTCATTGAAATTTGGGCCACTCAATTTTTCCCTTTCAAAGTGGTTTTTGAAAGCAGAACTTAGTACAGCTTTATCGGGTTGAGCCATTTCTACAGAAAAAGTTCAAATATTAGTATTGTAATAATACAATTTTTCAAGAAAAGAAAATACCCAGGAAATATACATATAACCATTTAATCTTCTTGAAAACTAGGATCCAAATTTTCATAGTTTCACTACATCAGTTGATCTGCTAGTAGTGAAAGTACAAAATATGGTAATCTGTCGTACAATAATCGGCAAACAATTTCCGACTCCTAGATCATTATGGGAATTACATTTGCCAAATACAATTTGCAGAGTAAGCATGTTTCTTCCCATCTCATGCCTTAAGTTTCTAGGTCTCACTAACAACTTAATTAAGTCGTCTAATTTAGAAACTGCAAATTCTCCATTACTGGTCTCACGCATAATGGAAATTTACCTTGTCATTAATATCTAGGCAAGGTCTCACTTACGCTAAATATTAACTCCAAGTGTTTCTTATAATTAGATAGCATGGACTTAAATTTTAGGGTATTAATTTTGATGTGACAATCAAAATATGTACGAAGAAGCATGCACACATCTTCGTATCATAAGTTTTCAAAACGTTTTTATTTACCAATTAGGCTAAGAGTTAAATCAACAAAGTTTCAATTGAGGTATTTGGTTAACCAATCAAAGAATTACCTACAATTACCGCCCAGTGTATCCTACTGCTGCATGAGTCAAAAGACCCAAGTTATTCGGATAATTACCACAAAAGTGGCGTGTGGAATTGAGGTCAATTCGCCTTTAAGATGATTTTGTACAAAAAAAATAGCATTACTTGGTAGCTCCAATTAGACGTACAAAGGAGCGGAGAGAAAAATGTCCGCCCGAAGGCTAATTAAAAACGCGTCTCTTTCGGATGACAATTTAATGTCAAGCCTCCTTATACCCCTCTTATATTTTGTCTAAACTGTGTGAGCCGTTCACACTATTGGTACAAAACTCATCACTCAATTAAAAGTTTATGATTCTAAGTCTTAAAAAATTATGTTATAAACTATAATATTGCTAGTCTCACCTGGGAGCAAATTACTGTGCGAAGCGAACCACTGTCGGCACATAAGACTTTGCAATATATAATTTATCACATCAAGTTTCATAGTTATTAGGTCAATTTATTTTCTATTCGAAAAATTACCCTCTTTTTGCTTACAATTCGAGATATAATTTAAACAAAAAAAACAAGTAATCAATAAAAATAAATAACTAAATAATAACACATATGATCTTAACAATTAAATCATATAGCCACATGCAAACTTTTTGATAAAATCCTATTAATAATCTATCTATGGTTTTAATATGCATATATTTAACTAAGACTCCCATTGGTTTTCGAGCAAATGGTACCAATGGACCACATACACCAAACAATTTTGTTGCGTAAGTCCTAGTAAATATATACCAAGTAGCACATAAATAGATTCATTAATTTTAATTAATTAGGGTATTCCCCAATTTTAGATCTATCTTATTACAAGTGACAAACAACTTAACAATTAATTATAAACCCTAATCCATGATAAACATGCATGTATTATCATGGATTAATTACAAGTCACAAGATACGTAACCCTTTACACACATAAACATGTTCCTAATTTAGGGTTACAAAACTAATTTTTAATTAAGAGCCCCCCCCCCCCCCCACAAAAAAAATTAGGATTCGATTTTTTTTTATGTTCTAAACCCTAAAAACAATCGACTAACATGTAATCCTAATCAAAGATTCGATTTTTATGTGTATCGGTAATACAATTACATGTTAAAACGGCTCGTGATGCCACTGTTATAATTTAATAATCTAGACTAGTTCATATTATTAATCAAGTTATCATATAACTAGTACGGAAGTGTAGGATCATGTTTAACACGTAAAAGATTAACCGAACAATAAAAGTAACGTACCTTATTGATTCAAGAATCAAATTTTAATCTTCTTCTTTTAATTGAACAAGTGGATTAGCGAGATACCCCTTACCGTTTTGTATCTCAATCCAAGATGAATTAACTATAGTGAGTTAATATAACTGATTAATTAGATTGCTAGATCTAAGAACACAAGAAACCAATATAATTTTGCTTATGGAAAAAACTAGGATCGACTAACCCAAGGGTTATGTTCGGTCGGTTTAGACAAAAGAAGAAGAAGGAAAAGGTTTAGGGTTATAGCAAGAGTGCAAGAATTAAAAACCAATAACCCTAGCCTTTGTATTTATATGCATGAAATCTAGGAAGACAAGTTTGAGTTTGATTGGGCTTTGGAGCACCCTAGCCGATCGGTTGTAGAGTCCCCAAGGGATTCTAGAACCTTCTTGTCCTTCTAATTTCATCCATAGTCCCTCCTTAATTCTCTAACGGTCGTTAGTCAATTCCCGTTAATTATTTAACGTCCGTTAGTCATTATTTTGTGTTCTAATAATTAAATACATAACGGTTTATATATTAATTATTATATATTAATCCTTCATACGTAATGTGTGCAATCCTATAATCCCGAGTTCGATTATAATCATACACATTAATATTTATCCATTAAAACTAACACCAACTACTTATTAGATATTAAGTATTATAATCACTGACTTACATAATGCAATTTGCAAGCTACAAAAGTTACGCATCCGAAGCAAAACGCGGATTTGAATTCCTCGTTCATATCATAACAAACATAGTAATATTTTTCTTGTGCATCTTCACCAAAAAGAGTGTTAAGAAAAAACACAATTCCACAACAACAAAGACCATAACGAATTCACCTCCTAGAGGCCGGGACAGTTGTATCAAAAGAAACTAGATCATTTACCGGTCCTTGTAACCCCAGTAATTTCCTCCATTCATCGCCCTCCAGTCAGTATTAAAATTGACTTATTGAAAACGGGGTCGTGTCGATCGAAGTAGCTTGGGAATTATCATCAATTGGCATCATTGCAAGCCACACGAAAGAAGGTTTGAAGGGTGGGACCTGTGGTGCAGCATAAGATCCTGACAATATTTGCACAATGGCATGTGTTTGCTGTTGGTTTTAGATAACTTGACATTCAAATAAATAAATAACCATAAACATCAAAGCACGTAATAGCGGAAGCAAGGATCATATTAACATGTATAAAGTAATACCGAAAAATAAATAGGAAACGTACCTTTTGATCTTAGCTAAACAAAGATCCAAACTTTCCTTCACTTTTCTTGAACTCACAAACCAAGATTGATTACTAAAGTAAGTAATCAACGAGCTCTCGAACACACGTACTATTACTCGACTAATGAATGATGCTAGTGATTGAACACGAATTAAACCAAAACTATCTTTTGTTTAATAAAAGTAATCGACACACTTTTAAAAGTGATAATCGACTGAATAGTTTAATAAAGCAAATCCACTAGACTGTTGATGACAGTGATTTGATATTATACTAAATTCAATCGATAGTAGACAAAGCAAAGCAAAGACTTTATGGTGACCTTTTTTTATGTCAGTCATATGCACACAAAAGTCTTTATATTTAGTGAAATAGTAGCTTGTTCACCAAGTTGGTCAATTAGGGTTTTATTCCCCTAAGGGCCGATCGGCCTAAGCTAAGGTTTAGGGGTTCTAGATCCTTCTAATCCCCATATTTCACTAATAGTCCTTCCTCTATTTACTTAACGACCGTTAGTCAATTCGGTTAATTACTTAACGTCCGTTAGTCATCAATACGTAAAGTGTGCAATCTCTCGCTCCCGAGTTCGAATCTAGTCATACACGATAATATTTTTCCATTAAAACTCTAACAGCTCCCACTTGGAAATCTATTAAAAGTGTAATGACATTGGTTAGCGTCTAGCAACACGCCAATGCCCCCAGAACAACTCGGGTGGTGGTTCTCCTGGAAAAAACCATTCGATGATAAATCATCATAGGCATCCTTTTGTTTCTAATACCACATTAATAAAGATATGGATCTAAGTCATTCTTTATTAATAATTCTGTTTCTCGTTGTTTATGATTAAATAAGATTACCAAATCTTCTGAACCATTCAGGGGAGATCTTGGGTGTGGCCACACATACATCTTACCAATCCTACGAGGGGCCCAGCAGTATTAAACTCCAAACATTTTGAAGGAACAAATTCTATCTTGACTACGAGCATAACACATGCACTTCGCAACGCTTCCCAAAACAATCCGTATAGCTACCCGTTACGTATAGCGTTAAATTGAATCAAAGAAATGCACTTCATGCATGACAGTTATCTGGCATCTCAAGTCTGAGGATAACTATATACTCATGATTTACTTAATGACAAGATCCATAAAGTAAACTCATGTGGCGGGATTTAGTCCTATATTCAAACAATTTGAATATCATGTGAAATTGGTATGACAACGCATCAATATACTTTCAAGTATATTATACCAATACTCAGATTTACCTTAATTTAATGATATTCCCATATTATTAACCGGCAACGGACAGTTTAGAATATATAAATATATTCAAGGATATAAACATGCAAATATAGGATATATTATTAATAAAATGATGAACAAACATAACCATTATTTTTATTCCATTTAAAATTAATAACTGTTTTACAACATCCCTTATCCAAACACTAATCACAGATATGCATGAAACTACTAGCTAAACGAAGTCCTATACCATCAGAAAGTTCTTTAAGCTTTCCTCCTGGTAGAGCCTTCGTTAATGGATCTGCTAAGTTGTTATCTGTGTGAACTTTGAGTAATTCGATCTCGCCATTAACCACTTGTTCCCTAACATAGTGATATCGAATCGGGAAATGTCTGGTGCCCTTCATGATTCCAGGTTCATTGGAAAATGTAATTGCGGCTGAGTTGTCACAATACATTTTTATAGGTCTTTCGATTGAGGGCATAACTCCAAGCCCTGAAACGAATTTCCTAATCCAGACTGCTTCCATTGCAGCTTCTGAGGCAGCAATATACTCGCTTTCTGAAGTAGACATAGCAATAGAGCCCTGCTTCTTGCTCTTCCAATCCACCGCTCCTCCATTGATGACAAAGACGTAACCCGTCTGAGACTTCGTATCATCTTTATCACACTTCCAGGATGCGTCGCAGTAACCTGTAACACACAGCTCTGCTTCTGGATTTCCCCCATACACTAAAAACATATCCTTCATAGCTCTCAAATACTTGAGAATATGTTTCACAGCTGTCCAGTGGAGTTCACCTGGATTCTGCTGATATCGACTGGTAATGTTCTGAGCAAACGCCACATCGGGCCTTGTACATCGCACCGCATATGATGCGAATGATGTGTCGTTGCGGTTTAGCAGTATTAATGCCTACTCAAGTTTTAAATTTATATTTAGCCGACTTATCAATAACACACACACTTAACGAGCAGTGTACCCGGTCAGTATGAATATAATGGTAAGTAGAGTGTCGATCACTAAGAGTGGAACGTATTATCTAGTTATTCTAATCAGTATTTTAATAAATTAAGTTAGCTATACAACCTATTCTAACGCAAAGGGGTTCAGCCTGAGAGACTGGCATGATTTGGTTGCAATTAAATAATAAACTAAACCAATAGGCACGAATCAGCAAGTAGCACACACGTACACAGATAAATACTTGAGACAATAAGAGGGCTGTCCTGATAGATAAGTAGTTTGTCACTTGTTTTATTGCTAGTTTTATATGAAGTGTATAGTTCGATGCAACGCACCGAGATAAAGTCCTTTCTCGTTGGTTCTAATATTATCGGCGAGTAAACCCTTAATGATTACTTATTACTATCCTATTTATCTTTCTTCCTACTTTTCTACAGACGATAGAATGCATAGGCGATCTAATAAATAGGCGAGGGCAGAGGCATGGCGACCCGATCAACGCTCAGCTAGACACAGAGGTTATCAATGCACTAATAAAAGTCACCAATGACATCAACATATAAACTTTAATTAATGAGAAAGCAGTTTTAAGGGAGTGCAATCTTTCCGTTGTCACATTACACAAGCCACCAATCTTGATGAATTAAAGTTTACTAACACAATAAAACAAAACTACTTAATGAATTAAACACATGCAGCACCTTCTTACAGCTCTTGTATCTTCGTTTGGGTGTGTCTTGTGCTGCTGCCTTGACTGAATTCGTCCTAGGTTTCTGTTCGGTCTTCTGATATAATATGTCACCTCAAAATTCGTCTGGTCTTGGGGTATTTATAGTTTCTGTCTGAGGGTAAGATGCGGCGCATCTAGTAAGTAGATGCGGCGCATTGACTTAACTTCGCGTGGGGTCCAAGATTATAATATTCAGGAATATTCGTACACCGCCAGAAGATGCGGCGTAACTCCATTTATAGATGCGGCGCATGTCCTCTTGTATCTTGGATCGTATCTGGTGAAATATTGATAGTGATGCGGCGCATGTCATAAGTGAGATGCGGCGCATCTGGAGCAGAATAGCCTTGATCTTGTACATTTTGGTAGACTCTTAACTTCTTGCATGTTTTGCTCCATAATTAGTCCAAAATCGCCAAGTTTCACCAAATGCTTGTTTTTACCTGAGAATTACAAAAGTAAACGATTAGGTATCAATCCTCATACATAATATAATAAAACAAGTCAAATAATTAGGATAAATGATAGTAATAAAATGTACTTATTTGAGTTCATCAAATATCCCCCCACTTGAACTTTATTTGTCCCCAAGTAAACCTTAGAATTAATCTTATGAAAATGTATCCTAAAAGATATTAGGATTTATTTTTATATTTAAGCACGTATTCGTTTTTGCCATAATCACACAACCAAACACTTAACGAATTAGAAGTAAAATAAAATATTTCGATAAAAGCAAATCTAATCGTTTAACTGTCCAGTCGTGACGAATATTCTATCATAAGCTTGGCAAGTATACACATCTCCCCCACTAAAGCAAAGGAATAACAAGTCTAAAGCGGTAAAAAAGGGTTTTGAGGTTTAAGGGTTAATCATTCTTAATCACTATCGATCTCAAATTCCAGAAAAGGCGACAAAATCACAAATACATGATCGAATCCACGAACACGATACTTGCAATTGCTCAAATCCTTAACTCGAATAGGCTAAAGATAGGTCCAAACTTCACCAATAATAATATATCAAAAAGGGCGACAAAATCATAAATACATAGCCGAATCCACGACTACGATACTTAAGATTGCTCAAATCCCTAATCTCAATAAATCAAAGGTTTGGTTGGATAAAGAATAATAAAGGGTATGGATAATATTAGGGATATAAATTGGTGTAAAATAAAAAATAAACAAAACAAATAAATTAAAATCCTAAGTGTGGTTAATCACTATCCCAACCATCCCATGAATAAGACTCATATCATAGAATAACTCACGCTTTAACACTTGAAACACACGCTTTAGGTAGACACGAATTATACTCAACAAGATCTTAATCAAAGAATAAACCTTAGTTGGCGTTCCCGTAACTGCCAACTCCCATTCAATCCATAAATATAATATACAACAATTAGTGGTGATATCGACCACTTAATACAAAACTTTACATCGTTGGTTTATCAATCTTCCAGCTTTCTTCTTTTTCTTTTTCTTTTCTCATTTTTTCGATTTTTTTTTTTTATTTTTTTTTTTTTTTTATTTTTTTTTTAAGAAACATAAACATAGATGTGTAAAATTTCACCACATCACCAAAACAATAATTCTGGATAATTTTTCCATACTGTTCATGACTTCAGAAATAACGGTAATAGTGAAAGTAGTAAACACATGAAAAATAAACTCAAAGATATACAATATTTACTTTCACTCCAATTGCATTGTGCAATTTCCCGACCTAACCATAGATAATGAATTACGCACGCGAACACAGGTAATGTAAGGAAACACACTTTGCCTAAAGCAATTAACCAACCACGGACTTTAATCTACAGGGTAGGCTAAGGTTTAAGGTGTAACGAAACATTTTAACAAAGGTGTAAGAAACGAAAGGAATGGTTCTGAGGGTTTTTCTAGGGGTATCTTACTCTAAAAGTGAGAGTAACAAAGGGTTTATACGGGGGTTAACTAACCAGTGTAGTTAGCTAATAACACATAACATATAATAGGCTATTTGGGTGTAATCCTAGAAATTTACCAATTTAGACAAGTCATTCCAATTATATAATATAATACTTATTATGGTGGTCTCGAATAGTATACAAGCCAAGTTCTAAAGTTTACAAGTCACCGGCACACTCATAGATTTGTGAGTTTTGAAAAATCACAATTTTTTAAAAATAACGTCATGTGTGCAGCTATGCAACTTAGACTTTAAACAAAAACATGCTAAAAAATTTTAAGTTTTGATATATTAACACATTTTAAGCATAATTTTTGAAAAGTTTAGGACAAGTAAGTGTTAAGTGTTCTAATTCTCCAATCCCCCCACTTAAGTTAAACAACGTCCTCGTTGTTTGTATCAAAGGTTAAAAACTGGAAAATAAAAGAATTAGAACAGAAAAACTCCCCTGAGATTTGCTCGGTATGATCCTCCATTTGTATAAGAGCAAAAATCATCTTTCTTGTGGATTAGAACGTTTAAGCTTCATAATAGATGTATCCACAGGAAATGCAGAATCTATAATACCACCAAGGCTTTAAAACACACCTAAGTTAAGAAAGGTTCAAACTTGCATAATACATTAGTAGTTAGGTAAAAATAAAACATAAAAATAAAAATGAAAATCATCAGGTCAGTCGATGCGCCGTATCTTATGGAAGAAGATACACCGTATCGAGCCTGGAATAAATACGGATCAGAATAGAAGATGCGCCGCATCCTTAACCAGGGATGCGCCGCATTAAAATAAACTGATAAAAAGTTTTAAAGTCGAAAATAAAAAATGCAGAAAAATAAAATAAGATATGACCTGTGCAGGAGATGCGTCGCATCTCAGGAGTGAGATGCGCCGTATCCTCTGCGGCCTGACTGACTCGACACAAAAACAGAAAATTAAAAAGATAAATCCGGGTTGTCTCCCGGTAAGCACTTGTCTTTATTCCAGAGTCTTCAAGTTAGACTCACGTTCAGCTCTTTAATATCGATCATTGAAGGAGTCGGAAACATCGCGCTCCCTCATTGCCAATTCAGTAATATTGAACACTCCTTGCTCGTCCTTAATTTCCGCGCCGTTTTTCTTCAGTATCTGTATAAACAAAGTTCTGTCCCTTTCGGGCAGAGATGACAAAATGATAGACGGGAAATTCTTATTATCATATAGGCATAAATAAGCAAGGTGGGGTGGTAGTTCAATAAACATATCATTATTCAAATTCGTTTTCTCAACTATTCTCCTACGTTTGTTAATTACTACGCAATCATACCACTCATCATCAGAATCATTAACAACATCGCGTCTAAGTTCGGTAGGTACATTAAGGTCAATAAATTCCTCAAAGTTCTCATGATTAGGATTAGTTGAGTTGTTTTGAATCAATGTTTCCCCCATAAGCCTAGCTTCAAGATCGAGGTCCATACGCTCTCTTAATCCTAGTATGTAGACACCTCTAATTATGCTTTTAATAGGATCTTGGCACTTATAGACTAGTTTATTATTCCCTACCCTTAATGAGATTTTTCTTTTAAACACATCAATCTTAGCATGGGCAGTAGACAAGAAAGGTCTTCCAAGGATTAAAGGAACCTTAACATCCTCGGGCATATCTAATATAACAAAGTCTACAGGGAAAATAAACTTCTCAATCTTAACTAGCACATTATTAGCAATCCCTTCAGGTCGTTTTACCGTTTTATCAGCCAATTCAATAAGTAACTTAGTTGGTGCTAATTTTCCTAGTCCTAGGGTAGTGAATGTCTTAAGAGGCATAACACTAACACTAGCTCCTAAGTCAGCTAACACATTATTGAAAGATATATCATTAATTGAACAAGGTAGAGTAAAACTTCCTGGGTCTTTTTCTTTATGAGGCAAGGCATTTAAATTGGTTGCAGAGCTCCCTTCTTTCATTGTAGCCTTGATCTCCTCTTCAATCTTTGTCTTTTCTTTTAGTAGTCTTCTTAAACTGATTGAAGAATTAAAGAAAAATTCGGGTCTTGCACCATCATTACCATTCATCGATCTTCTAGGTATGTTAGGAGTGACTTCTTCAGTGGTGCTTATGGCCTTGACATGATCTCTTGGGTTGGTTTCAGTTGAGCTCGGTAAACTTCCGTATCCCCTTTCTTGAAGAACTTTGCTCATTTGACCAATTTGTTGTTCCAATGCTTTGATCGAAGCTCCTTGATTTCTTGTAGTAGTGTCCGTTGAAGCTCGTATTTCTTTGATCATAGCAGTATTCTCTTCATGTCTTTTAGCAGCATCGGCCATAATTTGCTTTAGAGTGTCATCTAAAGTCTGCCTCCTTTCTTGATAAGCGGGATTGAAGTTGTTCTTTTGATAGAATCCCGGAGTAGCTTTCCTAAATCTTCCTGAAGGTCGGAATGGTTGTCCAAATTGGGTGTAATATGCTTCTTCAAACGTCTCACTTTCATTCTTATTCGGGCAATCTTTAGTGTAGTGAGGTCCTTCGCACTTTTCACATCCAACTTGGGCAGCATACACTCTTTCATCACGCTTCTTCATCTCTCTACTAATTTTATCCAATTGAGCTTGAATAGCAGCAATCCCGTCAAAATTAGTGCTGCTCTTAGATCTAGTAGAGGTCCCATCGTGCCATTTCTGAGAATGATCAGCAGC
Source organism: Artemisia tridentata subsp. tridentata (assembly GCA_021014915.2). NCBI lineage: Eukaryota > Viridiplantae > Streptophyta > Magnoliopsida > Asterales > Asteraceae > Artemisia > Artemisia tridentata. Next base: position 126,054,342 of record CP139505.1, on the reverse strand, counting down.
TTCTTGGATTGCTTTCCTAGCATTGGTTGCGCTCATTTGAGGCACAACTCCCTTAGCATCCAAGATTTGTCTAGTAGGCACGTCCAATCCTTGATAAAACAATATTATCTCCTGCATAGGGGTTAGATAGTGTTGAGGACATTTTACCAGTAAATCTTTAAATCTTTCCCAAGCTTGATAAAGAGTTTCATCAGGCTCTTGCTTGAAACTGTTGATAGCCTCCATCTTTTTAGCAGTCCTAGCAGGTGGACAATATCTCTTCAGGAACTTGCTCTTCAAATCTTCCCATGTAGTGATTGAACTAGCAGGTTCATTCCTTAGCCACTTGTTAGCAGCTCCTTTTAGCGAGATTGGAAAGATTCTTAGCATGAGTTGATCGTTAGTGACTCCTTCTGAAGTAAACAAATCCGCAATCTCGAGGACTTTTTCAACATGCTCATTAGCATCCTCGTGTTCCGATCCACTGAAAGCATTCTCTCTTAGCTCCTTGAGAAACTGACCTTTCAATTCAAACTTTGACTTATCATCAAACTTTGGTCTAGCAACTCCTGAAGTGTGATCAGCACGGGTTTTGTTCATGTATTCCTCCATAGTAGTGTTTTCGCCCATTGTTTCTGTTTCTTCTTCCTCTTTCTCTTCAGAAAAATAATCAAGCTCGAATGAACTTGAAGTATCAAAGCTTTTTGTGTTGAAAAGCCTTTTAAGCGAATGAAAGACTCGTTCAGGATCTTCGAAAGGTTGAATCAAGTTCTTTGTAGAACTCCTGGTCATGCACTTCCTGAAATCAACACAAAAATATCAGTAGGGTATGCTCGAGAAAGTAATATATCAGAAAATTAACAACGAAAACGGAATACGAAAAATTAAAGTTACTGATATCTGCAGACGATGCGCCGTATCCAAAAAGATGGATACGCCGTATCTTATAATCGCTAAAATTAAATCAGACTTTATTCAGAAAATAGATACGCCGCTTAGAAATTTGAATGCGACGTATCAATTTTAATAATCAAAAATCGATATTTATTTAAAATTAAATGCGTCGTATTAACAAAAGTTAATGTGCCGTATTTTCGTTACGTTTCAAAATATAAGATTTTTGATTCAGAAGATACGCCGTATCGACAGAGATCGATGCGCCGTATCTGCTTAATAATTCGAAAACTGTTTTTAATTAAAATAATAGATACGCCGTATCTGCTAAAGCAGATGCGTCGTATGGCGTTAACGTTTTAGAAAAAATTTTTATCAAAAACAGATACGCCGTATCTTGGGGAAAAGATGCGTCGTATCGAATTAATTAAACGCGTTGTATTTAATAAAAATTAAACGCAATACGCCGTATCTGAGAGATCAGATGCGCCGTATCGTTCGACTTAGCTCAGTACAACGATAGCAGAATACAAAAAATATGAAAAATTAAAAACAAATAAAACACATGAAAATAAACAAAATAAAAGCAAACAAATAACACACAAAAACAGAAAATATGCAAAATAATACAATGAATGCAAATTAATCTAATACACAACAAAATTAGCGGTTAGATTAAAAATTAAAAAAACCTAATTAAAATACTAATCAAATTAACAGATAATAACAATTCACTCCCCGGCAGCGGCGCCAAAAACTTGATGCGTGCGATGTGTCGTTGCGGTTTAGCAGTATTAATGCCTACTCAAGTTTTAAATTTATATTTAGCCGACTTATCAATAACACACACACTTAACGAGTAGTGTACCCGGTCAATATGAATATAATGGTAAGTAGAGTGTCGATCACTAAGAGTGGAACGTATTATCTAGTTATTCTAATCAGTATTTTAATAAATTAAGTTAGCTATACAACCTATTCTAACGCAAAGGGGTTCAGCCTGAGAGACTGGCACGATTTGGTTGCAATTAAATAATAAACTAAACCAATAGGCACGAATCAGCAAGTAGCACACACGTACACAGATAAATACTTGAGACAATAAGAGGGCTGTCCTGATAGATAAGTAGTTTGTCACTTGTTTTATTGCTAGTTTTATATGAAGTGTATAGTTCGATGCAACGCACCGAGATTAAGTCCTTTCTCGTTGGTTCTAATCTTATCGGCGAGTAAACCCTTAATGATTACTTATGACTATCCTATTTATCTTTCTTCCTACTTTTCTACAGACGATAGAATGCATAGGCGATCTAATAAATAGGCGAGGGCAGAGGCATGGCGACCCGATCAACGCTCAGCTAGACACAGAGGTTATCAATGCACTAATAAAAGTCACCAATGACATCAACATATAAACTTTAATTAATGAGAAAGCAGTTTTAAGGGAGTGCAATCTTTCCGTTGTCACATTACACAAGCCACCAATCTTGATGAATTAAAGTTTACTAACACAATAAACAAAACTACTTAATGAATTAAACACATGCAGCACCTTCTTACAGCTCTTGTATCTTCGTTTGGGTGTGTCTTGTGCTGCTGCCTTGACTGAATTCGTCCTAGGTTTCTGTTCGGTCTTCTGATATAATATGTCACCTCGAAATTCGTCTGGTCTTGGGGTATATATAGTTTCTGTCTGAGGGTAAGATGCGGCGCATCTAGTAAGTAGATGCGGCGCATTGACTTAACTTCGCGTGGGGTTCAAGATTATAATATTCAGGAATATTCGTACACCGCCAGAAGATGCGACGTAACTCCATTTATAGATGCGGCGCATGTCCTCTTGTATCTTGGATCGTATCTGGTGAAATATTGATAGTGATGCGGCGCATGTCATAAGTGAGATGCGGCGCATCTGGAGCAGAATAGCCTTGATCTTGTACATTTCGGTAGACTCTTAACTTCTTGCATGTTTTGCTCCATAATTAGTCCAAAATCGCCAAGTTTCACCAAATGCTTGTTTTTACCTGAGAATTACAAAAGTAAACGATTAAGTATCAATCCTCATACATAATATAATAAAACAAGTCAAATAATTAGGATAAATGATAGTAATAAAATGTACTTATTTGAGTTCATCAGCATACATAATAGATCCCACAGCCGAAGCATAAGGGACTCTCTTCATGCGTGCCACCTCTTCAGCTGTTGAAGCACAAGCTTTGCTACTCAAGCCATGTTCTACTTGCATTGGCAAAAATCCCTTCTTGGAATTTTGCATACTGAATCACTTCAGTATCTTGTCAATGTAAGCACTTTGACTGAAACCAATTAATCGCCTTGATCTATCTCTATAGATCTTGATTCCAAGAATGTATGCTGCTTCCCCCAGATCTTTCATGGAAAAACATTTCCCAAGATAGGCTTTCACCTTATTCAAACTTGGAATGTCTTTACCCATGATCAATATGTCATCGACATATAGAACTAGGAAAATAACACCACTCCCACTAGCTTTGTGATATACACATGGCTCATCATGATTCTGAGTAAATCCAAACCTTTTGATTTCTTCGTCAAATCTTTTATTCCATTGACGTGATGCTTGCTTCAATCCATAAATGGATCTTTGAAGTTTACATACACGATTTGGAAACTTTGTATTCACAAACCCCTCAGGCTGCGCCATATAGATGTCTTCATCTAGACGACCGTTCAAGAAGGCGGTTTTTACATCCATTTGCCAAATCTCATAGTCATAGTATGCAGCTATGGCTATGAGAATCCTAATAGCCCTAATGTCAACAACAGGAGAAAAGGTCTCCTCGTAGTCAATGCCATATGTTTGGGTAAAGCCTTTGGCTACCAAATGGGCCTTGTAGGTGTGTACATTGCCATCCATGTCAGTCTTTTTCTTGAATAGCCACTTACTCCCAACTACCTTGGCATTGGGAGGAAGGTCTACTTCAATCCAGACTTGATTGTCCCGCATGGATTGCATTTCCCCATTCATAGCAATCTGCCATTTATCCTTTTCAGGATCATTCATGGCAGCTCTATAATTAACAGGCTCTCCAAGGTCCCCTAATATAGTTTCCTCAACCTCCATGTTAAGACATAGATGGTTAGGTGCTTTCACAGTCCTTTTGGATCTGCGAATGGGAATCACTTCAACTTCAGGTGGAGGACCTAGACTATCTGGTTCCACAGGAAGTTCGCTAGTATTTTCAGAAGGTAATGTATCCTCTTGATCATCTTCCAGATCATCGAGCCTCCCACTGAATTCTTGAGATATCAGATCCTTTTCAAGAAAGTCTGCATACCTAGCAACAATTACCTTTTGTTCAGGTGGGAAGTAAAAGCAGTAACCCATCGTTTCCTTTGGGTATCCTACAAAGATACATTTCACAGATCTTTGTTGGACTTTATCAGCTGAGTCACGTTTAACAAATGCCTCGCAACCCCAGACCTTAAGATAAGACAAGTTAGGCGTTTTCTTAAACCATATCTCATAAGGTGTCTTATCTACCTTCTTTGTTGGAACCATATTTAGCATGCGAATCGCAGATTCAGAGGCATAATCCCAGAAAGATAACGGCAGAGTAGTAAGATTAAACATAGACCGTACCATATCCAATAATGTACGATTCCTTCTCTCAGATACTCCATTTTGTTGTGGAGTATATGGAGATGTGAGATGCTGAACAATTCCATTCTTACTTAGATAATCTTTAAACTCCTGACTAAGGTATTCACCACCTCTATCGGATCGAAGAGCTTTAATCTTCTTTCTGAGTTGCAACTCTACTTCAGCTTTAAACACTTTGAATGTTTCAAACACCTCATGTTTATGTTTAAGAGAATAAACATAACCATAACGGCTGAAATCATCCGTGAAGGTTAGGAAGTAGCTAGCACCTCTCTTTGACGTATGTCTAAGTGGTCCACACACATCAGTATGTATTAAACCAAGTAGATCATTAGCCTTTTCAATACGGTTATTAAAAGGTTTCTTGGTCATCTTCCCAGATATACAAGATTCGCACTTATCAAATGATTCATCATTGATATTTTCCAAAAGCCCATCGCGTTGCAGCTTTTGCATGCGAGTCTTGCCTATGTGTGCAAGTCGACAATGCCAAAGATAAGAAGAATCCAAGACATTCTTGACTCTCTTATTGTGGATGCTATACATCGAATTATAATCACCATTTTCATTCATATCGATTTCAAAAACACCATTAACAGCAATCGCATTAAAATAAAAAAACACCATTTAATGAAACAGAAATCTTATTGCCAATAATAGTATGATGAAATCCCATGTATAACAAACAAGCAAAAGAAATAACACCTCTAACAATAGATGGTGAATAGTGACAATTATTTAAATTCAGTATCAAGCCCGAAGGCAAAACTAATTCAAATATTCCTATGGCTTCAACTGCTGCCTGTGCTCCATTACCCACTTGCAGAAATTGCTCCCCATAGGCGAGTCTCTTTTGCACTTTAAATCCCTGTAGCGTACTACAAATGTGAATACCGCATCCAGTATCATATACCCAGGAATTTAATTTACGAGTTAGTGAAAATAATTCAATCATAAAGAAATTACCTGAAGTACTAGCTTGCCCAGTCTCACCCTTCAGCTTTTTTTGTCGCAACTCCTCGAGATAAAGAGGACAATTCCTCCTCCAGTGTCCAGTATCGTGGCAGTGATGACAACCTTGATCCTTCTTCTTGGGATTAGGCTTGTTCTTCTTAGGGGCCTTTTTAGGTTCAGGCTGATAGGCCAAAACTTGTTTACCTTTATCAGCAGCTTTACCTTTCCCCTTATTCTGCGGTTTTGGTTTCTGAACCCTACCTCCACGTATTGCTAGTACTTGTGGAGTAGGAGCCTTATCCTTGCCCGGTAAACCTTTCTCGTAATCAACGAGCATTGCGAGTAACTCAGTTATAGTCTTCCCCGAGCAATGCATGTTGTAATTCTGAACAAAACCCTTAAAGTCCTTGTTAAGGGACCTATTGATTAAGTTCACATAAACATTGTCGGCTAACACATAACCCATAGTGTAGAGACGATCGATGTAATCTTTCATCAACAGCACATGATCTCGCACGGGTGCACCTTCCTCTTGCCTACAGCTATGAAATATATCGATCAGATCATAAAATTCAATAGCAGGAGGTACCTCATAGGTTTTCTAGAGTTCTTCAAGCATGTCTTTAGGAAAGTCATGCTCAAATTGTTTTTGCAACTTAGGCACCATGCTATTAAGCATTAGGCATGCTACCTCATTATGCATATCGAACTCCTTTTGCCAGGCTGCTTTCACTTCATCAGATTCAGTTTCAGCAGGCTGCGTAGGGCAAGGTTTTGTCAAATAATCTAGCTTCTTAGTCACTCGCAGGACAATCCTCAAGGACCGATGCCAATCATTGAAATTGGGCCCAGTCAGTTTTTCCCTCTCAAAGTGAGCTTTAAAAGCGGAACTAGCAGATTGTGTGTCGGGTTGAGCCATTTCTACAGAAAAAGTTCAAATATTAGTATTTTCGACAATACACTTTTCAAGAAAAGAAAACTACCCAGGAATTATAAAACATCCATTTAATTTTCTTGAAAACTAGGATCCAACTTTTCATAGTTCCACCACATCAGTTGATCTGCTAGCAGTGGAAGTACAAAAGCTGGTAACTTGTCGTACAATAATCGCGAAACAATTTTCCGACTCCTAAATTTATGGGAATTACATTTGCCAAACAATTTGCAATGTAAGCATGTTTCTTCCCATCTCATGCTTTAAGTCTCAAGGTCTCACTTATAACTTAATTAAGTCGTCTAATTTAGAAACATGTAAATTCACATAATTTTATTACACTCAGTTGATCTGCTGGCAATAAAAGCATGTAATTTACCTTGTCATTAATATCTGTGTCAAGGTCTCACTTACGCCAGATATTAACTTCAAGTGTCTCTTATAATTAGATAGCATGTGACTTAAATTTTAGGTTATTTATTTTGATGTGTCAATTAAAATATGTACAAAGAAGCATGCACTCATCTTTGTATCATAAGTTTTCAAAACCATTTTAATTACCAATTAGCTAAGAGTTAAATCAACAAAGTTTTAATTGAGGCGTTGAGTAACTTACAACTTTGCCTTAAGATGCTTCGTACATATAATGGTGTACTTGGTAAGTCTAATATTGACGCACAGGCGAGCGGAGAGACAGAATGGAGTCTCTTTAAGACCACAATTTAATGCGAAACCAACCTTATACCCACTTTATAGTTTGTCAATATTAGGTCCGCCGCTTCGACCATTTGTACAGTTGCATCAATCAATTAAAAGTTTATGATTCTAAGTCTTATAAAATTATGTAGTAAATTATTAAATTGCTAGTCTCGCCTGGGAGCAAATTACCGTGCGAAGCGAACCACTATCGGCACATAAGACTTGGCAATAAATAATTTACCACATCATAAGGTTTCATAGTTATTATGTCCATTTAATTTTTATACCAAAAATTACCCTCTTGTTTGCTTACAATTCAGAAACAATTTAAACAAATAAGACAAGTAATTTCAACAAAATTAAATAAACACAAATAACACATATAATCTTAACAATTAAATTATATAGCCACATGCAAACCTTTTGATAAATCCTATTAATAATCTATATGTGTAATTATTATGTATATAATTAAGAAAACTCCCATTGGTTTTTTGTCACACCCCCAAATTCGGGTCCAGCGGAAGACTACGTGTCGCTGGGGTGTAACTCAATTGGTATCACAACACAAGTGCAAAGAACGGTTTTTATTTCATTCATTTAGAATAACATTGTTTACCAAAAATGTTATATTACATTGTTAAAAGTGATGCGGAATTAGGCCCTTAAAATATAGTTTGAAACGGTCCCTGTATAAATATCAGAGTCTTCTATGACCATGCCATGCCCTGCCAAAGCCTCCAGTAGCGTGCCTTTGCTAAATACCTGAAAATACATGCTAAAACGTCAACACGAGGTTGGTGAGTTCATAGAGTTGTTTGTAAAATGTAATGCCTTTGAATAATGATTTCCCAGCAAAGGCATTGTAAATCCACTCAGTCCCAAGCCTTGGCCATAACAAGACTTGCAACCTGTGTGTTTACAACCCACTGCCAAATGAGTTTTGGTTTGGTGAATAAAAGTAATATGTGGACCACAAGATTCACAGTACATTTGGTTTGATCAATACATTCGATGATGTGACCAGTTCATTCGTCATGTGACCCGTTCATTCGGTCATAATACCCGTACATTCGGTTATGTGACCCATTCATTTTGTCATGTATGTACATAGTAGTGGAGCCGGTTCATTCGGTTAAGTATGCATAATGTTTGAAGTACTTGTGTCCATGAGTGATAAGAATTTAGTGCAATACTAGTGAATACATTCGGATGAATAACAAATTCATAAGTGGAGCAAGTAATGCTTTGATGAAACAAGTGGCATAATCAAGTAAATCATGTATACATTTGGATGAAAATGAGCATGTATTCTCCCCCAAAACAGTTATTCAAAACGTACGAAAGTAGGGGCTATGAAACTCACCTGGTATGATAGCTACGATGACAAAAGTGAATACACTGAAATGAGGCACGATCTCTAACCGCGACCTAATATGAATGATGGAATCTAATGTAAGAAATGAGATGATGCTGCACATGCAAATACGTATGTTATCGATACCACTTGATGATTTTGGAAAATAACGTTTATCGTCGAAAAATACATTTTTGACGTCTCGTTAAGTTAATAAACACTTTTCGTGTAAATAGGTTGAAACGGTACTCCACGATCCTTGTTTGGTGTTATATTGGTTAATATAATGTTTTCGTCGCAAAATAACTCTTTTTACAACTTTTGAAAATATGCCCGAACGGCCTTGTAAAACTAGCCGTGAAATATAGCTCGTTATGTGTTAGAAATAAAACTCAACGTTTTTGTAAACCTTGTAACAATATCTAAATATCGTTATATTCAACTTTTGATCAACCGCGCCTCGATCAGTTAGATAATCGGCTATCAATGTTTTGACTTGTAAAAATACTAGTTTTCATACTTGAAACACTTTAATGTAGTGAGCTGTCAAAATAAGTATTGAATTGTCGGGCTTTAAATGTGTATATCTCGGTCGTTATAAGCTCGTTTTCTACGTTCTTTATATCCACGGGTTCGTATAAATATAAACTAACATATTTTCAATGGCTCGGCTCATCTAGATCACGGCTAACGACTCGTTTTGCCCCTTAAAGTTCGGCAATCAGCAACAGTTTTTCTGAAAAATATAGTTTTCGTCGCGTAACTTAAATAATTCATAACTTCCTCGTTATAAGTCGGATTTTAGTGATTCCGGCGCCCACGGTTTCGTTTTTGAAAGTACTTTCTGAATATTTAGACCAAAATAGTTCAAAAATTACTGAGGTTTCCAGATCTGCCGTTTATGGACAGACCCTCATCTATAATGTTTAAAATCCATTTTTAAAGTTCTAAACTTACTCAAATCTCTTCAAATCAACTCCACAAGTTCGCAAATCCTACCATACACCTTCTTAGGGTGTCATGGGGTCCTAAACATCACCAACCATGGTGGGTTTCAAGGGAATAAGCATAGGATAATCAAAACCCATTTTTATGTAATAAAAACCTAATAAAGTGGTATGGATCATACATACTTGCATGTTTTGTTACTAGATCATGAAAATACATCAAGTAAATGTTTAAAAGAGTAGGAAAATGATGGGTAACTTACTTGTGATGATTATTGAAAGATGGTGATGAAAACCCTATTAATCTTTGTGGTTTTTATTCCAAAACCCTAACTAGATTACTACTAGGACTTGATTAAGCTCTTGATCTTGAAAATTTTGTGATTTCTTCTTGTTGTTCTAGTCTTGGCCGAATATAGAGAGAAGGAAAAAGTTGAGAGAGTTTGCTAGTTATCTTGAAGAGTAGATTGGAAGAATGAGAAAAAAATGAAAGTATATAAGTGTAGATATTGTTAGGTAGAGAATTTAATGTGCATGTGCTAATTGGGGGGGGGGGCCTTGGCGTGAAATAGGGAGAGGGTGGAAGATTTGTGGGCTAGTTAATGATGGTGTCCAATTGTACAAGTATTAGCTAGTTTAAATTATATATTGAGTGTTATCGGGTACCGAGTTATCTTGAAATAAATCGTGACGAGGTGAAATAAAATATGACGATCTTGTAAAAATTATGAAATTGTATTCCTGATGAGAATCGGGTGTTAAAATAATTATCGAGTTGAAAATTCGCAAACCGATGCTGTTATAGGCGTTTTCCGGAAAATATAGCAAATGGTTTTAAAACACCGGGTAAATTAATAATATAATTTTTATATCATTATAATAAGTATGAAAATATGTTAGGATCATTGTCGGGAGTATCGGGTATATTGTTAGTAGTAAAAACTGAGTGGTAACGTTAATTACAAATTAAGCATACGTAAATAGAAATAATGCATATCTGTGCATGACCTAGGATACTGATGATGTTACTGATGGTAAGTAGACTACTTCTAGTCTATATGACGGGTCCTTAATGATGATGCATGAATATGCCGCTAAACCTCACCGGTTACGCGTATTTGAAGACCCGTAAACCCAGTTTACGAAGTAATGAACGATAACCATGAATAGTGAATTCTTCCGGGAATGAATAGTGTCATGTGAATAGTAAAATTTCTGAACGCTTCTCAGAATCTCAAATTGACTCCGAAAACGATGAATAGTAAAATAATGAATAGTGATCGGTGAATAGTAATTGATGAATAGTAATTTCCCGAGATGAATAGTGAATATGGAAAATATCCTGAAAATGCGGGTTGTGACAGTCTCCACCCGTTAAAGGAATTCAGTCCCTGAATTCAGTTAGCGTTGGTCTCTGGAGGGTACTCGGTGAAGAGACGTGGGTATATGAGTCACTTTGCGGTTATAAAACACAGAACATTCATTAGATCGGAATCGTAATAGTACATGAAGTTCGTACGATAGAACACAAAGTGGACACAAAAGAAATACAACACTAGAGGGTTTACGCTTCCGTTAAAATAGATAAGGCAGAAGTTCTCTTCTTAACCATTGTCATTGTTGTTGTTGTCTTGACGAGCTTCGCACTTCAACGAACTCTTCCTCCATTCTGGTTTCTCAGCTCTGGACATTCACTCTTGAAGTGTCCAATTACTCCACACTCATGGCAGGTTACCGTGACTTTCTGATGCATTACGAGGGTGGGAGCCTTGCAATCCTTGGCTTTGTGTCCGACCTTTTAGCAGTTTCCACATTGAGTGGGGCAAGGTCCCTCGTGGTGAAACCGGCACTTGTGGCACTTGGGCAAAGTCCCGGCATATCCTTTCCTTTTACTTGGTCCTGCAACGTAGGCCTTAACCATTTCATGTCCTTTGTTTGGCTGCCATACTTGATCGTCTCGTTGGTTGTCATCCCTTTTCCTCTTGTTTTCGTTGTTGTTGTGGTTGTTGTTGTGGTTGTTGTTGTTGAGAGTAGTTTCTTGCTTCACTACTTGAGCCATAAGCTTTTGAGACATTCTGATAGCCTCGTCCAGTGTGTGTGGTTCAGAGGAAATCACATCTCCTTGGATGTTGTGAGGTAGTCCACCAGTGAAATTTTCTAGCAGCTTTTCATTATCTGGAACCATAGTTGGACATAGCACAGCCAATTCTTGAAATCTCCTGATGTATGTTTCGATATCATTACCTGTTGTCACTAGCTCGTAAAACTCTGTTTCCAGCTTCTTTATTTCAGTGCGTGGACAGAACTTCTTAGTCAGCAACTTCTTGAATTCATCCCACGTAAGCTTGTGAGCATTTTCCATTCCCACGGGTTTTGCATAAGAATTCCACCACGACATAGCTTCCTCAACAAGTGTACTAGCAGCAAACTTTACCTTGTACTCCTCTGGACAGTTACATAGAAGAAACACAGATTCTATCCCTTCATACCAACGGATCATAGCAGTGGCTCCTTCAGTGCCCTTGAATTTTGGGGGATCTCCACTCTTAAAGTCCTTGTATGTACATTTACGACCATTAGTACCATTAGCAGCCATTCCGGCAACTCCTGCGGTTTCTGCCCGAGAAGCGGCTTCAGCAGCCCGTGCAGCTACGGCCTCCCTTTCAACTACTAGTGCTGCCTCTATACTATCCGCAACAAGCTTCCGAATAGCAGCTGGTGTCATAGTTGAAGTAGCTTTCTTTCGCGGCATAACTCTTCAAAACAAGAAAAGGAGGGTGAAACGTAAATAAGACGTTTCCTAGAAGTAGATGTTCTGAGTGGCTTGTCATAAAATGAAAACTTGAAGTCGTTATGATTAGTTGACATGCTTCTAGGCGGTGGTTCACGAGGGAAATGAAGGCATGAATGTTCTATAATCTTGGTTAGGAGGTTGGATTCATCCCTATAAATGTTTCTTGGTGAGCATTCGTACCATAACGGATCTTGTAATTCGGTCAAGCCAATACTCTCTAGATGATAGAAGTTCGGCGATCAGGCCAGTGATAGCGGTTCGGATGGTTTAGTGATACTTTGAGATTTCTGTTGAGTTTTGAATGGTCTTAATGTACCGAGGGATCCTCCTCATAGATGGTATGGAAAGCCTTTCCTAAGAAGGTCTTTGATAATATCCACTTATTAACATTGGGAGTAGGGAGTGATGAGTAACCTAGGAATCCCTAGAGTGTCGTCTAATCCTTGTATATGGGACTGGGGAAAGGAAATGATAGTGATGGTGAGAAGGGAAATGACTGTAACAGTCGCTATATGAACAATGGTGAGGAAGTCAAATAACAATGATGAGGAATTCACATAACAATGATGAAAGAGAGTACGGTGATGTAAATGTATGGTGCACAATGGGAATGTCCATGAGATGCAATGATTTATCGGCGCACTTCCACTCAGTGGTAACCGAAGTGGTGTAGGTGTGAAATGTTCTTGCAACGTTTGAGTACGCACACCTGAATGAAACATTTGGAAGTTGGGTAGAGAATTGATCTGGACAAAATTTTATTATAACCATTCTCAGTATTGCAAAATTCATCTCTGAGTCGGATATAGGTGGTCAGCCTATGTCCCACTATCCCGGGTCGAATATAGATGACCAGTCTATATTCTACCGAGGTTCCATGAATTTTGAAATACTCAGCCCAGTTATACTAATACCATGTCCTTTACATATGAAAAGATGTTCTGAAAGACTAATGCAAATGACCAATCTCGAGGTCGAATAATGAAACTACGCAAGGAAAAAGGCGTAACAATGAAACGCATATGATATGTAAGCATACTAATAGGGAAGGCAATTAAGGTAATCAACTAGAATAAGTGAGTGTAATCTATCTGATAATGAGATACAAATCTCATCAATTATGTCAGCAACAAACCACAAATGAGGCATCAGCTTGGCAGGCAGGCACGTGGCGGTCATAGGATTAAGTTTTCGTGAAAGTAGCTATAGTCTAGGTTTTAAAAACACTCAGTTCTCTATAGCCGAGGCTCTGATACCAATCTGTCACACCCCCAAATTCGGGTCCAGCGGAAGACTACGTGTCGCTGGGGTGTAACTCAATTGGTATCACAACACAAGTGCAAAGAACGGTTTTTATTTCATTCATTTAGAATAACATTGTTTACCAAAAATGTTATATTACATTGTTAAAAGTGATGCGGAATTAGGCCCTTAAAATATAGTTTGAAACGGTCCCTGTATAAATATCAGAGTCTTCTATGACCATGCCATGCCCTGCCAAAGCCTCCAGTAGCGTGCCTTTGCTAAATACCTGAAAATACATGCTAAAACGTCAACACGAGGTTGGTGAGTTCATAGAGTTGTTTGTAAAATGTAATGCCTTTGAATAATGATTTCCCAGCAAAGGCATTGTAAATCCACTCAGTCCCAAGCCTTGGCCATAACAAGACTTGCAACCTGTGTGTTTACAACCCACTGCCAAATGAGTTTTGGTTTGGTGAATAAAAGTAATATGTGGACCACAAGATTCACAGTACATTTGGTTTGATCAATACATTCGATGATGTGACCAGTTCATTCGTCATGTGACCCGTTCATTCGGTCATAATACCCGTACATTCGGTTATGTGACCCATTCATTTTGTCATGTATGTACATAGTAGTGGAGCCGGTTCATTCGGTTAAGTATGCATAATGTTTGAAGTACTTGTGTCCATGAGTGATAAGAATTTAGTGCAATACTAGTGAATACATTCGGATGAATAACAAATTCATAAGTGGAGCAAGTAATGCTTTGATGAAACAAGTGGCATAATCAAGTAAATCATGTATACATTTGGATGAAAATGAGCATGTATTCTCCCCCAAAACAGTTATTCAAAACGTACGAAAGTAGGGGCTATGAAACTCACCTGGTATGATAGCTACGATGACAAAAGTGAATACACTGAAATGAGGCACGATCTCTAACCGCGACCTAATATGAATGATGGAATCTAATGTAAGAAATGAGATGATGCTGCACATGCAAATACGTATGTTATCGATACCACTTGATGATTTTGGAAAATAACGTTTATCGTCGAAAAATACATTTTTGACGTCTCGTTAAGTTAATAAACACTTTTCGTGTAAATAGGTTGAAACGGTACTCCACGATCCTTGTTTGGTGTTATATTGGTTAATATAATGTTTTCGTCGCAAAATAACTCTTTTTACAACTTTTGAAAATATGCCCGAACGGCCTTGTAAAACTAGCCGTGAAATATAGCTCGTTATGTGTTAGAAATAAAACTCAACGTTTTTGTAAACCTTGTAACAATATCTAAATATCGTTATATTCAACTTTTGATCAACCGCGCCTCGATCAGTTAGATAATCGGCTATCAATGTTTTGACTTGTAAAAATACTAGTTTTCATACTTGAAACACTTTAATGTAGTGAGCTGTCAAAATAAGTATTGAATTGTCGGGCTTTAAATGTGTATATCTCGGTCGTTATAAGCTCGTTTTCTACGTTCTTTATATCCACGGGTTCGTATAAATATAAACTAACATATTTTCAATGGCTCGGCTCATCTAGATCACGGCTAACGACTCGTTTTGCCCCTTAAAGTTCGGCAATCAGCAACAGTTTTTCTGAAAAATATAGTTTTCGTCGCGTAACTTAAATAATTCATAACTTCCTCGTTATAAGTCGGATTTTAGTGATTCCGGCGCCCACGGTTTCGTTTTTGAAAGTACTTTCTGAATATTTAGACCAAAATAGTTCAAAAATTACTGAGGTTTCCAGATCTGCCGTTTATGGACAGACCCTCATCTATAATGTTTAAAATCCATTTTTAAAGTTCTAAACTTACTCAAATCTCTTCAAATCAACTCCACAAGTTCGCAAATCTTACCATACACCTTCTTAGGGTGTCATGGGGTCCTAAACATCACCAACCATGGTGGGTTTCAAGGGAATAAGCATAGGATAATCAAAACCCATTTTTATGTAATAAAAACCTAATAAAGTGGTATGGATCATACATACTTGCATGTTTTGTTACTAGATCATGAAAATACATCAAGTAAATGTTTAAAAGAGTAGGAAAATGATGGGTAACTTACTTGTGATGATTATTGAAAGATGGTGATGAAAACCCTATTAATCTTTGTGGTTTTTATTCCAAAACCCTAACTAGATTACTACTAGGACTTGATTAAGCTCTTGATCTTGAAAATTTTGTGATTTCTTCTTGTTGTTCTAGTCTTGGCCGAATATAGAGAGAAGGAAAAAGTTGAGAGAGTTTGCTAGTTATCTTGAAGAGTAGATTGGAAGAATGAGAAAAAAATGAAAGTATATAAGTGTAGATATTGTTAGGTAGAGAATTTAATGTGCATGTGCTAATTGGGGGGGGGGGGGGGGCCTTGGCGTGAAATAGGGAGAGGGTGGAAGATTTGTGGGCTAGTTAATGATGGTGTCCAATTGTACAAGTATTAGCTAGTTTAAATTATATATTGAGTGTTATCGGGTACCGAGTTATCTTGAAATAAATCGTGACGAGGTGAAATAAAATATGACGATCTTGTAAAAATTATGAAATTGTATTCCTGATGAGAATCGGGTGTTAAAATAATTATCGAGTTGAAAATTCGCAAACCGACGCTGTTATAGGCGTTTTCCGGAAAATATAGCAAATGGTTTTAAAACACCGGGTAAATTAATAATATAATTTTTATATCATTATAATAAGTATGAAAATATGTTAGGATCATTGTCGGGAGTATCGGGTATATTGTTAGTAGTAAAAACTGAGTGGTAACGTTAATTACAAATTAAGCATACGTAAATAGAAATAATGCATATCCGTGCATGACCTAGGATACTGATGATGTTACTGATGGTAAGTAGACTACTTCTAGTCTATATGACGGGTCCTTAATGATGATGCATGAATATGCCGCTAAACCTCACCGGTTACGCGTATTTGAAGACCCGTAAACCCAGTTTACGAAGTAATGAACGATAACCATGAATAGTGAATTCTTCCGGGAATGAATAGTGTCATGTGAATAGTAAAATTTCTGAACGCTTCTCAGAATCTCAAA
Organism: Artemisia tridentata subsp. tridentata; assembly: GCA_021014915.2. Classification (NCBI taxonomy): domain Eukaryota; kingdom Viridiplantae; phylum Streptophyta; class Magnoliopsida; order Asterales; family Asteraceae; genus Artemisia; species Artemisia tridentata. The sequence continues at coordinate 126,037,824 of CP139505.1, read as the reverse complement.
TTGACTCCGAAAACGATGAATAGTAAAATAATGAATAGTGATCGGTGAATAGTAATTGATGAATAGTAATTTCCCGAGATGAATAGTGAATATGGAAAATATCCTGAAAATGCGGGTTGTGACAGTTTTCGAGCACATTGTACCCAATGGACCACAGACGCCAACAATTAGCCGCGTAAGTTTTAATAATTAAATACCACATAACACATAACTGATTCATTAATTTAGTATATTAGGTCTTCCCTAATTTTAGATCTATCTAAAACATGTAGCACACAAACAAACCCTAATCCATGATTCCTTTGCGTGAAAAAATCATGGATCAAACAGGAACGTAACCCTTTATTCAAATAATCACATAAACACATGTTCCTAATTTAGTGTTACAAAACTAGCTTTTAATTAAAGAGGGTCGAACCCCCCCCCCCCTAAATTATGATCAAAATTTTATTTTAGATCTAGAATAAAACCCTAAAAATATAATTCGACACATGAACATGTAAATCCAAACAAGATTTGATTTTAATTATGTGTTTCGATAATTACAATTACATGTTAAACGGCTCGTGATGCCACTGTTGGTTTTAGATAATTTGTCATTCAAATAAATAAATAACCATAAACATCAAAGCACGTAATAGCGGAAGCAAGGATCATATTAACATGTATAAAGTAATACCGAAAAATAAATAGGAAACGTACCTTTTGATCTTAGCTAAACAAAGATCCAAACTTTCCTTCACTTTTCTTGAACTCACAAACCAAGATTGATTACTAAAGTAAGTAATCAACGAGCTCTCGAACACACGTACTATTACTCGACTAACGAATGATGCTAGTGATTAAACACGAATTAAACCAAAACTATCTTTTGTTTAATAAAAGTAATCGACACACTTTTAAAAGTGATAATCGACTGAATAGTTTAATAAAGCAAATCCACTAGACTGTTGATGACAGTGATTTGATATTATACTAAATTCAATCGATAGTAGACAAAGCAAAGCAAAGACTTTATGGTGACCTTTTTTTATGTCATTCATATGCACACAAAAGTCTTTATATATTTAGTGAAATAGTAGCTTGTTCACCGAGTTGGTCGATTAGGGTTTTATTCCCCTAAGGGCCGATCGGCCTAAGCTAAGGTTTAGGGGTTCTAGATCCTTCTAATCCCCATATTTCACTAATATTCCTTCCACTATTTACTTAACGACCATTAGTCAATTCGGTTAATTACTTAACGTCCGTTAGTCCTCATTTCGTGTCCAAATAATTAAAATACATAACTATTATATATATTAATTATTTACGTTAGTCATTCATACGTAAAGTGTGCAATCCCTCGCTCCCGAATTTGAATCTAGTCATACACGATAATATTTTTCCATTAAAACTCTAACATTTGCGGCCTCTCGATAGCAATAGGGTGCGAGCAAGCTAACCCTAATAACAATAGTCGTTGGGCTTCCTCTTTGTCATAATCATCTTGAATCCGTTCATCAACTACATCCAAGATACGTCCTTCTCGGTACAACGACCATACATAGTCAACCATGAATTCGAACCCGTTGATTTTTGTTCCGGGGCGTTTACCAGAAACAACCTCAATCAGCAATGCACCGAACGCATAGATATCCGAATACTGAGTGGCTTTTCCTGTGAGGAAGCATTCGGGGGCAATGTAACCGATGGTTCCAAGCACGCCTTCGGCTTCGGCATAGGATGTTTTCTCATTGTCAAGGGCACGCGCAAGGCCAAAATCACCAAGACGGGCATTGAAATGAGAATCAAGCATGATGTTGCTCGCTTTGATGTCACAATGAACAACTTTTTGGTCATATTCGTAGTGGAGGTAGTTTAGGGCAGAGGCGACACCGGCTAATATTTGGCAACGAAGTGTCCAACTTAAGATACTCGTCCCCGTGAATAAATGCATGTCGAGACTTCCTTTTTGCATGTACTCGTACACTAGAAGGAGCTTGCCGTTCTTGTGACACCATCCTGCACCAATTTAATAGACGTTACCCACGGCATCATTAAATAAACGTACATATAAACGAAGTAGGATAATAACATGATCTAAGAACTAAGAAGAGGTGACAATATGAGCATGTTGAGTATCATCTAAAATGGATTGTATTGAAACACGTCAACTTGGCTTAATCTATATTCTTTTTCAAATAATTAAAATTACTTTAATCATGGAACAAACTAATATTATTACAATAATAACCCATATTTTCAAGCAACATAATATTTAGAAGTTTTGTTATGTTATTGATGAGGTATAGCCTCCTTCGAGTAGTTAGGTGGAGACAAACACACTTAGAGAAAAATCTCCGGACTATGTCACATGTTAGAACCAAGGTTGTCAGGATCGGGATCCTACCTAGGATCGTTTTCGGCTTTGCAAGATCGGGATCGTAGGATCGGATCCTACCTAGGATCTGTTTTTGGATTTTCCTTTACATATGTATACAAACCATTTTTAAAAACCTTCCTCTCAAAAAAAGTCAAAAAAACAGGATCGGATCGTTCACGATCCTACGATCCTACGAGCGATCCCACGATCCTGTAACGATCCTACCTGAAAAAAGGGTTACCAACAGGATCGGATCGTTCACGATCCTACAATCCTACGAGCGATCTCACGATCCTGTAACGATCCTACCTGAATTACGATCCTACTCGTTTTGTGTGTGTAGGATCGTAGGATCGTACGATCCTACGAGCAGGATCGCGATCCTGACAACCTTGGTTAGAACAGTACTCCGGAGTAGCGGGAGTAGCGGAGATTACTTAAGGTCCAGAGTCAATGACATGCAAGCCAATTCTGTTTCGGAGGTTTAGCTGCATCGGCAGACGTTTATGGTACGGGCTAGTACAGACGACAGGGTGGTCTATAATGATCGCCTGCAACGCCAAGACAAAGCGATCCCCGATAACATCGCCGGACACATACAGCGATTCATCCGCTACTCCTAGATGACAAGAGTTCCATCATTGAGCTCGTGTCTTGGAGCTAAGTCCAGGTTGTATAAATAGTCATGGATCAGTCAGAAAAAGGCAACGATTCTCTGATACTCCGATACATACTATCTCCCTCTTACTTCACTTCATACACTTATCTCACCAAGCATATTCTTATTCTCACGGCAGAGCTTGGTCTCGGATTAAAACCCCGGGACGAGCTAACGGTTTTCTTTTTATTGCAGCCCAAAGGACAAAGGAATTATAAGACTATGTTTATCTATAGGTTACCAACACAATTTTCATTTTATACAATTTTTTTCGAACAACAATTTGATTAAAAAACTAGCAAGAAACTAGAAAAACATAGTTACAAAGTGGAGAATAGAGTGTTACAAGGATTGCAAAACCACTCTATCCAATTAAGGGAACAATTCTTAAGTCTGCTAGAAATCCAAGTGTAAGAGTAATGTTTGATGTCGTTGAGGATTAGATCCTTATTCGGACGCTTGGAAGCAAAGACCAATTCATTTCTTGCACGCTAAAGGAACCAGAGGGTTGTGTGAATCACTCCATTAAAACAGCCTATCAGGTTGGGTGTGAGATGAACATGATCAACAAGGGAGAACAATTCATTGATGGTTGAGAAATTAGCATTGGAGAGATTCTACCATCTTATGACGTCTAACCAAACTTGTTTTTCAATGCGGCAGTGAATGAATAGGTGTTCTTCCGTCTCTAAATCATCATCACAAAGAGAGCAACGAACCGAGTGAAGGTCAATACCTCTCAAGTCAAGGTTGATTTTTGTCGGGAGTCTCCCTTTGGTGATCCTCCAAGAATCTATATTGACTTTCATAGGAACTAACTTGTTCCATCTTGGATGATTTTGATCCAAAGCGATAGTAGTATTAGTAATGTGTGTCCTCAAACCTTTGACCGAAAAACTTCTTGTATCATCAATAATACACTCCTAAATGTCACAGGAGGGCGAAAGAACCAAATTAGATAGCATCTTTGAAATATCCACAATCTCAGCTTGCTCAATAATGGATCTAATAAGCCTTGTCCATGCCCAAGTAAAGTGAAGATTAGGGGGTAAAATGTTGCTGGAATGGACGGGGGTGTTAGGGCTTAGAGTATTTGCATCGCTTGGTCCATTAGTAGTATCAGGAACCCGATCATAAACCAAGCAATTCGGTTGATTGTCTAACCGAAAAATGTGAGGGAAAGTTTCTTTTAGAGTAGGACCGCCCAACCAATTATCCAACCAAAAACGTGTAGACTCCCCGTTACCAATATTTTTCTTGAAGATCAAGGGCAAGTTAATCCCATAGTAATTGAGAAGGTCATCCTTAAGCTTAGCAATTCGATACCATGGACCTGATTTACTTCGAATCAAGGATGTATCATGTAGACCTCCTTGAGGACCATGAATGGAGCGAATAACTTTGCACCATAAGGCATTATCTTCAATCAAGAATCTCCACCACCATTTGGCCAACAAAGCTTGGTTGCTTACTACTAAGCTACCAATTCTGAGACCATCTTATTTAGGAGAAGAGATGACCTTATTCCAAGCAATCCAATGAATTTTATAAGAATCCGAAGACCCACCCCAAAAGAATTTCCTACGGATACCTTCAAGCTTATCAATAACCTTTTTAGGTGCCTTAAAAGTAGAAAAGTAATACACCCCCAAACTTCCCAAGACGGATTTGCATAAGGTTAAACGACCACCAAATGAGAGGGTTCTTGCTTTCCAACTAGATAAACGCTGATGAAATCGATCAATTAGGGGGTCCCACTTTGCACATCTTGCCATGTTGGCGCAAATGGGAAGACCCAAGTAAGTACACGGGAAATGAGAAGGAACACACCCGATAGCGGTAGCAAAAGAGTTGAGCTCACGTTAGGAGGTACCAATGCCAAAGAGTTTACTCTTGTTGAAGTTAACTTTGAGGCTGGATGCTAGATGGAAGCAAGTGAGGATTCTAGACAAGTTCTCAATATTAGGCTTAGACCAATCACCCAATATAAGTGCATCATCCGCAAATTGGAGGTGAGAAACATGGACCTTGTCAAATCCTACTTCTACTGCATGGAAGAAGTTTTTATTTTTAGCTTCAATAAAGGCTACATTAAGAGCCTCAATTGCTAAAATGAAAAGAAGTGGAGAAAGTGGGTCCTTTTGGCAAAGACCACGATGTAACTTAAACTCTAAAGTAGGTGACCCATTAATGAGAACCGAAGCGAATGCCGAATCAAGGAAAGAATGGATCCATTTCCTCCACTTATAGCTAAATCCCATTTGAGACATAGTAGAATCCAAGAATGACCAATTTAAGGTATCAAAGGCCTTCTCAAAGTCTACTTAGAGCATGAAAAGCTTTTTTTTTCTTCAATTTAGCCCGAGAAATAATTTCATCTACCATGAGTGGCCCATCAATTATTTGGCGACCCTTGATAAAGGCCATTTGAACTTCACCAAAAACTGTTGAAATGACATTAGCAAGCCGGTTTGCAAGAACTTTTGCAATGATCTTATATTGGCAACCGATTAGACTAATTGGTCTAAAGTCACCAATAACAATCGGGTCATCAACTTTAGGCACAAGAGTGAAAAAGGAGGAATTACAACCTCTTGGGATGCAAGCCGTGGTCTCGAATTCTTTAACAAACGAAAGGATGTCTCCACCAATAACATCCCAATACTTCTTGAAAAGCTTAAATGTAAACCCATCCGGACCGGGGGCTTTATCACTACTGCAATTCCAAACCGCGTCTTTTATTTCAACATCACTAAAAGGTTGATCAAGGTATGACGAATCACTTGAGGAGATTTGCTTGAAGAGGTTACTCGAAAAGCTTGGCCTTGGAGTGGTATCCTTACTGAATTTTAATTCAAAAGAGTGTAAGACATGACTTTTGATGCAAGTCGGATCCGTTACCCAAGACCCTTGAATATTTAGGCCATTGATTCTAGAGCGATTTATCTTGTTATTGATTATCCCATAGAAGAAACGTGAATTTTCATCGCCTTCTAGAGCCCATTTAGACTTAGATTTTTGTCTTAGGTCCTTAGCCTTGCCATATTCCAAAGTACCTAGATCTTTAACCAACATAGCCCTGGTAATTACCTCATAAGAAGTAAGAGGACCAAATTTAGCTTTGATGTCAATGGAGAAAATTTTTAATATTTTTAATCAAATCATACAAACTTCCCATCCAACCAATTTATAGGCCAACCCAATGTCACAACCTAAAATCTACCTCGTGACAACCCACAAATGGTTATTTGTTTTTTCTTTTCTTTTTTTCTATTTTCTTTTTAATACTTATTATTTTAGATTGAGTTGTTAATAAATGGTAAAAAAAAATATAAATTAGTTGTATATAATGGTTGTGTATGTGGAGTAATGAAAAAATAATATTTTAACAAGAGATTGAGTTGCGATAGATTGTTGATAAATATAGTCTAATGGATGGAGCTTATTCTTTCCGTTAAATACACTAAAATATTGGATTTAAGCAATACAAATTAATAAGCTTGTGGTATAAACAAATTTAGCACAAAAAGTTTTCTTTCAAGCTATAGTCAACATCTTTTCTAAAGTCAATATAAAAACCAAAACATTTTAATTTAAGTAATACATTCCTCCATAATAAATCATTTTAATATAATACAAATTCTGAAAGTTGTAAATTGTTATTCTTATTAAAGTGCTGCAAAATAACTCAACTCCACATTACCAATTAGCAAATAAATAATGTAAAATGTTCAAATCTTGTCACAAAACAAAAACTAAAAAAAATGTTTGTGAACCATAAAAAATAATTGTAATTCCTATTGTACAATCAAATGTAACCAATTATTAGTAGTACTGTCTTTATGTTGAATCAACATCGACAAACACTCTACAATGTTATATGGATTAGACTAATATTACTTAAACTTAATATAAAAAGTATCATCGCAATTCTTAATGTTATTGTAAAGGAAAACATTTATCGCAAAATATGTTATTACCAAGTATCCGCCGCCGCAACGTGCGGGTACCCAGCTAGTTCTTAATGATGTGTTTGATATAAATTTGTTCATGATTTTGGCAAACAATAATAATCATGTATATTCCCCTTTCTAGAACAACAGTGACTGGAACCACCGTGTCTTGAATGAACAAATCCAACCCGTTGATTACTTATTATGCAATAAACCACACTATCATATCTACCAGTGGTGATTGAAGGATTTGGGGGTGAGTGGTGTATGCCCAATTGCTAGTAACCTGAAATTAAGAAATACCAAAACACTACGTTAAGTGATGCGCATGGGTTGAGTCCTGCGAATCACCTCCATCGTGTGAGTAAGTATGTGATTATTAGTATGTGAGTGATGATGTATGAAATAGTGGTAGAAAATGGCTTAGCCAAACTTGAATCATTGCCATATGTAGAACCGTAGAGGGGCGGGGGGTGAATACGTTCTTTTCGACTTATTTTAAGTTTGAGTAATTTACGTCTCAAGTTCATATATGATGGTGTGAGCAATAAGTAAAGAGGTTAAGAGAAGAGAGACAAACACCAAGATTTATATTGGTTCGGGATGAGGGGTTTAGATCATCCGTACATCCAGTTGAGAATCCGCGACACCTATACTATTAATAGTACATTATCCTTGTGGTGGAGAAACTGTTACAATCTTCACTCCACTGATATGAACAACGATCGGTGCTCACTAAAAAAGAGCAACTAACCAACAGAGTTCCGCCCTCGGAACCACCCACAAGAACCTCGCGATTCTCCCTACTACTAAAAGACCAAAAATACTTGCCTCAAGGAAGTAAGAAAACCCCTTATTTCCTCTGTACAGGGTTCTGTAATCTTTTCCAGGCTTTCCAGAACTATAATTTCGGTTGAAAGAGTAGTTGGATTGATGATTTGATTTTGAAGGATATGAGGGGGTTGAAGTTTTGTTGTTTGGACAGTCTTTCTGAAAGTGCCCAGTTTTCCCACATCTAAAACAAGTTTCCTTTGACTTGTCAATTGTCCCTCTAGTTGTACCCACTCTCTTTGATCTTTTGTAGAATCTCCTCTAACTAGCTAGAAGAGCTCTGTTTTGAAATTAGGCTGTCAGATCAAAGAGAAACTCTTGACTGCTTTTTGTGTCTTCTTCTACATCAGAGTCACTATCAAGGACATTCACATTAGAGTTAGAAAACAAAGCAGTTGACATAGATGATTATACTATGTTTTTCTTACTGTCAGGCTCATAAATCTGATCAATGAGTTCCTCCTCATAATTGTATTTCCCAAAAAGTGTGGCCAGGGTGGCATTTTTTATGGAATCATATATATGTATTCCAAGCGTCTCACGTTATATGTGTGTAACTCTTAGGTCTCACACACAGTAAGCAATATAAGTTTGTATGTTTTGTCATGTACACACAATACCAACAGTATATGCCGTATCAACTAGAAGAATGATGACGTTGATAGGTGATGCGAGTTTTGCAAGAGACAAAAAGTTTAACTTCTCAAGGGATCTTGAGAAGCTTGCAATCCTCCAGGCAGTGTAACTGATCGTTGTGGTGTAGTATAGGTATGTCTGGGGGATTGATCGTTCTCTATGGGAATAGTGTCGTTAGGTCAATATGTATGACGAGATAGGTCTAGAGGTGAGGGATGATTCTTTTTGTATTTTTATATTTTTTAGAAAGAAGTAAAATTTGGGTTTTTGAAGGAGTGAGCGGAATTAGTTGTTAATCAACTAACCCAAAATCTAATTATAAAACTAAAATTAAACTAAAAACAAGTAAAAGAAAATTTTGATGAACTTCTTATGATAGGAAAAGCGTGTTTACTTAGATTTAATTACTCCCTAGTTATCTCCTATTGATTCGTTGAATTGTCACGTCCTTGTTTTAGTTGAAGCGTCGTATTCCTTATTATTGGTCGTGGGGAGGTGCCGAAGTCCCCAACTCTATGAACATTAGTCTCCCCTAAATCCCTTAACATCCATTAAGTTTTCTAGGATCTACAAGCCGCAATTCACGCAATAAATACAACGAACAAAACCAATAGTGCACTCTACGGTTGCGTTTTTAAGACGTTCAAGCTAGTTACATATAAGAGGTCAGCCAGTTTTCTTAACCTAACGCGATAACAATCAACTAAACAAGAGACAACAAATCAATATTCAATAACTAGGTTTTATTAGATCTAAGCAAACACAAATAAACTTAAGCTAGCATGTTAGATAGAAGAAAAGATAAACAAATAATCAAACAACACATAGACATATTGAATGATTAAACGAATAACTTATCTTCAATTGAACATGGATGAAAAAGGCTGAAAAAGCCTTACAAGATCTCTGAAAATCGTCTAGGGTTTATTACCAAAAGATGTCACACCTAATAATGAAAACATTCGAAAATATATATAGTATTACAACTCTGACGGTATCAGCTTATGGATCCTGACGCCGTCAGCTCGCCGCCATTAGGGTTTCGTCTTGTGCAAGTTGCCGTTCGGACGGCATCACCTTCAGTCTTTGACACCGTCAGCTTATAAAAAGTTCTGAGCCGTCTCTTGTTGGCTTAAAGCGTGACCCCTTCCTCCAAATAACACCTGACAGCGTCAGCTTGTAAATTCTTCAAATTCTCTGAAGCGTCACTTGGTGATTTTCCACCCAAAATCTAGCTCAAATAACAAGTGACGGTGTCACGTTGTAGCTAGTGACGCCGTCAGCCTTCCTTTTCTGACGGGTTTTCGCAACTTCGTCGTTTTCTTCTCTTTTTCGTCCAAATATGCTCCAAAAGTGCCGATTTCCAGAATTCCCATCTCAAGTACCTAAAATGCAAAAAGAAACGATTTGAGGCAATATTTGATCACATTTATACGATTTTGGGCTTAAATGACCCTTTAAAAAGGTACCAAATAAATCCTTATCAAATATCCTTACACTTGAGATTTGCTTGTCCCTAAGCAAATGAGCTTTTATTCTAATCAATTTACAAGTTAGGGGTCATTTAACATTAATATAAAAGTAATTAAAACATACAATCGTTCCACGTTAGTCAAAATAAGCACGAAAATTATATACTAGCACCTCACATAAAGTGTTTGGATTCTCACATCTCTCGGGTGTATAAAGTTATATCACATATGGAAAAGTTGAAACTGAAACACTCTTTACCTGTCATAGCACATAGATTACCATAGGCTTGGGAACGGATCAAAAACCTCCACCACTTTGGCGTAAGCACCTAGGATAAACTTTCAAAGAGGGTTTTTAAAGGGTTGTAACCTTAGATATAAGGGTATGATAAACACGGTTTGTTGGATAAAGGGAATTTTACTGGTGGCAAGCCAATTATCTTGGTCAATTACATGTACAATGAGGCGTTGCTAAGCCAAGACTCGACTCGACTCGCTAACTACTAACTCTTTTTGTATTTTTCATGACACTTTCTTGACTTAAGCAAAAATAAAAGAAACGGAATGGTAGTTCGTATGTTTTTTCTCTTTTGTTTCTCTTTTTTTTTCTTTTTTTTTTTTTTTTTTTTTTTTTTTTTTTTGATTTTTTTTTCTTTTTTTTATATTTATTTTTTTTCATACATTTTTGCCCTACCATCCAAAATAATACATCAATACAAAGGGATCTTGCAACCTCCCTACACCTGAACTTTTACATACTTTACACATAACTAACTAATGACCCGAATTAAGAAAATCAAAACACGTGGAGTACTTTAAACATTAACGCACATATGAGGGTAATAACATGACATTCTTCCCCATTACTCCATAACAACTAGTACTTTTACCCATGAGTCCCAATCATCCCAAAACTGTATTTACAATATATGACTCGACTTAGCAACCATGTAGCCAATTAGACCATTGACAAAGGGTTTAACATATATGTTGTAACAATAATGCACTAAAGATGAGTGCATACAAGGTAGGCTAAGGCGATTTGGGTGTACATTTGGGGGTGGATTGTAAACAATGCTCTTCATTAATACTTTGGAATCCACCAAAATATTACGAGAACCGCGAAAAAGATAGGCTCTGAGAGGTGTACTAGGGGTATCGTGTACTAAAGATGAGTACATCGCAAAGGTGTGGGAAAATTACTTGACCGGTGTAGCCAACGTAATTATAATACAGGTTTAAAACAAGGGTTATCCTAATGCCTCTTATCATTTAGTAAATCCTAACTACACGAATGTAATCTCACTAGCGATCTCGGGATGCATCACAAACGCAAGTTCTAGAATCTATATACTACCGGTACACTCATAAGCATTAAAGGTGAATGCTTTTTCCTATATATCTTAAGGCGAACCTCACATTTTTGGGGTGGAAATTTTCGAGTGGAAGGGTTTTTGTGCTAGCTATATAATTCCTATTCATGATACGATTATTAAAACTAAAGTTTCACTCCTATATGTTGTAAAAAAAATTAAATTTGGTGCTAAATTTGCCCTAACAAGTATTTCTCTTAGTTTTATTACCTATTTACTCAAAGACAAAGCAAATATCAGGCCAAGTTATGGTTTCTAAAGTATCACAATTTACCTTCCCTACACTTAAATTGAACATTGTCCCCAATGTTCTTGAAAAGTATCAAAGTTATGATAAAGGGAAAATAAAAATAGATAAAGAAACTAATACTCCCCTGATTTGCTCGGCATGGACGATGTGAAAACATGGTTAAATCTTCCTCCAAGAAAACAAACATGATAAGCTTCATTTTCAATGTATACTTTTCATCTTCTTGTCCAATATAACCTGTAATTCACTAAGAAAATGAAACACAAAACCTGGCATAAAATCGGCGGTAAACAATATATATAATCAGGGGCGGAGGGATAGTATAAATAGGGGGGCGGTGCCCTCAACAAATTGGCCAAAAAAAATTTTATATAGTGCAAAATTTTGGGTTTTATTGGACAAAACTTAAATTGCCCCCAGGCAAAAAATGAAATTGCCCTCAACAAAATTTTGGGATGCTGAAAATAGGTTGTTTGGTTGTAATTAGGGTGTTTGGATGCTGAAATTAGGCTGTTTGGCTGTAATTAGGGTGTTTGGATACTGAAATTAGGTTATTTGGATGCTGTTGATTTTGCTGTCTTTACGACAAAATTTTTTTGCCCCCCATATGCCAAAATCCTGGCTCCGCCACTGTATATAATAAAACTAAACTAGAAAGCAAATAAGATATAATGCTTGCAAAATAAATGTCTACAGATTCCTGGAAATTTAAAATTCTTAAAATTTTTCAAAAATTTAAGTTCCAACAGAAAAACAAAAATCTGAAAAACTGTGCTGCTACAGTGCCTGACGCCGTCGGGTGTTAAGCCTGACGCCGTCAGTTATGACCTGACAATATTTTTACGTTTTGTTTCTGGAAAAAACAAGTATTAAAACCTGGAAAAACCACAGAACATTCATTGTGACTCGATATAAGCATTTGACTCAAACAAACGCACAAATATATATGCTAATCTTTACTTGTTATTTTTCATGTTCGAATTCGTTCTTATAAACAAATATGATCTTCCCTACACTTATCTTTTTGTAAAATACCTTTATATGTAGTTAAGACGAGGTTAAAAACAAAATAATGCATTTTCATAAATTATATTCGATACATGAAATATAAACAATTAAGGATGGAGCATATATATGAAATCAAACAAAATAAAAACAAACAAACAAACAACAATAATAATAAGGTCCTAAATGCTTAAATAAAACCATCACAAATGTCACAAATATACAAAGGCCAACACACAGGGCCAAACCTAAATTATTACGTACCTTAAATTGTTTTAAAACATCACACATCATAATGAAATTGTTCAAAGAAAACAACAGAAACAACCAAAGATATCACTGGTCGGGGGCGGTGTCATAGCGGTAGTCATAACCAGGAGGGAGGTATCCAGTGTACCCATAAGGTGGGTAATCCTGCTCACGGCCAGTGAATGGGTCAATCTACAAGTGCGGGTCTAGCTTATCACGGGTAGAGAGGTGCTGCATCTGACGCACTGTGTGATCATACATCCAATCAAACCACTGGTCCATCCTAGTCATCCACGTGTCCATCTGACCTATCCAGGCCCCTTGGTAGGCCTGCCAATCTCCCTGGCTCATCTACCTGTAAGCATCAGCAGAACTACCAGCTCCATCTCCTCCCTGCTGCGGCTGCTCCTGCTCATCATCATCATCATCATCCTGAGCCACAACTACTGGCCTAGGAGCCCACCACACATAGTGACCACCACCCAAATCCATGACAATCTTCATCACCTTAAGTGACTTGGCCTTGACAATCCTAGCATGGCCCCCAACACTCAAGTACCCCTCAATCTCTGGCCTCAGTACCCCATATGAATGAGCAAGCTTGGTAATGAACATTCCCCCATAAATCTTGTCGCTCAGCTTCTCCCCAGCTGCACTGCTCAAGTAGTTAGCCAACCAAAAAGGGATGTTATAGAACACATCAGGATCATAGATCGAGTATAGAAAGAATAGGTCCAAGTAGGTGACACGATGAGTAGACTCTTGACGCCCTGCAATAGAATAAGCAATGCAACGGTGCGTCAACCTGATCCTATGATCCCTAATCTGGGCGGCCCCAATGGCCCCCGTAGCATACACATCATCCCCAATTGTTGTCCAGAAACCAACGCTCCTTGTATCATTCTTGACGGTCAAACCATGGCTCAGCTGGGTCATGAATGGAGCCTCCACAGCCTGGTGCTGTCTGTATAACCAAACTCTCCACCCAAACTTAAGCAAAGAACAAGAACGCAACTCCCCTCTTATCCTAAACTGAATAGCAGTAGTACCAACATTACTCCTACACATACCCACCTCCATATGATAAGTAGCAAAGAACTCACGCACTAACTCATCATAAACAAGCTCATGAATCTTAAACAACCTTGCCCACTGAGGACCCGTGAAATCATCCATTTGAAAAGTTTCAAGAAACCTATCCGCAAGGTTGTTATCATCCAAAAATTCCCAATCCACGACAGCCCCATGATCAATAGTTTGGTTGACCAATTGAGCGTAGCGGGCATTTGCGAAATCCAAATCAAAAACCTCCCAACTATTCACCGTATCTGCATAATTCTCTTGTTGTTGCCTTGAAGACTGTCCCCTGCCTTTCCTGGACCTCTTACTCATTTCCTGGAATAATACAAGAAAAACTAAAGCAAATGAGATTGGGAAGGAAATGCAAAACTGTCATCGGACAGGTCTGACGCTGTCACGCCTTACGGGATGACACCGTCACTCTTTAACAATTTTCAATCCGAGAATACGAGGGAAAAATCAAGATTTAAACTTTAAATCCTTAAACCAAACACTCCCTTTGACAGCAAAATACGATTTGGTCAAGGATGTGTGGTCCGATTTCGTTATTTTTCCTCATAACAACAAACCCACATGATTACAAACTAATTATTTCCACAACTATTGTCAAAATAACATGATTATAAGGAAAAAAAAAAGTCCTAATCATAAATTAATTCTAGGGTTTCGGATTTTGGGGGATTCCTAAATTGATAGATCTAATGAGCAATTGAATCAAGAAAGATTAGTAAAAATCACTTACCAAGTGGAGATTAGCAACGAAAATGCGTGGATTAAGCCTTGGAGATTCGGTGGTCGTGTGGGGTGGATATGGTTATGTGGGGTTTAGAATGAAAGTGATGGATTTGTGATTATATGGGCTGTGCAGATGGGCTGACGCCGTCACGTGTAATTAGTGACGCCGTCCAGACCCCGCGTTTTTTAATTAAAAACATAAAATTCCCTTTTCTTTTTAAAACTCTTTTTATATTTTGTATTTTGAAAAGAAATGATAAGAAATATGTTTTCAACTTTGGTTTAGAAAACCTTTTAGGCAAGGACTCCCACCCGGGTCAAATATTTTGTTGCTATTGTTTCGCACAAATTGATTATCCGAAAAATCAGATATAGTGCCAATCAATTTCCAGTCTCCATTTTGGTAAGTAATTAATGAGCTAGTGAATCTTTCCCAACAAGTCTTAAGGACGAAGATAGGTCTTATCCGAGTTTTTCGTACACCCGGTTTAAACCCAAATGAACGTTTCCTTAATTCATGGAAACTAGGAAGCGTAACGCGTTCACTTCCAACGAAAACGTTGTTGATGGGGGACTTCCATTCTTCAAAGGGTGATTTACGAAAGTTGTTCTAGATTGAATTTACGAAGGAAGTTGCTTTATTATGCGGACCATTGCTTGTTTTAACAAGTTCTGGGATTTCAAAAACCTTCTCAATCTTTTTGGGTAAAGCTTCTCTCTTAATCTTTTCTCTTATTTTTTACATGAAATTCTTGGCCAATTCCATAAAGACATTTCGGGTGTTTTCAATATAGGCCTCTAATTGTTGGATTTGTTTCTCTTGATTATCCACAAATGCCAACATTATCCCCTCGAATTCCTCCTGTCGTGAAAGTTCAGGAAGCATATGACTGCTAACAGCGTTTACATATTTACAGGGGTTCGTGTTATTGCTATCAATAGGCATTTCAGCCCTCATTAACTCCTCAACCTGCCTTTCTATATTCTCAAACATTTGCACTTTGGTTGCATTAATGTAGTTCAGACTCCCCTCTTCTAAGAATATTGGATCCTCCCATTCTTCTTCCTCACATTGTGCTAAGTCCTTAATGAATTCCCAGCACTTTTCAATGCTGAGCCTGCTCAGCTTACCATTGGCAGCATAATCTATGGCTCTTCTAGTTTGATGATTGACACCATCATAGAAGATTTGGATATGGAGCCAAAGATCAATGACATGATGAGGGACTTTTTGGAGTAAGTCCTTGAAACGAGTCCAAGCCTCATAAAGAGTTTCACCTTGATGTTGTTGGAACATCAAGATGTCGTTCCTTAATTTGGTAATTCTTCCCGGTGGGAAGAATTGAGCAAGGAAACGAGAGGTGAAATCATCCCAAGATGTGATGGATCTCGCGGGTAAACGCTCAAGCCATTGACTAGCTTGGTCACGTAGAGAGAATTGGAAGAGACGCAAGCGTGTCGTCTCTTGAGTTGCAACATCAAGGTCTATGGAATCTATGATTTTTAGGAAATCCTTGAGATGTTGATTTGGATCTTCGGAACGAAGTCCATGGAATGCACATCCACTTTGCACCAACCGGATGGTGTCGGATCGCAAGGGAGACACATTGGCTCTTTGGGGGAGCTCAATGGTGTTTCGATAGCCTTGGTGGCTAGGTCAGGAGTACTCACCTAGAGTACAGGCTTGAGGTGGGTCTTGGTTAATTGGTGGGTCTTGGTGTGGTTGTTGTTGTTGGTTTGGTGGAGCTTTGTGTTGTTGGTTGATTGTTAGGAACACATTTTTTATTGAAAGTCAAGTCTTAGTCATTGTATCGAAAATGGTTGCTAAGGGTTATACGTTTGTAATAGGGTGCGGTCCATAAGTAGCCCATGGGCCGCCCATTTTAGTAAAATATCTTCTAGAATGTTTAGTGGAAATGATGCCCTAAATGTTTGCCTATAAATAGAAGGCAAGGGTGGTCATTTCCTTTGTTGGTTTTTCATTCTCTTGCGTAAGCTCTGTCCGAATGTTTAGTGAATGTGAATCATCCATCTTTCTTTCTTCTTAAATCTCTTCTCTATCAATCTCTCTTCTCTCGTATTTACTTTACTTATTGTTAATCTCTTTCGTAGCTTATAGAGTAGTTGTTATCGTGGTTTATCTAGTTGAGTAAATTGTGTTTTTACGTTAATTACTAGGACCTACATTGATAGGTTCAAAGATGGATTCACCCACCATAATGGCGAATGAAGGGACACGAACAAAGGAAACGAAGAAAAGATGGACTAAAGAAAGATAATAAAAAGAAAAAAAAATCTCACTTGATAGGAATCTAGTGAGTAGACCTAAACGAGATAGAAATTGAACCTAAACAATAACTATTCCCCGGCAGCGGTGCCAAAAACTTGATACGAGTTTTGCAAGACACAAAAAGTTTTACTTCTCAAGGGATCTTGAAAAGCTTGCAATCCTCCAGGCAGTGTACCTGGTCGTTGTAGTGTAGTATAGGTATGTCCGGGGGATTGATCGTTCTCTAGGGGAATAGTGTCGTTAGGTCAAGATGTATGACGAGATAGGTCTAGAGGTGAGGGATGATTCTTTTTGTATTTTTATATTTTTTAGAAAGCAAGTAAAATCTCGGTTTTTGAAGGAGTGGGCGGAATTAGTTGTTAATCAACTAACCAAAATCTAATTATAAAACTAAAATTAAACTAAAAATAAGAAAAAGATAAATTTGGTGAACTTCTTATGATAGGAAAAGTGTGTTTACTTAGATTTAATTACTCCCTAGTTATCTCCTATTGATTCGTTGAATTGTCACGTCCTTGTTTTAGTTGAAGCGTCGTATTCCTTATTATTGGTCGTGGGGAGGTGCCGAAGTCCCCAACTCTATGAACATTAGTCTCCCCTAAATCCTTTAACATCCATTAAGTTTTTTAGGATTTACAAGCCGCAATTCACGCAATAAATACAAAGAACAAAACAAATAGTGCACTCTACGGTTGCGTTTTTAAGACGTTCAAGCTAGTTACATATAAGAGGTCAGCCAGTTTTCTTATCCTAAAGCGATAACAATCAACTAAACAAGAGACAACAAATCAATATTCAATAACTAGGTTTTATTAGATCTAAGCAAACAAAAATAAACTTAAGCTAGCATGTTAGATAAAAGAAAAGATAAACAAATAATCAAACAACACATATACATGTTGAATGATTAAACGAATAACTTATCTTTAATTGAACATGGATGAAAAAGGCAGAAAAAGCCTTACAAGATCCCTGAAAATCGTCTAGGGTTTATTAACAAAAGATGTCACACCTAATAATGAAAACATTCGAAAATATATATAGTATTACAACTCTGACGGCGTCAGCTTATGGATCCTGACGCCGTCAGCTCGCCGCCATTAGGGTTTCGTCTTGTGCAAGTTGTCGTTCTGACGGCATCACCTTCAGTCTTTGATACCGTCAGCTTATAAAAAGTTCTGAGCCGTCTCTTGTTGGCTTAAAGCGTGACTCCTTCCTCCAAATATCACCTGACGGCGTCAGGTTGTAAATTCTTCAAATTCTCTGAAGCGTCACTTGGTGATTTTCCACCCAAAATCCAGCTCAAATAACAAGTGACGGCGTCACGTTGTAGCTAGTGACGCCATCAGCCTTCCTTTTCTGATGGGTTTTCGCTACTTCATCGCTTTCTACTCTTTTTCATCCAAATATGCTCCAAAAGTGCTGATTTCCAGAATTCTCGCCCCAAGTACCTAAAATACAAAAAGAAACGATTTTGGGCATTAATGACCAAATAAATCCTTATCAATAGGCTATTGGTACACACAATAGCCTATCATTACCTTTGGGCATTGGTTTAGTGGTATCACTTCTTCACCGTAAACGTGCAGTTGATCTGTTAAGGAAGATTTTTGGAGAAATATGTTATGGGTTCAATCGCAACTTTTGGCCGAACCTCACTGAAACAAATGTTCATTGTCTGAGGCTAGATCATTTGAGAAGGATAAGTCGGCACCCAACAAAGGTATACAAAGTCAAGATATTCTCACCAATTTAAACATTTTGAAAAAAAAAATAAATAAATAAAAAAAAATAAAAAAAAAATAAGTAGGTATAAGGGATGTAAACGAACCGAACGAACACAGACGAAGCCTTATTAATGGTTGTTCGTTTAATTTTAACCGAACAAGTAAACGAACACAGTCTCTTTAACTGAAAATTTTTCTTTTTCATGTTCGTTTATTAAGAAAACAAGGTTGTTCATGTCTGTTTATGTCCGTTCATTAAGCCACTAAACGAACATAAACGAATGAACTTAAATCAATGTTGAAAAATAAACATAAAATTTATAAATATACATAATATTATTTTCTATAAATGTTGTTTTGTTTAAGTAAACCAAATTCAAAAATATATTAGAAAAAGATACAATAGACGAACATAACAAATAAATGAACGCATAATCGAACGTTCACGAACATAAATGAACGGGCAAGACTTTTGTTCACGTTCGTTCATTTAACTAAATGAACGTAAAATGTTGTTCATGTTCGTTCATTTATTAAATAAACGAACACAAACGAACTTTTTACCGAATGGTTCATGTTCGTTCATTCGTTTAATTTTAACCGAACAAGTAAACGAACACAGTATCTTAAACTGACAAATTTTTGTTTTCATGTTCGTTTATTAAGAAAATAAGGTTGTACATGTCAGTTTATGTCCGTTCGTTAAGCCACTAAACGAACATAAACGAACGAACTAAAATCAACGTAGAAAAATAAACATAAAATTTATAAATATACATAATATTATGTTTTATAAATGTTGTTTTGTTTAAGTAAACCAAATTTAAAACTATATTAGAAAAAGATACAATAGACGAACATAACAAATAAATGAACGCATAATCGGACGTTCACGAACATAAATGAACGGGCAAGACTTTTGTTCACGTTCGTTCATTTAAGTAAATGAACGTAAAATGTTGTTCATGTTCGTTCATTTATTAAAGAGTTAATTTCATAAATCGTCCCTGTGGTTTGTCGGGTTTAACGAAATTGGTCCCTCGCAAGAATTTTCAACGGATCCTCACCCTGTGGTTTTGACCCGTATCGGGTTTGGTCCCTTGACCACTAAATCCGTTAAGTTGATCGTCAATTGTTGGTTTAGATGGTTGAAATAACATAAATACCCTCATATGTGTTTCGTAAATGGTCCCTGTGGTTTGTTGTATATCACATATTTAGTCCATGCATTAATTATTTTTCTTTTTAATTACGTTTTTTCCATTTTTATATGTTTTTGTCCGTTTTTATACGTTTTCATCCGTTTTTATACGCTTTCGTCCGTTTTTCTTACGTTATCATACGTTTTTATCCGTCTTTATCCATTTTCATCCGTTTTCATCCATTTTTATACGTTTTCATCCGTTTTTATAAGGTTTTATACATCGTTCGTCGTTTTTTTATGTTATCACCCGTTTTTAGACCTTTTTGTCCGTTTTTATACGATTTCTCCCGTTTTCATATGTTTTTATACGTTTTCGTCTGTCTTTATATGTTTCGTTCATTTTTATACATTTTCAAAGTTTTTTATCCGTTTGTATATGTTTTTCTATGTTTTCATATGTTTTATTAATTTTTACACGTTTTTGTCCGTTTTTGTCCTTCTTTATACGTTTTCATCAATTTTTACGCTTTCGTCCATTTTTCTTAATTTTCATACGTTTTTATCCGTATTTATTTGTTTTCATCCGTTTTTATACATTTTCTTCGGTTTTTATTCGTTTTTATCCATTTTTATTCTTCTTCATACGTTTTCGTCCATTTTTATACGTTTTCATCCGTTTTAAAAATGTTTTCGTCCATTTACTACGTTTTTATCTGTCTTTATCTGTCTTTATCCATTTTCGTCCATTTTTAACTGTATTAAAACGGATGAAAATGTATTAAAGCAGATGAAAATGTATAAAAATTGACGAAAACGTAATATGGGAAAAATTAAGAATAATAAATGGATAAGACGAAAACAGGGTATAAAGTAGAAAACGGATAAAAATGGATAAAAAGGATAAAAGTATAAAACAAGAAAACATGATAAAAACGGGTTGAAAACGATAAATATAAAAGGATAAATAAAAACAACTGAAAACATAAAAAACGGTGGAAACAAAAAAAAACGGAAAACATAAAAAATGGAAAAGTCTAAATATAAAACGTAAAAAAAGGGAGAAAATGTATAAAAACAAATAAAAATGAATAAAAACGTATAAAAACGAATGAAAACGTAAGAAAAACGTATAAAAACAGACAAAAACGTAAGAAAAAATGGGCAAAAACGTATAAAAATGGACAAAGTAAAACGGATGAAAACGTATAAAAACGGATGAAAACGTATATAAACGGATGAACAATGTATAAAAATGCACGAAAACGTATAAAAAACGGATGAAAATCGATAAAGACGGATAAAAACGTATGATAACTTAAGAAAAACGGACGAAAGCGTATAAAAATGGATGAAAACGTATAAAAACGAACAAAAACGTATAAAAATGGATAAAAACGTAATTAAAAAGAAAAATAATTAACGCATGGACTAAATCTGTGATATACAACAAACCACAGGGGCCATTTACGAAACGCATATGAGGGTATTTATGTCATTTCAACCATCTAAACCAGCAATTGACGGTAACGAATTTAGTGGTCAAGGGACCAAACTCGATACGGGTCAAAACCATAGGGAGAGGATCCGTTAAAAATTCTTGCAAGGGACCAATTTGGTTAAACCCGAAAAACCACAGGGACGATTTATGAAATTAACTCTCTATTAAATAAACGAACTTTTTACCGAATGCTTCATGTTCGTTCGTTCGTTTAATTTTAACCGAACAAGTAAACGAACACACTCTCTTTAACTGACAAATTTTTTTTTCATGTTCGTTTATTAAGAAAATAAGGTTGTTCATGTCTGTTTATGTCCGTTTATTAAGCCACTAAACGAACATAAAAAAAAGGAACTTAAATCAATGTTGAAAAATAAACATAAAATTTATAAATATACATAATATTATGTTCTATAAATGTTGTTTTGTTTAAGTAAACCAAATTTAAAACTATATTAGAAAAAGATACAATAGACGAACATAACAAATAAATGAACGCATAATCGGACGTTCACGAACATAAATGAACGGGCAAGACTTTTGTTCACGTTCGTTCATTTAAGTAAATGAACGTAAAATGTTGTTCATGTTCGTTCATTTATTAAAGAGTTAATTTCATAAATCGTCCCTGTGGTTTGTCGGGTTTAACGAAATTGGTCCCTCGCAAGAATTTTCAACGGATCCTCTCCCTGTGGTTTTGACCCGTATCGGGTTTGGTCCCTTGACCACTAAATCCGTTAAGTTGATCATCAATTGTTGGTTTAGATGGTTGAAATGACATAAATACCATCATATGTGTTTCGTAAATGGTCCCTGTGGTTTGTTGTATATCACAGATTTAGTCCATGCATTAATTATTTTTCTTTTTAATTACGTTTTTTCTATTTTTATACGTTTTTATCCATTTTTATAAGTTTTCATCCGTTTTTATACGCTTTCGTCCGTTTTTCTTACGTTATCATACGTTTTTATCCGTCTTTATCTATTTTCATCCGTTTTTATAGGTTTTCGTCAGTTTTTATTCGTTTTTATCCATTTTTATTCTTCTTCATACGTTTTCGTCCATTTTTATACGTTTTCATCCGTTTAAATACGTTTTCGTCCATTTTATTACGTTTTTATCTGTTTTTATCCGTCTTTATCCATTTTCGTCCATTTTTAACCCTATTAAAACGGATGAATATGTATTAAAGCGCATGAAGACGTATAAAAATGGACGAAAACGTATGAAAATGGATAAAAATTGATAATAAATGTATAAAAACGGAAGAAAATGAATAAATACAGATAAAGACGTATGAAAACGGATAAAAATGGATAAAATGGGATGAAAATGTATAAAAACAGACGAAAACATATAAAAACGGGTGAAAACGAATAAAGACAGATAAAAACGAATGAAAACATAAGAAAAATGGACGAAAGTGTATAAAAATGGATGAAAACGTATAAAAATCGACAAAAATGTATAAAAACGAATAAAAGTGAATAAAAACGTATAAAAACGAATGAAAACGTAAGAAAAACGCATAAAAACGGACGAAAACATATAAAGACGGACAAAACGTATAAAAACGGACAAAAACGTAAGAAAAAATGGGCGAAAACGTATAAAAATAGACAAAATAAAACGGATGAAAACGTATAAAAATGGACGAAAACGTATATAAACGGACGAACAATGTATAAAAATGCATGAAAAAAACGGATGAAAACGTATAAAAACGGACGAAAACGGATAAAAATGGACGGAAACGTATAAAAACGGATGAAAATCGATAAAGACGGATAAAAACGTATGATACCGTAAGAAAAATGGACGAAAGCGTATAAAAATGTATGAAAACGTATGAAAAAGAACAAAAACGTATAAAAATGGATAAAAGCGTAATTAAAAAGAAAAATAATTAACGCATGGACTAAATCTGTGATATACAACAAACCATAGGGGCCATTTACGAAACGCATATGAGGGTATTTATGTCATTTCAACCATCTAAACCAACAATTGTCGGTCAACTTAACGGATTTAGTGGTCAAGGGACCAAACCCGATACGGGTCAAAACCATAAGGAAAGGATCGGTTAAAAATTCTTGCGAGGAACCAATTTCGTTAAACCCGAAAAATCACAGGGACGATTATGAAATTAACTCTTTATTAAATAAACGAATATAAACTAACTTTTTACCGAATGGTTCATGTTCGTTCGTTCGTTTAATTTTAACCGAACAAGTAGACGAACACACTCTCTTTAACTGACAAATTTTCTTTTTCATGTTCGTTTATTAAGAAAATAAGGTTGTTCATGTCTGTTTATGTCCGTTTATTAAGCCACTAAATGAACATAAACAAACGAACTTAAATCAATGTAGAAAAATTAACATAAAATTTATAAATACATAATATTATGTTCTATAAATGTTGATGTTCTATAAATGTTGTTTTGTTTAAGTAAACCAAATTTAAAAGTATATTAGAAAAAGATACAATACACGAACATAACAAATAAATGAACGCATAATCGGACGTTCACGAACATAAATGAACAGGCAAGACTTTTGTTCATATTCGTTCATTTAACTCAATGAACGTAAAATGTTGTTCATGTTCGATCATTTTTTTAATAAACGAACATAAACAAACTTTTTATCGAATGGTTCATGAAATGTTCACTGAACATTCGGTTCGTTTACGGCCCAAGAGAATATCATTGACCTTTCATTAAATATCACAGTGATTATAAGCCGGACATGAATAGGATCGACGACTTGTTAAAAGGTAATCGAATGTTCTTTTGGTCATTTTTATGCCATTGAAATTAGATATCATTCTTTCGTTCTATTGCGATTACCAAGTTTTAATATATGTTCAAAAATTGAACCCTACGGTGATTTTATATGTATTTGTGTAAATCAACGTTTCTTATTGAATAACTTACGATATATTTAGGTCGTGATCTTTGTAGCAGAGATTACAAATATACTGGATCTTTTAAATAACCTCGAACGTATTGTTTTCTAAGAAACAATATATTAGTTTGCTGGTCAAACACTCTACTCCAAACATAGTTGCCACGAAAGTCGAAAGTGATGACATTTCAAATAATATAACACGAGTTTGACTTTTTTATATAATATATTGTTTCATGTTTCATGTCTTTTATAAGAAATTTAACTTTGTTATGAGCTGTGATTAACCAAGCCCTTTCCATCTCTGTTTAAAAATTTGTAAATATGCAAAAAGGTATGATACTAAGATCAAGGCAATTGATATGGTCATATGGATATGAGGATATCATGATCAAGGTTGAACAAAATATTCATTTACTAATCTATTAAACATATCCTTGAACTATATATGTTTTATCTATTAACTTTTTTTTCTTATTATCTATATTTTTATTGAAAGGGATAGAGGTTGACTATCCAAAGGAAAAAGAAAAACGAATCTTAGTGTGAGAAAAAGACACAACATTTCAATTAGCTTGGCAATGGGGCGGGTTTGGGCTGGGGCGGCCATCCTCATTCCCAAACCCGATTACTAAAGTTCTTCCCAAACC
The DNA here is from genome assembly GCA_021014915.2 of Artemisia tridentata subsp. tridentata. Taxonomy (NCBI): domain Eukaryota; kingdom Viridiplantae; phylum Streptophyta; class Magnoliopsida; order Asterales; family Asteraceae; genus Artemisia; species Artemisia tridentata. The sequence continues at coordinate 126,013,001 of CP139505.1, read as the reverse complement.
CGCTTCGATCCCCATCAGGGATCTAATCGGGACGCCTCAACCCAAACCCGCCCCATATTAATCGGGGATCTTATCGGGGTGTCTTCTTTGGGTGCAATTCTCGACCAAAGCCGCACCATTTCACATTTATTGTTATTTTTAGACAGTTAGCAATAACGAACCTATTAATAATCAATTACAAACAAGCCTTATTAAGTTTTCAACAATAGTATTATACATAAATAATGATAAATTACACCGCCAAAAATTAAAACTTAAAAATATGACACTAAACGAGTTTCTATAATAACAATTTTACATTCTTACAAGTATTAAAAAACTAACAATATTAGAGTAATATTTTTTTATTACATAAATACTAACAAAATACTATATAGGTATAGATATATTTGTATATGTGTATATATTAATCGGGCGGGCCGGGCCGGGGCGGGGCGAGGATTCCCCGTTCCCCGCCACAAACCCGATTAAAATCCCCGTTTAATCCCCAAACCCGTCCCGTAACCCGATTAGCATGCCTCGCCCCACCCCAATTAGTTCGGGTTTCGGGTTTCTCCGTCGGGTTCGGGTTTTTTTGGCATCCCAATTTAGCTTGGTCAGCTATCGGTTGTCAACGTAAATGAAATTAAGAGGAAGTTAATCGACAAATTTCATGACAACACAAACTAAGAAATAAACACTGACGCAACCAACTTTGCAAGTACCAAGAACTAGAAATAAACACCAAATGAGATGCCTTTGTTAAAAATGGTCTGCCCAAATAAAAGAAACCAAAATATTAAACAACATAACTCGAAAAAAATCAATATCTCTATTTATTCTCCAATTTTCATGGCATTATAGAAAGAAAAAAAGGTCATTTTTTCGGAAGGCTGCTAAATTTACTTGCAACTATGAAAAACATTGTTGAAAGTAAAAGGTCAAGGGTGTACATTGTAAAAACCAAACACATAATGCAAAGTTTGTGAATTGATAAACAAAGTACAAAGGAGATACATAATATTGAGCTAATTCTCAAAATGGTATGAAAATTTAACTTTTTTAAAAAAAAAGTACAAAAATAATATCCATTCCCAAAAAGGTCATGTGCGAATGTGCGACTCCACCAATATGTTGACACGTGTCCAGACAATAAGTACAACACCAATCATTTACAAGTACACAAGTACAGTCGGATGTGCGAACGACGGATGTACGAATGACGGCTACCATTTGACTTTTTAAACAAATGTGCGAACGACGGATATGCAAATGACGGCAATTAGCCGCAATTCGCACACCGTCGTTCGCACATTTGTGTAAAAAAGTCAAATGGCACGTGGGGTATAATGGTCGGGTGAAAGTACTTTATGTCTGGACACGTGTCAACATATTTGTGGATTCATACATTCGCACATGACCTTTTTGGAAATAGGCATTATTTTTATATATATTTTTTTAAAGTTAAAATTTTATACTATTTTGAGAATTTGCTCTAAAAATATTTACACGTGAGACAAAGGGTAAAACTCTACAAACTAACAATGGGCTGGTGTTTCACTTATTGGCTAATACATGTTTAATATTATTAAGCTAACATCCCCATCAAACAAACAATGTTGCAGCAATAAAAATCGAGAGTTTGTCGGTCAAGAAATGAAACGAAAGCTTGGTCGAGAGTGTGGCTTGAAAAATACATCTGAAGATGACGATTAGTGAAATGACAACGTATCTCAATATCGTTGGTGGGTTCATGAAATACCGAGTTGCGAGCGATTTAAATGGCACTACGATTAGCACAATGTAATGGAGTGAGACGGCTAATACGTGCTCCTAAACTATCGTAATTCCTAAACATCAAAGCAAAATAACCAAAAGTCAATATCCCAGTAACTTAAAGTCTTAAACATAGGCTTAAACATAAATTTAAAAAAAAAAATCAAATAAACCAACAAAAAAACACACAATAAAAAAGACCCAAAAACCAAATGCCTCAATTTTGAATTTACAATTGTTCAAAAAAAAATTTTGAATTTACAACAAACACATTCTGCAAAATATATTATAACAATTTCTAATATGTTAGAATTATCATGCCTCCCTATATCAAGTTTCTCTCTTTAAATATAAAGAGTAAATTACACTGTTCGTCCCTGTGGTTTGTCCAAAATCACTGGTTTAGTCCCTAACGTTTAAAAATTGTGTATATGGTCCCTCTGACAGCCAACTAATAACACCCATGGTCCCTATCGCTAACTGACGTTATATATTCCGTTAGCAAGTTTCAAGGTTAGTCCATTAACCAAACAAGCGTTTGCAACGTTAGTCCTTTTCCTTAACGGCCATTTGCAAGGCTTACACAAATGGTCCTTGAGTCCGTTTTTCTTCCGTTTTCGTACGTTTTTCTTACGTTTTTTCCGTTTTTGTCCGTTTTTGTTAGTTTTTCTTACGTTTTTTACGTTTTTGTCAGTTTTTCTTACGTTTTTTCCGTTTTCATACGTTTTTGTCCGTTTTTTCTTACGTTTTTTTTCCGTTTTTTCCGTTTTTCTTACGTTTTTGTCCGTTTTTCTTACGTTTTGTCCGTTTTTCTTACGTTTTTGTCCGTTTTTCTTATATTTTTTACGTTTTTGTCTGTTTTTCTTACGTTTTTTCTGTATTTGTCCATTTTTCTTACGTTTTTTTCAGTTTTCATACGTTTTTGTCCGTTTTTCTTACGTTTTTTCGTTTTTGTCGTTTTTCTTACGTTTTTTACGTTTTTGTCCTTTTTTTTTTTCGTTTTCACGTTTTTGTCCGTTTTTTACGTTTTTGTCCGTTTTTACGTTTTTTTAGTTTTCGTTTTTCTTACGTTTTGTCCGTTTTTCTTAGTTTTTGTCCGTTTTTTTACGTTTTTGTCGTTTTTCTTACGTTTTTGTCCGTTTTTTTCTTAGTTTTTTCGTTTTTGTCCGTTTTTTTTCTTATGTTTTTTACGTTTTTGTCCGTTTTTTTCTTCTCTTACGTTTTGTCCGTTTTTCTTACGTTTTTGTCCGTTTTTCTTATGTTTTTTTCCGTTTTTTCCGTTTTCATACGTTTTTGTCCGTTTTTTTTACGTTTTTTCTGTATTTGTCCGTTTTTCTTACGTTTTTTCCGTTTTTCATTCATTTTTGTCCGTTTTTCTTACGTTTTTTCCGTTTTTGTCCGTTTTTCTTACGTTTTTTCCTTTTTCATACGTTTTTGTCTGTTTTTCTTACGTTTTTTCTGTATTTGTCCCTTTTTCTAACGTTTTTGTCCTTTTTTCTTACGTTTTTTTCCGTATTTGTCCGTTTTTATCCGTTTTTGTCCGTTTTTCTTGCGTTTTTATCCTAATTTTTTAAAAAAAATAAAAATATTCAAAATAATAATAAAAAAATTGTCCGAATTTTTTTTCTTTTTTGTCCGAATATTTAAAAAAATAAAAAATTTGAATTTTTTTATTTTTTTTAATTTTTTTTTTAAATTCGGACAAAATTTTTTTTTTTTTTTTTTCTTTAAATTCGGACAAAAATTTTTTTTTTTATTTTTTATTTTTTTTCTTTAAATTCGGACAAAAAAAAATTTTTGAATTTTTTTTATTTTTTTTTTAAATATTCGGACAAAAAATATTTTGAATTTTTTTATTTTTTTAAAAAATTCAAACAAATTTTTTTTTATTATTTTGAATTTTTTTATTTTTTAAAAAAAATTAGGACAAATACAGAAAAAAACGTAAGAAAAACGGATAAAAAACGTATGAAAACGGAAAAAACGTAAGAAAAACGGACAAATACAGAAAAAACGTAAGAAAAACGGACAAAAACGTATGAAAATGGAAAAAATGTAAGAAAAACGGACAAAAACGTATGAAAACGGAAAAAAACGTAAACGGAAAAAAAAAACGTAAGAAAAACGGACAAAAAACGGAAAAAACGTAAGAAAAACGGACAAAAACGTATGAAAACGGAAAAAACGGACAAAAACGGATTTTTATAAGTTTTTTCGAATTTTTCAAAAATTTTTTGAATTTTTATAAATTTTTTCGAATTTTTATAAATTTTTGGAATTTTTATAAATTTTTCGAATTTTTATAAATTTTTTCGAATTTTTATAAATTTTTTGAAGTTTTATAAAATTTTCAAATTTTTATAAATTTTTTTGAATTTTTATAAGTTTTTTCGAATTTTTAAAAATTTTTCGGATTTTTATAAATTTTTTCGAATTTTTAAAATTTTTTGAATTTTTAGAAATTTTTCGAATTTTTATAAGTTTTTTCGAATTTTTCAAAAATTTTTCGAATTTTTATAAATTTTTTGAATTTTTATAAATTTTTTCGAATTTTTATAAATTTTTTGAATTTTTAAAATTTTTTGAGTTTTTATAAATTTTTCGAATTTTTATAAATATTTCGAATATTTTTCAAGAAAGGACTAACGTTGCAAACGTTGCAAACGGCCGTTAAGGAAAAGGACTAACATTGCAAACGCTTGTTTGGTTAATGGACTAACCTTGAAACTTGCTAACGGAATATATAACGTCAGTTAGCGATAGGGACCATGGGTGTTATTAGTTGGCTGTCAGAGGGACCATATACGCAACTTTTAAACGTTAGGGACTAAACCAGTGATTTTGGACAAACCACAAGGACGAACGGTGTAATTTACTCAAATATAAATTTCAATTCATTTGCCAATAAACCCCAAAATTATTCATAATTGTAATCAAAATCTTGAAAGCCAAGACTAAAACAATCGAAAATAGATCAATGCTTATTGCTGTACTAAAGATTGAAACAGAGAACTCAATATACATATGTGCAAATTATGTTTGCTCAGATACAGTGGGAAACCTATACAAAGGTAACATCACCGAAGGATACACTGCAATAACACTCGAAATTAGAGGTAGCAAAAATCAAAAAAATAAGCTATTTGGGCAAAATTTGTAAAAAATTTGGGCACATTTAGCTCTTTTTTTTTAAAAAATGGGCATATATTGCCCCATTTAAAAGTTAGATGGGCACAAATAGGCAATTATTTTCTCTCAATTGAAGAATATTACAATTGTTTTTAAAAAAAAAACTTATAAATATAATATATTAAAATTTTTAAATATAAATGGGGTGTCAAGTTTGAGAAATTTATTTCGTCGTTTTGGGTCATTTCTAAAGCGATTTGTATAACATGCGCCCGTTTGGCCCGTTGCCCGTGCCCACCCGTCCCGCCCGTTTTGCCACCTCTACTCAAAATCATTGCCGACCCACAGTTCTCATCTGCAAAAATCATGAACACCAAATACAATTTAAAGCAAATGAACCTTAAATAGTATCCTTCAGACTACCCTTCATATACAAGTTTTTAGTGGAGGCATTTTGCCTCCTTCAACCCTCCTCTTTTTTATCCGGCTTGGGACCGGCTGAGTACACACTTAACCCAGGCAGAGTTAAAACTTGTATATATACTATACCAATATTTAACAAAGAAACAATCAGAGCATATGCAGCAAAAACATCTTCCAAATAGCCATTAAACCACACACCATGCACGGATAACATTTTGCATTCATCAATCATACTTCTATATCACAGTCACCCATATGCAACCAAACACCAGCAACTACTTAGGACACTTTATTTATTCCTAGTCATTTGCAGAAACAGCTGAACCAAAAAAGCATGCAACATCTCTTACGCAAGAAAGTCCAAAACATCCAGAAATATCCTCCATCAATTCCTACATGTTGCGACTAGCCATATCCATATTCTCACATGGTACAGATCACTTGCAGAAAAGACTAACCATGATAGTATCGCTAAAATATTCCATTTAGCAGTCATACTTGAGCAACGCCAAACAAGGGAAAATAATCATGCATCATGAGCGCATCTACTGATATCTAGTTTCTTACAAAGCTTATTGCAATTGTGTTTACCTAAACAAAATTCCACGAGCATATAAACTAGTGGACAACAAGTCATATCTACTTTTCATCAGATAACTTATGCTTCTGAGTTTAAAGATTACAAACGAAGCAACTTCATCAACTTCCCACTTCCGGCACAAATAGCTTCCTTTTTAATCAAGTAGGGTACATGATATAGCTATCACTGTACAAAATTTGGAGACAGCAGAGCAAACTATATTTCATGTTTGTAAAAAGAGGCAGCCAATAAATCAAAAAGATCGCAATGGTTTCAACTAATCCATGTAAATGAGGGACACTATATTCATGTGGAAAAGCAGAGCACTATGACTGATGACTGTTACAACCAGTGCAAAATACAAGTATAAAATATCTAACAGTCACCAGTAACAGCGGTACGAAGATACTCAAACTGATAAGTCACTTTGTTCAAATTCAACCCTGTGATCCATTTAGAAGCTAGCAGCAAAACAACTAACCCAACCATCCAAACTATGAGATGATAGACCACTGCCCAGCCATAGCTCCATAACCAACAGAGCCCTAGAAACACAAAAGAAATAGTCTAAAAGATTCCTGACTGTGATGACCAATAACAAATAGAGAAAACAGCAAGCACCAGAAAAGCCAAATTTAAATCAAACATGTGGATAAGGGCCTGATATAATGAATTCCTAAGCACTTCCAGGCTTCCAAGTTCCAACAACAATTTCACGGACCTGATATTAGCCAATCATCCACAGGAAAAAAAACGGAGCCAACCATATTCAATTATGCGTTGTACCCTTAAGCATCTAAGCCACACATAAGGAAGATAAAATAAAATATCATGGCATATAGCAGCTGAACAGAAAGGTAGACATCACATAGTTTGACCGAGTAGCCAACAAAACTTCTCCATGGACAATCCAGTGGCAGGTACACAAAAGAAAAGTACAGCTACACAATCTGCAAGATGCAACCAATGAAAAATACATAATAATAAAAGAGAAGGATGATCATATATACCAAGAAAACCAGCAGAGACAATTAAAATGCTAGGCAAGTGTTAAGCACCAACAAACCTACGTACGGAACATAACCTACAGTGTAATCCACTCACAAGCTCTCTTACACCTATAGGTGAGACAAGAACAAAATGCAGAAATTTTAATAATGAAGGCATAGACAGAAAAAAGTAGGAAAGAGATTGTCATATAAATCAAATTAGAAACCAGCATATAACCATCATGAGCACTGTGTTTGGAAATCAGCAAACCTACACACAAACAAGTTTATATTGAAAACATATACTAAATGTTTGGCACTATAGGAACTAAAAAAAACCTAAACACACGGTTTAAAAGGCGATAGAACTTATTTTTATAGTTTAGTCAGAAGTATCAAGGAGAACTCAAATGATGTATCCAGTCTGTTGACCTATCAGCAAAAGAGGAAGATACAAGGACCTCATATGATGACGACAGCTAGAAAACCATATAATACTATAATGCAAATACTCATAAGAATTATAGAAAAAACCAGCACATGGCGACCATTATGATGGGACAAGGATGTTTGATTCCAGAGACCTACAAACACAACATAATCTTGTCATGCAAACTTTTAAGGGAAAGCAAAACCAGATGATAAAAGCATAATGACACAAGACAAGTGTCTATGATCCACCATATAGATTTGTGCCTAAGCATATGGTACTGACAACAAGGTATTACTAGGCATCTAAGAATCAAGAAGATAATATTAAAATCATCTGACAGTAGAGAAAAAACCCAAGACCAGAAAGGTCAATATCACACAAATTTGACCAAGATATCTCCTATTAAATTAAGCGCACAAGCCAATCAAATTGCAGGTACACGAAATAGAAGACAAGAAAGGAAGCATTAATATGGTAACTACAAAAATCTGCAAGATACAACCGATGAACAAATCAGGAAAACTAAAAAATGCTAAGACAAAAATTAGGAAAACCCACAAAGACCAGCAAATGGCTGTTAAGAGAGGACAGGTGTACGGCAAAGAACAAACCTGCAAATAGAACACAGTCCTGATCTTAATCAAGAAAGCATAAATAATGACAGCCATTAAACAAACTAAGAATAAAAGACCCATGATGACCAACACCACACAAACCAGCACACAGAACATGCAAGCTTACACAAGGAAAATCAAGAAACAAGTTAAACCATCAGAACTATGGGAAAGAAAAAATGATAGGTGCTAGACAGCAAAAAAATAAGCTTAATCACATTCAATTATGTCATATAAAATGTTCATGTAAACTACATGCAAACCATCATATGAGGCCAGGACCTGTGTTCATTATACGACAAACCTACACATGACAATACTTAAAGATCAGCAACGGTCCAACCATCAGTTGTCTTTCTGAGAGAACTCTCTATAGAACCATTAGCAACATATCATGAGCTAAAATTATGAGCAAGAGAGCGTCTTACAACAATATAGTACTTATTCAATAATTTGGTCTGAACTCTAAAGTATCATGAACCAATTTAAATATGAAGTCCACCGCTGAACTTTCTCAACCTATTTTAACAGAAGGGCAAGGATGGAAGGATCTCATGATGATGACATACTATTATACTAATAAACCAATGATGCTAAAACTGAAAATAACCACAATAACTAAAGAAAACCTGAAGAGGGTGATGGACAAGGTTGTATGATACCACGCAAACCTACAAACAAAAGATAATGTAATGCAAGCTTACACAAGTGAAAACATGAGGTTATTTGATAAAATAACGAACAAAAAAAGGGCAAATGCCGATGGGTGAATAACTACGATAGGATTCACCAGATGAACCGGATGATCCAGCTACAACAAAAGATAATAATGTAATGCAAGCTTACACAAGTGAAAACAAGAGATAAAATAACGAACAAAAAAAGGGCAAATGGTGCTACTGGTCCACCAGCCAAAAGACCGTCCAATCATATATTCAGAAACCTCTAAAGCCTGCGGCGACAACATATAATTACACATCAAATCCACACAAAAAGAAAAGAGGAAATAAATGAACCCCAACGGTAACTAAAACAACAAACATGTAAAAGGTACTGATTGTCCGCCAGCAAAGAGCAATTCAATGATATTCTCAGCTATGTCTAAACCTGCACTGACAACAACATATAATTCAACATCTAATCCACACACACAAAATAAAGAATAAAACACTAACAAACAACAATGAAAACACCAAAGACAGATAGAACTCATCCAGCCAATATATAAGTGAAGCCCACAGGTCAATGTTCTAATCCAGACACAAGCTCTTCTAGACCTATCAGCAAGAGGGACAAAGAATTCTTCTAATCATATTGCATTTTTACAGAAATAAGTTAAAAATAAAAACTAAATGACCAAAGACGGATAAAACACATCTAACAACAATGAAAACACCAAAGACGGATAGAACACTGAAAACACCAAAGACGGATAGAACTCATTCAGCCAATATATAAAGCCCACAGGTCAATGGTCTAATCCAGACACAAGCTCTTCTAGACCTATCAGCAAGAGGGACAAAGAATTCTTCTAATCATATTGCATTTACAAAAAGAAGTTAAAAATAAAAACGAAATGACCAGGAGTACGTCTTCGAGTGAAAAAAACAGCATATAGTCATCATGAGCACCACATTTGCAACCAACACACCTGCATAATGAGAAGTCCTCATATTTATGATATTTATGATCTTATAACAGCAATTCTTCAAAAAGGAAATAAAAACATAGAAAACAAAGAACTCTTCTAACCATATTGCAAATACGAAAAATAATATTAAAATATAAATGAATTGACCAGGAGTGTAGACTGAAAAAATAGCATATAGTGATCACACCACATTTGCAACGAACACACCTACATAATGAGAAGGCCTCATATTTATGATCTTATAACAGAAATTCTTGAAAAAAAGGACATAAAAACATAAGAAAGTTTAAAACAAATTAAGCTTATTCAATATTTTGGCCTGAAGTATCACGGAATAACTCAAATGAGAAGATCACCACACGAACAAACCTACAGACAGAACATATTCTTAATTGTAAGAAGTGTAATAGAAGCTGGCCAATAACTGAACAGAGAACAAAAACAAACAAACATTTTAATGACATGGCATGATAATACTGCAAGGGTCCAACCATCTAGTATCTTTCCACAACACCTGTATGAAAATTTATACCAGATATCATGAGCAAGAGAGCAAGAGACATTAATTAATCCAATGCAACAATGGAGTAAAATACAAAAAGAAAAATAGTGCAAGTAGTCAAGTCAAGAAACCAGCATATTGATCATGACCACAGTATTTGGAAATCAACAGACCTATACACAAACATGGTCGTATTAGGAACATAGAATAGATGCTCCCTACTAAAGGGACTAAAAAATGACACTTCCAGCACACGAACTACCATGACCTATTAAAAAAGAGCGATATACAAAGATCTTATGAGGATGACAGCAAGAAAACCAATAATCCCAATATTGAACATGATCTACTAATTATTATTAAAATTACAGCACATGGCGGCCATAATGATTGGTAAATGCTTTCTCGACTCACACAAACCTACAAAGAAGCAAATACTTATGTCATGCAAGCTTTACACAAAAGAAAACACAAAAATAATAACACAAAGAAGTAACGGTGCTAATGGTCTGCCAGCCAACAAGTAACCCGATTATACTTAAACATGTGGCAACAAGAACATATAAGTATGCATCAGACACATAAAAGGAAAGAATAAATAAACACATTCAACACTACCCCAAGTCATGAAAGGCTAAAATTTTGGGAGAAGCAGCAGATGTCATTTAGAGACCAAGACAAGTGCTCAACTAACAGCAAACTTACAGACATAACAGTCTACATAATTCAAGAAAACAGTAGTTGGCCAACAAACACACACACAGAAATAACAGGACCTAAGACATGACGCATTAGTGCAAGGGTCAAACAACTATTGCCTTTCCGGAGGACCCGTTTATAACCATTAGCCATTAGGAACACATTTTTATACCAAAGTATCTAGCGGCACTGAGCAAGTGAGTTAAAAAACAATGATACTGATCATATTGCAAAGAGTCGGACAATAACCCAGCATGCCGGTCATCACGAACACCTCATTTGGCAATAACAAACCTACACAAGAGACACGGTCTTCTTAATTAATAACCTACAATGGAGACTGCGTAAAGAAAAAGAACATTTAAAGAAGGTGTTGCAACAAAATAGAACTCATTCAATATGATGCTGGTCTAAGCTATCACGCGGTGACTCAAAGTAGTCCTCAACCAAATGAGCATCCCTGACCTATATCAACAAAAGAGCGAAGATAGAAGAATCTCATCACAATAGACGGGAAAACAAATGATGCAAAAGTTAAATAGAAGCACAAGAAATCTAGAGAAACCAGCAGACGGTAAAACTTGATTGGACAGGGATGTTTGACACTACACAAACCTACAAACAGAACATAATCATGTCATGCAAGCTTACACACAATGGAAAAATAAAAAAGATAACGAACAGACTAATGGCAAGAACAGAGAACAAACGCCAGTTTTATGGGTCCGCCAGCAAAGAAGGTTAAATCATATTTTCAGTAACGTCTAGATCTGCGGTGACAACATAAATTTTAAATTTTGCGCATATGATCCATATATAAACACAAAAATTCTTGATCTAAATACATCCATAAAAGAAAAAAGAAGAGCCAACAGATAGCGACAATGATGCTTAGGCAAGCATGTTCGAAACCACGTAAGACCTACACACAAAACATAATGTCATGCAGCTTACACACAAGGGATGTCAAAAGATCAGATAATGAGAAGACCAATTGCTAAGAGAAAACCAGTTAATGATTTGCAGGCAAAAACCAAGCCAATCATATTCACTTGTGTAGGCCTGCGATGAATCCAGTGTATCCTTATGCATCTAAGCCACACAACACGCAGATGACATAATAAAGTAAATCTAACTGAAGAAAAAACAACAGAAAGAAAGGTAATGTCACAAGAGTGTTTAACCGAATAGCTAACACAGTCTCCCCATGGTCATTTAAACTGCAAGACTCAGAAGAGAAATGCAAGCAACACAATCTGCACCTATGAACAAGAGAGCATAATAAAAATATCTGATCAAAATAGAGACGCAGAGAACTGCTAATGCTAGAAAGAAAATGATCATGAGTATTGAAGAAAAATGTAACACCCCCAAATTTTGATTTGTGGCAGCGGAAAAGTAATTTGGGTGTTACGGTGAGGATCGAAGTTTAAATCTCAGAAAACGGTCCAGAATATGCATTTTGAAAGCTATATGTCATTCAAGGAATATTCTTGATACAAAAGTGATTTATTTGATTTGAAAATCCCATAAGAAAATGTGATAATTTGGGAGGAATGACATATTTGATTTTACACCATTAAGTTATCAGAGTAAAAGATGCCCGCTCCGTGTCTTGTCCTGCTCCGTTAATTACCTGAGATAAACATGCTTAAAACGTCAACACAATGGTTGGTGAGTTCGTGGAGTTTGATAGAAAATATCTTTCTTTGAAAGGTGTATAGTGATAATAGTTCTTCATGAAATAAATAAAGAGTTGCGTTGTATAAAATCCACAAGTGAATAATGAATGATCTTCAAAATCATAAGTTTCATATTATAAATGCAATTGAGCTACGTTGTTATATGCTCGAAATGATATATTGGATTAACTTTTGAAAGTAACGATATACTAAGCCTTCTTAGTTGTCTTTATAGAATTTTCGATTTAAATCACATATGATAACAGTTAAAGTTCAAGTACGAGATTCATAGTCATATCACGTAAAGTAATAATAGTCTAAAGTCTGAAGAAAAGTGGTGGTCTTCTAATACAGCTGTATCCTAGGATATATATGAAACATTCATATATTCATAAAGTTATATTGCCCTAAGCCTCATGACACGCAAAACGTTAACAGAGTACCGGTAAACGGAGTGTCCCACCAGGGTCTCTGATGGGTTTTTATGGCCCTCGAGTTAATAGGTACTTGCCAATTCCTATTTTTCTCAAATATAGTGCATCGCGACTAAATACGACTAACCAAATAGGCATTCCGTCACAGTATTTAGTGGGATAGGTCGTCAGCCTCTAACAGGTTTCGAAGCTGTTCACTATATTCGCGCTCACCGCAGTGATTAATGGCTCATGATAAAGGGACTTTTGGCAATAATTTGTGCTTAGGCAATATAGGTAAATCATGCGTAATTTTAGTATTGGCAATTATTTATAGTGAGATGTAGAAATAACATATTAAAGTAACAGTACATTCATTTGTCACATGAATATATACAGTAAGCCTCAGTATCATGTTATATCAAGTAGTTCAGAGATGTTATGTTTCAAGTTCCGTGTTTAAGCTAAACAGATAATTTGCACATATATTGAGCATATTTTCCTTTCAAGTATAATTCAAATAGATAAAGCATAGTTGATGGTTTTGAGCAATTCATGAGAGTTTTCAAGTAATATAAAACAGTTAAAGCATGTATCTCCCCCAAAAGAATTATTAAAAACAAGTGTGAAAAGTAGGGGCCACGACTCACCTTAGCCACAGCAAGCAAAATAACAACTGATACGACTGGCATCTAGAGCAGATCACAATGGTCTCATATAGCATTTCGGTACACAACCTAATACGTATACAGTTATCTCAAAATATGTCTAGCACAGTAATAAAGTATATAAAAGATAAAGTGTTATAGTTTTCGTGGATTACTCAGTTTTCCAAAACTTATCAAAAGCTTAGTTTCAATGTTTCATGTAGTGTGGTAAGAAGACATAGACTCGAAGGACAACTCACGCCAAGGAGAAGAGACATCAACGTAGTCGAGAGAATACTGACGAGAACTCAAACCAAAGAAGACAACTCTAAGAGTTAACGACAAACAAACACCTCAAATACAATAAAGTAATTTGTATGTTTCGACATTTACCTCGTTATCCCAAATAGTTTGTATAAAATATAAACGTTTTATAAATAAAAATGAGTTTAACTAATAAAATTAGTTTTTCTTGAGTCGTCGAGACTTGGATTACTCAAAACTGAAATTACAATATTTAATAAGCTTATGTCCCGTTATTATCCTTGTAAGCATTAGTTTTGGTTTTATTGAAGATTCACCATTGTCCAAACGTCCAAGTATAACAGTCAACATTCTTATTCAAATTCAAATCACGATACCAAGTACAATCCGAAACGTACCAACGTATACAAGAGTCACGACAAATAACACACGTTAGTCCGGTATCCGTTATCTTATAATAAAACTAAATTTAACTACTTAAACACTACCACTCTTTTTAATACTTGTTGTGGACTTTAACTTGTGACAAAACAAAACCCACCAATTTGGCCTTCAGCCCATTCTTAACCCAAAATAAACACCCTTCTTTATAATTGGACTTATTAGCCCAATCCAAACACAAACACACCCTAACATTGTTGATAGCAAGTGCACCAGTAATAACTTCAAACATATATTTTGGCACTTTGATTAAAAACCAATTCGCAGGACTGAAACATGAACTGTGACCAAAAATCAAATAAGTACACTCTAACTTGTTATGCCAAGACCAAGCAAACGAAACGAGAACAACAAAAATAATAACGCAACCAAAAGGGATGTTAAACCCAAGCAGTAACAAACAAGCACTCTCGTGGGTGGTTAAGCAGTGACTCAAACCAAACAAAACAACAATAGCATTACCGAGAACACAACAACCGTTCCTCAACATCAATTTCACAATTTAAACTAATACGAATCCGGGTGGACCTGACCCGAACTCAAAACAACTAATCACGACCGAGACTCGAACACAGTCGAACAATCACCATTTTACTCAAATCTTACCACACGAATTAGTTTCAAAATATGATTTTCCGGTTTTCAAGTCACGAAATTAATAGTCGTATCTAATGTTTAAATCCCTTAAATCCACGAAAATAACAACAATAATAATCGGTAGTAATAATAAAAATATAACGACGGGTTTTTCGATTTTACCATTGACGAGAGAAAGACGAGGAGGAGGAAAGTGGCGGCTGTGGTGACAGCCATGGCGTTGGTGGTGGTTATTCGAACCCAAACGAGACCCTTCACAAACACCCTAGGAGATGATGTTACACGTATATGGGGTTGATCAGGAGCAAAAGGATGGTTTTGTTCTTCTTGTTCTTCTCGTACAGAATCACAGAAAACAAAGGATTTGAAAGTGTTTGTGTTTTGGTGAATCTATGAGTTGTCTGTGTAGTGGGAGACGCATGATATGTATATATATTTGATGGAAAGATTGCATGGACTTTAGTTCTTACACGTTATACATATTGTGAGCTATTGTATTTTTATGGTACTAAATCTTACACATGTATATATACAATTAGTTGTTACACGTCCAAATGTTGTTCATATATTTTTGCATGGGGATTTTTCCTTACACGTACATATAGCTACTCATTTGTATTCTCTTTTATATAACAACTACGTTGGATAATTTGGCTAATATCTATCACTGTGAATAATAGAAAAAATATATATGCAAAGCACTCCTTTATACTAGTTAATTTACTTAGCCTCCAAACAACTTAGTCACCAAGTAAAATATCAATAGCAGAATAAGACACGTATCATTTTATTGGTTTGTTGGGTTTTAAGGTTCAATTTCATGCACGTTAAAAGGTATTGCATGTTATGGTTACATGTTGTACACGTTATATATTTTTGAAAGTTGGATACGCATGGCAAATTTGGAATGACACATATGGCAAATTTGAAATGAACGAGTTGTATATATAAATAGTTTAAGATATAGTTTGATTCCGATAATTACTAACATTAAGTCCTTAAGTCACGAAACTTAAAACTGGGTAACGTAAAAATATAACGTTTATAAAAATGTCAAAGTTTATTAATATAATCCAACTAAAAATATTAGACGTGTAATAAGTTTAACGGAGAGCGTATACGTTAATAAAATTTAATAGGTTTGAGTATTCGTATTGCGTAAAGAGTTTAATGTAAAATATAAAATAATAAAGTGAAAATAGTTCATATAAAATATGTAGGCTTATCCAAATCTTATGTTGTTCGTGAGTATAGTATATTAAAGAAAAATTTAAATTTCTCCATAAAAATGGGCTTTGTTAAATAATAGGTCAAGGGTATTATTAATTAACAAGGATTATCATGACGGATTTTTGTAGGATCTTACAGTATCTACCCCTCAATTTTGAACTTCGTCCCGAAGTTCAGTCCGTGATAGGTGTTGAAAAATGTGGCGTTCTGAGGTGAGAGTTCATAGAAAATGTTGTTGAGGGATTTTGTTATTTTGACTATCCAGCGGCGAGATTTCAACTAGATTTATTAATACTAGACTGAATAAATTCGAATGTTTGATCGATTGTTTAAAATATGGTTTACGAGTAGTGAAAGTAACAGTTGCGAGTAGGAAGTATTTAGCACTTAATGTTTAGGGTTCCAATGGTCGAGACTAGGGAATTTTTAATGGTAGTGATTGGAAATTTTAATGATCGTGAATAGTAAAATAGCGGGTACCTTCTCCACTTATTTATCCTATCCATCTTTTCCTATAAATATCTTATCCACCTTTTTCCTTTTTCATCCTTCCGCCCCATCCCTTTCATCTTCATTCCTTCCGAAAAAATTTCACCATGCCTCCGATCGTCATTGTTGTAGCCATCGTGTACATTGTCCTTGTTGCCATGTATTTAGCTTTCTTCCTTGATGAAAACTCCGACTATTACGTCGCATCGTTGGCGTTCGTCGTACCCCTCACGATTTTAGCGATCAATGTGGATAAGATTTTGGGGTGAGGATTTCGGCTAGTGTAGTTAAAATGTAGTTTTGCTGTTTGTCGATGTAACCTTTAATGATTATAAAATCTCGTTTATGTTTAGTTATAAATCTTGGCATAACTTTTCATATTTTGTTATGTTTATGATGCAGAATAATTAAGGTGCTTCATCCTATGGTGGCTCTTGCTATCGTTGGGTTGGTGGGGGTCGTTGTTTCTATGGTGGGTCAACCGATTGAAGATTGTATGCCTTACATTGTGTTTATTGTATTGTTAGCACTTCCGATGTTAATCATTTCGCTATGTATTAACTTCCGTGGTTTCAAATAAAATTTATGTTATTTGTGTTTTCCATAGATTGTTGTGAATCCTTATAGTTTCTAGTTTCGTATTGTTCTCGACTTCGTATAATGGAGCAGTGAGTAATGGATAATGAGTGTAGATTGGACTGAGGTTGGCTAAAAGTGAGGTGTATGAATGAGTTATTTTGTTTCGAGATTTTGTTTTTGGAATGAAAATTGTTATTCTATCGCATTTTGAAAGTACACCGGATTCATAATTTTTGAAAACCACAAATTTATGGTATAAACTATTTGTCACACAAAGAGTTTGTAGATTTTTAATAATGAGAGTTTCGAACGAGAATTTGATGATTGTAAAAATAGTTGTTGAACTTCAGTTTTTGTAAGGAAAATCTCGTTAGATAAAGTCTTAAGTGATAACACAAAATTGGTTTGCTTTATATATATAAATCCGTGTCTTACGTTAATAGCTTGTTTGAGTTTAGTTTTCAAAGTATTCAAGTTGTGAGCTAAGTGTGAAAACAAGGAGGGAAATAAATATGCTGCAAGATGAAATGTGTTGTAGTTAAAAAAAATCATTTTGTTTCTTAGGATTATTATTCGTTGTTGGGGCAAAAGAGAAACACGAAAGTTGGTTTGTTTTGGTTGTAGTTGAGTCCACAGAGATGAAATATGACCAAATAATTAGACGGGATTTCGTTTGAATTTGTTGAGATTGTTGGGAACTTAAATGAAACAAAGTATTTATATGATTTTTGTTGAAGCCATTTTAGAATGTGATAGTCGGGTTGAGCTTTGGTCTTTACATGATTGAGTATTGGAAAAGATTTATTACACATGATTTCTTGGTAAGTGTCAAATTGGGATGTATGAAAATATTGGTAGGTTGTTAAGTGAATGATCCAAAGTAACGGGTATGAGTCGATTAGATTAGAAATAAATCTTGAGTTCTTGAGCTTAATTAGAGTTGGGTTCAAATATTAATGATAAACAAGAGTGTGTTAGGTTGCTGTTGACAATAGGTCGAGAATAGATGTTTCAAGGATAAGTTTAGTTTGGCGAATGTGAGATGATGAGCGCATATTCCATGAAATATATGGTTATTAGGTAGTTTCGAGATCATCGACAACTTGTTTAATGCTTGAGAGTTTCGAGAGAACGTTAGGAGGTTCATTATTTTCTAGAGGATGTGTAGTCAAATCGTATGAAAAGTGTTATATGTGTATGTGGCGTGTTCAGGATTTTTAAATCATAGTGGGGCGTGTTTAACGCGATTTGTTCCTGCCTCTTGCGTTGAATTGCGAAAACCAAAGTAAATATTTTATTTACTACGTATCTCAGAGCTAGTTTTTACTAGGCATAGATTTTGAAAGTTTTACCGTTTGAATACAAACGATTATATTTCTTAATTGAAAGATATTTTTCAAACCCTTATAAATACCATTGGCATGGTTGGATTACCTATACACACACAATTCAATGGCTTGTAAGTTACCACATACTGCTGAACAAATTCAACTGTACATCAAAGCAGAAACTGAGGGTAGTGACGTGGATCGTCAAAATGCTATTGTGAAGGTCATTCTGCAGTTTGAAGCTACGAAACAATTGAAACGACGACTTAGAGAAAGCTATGCTAAGTGCACTGACATCTCAGATGGTAGGAAGTATGTGATCGACAAGTTTTTGTATGATGAATCTTGTAAGGATGCTGCTGTCATCGAATCGCTGTGGTCTTGTGTTCATCAGATAGATGACCAGATTTCTAACAAGGTTCGTTGGAGTTTGGAAGAGAACGTTGAAGCTGCTAGGGTTGAACATCAACAACAACAACAACAACAAAGACAAAAGCAACCAAATCCACCACTACAACATCAACAACAACCACAACTACAACAAGGTGCATCAAGTTCATCTACACCAAGAGTGGTTGTGCAACAACAACATTTGCCTCATCTGGATCATTTCCAGTCAAGTTTCGAGGAGAATGTGGCAGTTGATGATGGTGGTTGGACTCCTGCCATGGATTGGGAGCTGAGCAGGTTGGAAGCTCAATGGGAGGAAGAGAAGTTGGCGAGCTTTGATCCTTATGATGATGGTTATGATTCCAACAATTCTCAGACTTGGAATCATCCGGACTACCTTTGAAGCTTAAGTTTAGGTTTATGCGATGTTTTAATTCAGTATCGTTTGTAACGTTTAAGTATTTTCGTCAAGTTCATTTGAATATTATGGTGTTTGGGTGTTTATGCTATGAATACATCTTGGAAAAGAATTCATTACTCTGCTAGATTTAGATATTTTACAGAAATCTTGTGCGGGTAACCTACTTGTTAAACAAGAGTTTTGTCGATAACGGATTCTCACATAGAGATATTTGAATGAAGATTCGGTGTTTTGTAGAGAAAGTTGCTATATCCCAGCTTTTAGGGTATGGGAGATCTTGTTTGTCTTGGTGTGCAGAGTAGTTAATGCAAGTGGTTAGAATAGTAAGAGACAGTATTACGATAGGAGTGTTGCTTTGAATTCGTATACTAACACTATGTATCACTATTTAGGGGTTTCTAATGAGAGTTATGTTGTGTGTTTGATGAATTTTTATGGTTATCGTTTTCATACTAGTGCCCTTTACAGATATAAATAAGCCCACTTATTTATAATTCGTTATTTACATAGAGAGGCGTCCCAAACAATGTAAATAAGGAAATATAAACTTATGGTTCGGCGCTTTACAATTTCTTTATTTAGATAAAAGGCATCCCAATCATTCAAATAAAGACATTGCAACCCATCCTGCTTAAGAATTTCTGATTTAATATTCATATTAGTCCACAAAATAATTCCTACACGAATTTTCCGGAAGTACAGTAAAATTGATTTCACACGTATCTATAAAGATATGAGTAGGATAATTAAAGATGGTTAGTACTGTACTTGAAATAGTTGGTGAGTATATATATATATATAACGTTGAGTGTGAAATAGTATAGTGTGTAATGTGTAAGGAATAAACATTAAGCATGTAAAGATTAGTACAAAACAATCTTAATAGGTAATGTATTGAGCGCGGCAGTCTGCAGACACGGAAGGCATAAGATGATAAGGTGTAAAATCATTTATTTTGAAAATGTGGTTATAGTTTGATGTTTTAAAACGTTCGATTCTCTATAACCATAGGCTCTGATACCAAACTGTAACACCCCCAAATTTTGATTTGTGGCAGCGGAAAAGTAATTTGGGTGTTACGGTGAGGATCGAAGTTTAAATCTCAGAAAACGGTCCAGAATATGCATTTTGAAAGCTATATGTCATTCAAGGAATATTCTTGATACAAAAGTGATTTATTTGATTTGAAAATCCCATAAGAAAATGTGATAATTTGGGAGGAATGACATATTTGATTTTACACCATTAAGTTATCAGAGTAAAAGATGCCCGCTCCGTGTCTTGTCCTGCTCCGTTAATTACCTGAGATAAACATGCTTAAAACGTCAACACAATGGTTGGTGAGTTCGTGGAGTTTGATAGAAAATATCTTTCTTTGAAAGGTGTATAGTGATAATAGTTCTTCATGAAATAAATAAAGAGTTGCGTTGTATAAAATCCACAAGTGAATAATGAATGATCTTCAAAATCATAAGTTTCATATTATAAATGCAATTGAGCTACGTTGTTATATGCTCGAAATGATATATTGGATTAACTTTTGAAAGTAACGATATACTAAGCCTTCTTAGTTGTCTTTATAGAATTTTCGATTTAAATCACATATGATAACAGTTAAAGTTCAAGTACGAGATTCATAGTCATATCACGTAAAGTAATAATAGTCTAAAGTCTGAAGAAAAGTGGTGGTCTTCTAATACAGCTGTATCCTAGGATATATATGAAACATTCATATATTCATAAAGTTATATTGCCCTAAGCCTCATGACACGCAAAACGTTAACAGAGTACCGGTAAACGGAGTGTCCCACCAGGGTCTCTGATGGGTTTTTATGGCCCTCGAGTTAATAGGTACTTGCCAATTCCTATTTTTCTCAAATATAGTGCATCGCGACTAAATACGACTAACCAAATAGGCATTCCGTCACAGTATTTAGTGGGATAGGTCGTCAGCCTCTAACAGGTTTCGAAGCTGTTCACTATATTCGCGCTCACCGCAGTGATTAATGGCTCATGATAAAGGGACTTTTGGCAATAATTTGTGCTTAGGCAATATAGGTAAATCATGCGTAATTTTAGTATTGGCAATTATTTATAGTGAGATGTAGAAATAACATATTAAAGTAACAGTACATTCATTTGTCACATGAATATATACAGTAAGCCTCAGTATCATGTTATATCAAGTAGTTCAGAGATGTTATGTTTCAAGTTCCGTGTTTAAGCTAAACAGATAATTTGCACATATATTGAGCATATTTTCCTTTCAAGTATAATTCAAATAGATAAAGCATAGTTGATGGTTTTGAGCAATTCATGAGAGTTTTCAAGTAATATAAAACAGTTAAAGCATGTATCTCCCCCAAAAGAATTATTAAAAACAAGTGTGAAAAGTAGGGGCCACGACTCACCTTAGCCACAGCAAGCAAAATAACAACTGATACGACTGGCATCTAGAGCAGATCACAATGGTCTCATATAGCATTTCGGTACACAACCTAATACGTATACAGTTATCTCAAAATATGTCTAGCACAGTAATAAAGTATATAAAAGATAAAGTGTTATAGTTTTCGTGGATTACTCAGTTTTCCAAAACTTATCAAAAGCTTAGTTTCAATGTTTCATGTAGTGTGGTAAGAAGACATAGACTCGAAGGACAACTCACGCCAAGGAGAAGAGACATCAACGTAGTCGAGAGAATACTGACGAGAACTCAAACCAAAGAAGACAACTCTAAGAGTTAACGACAAACAAACACCTCAAATACAATAAAGTAATTTGTATGTTTCGACATTTACCTCGTTATCCCAAATAGTTTGTATAAAATATAAACGTTTTATAAATAAAAATGAGTTTAACTAATAAAATTAGTTTTTCTTGAGTCGTCGAGACTTGGATTACTCAAAACTGAAATTACAATATTTAATAAGCTTATGTCCCGTTATTATCCTTGTAAGCATTAGTTTTGGTTTTATTGAAGATTCACCATTGTCCAAACGTCCAAGTATAACAGTCAACATTCTTATTCAAATTCAAATCACGATACCAAGTACAATCCGAAACGTACCAACGTATACAAGAGTCACGACAAATAACACACGTTAGTCCGGTATCCGTTATCTTATAATAAAACTAAATTTAACTACTTAAACACTACCACTCTTTTTAATACTTGTTGTGGACTTTAACTTGTGACAAAACAAAACCCACCAATTTGGCCTTCAGCCCATTCTTAACCCAAAATAAACACCCTTCTTTATAATTGGACTTATTAGCCCAATCCAAACACAAACACACCCTAACATTGTTGATAGCAAGTGCACCAGTAATAACTTCAAACATATATTTTGGCACTTTGATTAAAAACCAATTCGCAGGACTGAAACATGAACTGTGACCAAAAATCAAATAAGTACACTCTAACTTGTTATGCCAAGACCAAGCAAACGAAACGAGAACAACAAAAATAATAACGCAACCAAAAGGGATGTTAAACCCAAGCAGTAACAAACAAGCACTCTCGTGGGTGGTTAAGCAGTGACTCAAACCAAACAAAACAACAATAGCATTACCGAGAACACAACAACCGTTCCTCAACATCAATTTCACAATTTAAACTAATACGAATCCGGGTGGACCTGACCCGAACTCAAAACAACTAATCACGACCGAGACTCGAACACAGTCGAACAATCACCATTTTACTCAAATCTTACCACACGAATTAGTTTCAAAATATGATTTTCCGGTTTTCAAGTCACGAAATTAATAGTCGTATCTAATGTTTAAATCCCTTAAATCCACGAAAATAACAACAATAATAATCGGTAGTAATAATAAAAATATAACGACGGGTTTTTCGATTTTACCATTGACGAGAGAAAGACGAGGAGGAGGAAAGTGGCGGCTGTGGTGACAGCCATGGCGTTGGTGGTGGTTATTCGAACCCAAACGAGACCCTTCACAAACACCCTAGGAGATGATGTTACACGTATATGGGGTTGATCAGGAGCAAAAGGATGGTTTTGTTCTTCTTGTTCTTCTCGTACAGAATCACAGAAAACAAAGGATTTGAAAGTGTTTGTGTTTTGGTGAATCTATGAGTTGTCTGTGTAGTGGGAGACGCATGATATGTATATATATTTGATGGAAAGATTGCATGGACTTTAGTTCTTACACGTTATACATATTGTGAGCTATTGTATTTTTATGGTACTAAATCTTACACATGTATATATACAATTAGTTGTTACACGTCCAAATGTTGTTCATATATTTTTGCATGGGGATTTTTCCTTACACGTACATATAGCTACTCATTTGTATTCTCTTTTATATAACAACTACGTTGGATAATTTGGCTAATATCTATCACTGTGAATAATAGAAAAATATATATGCAAAGCACTCCTTTATACTAGTTAATTTACTTAGCCTCCAAACAACTTAGTCACCAAGTAAAATATCAATAGCAGAATAAGACACGTATCATTTTATTGGTTTGTTGGGTTTTAAGGTTCAATTTCATGCACGTTAAAAGGTATTGCATGTTATGGTTACATGTTGTACACGTTATATATTTTTGAAAGTTGGATACGCATGGCAAATTTGGAATGACACATATGGCAAATTTGAAATGAACGAGTTGTATATATAAATAGTTTAAGATATAGTTTGATTCCGATAATTACTAACATTAAGTCCTTAAGTCACGAAACTTAAAACTGGGTAACGTAAAAATATAACGTTTATAAAAATGTCAAAGTTTATTAATATAATCCAACTAAAAATATTAGACGTGTAATAAGTTTAACGGAGAGCGTATACGTTAATAAAATTTAATAGGTTTGAGTATTCGTATTGCGTAAAGAGTTTAATGTAAAATATAAAATAATAAAGTGAAAATAGTTCATATAAAATATGTAAGCTTATCCAAATCTTATGTTGTTCGTGAGTATAGTATATTAAAGAAAAATTTAAATTTCTCCATAAAAATGGGCTTTGTTAAATAATAGGTCAAGGGTATTATTAATTAACAAGGATTATCATGACGGCTTTTTGTAGGATCTTACAAAAAACCAGCAAATGGTCAATTAAGACGCCAGCACCAGTGTTCAGCACCGACCAACCCTTCAGACAAAAGAACATAGCGCTCTTAATTTTCAGAAGTGAAAGGGAACCTGGCCAATAAATGAAGCAGAACAAAAAGAAACAAAGAAACAGTTTCAGAAATTGGCATGATCCTGAAAAAGCAGCAAGGATCCAGCCATCTAGCATCTTGCCACAACACCGGTATGCACAATGTTTGATAGCAGATATCATAAGCAAGAGAGCACGACACAGTAATCTAATCCAATGAAAAAAAAACCGGAGAAAGATGGTATAAGTAGTCAAGAAACCGGCATATTGTCATCATGACCATAGTGCTTGGAATTCAACAAACCTATACACAAACATTGGTCGTATTAGAAACATAAAACATATGTTCTCTACTAAGAAATTAAAAACATAGAAAGAAGGTATTATGACGCAATAGAGCTTAGTTAGTAATGTGGCTGAAGTATCGAGCAAAAATCGAATGACACCCCACATGAGCTCCCATAACCTATTAGCAAAAGAGCGACATACAGGTATCTCATGAGGATGACAGCGAGAAAACCAATAATGCAAATATTGAGCACGATCATAGTAATTATAAAGAAAACACAGCTCATAGCAACCATGATGATTGGTAATAGATGTTTCGACTCCACAAATATCAAAATAGCCACGCAAGCTTACACACATATCATTATGATGACAGACTGATATACAGTAATGCTAGAACTGAATAAATCTACAAGTGCTACAGAATACCAGCAGACGATGAGGGACAGGGATGAATGACACCACAGAGACCTACAAACAAGCACATAATCAAGTTATGCAAGCTTACACAAAAGAAAACAGGAACATGATCAAAGAAGAAATAACGGTGCTAATGGTCTGCCAGCCAAAAAGTGAAGAAGCTTGCTTAGACCTATAAGCAAGTGAGCTAAAAAGTGTGATCCTAAAATAGTATTGCAAAGACACAAAAAAAGAAGAAAATAAAAATGATCATAAAAAATCAGAGAAAAACCCGGCAGCCTGTTATCACAAACGCCTCATTTTGAACAACAAACCTACAAAAAAAGGCATGGTTTTCTTGATTAATAGCCTAAAATTGTGATTGCATGAGAAATAAAGTACAGAGGAGTTGAGTGTTGGGACATAATAGCACTTATTCAATATGTTGGTCTAAGCTATCACGCGGTAACTCGAATTAGCCCTCAACCAAATGAGCATACTTGACCTATACCAACAAAAGAGCAACATAGAAGACTCTCATCACATAGACTGGAAAACAACTGATGCAGAAGTTAAATAGAAGCACAAGAAATCTAGAAAAACCAGCAGACAGTAAACATGATTGGACAAGGATGTTTCACACCACTCAAACCTACAAACAGAACATAATCATGTCATGCAAGCTTAAACACAAAGAAAATTAAAAAAGATAATGAACAGACTAGGCAATGAATTAACAAAGAACAAACGACGGTATTATGGGTCTGCCAGCAAAGAGGATTAAATCATATTTTCAGTAACGTCAACATCTGCGGCGAGAACATAAATGATTAAATTTACACATATTTTCAGCAAAGAGAACAACAATATAATGAACAGACTTAGGCAATGAATTAACAAATAACAAACGACGGTATTATGGGTCCGCCAGCAAAGAGGATTAAATCATATTTTCAGTAACGTCAAGATCTGCAGTGAGAACAACATAAATGATTAAATTTACCCATATAACCCATATATAAACAACAACAACAACAACAACAAAAAAAATAATAAATAAAATAAAAAAAATACTGAGCACCAAAGAGGCCATGACGAAAACTGTAGACATCGCACGCAAAGGAATAGCGCATATCCAGCTGATGATCAATGTTGTTCCCAAAACCTTTTGCCACGTAAGTTTCAAAATGTTTAATGATATCGATAAAATGTTGTAGCTAGCTAGTCACCAAGATCAACTATACCCTTAACAAAGAACTTAGCATATAACCATTTTCCACACCAGCACATTGAAAATCGATGGAGTCTAAAACTTGGTGATTAACTCAGTGACATCTCGATGCAAAATAAAACCTCTAAGAATACGCTGCCCGATCCTAACATAACAAAAATTGAACAAAACCTATAGTTCTAGTACAGTTTTTCACTTAACAAAAAACAAACAGATTTAAGTATCCCTCCAAGGCGACATTAATATACAGTATCTAAAGTAAGATAATCAAACAAGATCAAATGTACCCATTCAAACGCTAGTTAAACCAGTGACCAGCCTCTCTCTCAACAACCAGCTAAACCCTAGAAACACACAAGAGATAATTTCATCACTCTCGATTACGAATGGAAACCAAATTGAATGTGAAGCTGATATAAGAACAGCCAACTACCAAGTAAATCTCAGATTCTTATCCTTCGCAGAAAACAATCGAACAAATAGCTTTGCAAATAAAACGATGAATCTGTCCTAACAAATAGCTTCAAAACCGATATCAAACCGTCACTCAATCAAAATCACTTACATTCGCCGCTAACTTAGCAATGATTAATTCCTAGCAAAGAAACCAAACTGATGAATCTGCCATTAAAAAAACATTCCAAATCGAAACCTAACCGTCATTAGATATACGAGTATAACCTGATTCGATCAAAACCTAATCCATATTCCGCGTAGATGTGAATCAACAACCTACTAGATCTGCCATAACAGAAAGATTTGCAATCGAAAAATAACCATCTCGCTAAAAGCCAGAAGATTCAAAATAATAAAGAAGAACCTAGATTCCATTGTTAGAAGAATAATTTTCTAACCATTAACCTATTGAAATAACAAACGGCTTTCAGGTCGAATTACCAAATTGATGGGTTATTTATCACATATTTTTAAAAAAATAAGATTTTATAGAGGTGCATAGGTGTATATTGGTTATGTTGACAACTTGTGTTAATGAAAATTAAACAAGATCAAATGTACCCATCCAATCGCTAGATAACAATAAAACAGGCCGCAACCGCTCGCGTACTCAACTACCAGCTCAGAACCCTAGAAATACACAAGATAGAGATAACCTCGTGAGACTCGGTTGCGAAACCAGAAATCAAATCAAGTATATTGAGTCAGAAATAAGTTATCCTTTTGCATAAGAGATTCCTAGAATGATCTTATCCAATCCTAGCTAATCTCTGGCACTACAAAACTGAAATCAAACCATCTTATATCAGTTACTTGAGACCTTCAATCCATTACAAATATCGAAATCAGATCGACGTAATAATACCGACATATATATGTGCCATACATAACCCGATCGAAATTCGTTACCAATTCCATGAAAACCAAATCCATATTCCATGCACCTAGGAATCAACAACAACCACCAGATAGATCTACCACAACATATATTTTCGCAACCGAATCCAAATATAATCGATAGGAGAATATTTAAAATAGAAGAACCTGGAATCCGTAATACTAACAACAATCCTATTAGAGTAAAATATATTAAAAAAAAAAAAAAAAAAATTCAAATCGATTGATTATTAGCAAATAGATTTGAAAAACAAGAATGCATAAAAGAAGTATAGAAATAACAGAAAACCTATGGCTGGCTGTTAAATGAAAGAGGCTAGATGTAGGTATATATAGAGGTGTTATGTCGGTTATAAGTTGATGACGTGTCTTAGCGCGTGGAATAAGCCAACTGTTTGTTTTAAGACAGTTGGCAGAAAGGTCGGTCCACTTTGATTAGCTTGAACGCGTTAAACCAATTATCTTGCTACACGTGCTAATATATTAGATTCGTCCTTATCACTTATGGCGTGCTCTAGAACTGACCAGATAAATCATTTTCATCTCTAAAACGAGCTGGGAAGCCCGCGCGTTGCGGCGGGGTTTTTAGAAATATTTATAAGAAAAATATTTTTTTTAAAAAGGCGTGGGTGTGTAATATTTTTTGTAACGTGTTTTTTTTAGGTTTGGTATGTAATGTATATATTTATGGTTTAAGTTGTTATTAGGGAAAATTTTTATGCAAAAAAAATTGGTCATAACATGGGATTATTATAGAGTTGAAAAATTGTGTTGTAGTTATTTTTGTTATTTGGTCTATGATGATGTACCCTCCTAACGGGTCGAAGGACTCCCCTTCGAGCCTGTAGAAAGCCCTCTCTTCGGAGGCCCAGGTTAATCTCCTTAACACGTTTCATTGGCGTAAAACCATTCGCCTGCGAATGGTTACCATGTGGGAATCCGCCAATCGAAGCCCTAAGCCCTTCGGGGTATTCCTGACGAAGGGACTAACACGAAGGATCATCCAGACCTGGTCAAACCCACGTCTCCTCTATCCTTTGGCTTCCCGCCAAAACAGAGATCGTGGGCTACAAAGCCCTAGCGGTTACCACTTTCCATGGGACGCCCCCATGATCTCCGAACTATGTGCAACCGCCCACTATGTCCTATTTCTCACCTATAAATAGCATAGTCGGGCCAAGAACAATGTAAGTAATTTTCAAGTTAACCTCACTCTCTCAATTTACGACCTACATTACCATTACACATACTTACTCTCACGCCGGAGGTGGTTCGCAGGGTCCAACCCCTGCGCAATCACTTAACGTAGTGTCTTTGTATTTCTTATTTTCAGGTTAAGAACAAGCTTGGCTCAATCTCAACACCCCATTATTCCTTTGATCACCATCGAAGGCTTGGTTGACGAATATTTGTTCAATCAGTGGCGCCATCCGTGGGACCGCTACAATTGGTCTCGTTATTTCCGAGCTTTTAACCTACCAACCAATTTCACTATTATTCCGGCATGGATCAAGGGAGAGAAGATACTCCCCCACCGGGCTTCTCTACCTTAACACCAATACCAGTCGACGAACCTAACAACCTTCCCCCAATAACCGCCTCCACCTTCACAACACGTTCTCACCCAGAAATCACAACCAACAATCATGCTTCGACATCAGCCAACCCAGAACCTGTCATTAGCCCAGCCTTTGTCGAAGCCAACCATGAAGTGTTAGAAACCCTTTTAAGGGCTCGCAACAGGCAAGTCAGGAATGCTGAGGTACGAAAGGAGTTGGAATACTCGAGTGAAGAGTATGATGAGGAAATGGAGATGGAACCTAGGCCTCCGACCCAAGGACCAACCCTATCTGCCTTAAGGATTGGTTCTCCAGTTGGCCGAAGGCTAAGCAAAAGGTCTGTTGGTTTCGAAGGGGTCCCCGAGAGGGCTCCGACAAGACGAGAAGGGGCGGTTGCCGAAGGCTCCAACGGTAGGAGTCAGCTTAGGGAAGAAAGGGGGGTGACTTTACCTCCATTGCTAGCCGCTCATCTTGGAAGAACTGAAGCCGGGGTTCCGTTGCAGCCTTCTCACGCGTCGGTCGTAGAAGGCAATCCGTCTACAATCAATATGGGAGGAAATCTTCCTCCCAATGGTATGTACCCCTCGTTCCAAACTCAGTCTTATCCTCAAAATTTATATCCTCCTATAAATGGACAGCCCAATAACCCAAGCTTCCCTCAAAACTATGGGAGCATGCCCTTCGGCCACCCTATGGCGTACCCTCCATACGCCATGGGAAACAGTTACCCGTTCGCCATGAGCACACCTTACCAGTCCTGCCCAGGCCAAACTCCTATGGGAATGCCCCCAAACAGCAATCCATACAATACAGTCCCCATGTACGCACCACCTTATAATTGTCTATATTCAGACCTTATGGGTCCAGCTACACCCTTCGTTAGGTGGATAGAAGATTACCCATTGCCTGATGGTTTGAAGATGCCTTCACATGTCGGGACTTATGATGGGAAAGGGGATCCGGACAATTTCTTACATTTGTTCGAAGGGGCTATCAAAATGCAAAAGTGGGTTATGCCGGTGGCCTGTCACATGTTTACATACACCCTTCGGGATTCTGCTCGTATTTGGTGGAATGGGCAAAAACCCGGTAGCATTGTCAATCTTGATGATCTCAAGGCTAAGTTCCGGTCACACTTCAGTCAGCAAAAGAAATTCACAAGGACTCATTTAACGGTGCACAACATCAAACAAAAAGAAAATGAAAGCACCAGGGCCTTCGTTACTAGGTACACCGATGAGACTTTGCAAATTTTGGGTCTTCATGAAGATCAACGTATTTCTGGTTTCGTACATGGCCTTCGGAATCGGAGTTTGGTGGAATTCTTATCCACCGACCTTCCGACAACTTACAAGGGCCTGACCGAGAAGACGTACACTTGGGTCGAAGCCAAAGAGGTATCCACTAATGGGACTCCGATAGATAAGGATAGCAACAACAAGTTTTCGAAGCATTCCGCGTGGGAAGGGTCCAAGAACAAGAACAAGAACAGAGATAGGTTCTCTCCGTACAACAAAGGCCCCAACCATGGTTTGTTGAGCAATCTAACGAAGTCTCCAAAGGAAATACTTGCTACGGAGAGGGTAGCCAAAGCCTTCGAAACGCCTCCCCATATGACAAGTAAGGTAAAGAACAGGGATACCAGCAAGTACTGTCACTTCCACGAAAATTATGGTCACGACACAAACAGTTGTAGAGAGTTGAAGAAACAGATAGAGGAAGCTGTGAAGTCCGGGCAATTAGCACATTTGATTAAAGGTATAAAGAAGGAAAAGGAAGAGACAATCGACACCACTCCCCCCGAAGCCCCCATACTCATGGTCCGATGGGGCGAAGCCAACTTGAAAAGAAAGGTAACAGAGGGCAATGGAGTTGGGGAGGTAACTTTTCCTCCTCTCGTAGGTCAAATCCCTTCAAATAATCCGGTCGTAATCAAAGTCCTCATTTCCAACCGGGAAGTGAACAGAGCCTATATGGACTGCGGAAGCTCCTGCGAAATCATCTACGAGCACTGTTTCCTCAAGCTCAATTCTACAATCAGGTCACAACGAATTGATTCGAAGATACCTTTGGTAGGGTTTTCTGGCGAGCATTCATGGCCTCTGGGAGAAGTTCCATTGGAAATAACGATTGGAGAAGGCAAGCTCGCAAGGACAGAAACCCTCATGTTCGCTATCGTAAGGTCCAGCTCTCCTTACAATTTGTTGATAGGAAGGACCGCAATGCAAAAAATGGGAATCGTAGTCTCTACCATACATGCAGCGGTAAAATTCCATACACCATATGGGATAGGCACCGTCCTCTCCACTTACAATCAAGAACATACGGGAGATAACCTCAAAAAGGTTAGAGAGAATCCTGAGGAGCCTCCGAAGGTTATCCTAAGCTGTACAGACGCCGAAGAACGTATCATAGTGAATGAGCTCTATCCAGAGCAAACGGTGGTAATCGGAAAGCAACTCCCTACTAACTTCAAAGCAGACTTGGAGAAGCTTCTCAAAGCCAATAAAGATGTATTCGCGTGGACGTATTCAGATATGACCGGGGTTCCTAGGACTCTCATGATCGATGGCAAGCCTTTCGGCACAGAACATAAGCTTAACGAGTTCAAGCACATTGAACCAATTAAGCAAAAAAGACGAAGCCTAGCACCAGAAAGAAGTGCAGCCGCCTGTAAAGAGGTAGACGAGCTTGTACAAGCCGGAATCCTCAGAGAAGTGAAATACCAAACCTGGGTTGCTAACCCAGTAATGGTAAAGAAAAGCGACGGAGGGTGGCGTATGTGTGTTGACTTCACCGACATCAACAAAGCCTGCCCGAAGGACTGCTACCCTCTACCAGAAATTGATTGGAAGGTCGAATCCCTTTCAGGGTTCCGTTTGAAATGCTTTCTTGATGCCTACAAAGGGTATCACCAAATACAAATGGCAAAGGGGGACGAGGAGAAAACAGCCTTTTACACAGGAAAGGGTGTCTATTGTTACAAGAAGATGCCCTTCGGCTTAAAGAACGCAGGGGCTACTTATCAACGATTAGTGGACAAGGCCTTCCATAAGCAAATTGGAAGGAACTTGGAAGCCTACGTCGATGACATGGTAATCAAAAGCAGAACTGAAGAGGACCTCCTCTCTGACATTCAAGAAACCTTCGATCAATTACGGGCAATCAACATGAAACTTAACCCAAAAAGTGTTCCTTTGGCGTGGAGGAAGGGAAATTCTTGGGGCATTTGATAACGAAGCAAGGGATTAAAGCCAATCCTTCGAAAGTTAAAGCCATCACCGATCTTCAGGCTCCAAAGTCATTGAAGGAAGTCCAAAGCCTCAATGGGAAGCTTGCGGCACTCAGCAGGTTCCTTTCAAAAGGGGCAGACCGTTCTTTACCGTTCTTCAAAACACTCAAAGGGTGCACAGATAAGAAGACTTTCCAATGGAGTTGCGAGGCGGAAGCAGCTTTCGAAAAGCTAAAAGAATTCATAAAAATCTTACCAACACTGACGGCCCCAATCAAAGGCGAAGTGTTGTTCTTATACATTGCGGCTTCCTTCGAAAGCATCAGCGCGGTGCTTTTAGCCGAAAGGGAAAAGAAACAAGTCCCAATATACTTTGTTAGCAGGGTTCTACAAGGAGCTGAGCTAAACTATCCGGAGTTGGAAAAGCTAATCCTTGCTTTGGTTTATGCTGCGAGGCGCCTTCGAAGATACTTTCAGGCTCATCCCATCACAGTCTTGACTGATAAGCCTATCAGACAAATATTGTCGAAGCCCGAGAAATCAGGAAGGGTAGCCAAATGGGCCATTGAATTGGGAGAGCATGAAATAGAATATAAAGGTCGAAATTCCGTCAAGGGCCAAGTACTGGCGGATTTCCTAGCAGAAACGCCCTCCGGACCTATCCAAGACAAGGAGGTCCCTAAGCGACAGCCTTCGAAAACGATCGAAGGATGGAAGCTGTACACAGATGGAGCCTCAAGTTCCGATGGTTCGGGAGCAGGGTTAATGTTGGTCAGCCCGGAAGGAAAAGAGTATACTTATGCACTCCGATTTGAGTTCGAAGCCACCAACAACGAAGCCGAATACGAAGCTCTGCTAGCGGGACTTCGACTAGCAAAAGAAATGGAAGTTCAAAATCTGTCCATTTTCGTAGATTCCCAACTAGTCGCCAATCAAGTCAAGGGCTCCTATGAAGCAAGACAGCCCACCATCAAACAGTATCTGGAAAAGACTAAGGAACTTCTCCAAGGTTTCGAAACCTATAATATAGTACATGTTCGCAGAAATCAGAACAAGAAAGCAGATGCCCTAAGCAAATTGGCGTCAATGGCGTTCGCTCATTTGACAAAGGAGGTTCTGGTAGAAGTATTGGCTGATAGGTCGATCGAACGAGGCGAAGTTTCAGACATTGTCACTGAGGAGGGCACCAATTGGATGACTCCAATTAGGGAGTACTTGATCAGCGGCATCTTGCCAGAAGACCCTAAACTAGCTCGAAAGGTCCGTATAAAAGCTCCCCAATATAGACTTATTGGGGATAATCTATACAGGAAATCTTTCTTATCACCGTGGCTTCGTTGTGTGGGACCAAAGCAGGCTTCAAGTATCATATACGAAGTCCACGAAGGCTCTTGCGGGTTACATGCAGGTCCTCGCTCTGTTGTCTCAAAAGTAATGAAGCTCGGGTATTATTGGCCATCCATGCACAGGGATGCCATGGAAATAATACAAAAGTGTGAAGCATGCCAGATCCATTCCAAGGTCCCAAGAATGCCTAAGCAAGACATGACCTCCGTTACGTCAGCATGGCCTTTCTGCCAATGGGGAATTGACATAGTCGGACCCCTTCCAGTTGCTCCAGGGGGAGTAAAGTTTTTGGTTGTAGCCATAGACTACTTTACCAAATGGGTTGAAGCGAAGCCCTTGGCATCGGTGACAGGAAGACATATGGAGAAATTCGTATGGGAACACATAATCTGTCGCTTCGGTGTCCCCCACATTATCATCTCCGACAATGGAAAGCAGTTTGCCGAAGGGGTGTTCCCAACCTTCTGCGAAGGTCTTAAGATCAAACAGTCATTCACTTCCGTTTATCATCCCCAAGGTAATGGACAAGTAGAAGTTACGAACCGGGATATCATAGAAGGAATCGAAAAGAGATTGGGACGAAGCCATCATGGGTGGGTAGACGAATTGCCCCAAGTCTTGTGGGCACATAGGACGCACCCTAAGTCAAGCCACGGGGAGACTCCTTTTAGCCTCACCTATGGAACGGAAGCTGTTATACCCTCTGAAATAAGCATCGAAACGGAACGCATCGTGAACTTTGAAGAATGGTCAAATAATGAAAAGGTTCGAGAAAATCTTGACCTTCTGGAAGAAAGAAGAGAAATAGCTTCGATCAGAGAGGCTGCCCACAAACAGAAGATTGAAAAGTACTATAACAGCCGAGTTCGACCTTCCACACTCAAGCCAGGTGACTATGTCCTTCGTCTGAATAGCGCAAGCAAGGCTGAATACGAAGGAAAACTAGGGCCAACATGGGAAGGACCCTACGTTATAGCAGAAGCCTACGGCAATGGCGCGTACAAGCTCGCAACGCTTAAAGGGGAAGTCATGGATAGAACTTGGAACGGTACTAACCTTCGTAAGTTTTACATATAAAACTTACTACTCATCTTGTTTTTCAAATTTCATGTAACGCATTCTTCTCATTTGGGGAAAGAAGCATTAATGGTAGGTGTCCTAGTATTCATTTCTTAAAATGATGTAATCCTCCCTACCCAATTAATGATATAACGCATTTCCCTCAAATCTCTTGTTTCGTTCTTTACAACAAAGATTTGTCCAGCCAAGTAGTGTAAAAGTTTCAATGTCGAAGGATGTGGCAAGGCACAAGCCTTGTATATATGTAACATCCAGTATAATTCACATTAACTTTCCTATGAAGTCTCAGGGTATTAAAAGCCCTTTGCTACTTAAGGATAAAGGCGGAGTGGGTCGCGACCCTCTGTCGCAATCAAATTATACGATTGCTTAAAATCTTGGTCCAAAATACACACAATAAGGTTATAACCTTAGGTTGTATGTGTACGCTCTTGAAGTAAGCGTAAGAGAAGATAAGCATGACAAAAAAAAAGTGGGACATATTCCACTAAATTATGACGAACAAAGGCTACGTGAAGTCTTAGTCACAAAAAGGACGGTTGTCTAGAGTTACTGGTCGAAGCCCAGCGACACAAAAGATAAATTGTTCAAACAGAAATAAAAGATATAATTATAGCATGGTGGGGACCATTTCAAGGTAGAGCAGAGTTGGATTTCCTTGTTGAGGATGAAGGTTGGATCTTCATAGGCTTCTTTGCCAACAGCTCCTCAATTGAAGCCAATGGATCTTTGGTCACTTCGGAAAGATATGGGTACTTTGTTGAAATAAAAGCATCACCAGCTTCATCAAACTCTCGCTCCGAATTGGGGCGATAGTAAGACACCTCCGACAGAACAACGGGTTTCTTTGTTTTGGCAACTTCTTCCAAGGCGGTGCACGTTCCGTAGAAGATGGCTGCGTTCACAAGCCTCCCAATAACTTCCCCTACCTCATCGCTACGATACAATTCCATAGCAACATGAGGAACAACTCTTGAAACTACCTCAGCTCGGTCCCTCTCCAAGATTTGCAGCTGAGATTCAAGATCATGGAGTTTATCAACCACGTTACTCTCCTGCTCAGCTAACCTAGACCTTTCAATCTCCAGGCTTGTACATTTAGACTCAAGCGCGGCAATTTGGGCTCTATAGATGGAAACTTTGGACTCCTCAACCTTCAATTTATTACACCTCTCCTGGGATTCTTTCAGTTGGATTTCGAGTCTGTTAATTTTGACCCGCATATCTCGTACGAAGGGATTCTTCTCAAAGTCCTCCATCACCTCTTTACACTTAGCCTCCAACTTATCATATCCCTGATCCTTAGCTTTTTCTTTAGCTAAAATAGCATCCATTTTTACCCTCGCATCCAACAACGTTTGCATTAATTCCCTTGTTCGTGAATTAAGATGATTATCCAAAACAACCTGCCTAGCGTAACTTTTGGAGTGAAAATCGCAGAGTTCTTCAATAGACATGTTATTCAAAACTCCTTTCCAGCTGGTAGGCGTCATTTTGTCAACCAATTGTCGACAGGCATGCGCAGTAGGAAGTTCCGCAACATCGGGAAGGCCTGAAAAAGCATAGAACACAAGTTATATGGCGAATGGCTTTCGATAGGCATGAAAGATGTTAGCTTACTTGGAGTAGGATCACAAGGGATCGTTAGAGGAGTGGGTATAAAAGTTTTAGAGTGTGATCCTTTGGCTTTCACAACTCTCGTCGGAAGACTGGGAAGGGCTAATTTCCTCTTTGGAGGACTCCTTACAGACATGACGGCCTTCGCTCTGCTACTCCTCTTGCTTGAAACACCGGAGGACCTTGCGAGCCTCGTTTGAAATTCCTTGATGAGGGGGTCATCGGAATCTGCAACAGTTTCCACAAACGGCGGGGTTTCGTCATTCTCAATTGGCATAGATGGAGAACCTACCCCATAGCTTGTTTCTTCTGGCTCTTTGGGGACAAAACTAACTTCTCTAACACCACGAGCCACGACGAAGTTCCTGAATGCCATCCCTACAGAGATACAACGAGAAGAGATAAATATCATCAGATAAGTAATTTACTTTCTTTTAATAGGTATGCGCATACTTTTCCCATTGCAGATTATCGCAGGTTCCAGTGGAGAGCCTTCCCAATGATCTACAATCCCCGCCATAAACAGTATCGGCTCAGGAAAAGTTTGCACGTCAAATGGGTGACGTTCAAGACGTTGATAAAGGGGATAGCTTCTGACGAAGTGTGGCAAAGGATCATCAAAACGTTTCTCATCAAAACGAAAGTCTTTGTCTAGCAACGCTGGATACTTGGGAGGTATGATAGTGTCTTGCACATAGAAAAACAAACCTTTCCATTTTCTTATGTTGGCAAAAGGTTTTGTTATTAAGCAGGGAACATCAGGTTCACTTCTTTTGCCTAAAGTTAACCAATCACCACCAGGGCAAAGGTTGGTAAAACCTCTAAGCACGTTAAGCGTGGGTTCATAGCCATAAGCTTTGCATACAACAATGTAGGTGGTTAGTTTAGCCAGGCCAAACGGGTTCAACCTAGAGATATGTACTTGATAATACTGTAAAAATTCTAAGATTAGTGGATGAATAGGAATCCTAAAGTTGGATTCCGTAAAAGCATGAACATACAACCCAACATATCCAGCAGGGGCATCAAAGATACTTTGGTTTTTGTTTGGTAACATAATTTTAACTTCTTTGGGAATAGGGTATTTCCCTAAAAACTCCATTAAAGCCTGTTCCGATAAGGAACATTTTTGCTGCCTGATAATCCTTTTGGCTGCCATACTCATATTGTATTTGTAACAATGAGAACGAGGTGGGATAAGTACCTTAAAATTTTTGAAGAAGCACAAAGCACCGTTCTGTGTATGTGTATTTTAGGCGCAACCAAAAAGAATGATCAAGTAGGGACTAGAAAGAGTTTATTTATTGGAAATTTACCCTAACCGTCCACGTGTACTCATAGTTTGAGACTTTGAGTAGAATACGGATTCCAAACCATTTTTCAATTTTGAAAAGAAGTTTGAAATTACCGATATAGTAGCTGCTGCAGCCTAGGGTGTAGTAGGTGGAGAGTTATTAGCCGCATTTATTGCGCATAATTTCTTTAAGCACTTATCTTTATCTCGTTCGGTTTTGCGACAGAGGGAATAGAGTGTAGCAGATTTTTTGAGTCGAAAGCAATTTATACTCGTATGTATATATCGCCTTCGACTGGGGGGCTTGATGATGTACCCTCCTAACGGGTCGAAGGACTCCCCTTCGAGCCTGTAGAAAGCCCTCTCTTCGGAGGCCCAGGTTAATCTCCTTAACACGTTTCATTGGCGTAAAACCATTCGCCTGCGAATGGTTACCATGTGGGAATCCGCCAATCGAAGCCCTAAGCCCTTCGGGGTATTCCTGACGAAGGGACTAACACGAAGGATCATCCAGACCTGGTCAAACCCACGTCTCCTCTATCCTTTGGCTTCCCGCCAAAACAGAGATCGTGGGCTACAAAGCCCTAGCGGTTACCACTTTCCATGGGACGCCCCCATGATCTCCGAACTATGTGCAACCGCCCACTATGTCCTATTTCTCACCTATAAATAGCATAGTCGGGCCAAGAACAATGTAAGTAATTTTCAAGTTAACCTCACTCTCTCAATTTACGACCTACATTACCATTACACATACTTACTCTCACGCCGGAGGTGGTTCGCAGGGTCCAACCCCTGCGCAATCACTTAACGTAGTGTCTTTGTATTTCTTATTTTCAGGTTAAGAACAAGCTTGGCTCAATCTCAACACCCCATTATTCCTTTGATCACCATCGAAGGCTTGGTTGACGAATATTTGTTCAATCAGTCTAGTATTTTCCTTTTTTTTATATGTTATTATTTTTTTTAAAAGGTAAGTAGTTTTTTTAAAAGAGGTGTGGTGTATAATTTTTTATAATTTTTTTTTAATAAGTGTTGTGGATTGGGCTTTGGTTGGGCTGGATTATATGGGTTGGGTAAATGTTTTTTCGTGGCCCTTATCAGTTATATTATTAATAGGGTGGATGTAGGGTTTGTCGCAGTTTTCTCCAAAAAAGGGATTCTCCTTAGTATTTCTAGGGTTTGTGACAAAAATCGCCGGTACAATTTTTAGATCTATAAATATATAAATCTAATTGTGTATCCTGTTTAATTGTGTTAAAATGAAAGGGAAGGGTTGTTGGTTTCCAAAGTGTAGAGAAATTGCAAAAAAGATTGGTCATAAGCGAACTGATAAGGTTGTTTATGAAGTTTTTCGTCGAGAAAAAGAGGCGTATGAGTGTGATGAGAGGGAGTACAATGGAAGGATTGAAGAGGTGCAAGCTAGGGTTGATTATAGGCATGGGATTATTATGGAATTGAAGAACTTAGGGTTTCAGGCTGCTGTGGATGAACCATTGGCTTTGTTAATGGCAGCTGAGCAAGATGATTTGGGGGAAATTTCTAGGTTGATGCAAATGAGCAATATTGCGGGTCTGCGTGCTGCTGAGAAATCAAGGATGCTGAGGAAGATGAAGATAGGTAAATAAGGTGTCTCATCTAAATGGTATCTCTGTGATTTAAGCTTTTGAAGGGTAGCTAGACTTTGTGTCAATGGGTTGGTTAAAAATAGTAGTTGGGTTATATGGGTGTATGTATTTTGATGCTGTGGATGCTAAGCTTTTGAAGTGTAGTTAGACTTTGTGTCAATGGGTTGGTTAGTAGTTGGGTTAAATGGTTGTATGTATTTTAATGCTGTGGATGAATTATAACGTAAAAAGTGGTTGTATGTATTTTAATGCTATGGGTGGATTGTAACTTATGTTTGGACTGGAAAAATTGTGTTATATCTGTGTTAGTGTCTAATGTTATTTGTGTTTGTGTTAGATAATAATACTGCTTATTTGAAAAACTGTGGGTTTTTGTTTTGTGGTTTTCTGTAAAAGTAATTTGGTTTGAATGGTATGGCAAAATTAAGAGTGGTCAGTGGTGAGGGTAGAATGAAACAAAAAAATTGCAGACAATTATTTGCATATTTCTGTAGGTGAGTTGAAGGTTTACAAAAAATTGCAGACAATTATTTGTTATATGTGGTTATAGTTTTTTTTGGTGGATTATTTTGTAAAAAAGTTTGTGAATAATTGCTATATGTTAAATGATGCTTATTTGAAAAATTGTTGGTTTTTGTTTTGTGTTTTTCTGTAAAAGTATGAAACAAAAAAATTGCAGGCAATTATTTGTATATTTCTGTAGGTGAGGTAAAGGTTTACAAAATCTTGCAGGCAATTATTTGTTATATGTGGTTATAGTTTTTTTGGCTGGGTAATAGTTGCTATATGTTAAATGGCAAGTGGTCTGACATTCTGAATATGAATGTAAATTTCACATGCAAAATAGTAATATTGAATTATGTATGAACAGATGCATATGGATATTTTGTGAAACTTTGTTTTGGTTTCTGTATTTAAGATAGTTGGGCTGCACATTTGTTTTTGCAATCCATTTGATAATTACTTCAGAAAATAAAGAAAAGAAAATGTCTAGATATCCTAAGTGTGATCAGCTTAGAGCTGAGGCTAATTCAAATAGTTGGTCTGATATGTTAATTTTGTATTGTCGTCAAGCTAGTATTGAGAATATGCAGATGGCACAACAGCTGAATGTGTTGTGTAGTAGGTTGGCTAGTGTTAATAGTGAGAGGCTTTCTTTTATTCAAGAACTTGAAACTGTAGGAAATACTTATGCTCAAAAAATGGTTGAGTTTCTAAGGGAAGTGCATGCAAAGGATGAGCAGAAGCTTATGCAGATGCGTTTAGTAGCGGTTGAGTTGGGCCTAAATGCACGTAACAATGATGTATTTATTATGAAACTTCAGGGTCAAATGCGTTTTTAAGTGTGTGGTCACAATTGGAAAAATTAATGTATCTTTGTATTTCATTAGCAGTGTTGCTGTAGTATGTGTTTTTACACACTATGTTTGTCAATGTTTTTTATGTTATTTTCATGATGGCAGTATTTTATGTAACTTTATGCTTTATGTCATGGTTGTAAGAGATTAAGTTTATGAATAAAGTGTATCATTTTGTGTGTACTTAAGAAAGATTGTATGCTAGTATAGTTTTTAGTGGTTGCAGTTTAAGACAGGCAAATATTTTGTGTAAAGTTATATTGGTTGCAATGTGGTTTGTCTTCTTTTCACTTTTTGTTTAAAGTAAGTTTGTGTAATGGACAAAATACATGTGATATGTGCATTATTGTATTTTAAAAGTTGTGGTTGGGGTGTAGTTGGTGTT
Organism: Artemisia tridentata subsp. tridentata; assembly: GCA_021014915.2. NCBI lineage: Eukaryota > Viridiplantae > Streptophyta > Magnoliopsida > Asterales > Asteraceae > Artemisia > Artemisia tridentata. Next base: position 125,971,832 of record CP139505.1, on the reverse strand, counting down.
ACTATTTGTGGATAGATTGTTTGTCTATAAAAGCAGTGTACATGGTGCCATATTATTATTCAATTAAAGGAAAATAAGACAATGGTTTCTACTCCAAATTTTAATTGGCTAAAGAGAATTTGTGGGTCTAATGTGATTAGAGATTGTTTCAAATTTCTCTTTGTGCAAGAACAAACGGAGACTGTTGGTTTTATAACAAAAGTTGATGAATGGTGTAATAGTTTGCGCGAAAAAATTGGTTATTTTGGTCAACTGATTCAGGAAGGTCAAACTTTTAGTCATTTTGATGTGGCAGCTATGAATGGGTTGGAGTGTCTTGTAGAGGCGCAAGCTAGAAATCATGAGATTTTGCAAGCGTTGGAGGGTCTTTTGAATGTTTTGTTTGAAGCAAATGTTGAGAAGCAACGTTATGTTATGGTTATGGAAGGGCATAACAGTGATGGAAGTCCATGAGTATGATTATGTTATGTGGTGGTAAAAGTTCACGTGGCTTTTGTAGGGGTTTTTATGTGATATGTTATGTTGTTTTGTGTGTGTTAGTAGTTGATGTAAGATGGTTGTAAGATAGTAAGTATATGAATAAAACCCATCGTTTATCGTCTATTTTGTTGTTGTGCTTTGTTGTGATGTGGTAATGAGTGATACATATATATATGATAGAGTGTTTACAGTAATATGATTAATGTTACAAACAGTAACATGATTAATGTTACAAAAGGATGTTAATAAAATAGTAGACGATACTTGCATATTTACATAAGTAGGTGTTATATTGGAGAGTGCAACACTACATGGTTTATCAAAAGCGCTGGTACTATGTGTATGTCTTCATTCTTTTTTGCTCTTTTTGCTCTCAGACGATTTCTCTTGGAACAGAGACCTTTTAGTAGCCATAGTTTTCCCACTTGTATCACCTGTGATAAATAAATAATTGAAAAGTTAATGAATAGTTGGTTTACATGTTTTTTTGTTACATGTATGGAGAGTATATTATTTTTTTGACCTGGACTTTCTGTGGATACATTTTTTCCTTGTTTTGATATTGTGTCCAATGGTATGTCTGGTGATGGAGGTGGTGTTGTATCTGCAGTAATAGATAGTTGGGAATAATTGTCTGAATATAAAGTAGATGGCATAATAATAAAAAACTTAAAATTAGAGAAATTTGTTACCTGGATTGAACGCTTCTTGTGGTTGTGTCTCTATTGCTGATTCTATTATGCTACGTTCTATTGTTTGTAAAGGCATGGCTGTAATGATAACAAAAATGTAAATATGTATTATGTATAGAATGTTAGGGTATGTTTTAAAGTTATATTGTTGGTTTCTTACGTGGTGAATGTTCATATTGTGTTGCAGTTGTTGATGTTACTTGGACTATGCTAGCAGTGGTTGTTGAAGACCCATGATCCAAAGTAGGTAGAATTCCTTGTGTCTCTGGTTCATTAACTGTAACATGTTCAATAGCTTTTTGTGTTGGTGTTGATCCTATGGGAAAAGAAATATAAGTTTTTTGACAAAGTATAGCATGTTTACAATTAATAATACAATTATTTATAGTTAAAGTTTTACGTTATTACCTGAAGGTTTGTCTGCAATTAGTTGGGGTGTATCGGGTTTGTCTAAGATATCGTTAAAAATGAAATTTACGGGCCTTTGTTTTGAAGCTGTATTGAAATGAAACTGGAAGATATGTGTTTTTCCCAAGGTTGTCAGGATCGCGATCCTGCTCGTAGGATCGTACGATCCTACGATCTTACACACACAAAACGAGCAGGATCGTTACGGGATCGTAATTCAGGTAGGATCGTTACAGGATCGTAGGATCGCTCGTAGGATCGTGAACGATCCGATCCTGTTGGTAACCCTTTTTTCAGGTAGGATCGTTACAGGATCGTGGGATCGCTCGTAGGATCGTGAACGATCCGATCTTGTTTTTTTTGACTTTTTTTGACTTTTTTTTAGAGGAAGGTTTTTAAAAATGGTTTGTATACATATGTAAAGGAAAAGCCGAAAACGATCCTAGGTAGGATCCGATCCTACGATCCTACGATCCCGATCTTGCAAAGCCGAAAACGATCCTAGGTAGGATCCCGATCCTGACAACCTTGGTTTTTCCAATGATTGAAAATATTTTATCTGGAAAGTTAAGAGGGTCAGGATTTGTAAGTGAGTTAACCAAGGATTGACAGTCGCTACCAACGATATCATCTGCTTTTGGTGAGAAAAATGTAAACATAGCAGTTTCCGTGCTGTCTGTTACATATGCTTTAAAACAGTATCTGCATGTATATAGTAGTTATGTAAGAAAATGTTGAAATTTTTGAAAGAATAATAGTGTATAGTTTTACCTGTAAGTTGCAGACGGTATGGGGCCATGAGTTCGGCATTCAAAGACACCTTCATTTAGATGGACTTTGGTACTACAACTTGTGCATGAGGGGTAGTACCACTCGCGTGCTGTATTAAGACTTACAATGGTTCCTTTGCAAGTAAAGCGAATGCCCTGTTGATTTGTTCAAGAAGTTGAAGTTTGACATTTGCATTGTTTTTTATTAGTTTTAGGTTGGTGCTCAATAATTAGATTTAAAACAGTAATGTAACTTACTGGATGTGCCTGTGGGTTTTCACGCAAGAGTATGGCTAACGGTATCCTGTTCCTCATCTTTTCTTCTTCCTTGTCTTGGTATGGTTGTCTTCTTATTTCCAGTGGTGGGTTTAGGTTGAAAACGTCCCTATATCTGTTGTACAATTGTGTGTTAGTCATTAAGTGTTTTAGTGCAAAGGGTAGTTGTTATAAAGATTTGGGTATAGTACTTACTCGGCTTGATATTCTTGCAGTTCTGGAATACTTGGGTTTATATAGTAGTGAGTTGCTGGTGTTGATGATAATTGGAATAGGTCTCGGTATTTTGTGACTCGACAGGAACTGACTGCAATTATAATTGGTTTTTCGAGAGCGTCAATTTCTTCTTTTTTGAATGTCATAGCGAGGTCATCCCATAATGTCAACTCCACTGAATTGCGGCTGACAGAATTGAATATTATATGTTAAATGTTGTATTTTGTATTAATTATTTCTAACTGTTAATAAAATTTGTTAACTATACTTACTTGAGGTTTTGAATTTCAATTTTGCGAGTAATTCTTTGGCTTCTATTTGGATTTCCCCATTTCTCTTTTTTTCCCGATTTTATGTAACAACCAATGTAATCTGCATAAATTGGAAAATAGAGATTGTGAAACATGTATATTGAAATTTATAAATGAAAAATATCAATATATATATAAAAAAGTATCAAATATGTATATATGTTACCTGTGAGTACTGGATACTCTTTTCTGGTTTTGTCTAATGGGTCAATAACTTTGTAAGGCAAATGGTTGTATGCAACAAAATCGAAATAATGTTGTGGAAATCCAGTTGCTGGTATAGCATCAAATTTTGTGTGTTGGGTGAATAAAATTGTTGTTTTGTTTTCCAGGGTTTGCTGCCAATTATCTGTGGGAATGCATGAGAATCCTGAGATTCGATATGCTCTGCCAGGTATGAGAGTGCTTGTGAACCGAGCTTTTTGATTAATTTCCATGTTTCCTTGTATTGCATCACCCTGCTTATGTTAAAGTACTATGTTAGAAAAAAATCAATATAATCAACAGTCATTATAAATATTTTTTTTTCTTTATTTTTTTTTAATTACCTGTTTGTCAAGTAAAATTGTACGGCAGCCCTTTTCTGTGGTGTCAGGTGGATCTCTAGCTATCCATGATCGATAAACTTTGACTTCTATGATTTTGTTTCGACTTGTTGGTGTTAACTCTTTGATGTTAGTTTCTGTCATTCTGCACATACAAAAATAGAATAAAGAAGGGTGTATGTTAACATGTATGATTGTTGGAAAATATAAAACAAATTTAGAGTAAAAAAATGTAATGCAACAGGAAGATAGTAAATAAGATGTATTGTAGTGAAATGATATGAACCTCTAATGCACAAATTTTTCGCAAGAAATCTTTATAAACTATGTTTTTTGTTTGATTTGGTGGATGGTCAGCATGGGGTGTCAAAAGTATTTTTAAACCATTGGGCGATGTTGCACGTGATAATGCAACATATAATTGCCCATGTGTAAAAACAGGTTGTGGAAGATAAATGCCAATTCTGCTAAGAGACTGTCCTTGGCTTTTATTGATGGTCATAGCATAACAAACTTTGACCGAAAACTGTTTACGTTTAAAAATAAAAGGGTAGTTGGGATCTTTATGTTGTAAAGGAATTCTAGGAATATAAACTTTTTCGCCAATTCTTGTTCCCGTGATGATTTCTGCCTCAATAAGCTTTGAACTTAGGTTTTTGACAATCATTCTTGTGCCATTGCAGATGCCACCTCCAAGATTCATGTTTCGTAGCATCATGATGGGAACTCCAACCTTTAATTGAAGAATATTTGGGGGTAACCCAGGAAATCTGAAGGTGTTCAAGTATTCTGGAGGATATAACATCTCTGTTGCAGCGCCATCTTTTCCAACTGGTATTGCTTCGTCTGAACTTATGTATACGGTAGCTTCTCCTTCTATTTGTGATAGTATTTTTTCATTTATCTCATCTGTGGTTTCATTTTTGGGGCATACAATGGCTTTTTCTTGCAGGAGTTGTGCAGTGGGATTTCTCAAAGTTTTTTCATTATAGATAAAGTCGATGAGCTCTTGAATGCCACTCTTGCTATCTGATATCAAGTGTTGGGAGGGAATGGTAACCCATGCAGCATCTTCTGGATCTTCTTCATCTGGTTGTCCAAGTTTCCCGTCGCCTATATCTAACAGCCATGAAGAAAAGTCACGGATTTGGGTTCTCTGATCTTCGGAAAGGTTTGACTGAATAAGCCTCATGTTTTCTTTAAGCTTGTATACTTTAAAGTGTTTCCATAAATATGAAGAAGCTATTGAGAGTCCAATAATCTCTGATTTTGTTCCCTTTTTTTTAACTGGCAGCGTCTGCCTGAAGTCACCTCCCAACATTATTGACTTTCCACCAAATAGCTTTTCCGAGTTATTGAAGAGATCTTTAAGTGTTCTATCAAGGGCTTCAAAACAGTGGCGATTATTCATTGGCGCTTCATCCCATACAATCAAGTCAGTTTCATTAACCAACTTTGACAGGATTGTGTTTTTTTTAATTTGACACATTGACTCGTCTGTTAGCTCAAGTGGTATTTTGAACCTTGAGTGTGCTGTACGGCCAGATGGTAGTAGTAAAGAGGCAATCCCTGAAGATGCAACAGCTAGCACAATCTTTGCTTCTGATCGAAGTTTGTTGATAATTGTCTTCCATAGGAAAGTTTTCCCTGTTCCGCCGTGACCATAGACAAAAACCAACTTTTGTTCTTTATTGATGCATGCATTAATTATCAAGTTGTAGATATCTTGTTGTTCTGCATTTAGCTTAACAATTGAGACTGCAACTTCTTCCTTTAATTGATCACGGTTATAATTTTTTTTCTTCCATCAACAACCTGTTCTCCAAATCTTCAAGTAGATCTTTTGGAGGCAATGAAAATCCAAATTCTTTAATGGATCTTGAAGAATTGTTTAGTATCATTTCGATTTCATACAAAATATAACTTCTTAGGTCTTCATCGTTTATATGAAGGTTTGTTACACCACTTCTTTGTGAAGCTCTTGGTGAAATGTCATCTTTCATAGAATGCCAATGTCTTTCCCATAGCTGCAGAGGATTTGCAACTTCACAATGCATCAAAATGTTTGCAAACAGCGTGCGTAGCTCTTGTGATGATGCTGACATGGAAGCTTCTTGTAGAGCTGTGTCCCATTCATTGTCATCATCAAGCAAACCCATTGCTTCACATGCTGCACGGTATGTTGGGAAGACTTTGTTGTTCACAGTGCGGACCTCGACATATGACCTGCAACCTTTTTGGTGCCCAAGTAGCATCCGAAAGTAGAACAGTTCACCTGCGGCTGGATGCACATACACTAATCTGCCGATCGAGTACTTTGTCTTTATTACTCGACGCCTCCATATTTTCCGGTCTTCATACCAAACATATTCAGAAGGAAAGTCTAAATATGTTAGATGCCGACCATCTTCAAACAACGCATTGTATGTGAACCATTCTGTAAGAGTTGTTAGCTTTCTTCCATCGTCTGTGATGATATGCCCCAAAGGTTCTTTGTCACGGAACGTTATTTTTTGCATATCTTTAAGATGAACAGCTAGTATTTAGACTGCTGGTTCTCTATGATGTATAGGGAAATCGAGGATTCTCCAACATGATTCATGTGGACAAAGAAACCTTCCATCAATGAAGTTCTGAACTTCATCAATGCGTATTTGAGGAATAGATGACGACGACTCTGAATCACCAAGTGGTTTGATAATTCTTGCAGCAATTCTGTCAGTGCCTTTCGAAACATATTTGAAAAGGTACTTTATCAACATACTCCAGCCACAATATTCAACGTTGATGTGGGCATGAAACATGAGACAAAGCTGCCGATTGTATGGCACGACATTTGTGTTGTCTAACTTCAATTCACCTCTTGGTACATAACTTGATGTTCTTCTTCTTTTATAATGTATGTGCCCATTTTCATCAAAATAAGTATTGTCATTGTATCTTTTAGGATACTTCTTTGTGCACGTTCCCTGTTGCATACATGGGGCTTTAGTATTTGCATTTCCACACGGCCCATGCATCATCATATCTGCTACAACTCTATACGCTGCTGGATCGGTAGTCATGTCAGGGAGTTCTGCTGAGATGAACCTGTCCACTTCTTCAGGACTCTTTATTTTGCTATTTGCATCTAGCCATAAGAGAGTGTGACAGTGTGGGAGACCGCGTTTTTGAAATTCAATTGTGTAAAGAACTGCAGTTAAAAGTTTAAACATGTAAGAATGTTTGTTTATATATAATATAAAAAAGATGTAAGCATAACATTAAGGGATAATAACTATTAATTACCTCCAGTAGAGTGTCCAAAAATATATTGCTCTTTTAGAACTGTTAGAAAATCTTCTATCTTCTGTTGGAAAACACGAACCACAACATCAGCTCTGTCTGATGGTGTAAGGTGTGGATGACTTTTCATATGGTCTTTGATCTCTGGCCAATTGACATTGCAAGTGAATGTGATAAAATATTGTGGGTTTCCTAGAACTCGACAAATGGCGAGAGCATCAAGATAGTGGCTGTACATATATCTTGGTCCGCCAGTGAAACTTGAGGGGAGTATTATTTTTTGTCCTATATCAGCTCCAAAATGATCTCCTCTTGACATTGCGTCACAGATTCCAGTAAGACAATCACTTCTTAAGTTATTCTGCTTTGCTCGTATGAAGTCGAGTCGTGTTTGTTCAAGAGCACAGTATGCAGTGACAATATATTGTTGGAAGAGTCTGCCTGCTTTGAAAAGAATACCAAACTGGTTGTCGCGCTCGTGTAGCTGATACTTATAATACATATTCATAGACATCTTTTTCCTTTTGTTTTTTGCATTTACACCTTTTAATGTCATTTCAGTGTTGTAACCCGGTTGACCATATACAAAAAGAAGAGGAAATTGGAGAGACATGTATGAACTATGAAGCTTACTAATTCTTTGTGGCTGCCTGTCTTTATACTCTATGATGATGTCGTAATCTTTTTTGCTATTTGAATCAGGTTCAAACACTATTGCTCCAAGAGTGTTGGAAGTAGGCAACTGATATTCTCGACTTCCTACAACATTATAAAGCTGAATCTTGAATTCGGGTATGTTTGCTTCATTAAGTTTATCTCTTGCTGTTCTGAAGAGCTTGACCAATTCGTTGTGCTCATCCAATATTTGTATCAACTTCTGCACTATCTCTGACTGTAAGTTGGTATGCTCTGTACCTCCAAAAGCCTTCATTCTATTAGTAACTTCTTTATCTGTGTCATAAATATATAGTTGCATGAACTTTGGCTCATCTTTATTGGTAGGACATATCGTTCCTATCCAATGGTGTATCTGACCTGTGATTTTGAAAACATATGGCCCTTTTCCATTATTTATTGAATTATCGATTTGTGCACCAAAAGATGTCATACTAAACATCTGGTTGTATGCCCGAATGTTTGCCAAAAAATGTTTATCCTTGAATATTTGTTTCAAAACTTGTGGTGGTTCTAGCTCTTTTTCTAGATAGACTTGCCCTCCGCCGCAGCATTTGTTATATTTCACACTATTTTGATGACAAACTCTTTTTAGCCGTTCGCTATACCAAAAGGATGCATTGCAATATTCACATGTATAATTGCAACCACCCAAGTCAATGTACATATTCGAGACACCTACAATAATAAACTTAAACAATATTAAAAATGCATATGTGTTTACATATATTCTAATAAAATATGTGTTTTTTTTTTCCTTACCTTGGTCATTTAATGGTGTCGAGTCCTGTGTTATAATCTTAGTTGTACATTGTCTTTTTCCTACGTTTTGATAGCCTGTAAGCACAAAAAATGTATGCAAATGTTATGTTAAATATTTACAAACATTGATTTCATATTGTAGCCTGATACTTCTATCTAAGTGGAAAAAGAACTAAAGAAATAGATTGGATAATATTTTTATTAAGTTTAGATAGCATAAAATGATAATATTGTTACCTGGATTGCTCCTTTTGTGTTTTCTTGTACATGTGTTGCCACTCATCGATAGATTTTTCCCTTTGTCATTCAAACACTCTACAGGAATTGTGTTTGTAAAATAAATATATGTCTATCTAAATTGACATAATTTTTATAATTAACGTAATGTGTACTTACTTTCATCCACTGCATGCTCATAGTTGACATCTTTTGAAATAGGTAAATTTTCTTGCTGTTGCGACATATGGGATGTATGATTCTGCTGCAATACGTTTTTGCCTTTGTCAATTGATGACACAGAATCTGCCGTATCCATTGTATGATAACAGTTAATGTCTTCTGAATTGGTGCATGTATCATCAATCGTTGTGAAAGGTACATTTTTGCTTTTGTCGCTTAAACACCCTACAGGAATAGAACTGTAAAGTAAATATCTATGTATATAAATTAACATAATTAATTATTAAGAGAATGTGTACTTACTTTTTTTCGCATTGTCGTTGAATGTAGATGGACCTGCTGTATCCATTGTACGATAGCAGTTGATATCTTCTGAATTAAAAATCATACTATCATTATTTGATGATAAACAGCCAGGTAATATTTCTTCCTGCTGTTGACTCTCCATTGTATAACTGGTTTTCATTTCACGATGGCTTGTTTGCTCTTTAATTTTTTCTTTTTGGACATTTGCACCCACCTTATGTTGGAGTTGCATATGTGATATGCGATTGCTTTTGTCACTTAAACACCCTACAGGGGAATAGAAGTGTAAAGTATATGTCTATGTATATAAAGTAACATAATAATTAATTATTAAGAGAATGTGTACTTACTTTTTTTTGTATTCTGGTTGATTGTAGATGAAGCTGGCGTATCCATTCTACGATAACAGTTCATATCTTCTGAATTAAAGATTATATCATCATCATTTGATGATAAACAGCTAGGTAAAGTTTCTTTCTGCTGTGGACTCTCCATTGTATAACTGCTTTGCATTTCAGGTTCGCTTGTTTGGTCTTTAATTTTTTCTTTTCGCAGGTTTGCACCCACCTCATGTTGGAGTTGCATATGTGATATGCGATTGTGACATAACTTTTTGTGTCTTCTTATGCGTGTATCATCAATCATTGTAAAAGGTACATTTTTTCTTTTGTCAGTCAAACACCCTACAGGAATTTAGCTATAAATTAAACACATATGTCTATCTAAATTGCCATAATTTAACTTTTACAATGAATGTATACTAACCTTTTTCTGTATTGTTGTTCAATGTAGATGTAGCTTCCATATCCGTTGTACGTTGACAGTTGGCAACTTTTGAATTAAAGGTCATCTTATCATCATTTGATGATAAACAAATAGGTAACATTTCTTTTGGCACATTTGTGTTCGCCTCACGTTGAGGTTGCCGTAAGTTATTTGCATAAATATTAAAGGTTTTAGATGGGTCTAGGCTATTTATATAGTAATTAAGATTTTCTGATACTTTTTTATTTGCAATTCTTTTAGCCATATTTTTTTTTGTGCACAAAATATACTTAAGCACATAATGACAGTTAAAATATTAGCAAAATGAAATAAATAACTGTACATATGAACATATAAATTTTTAAAAAAAGTTAGAAACAAAAGATGATTCATTACCTTTCTTTGTTTTTCTTATTTCTTTCTTGGAGGTTACGTACTATCACTTATGAGACTCCTTTTTTTGTCTTCTTTAGTTCTTTATTGAAGATTGGATGATATGGAATATCAGATTGGATGCTATGGAATATCAGATTGAAGTTGGATGAAAGAGGAAAATGGTATTTCTGGAAAATGTATGTTTCTAGAGAAGTGTATGCAAGTTTGTGGATGTATAATATTATTTTTTTGTATGTATAGACAAATAGACACAGATATATTATATTTATTTAGAATGTACTAATCCATCTCTTAATTATATGTAACAGTACGTAAACAGTACAAATGAACAGTGCAAATGACTTTAACACTAAATTTCAGCCACACATTGGTCTGATAATGAGCCTCTAAATGACTTTCGGAGATATTTTTTCGGGGAACAGTATTCCCATCTTTAAATAGATTGGATAATTAAAATTAAAAGTTTTTTTGGAAAAGAAATCAAACTAAAGTTTAACCAATAACAAAAACGAGCAGGTTTGCTCACGCATTGCTACAGGCCAGCCGTATTTTTGTTTATTATAATTATGTTAACATTTTTTGCAGTAAGCAATTATTTTTTTATATATATTTGTATTTTAGAAGTATTATTGGTATAAATTGGTTTGTTAATTGTTAAAAGGTTTATAAATGTTTTTCTTTTGGGTTGTTTATTTTGGGCTATTAGTTTTTTTTTTTCTTTTTTTTTTTCTTTTTTTTTAGTATCTAGATATTTTTGTTAAGTTTAGCAACATTCCTATTGCCATTCAATGTATTCTTGCCATAGATGTTATGCAAAAAAGAACAGAAGATAGAACTTTAGTTTGTAGGTTTGCGGCAAAAAAGAACAGAAGATAGAACACAGATTGCCATATATTTCATTAAGAAGAGATGTGGCAAGATGGGTACAGTGGACAATATACAACCATAGACAACCATTAATTTGCTGCACCATTAGACCATTACGTATATTGTCCAGTGTACCCGTAAAAAATGTTCATCAAATGCACACGTAGTTGCGGGTAAAAATAGTAAACATGATATAGTGAATGCAATTTAAGCTAAAAAGTGAGCAAGAAGTGCTGCATTAAACTGGGGTACAAAGTAATTTAGGAATAAGTGAAAAAATATTTGAAGTAGTTGCTGCAAATTTTAGTGACATCAATAATAATGAGGTAAAACCATCAAAAAGTCACCCCCTCTTTTCTTTGTTGCTCCTGCCAGAGGATTAGCTGTTGCCGGTTCCCTATCACCATTTGCTAATCCAATAACTCATATTTCAAACACACCTACATTCAATATATACATTTTTATACAAAACTAAACATATTACTTACATATTGGGACAAATGGCCGCCCCTCCCCCTAATTCACGGTAATATTCATGATCTTCCTTTTTACCAACTTGCTACTAAACACAAATACATAAAACATGGCCATTAATTTTGGTGGCTTGACTAGCCACATTGTCCCCCTCCTAGCCCATCTATTCGGCCACCCTAAGACCAAGACCAAGACCTAATGTACCTATATATTTGACTAGCATAAGATATTTTGGACCAAAACCTAGACACTTTACTATATATATACATACTTACACACATTTGGTTACATACAAGAGAAGGAAACTATCACCACTCCCTCCCACTCATAAACCCACGACCACAAGGAGAAAAGAAGCAAGGAAAGGTTGTTTTGCTACTCTAGGTGCTTATTTGAGCTTGGTTGGATTACTAGTTAAGCTATTAAGGGTTAAAGCTTGATATATTTGGGGTAAACTTGAGTTTTCATCACCTCCTTTTCATAATCACTTCAAGTAAGTCACCAAGTTGATTTTATAACCTTACACTAATTATTTATAATTTATTTCATTCCCTAGTATGACTTTTGCATGGTTACATATGTGTTAAATCACTTTGGTACATGTTTGTAATTTTCTTAAACATATTAAGTGACAACTGGCTACTATGTTTAAACTCTCATTTTTATGAATACTTAAGCTACATGACACTCTTGGCAAGTATGTGATAGAGTTAAAGGGTTTTGTAGTGATTAAAAGTGGTTTGGTATAATTTTGGAAATGGAAAATACATTCTTGAAACACTTTTATACAAGGCTGTTTTATTTTGTAAAATCTAGAAAAATCAGTATGTTGGACGAATGATTTGAGTAAAAATAGAGAAAATACACTCTAGTACGAGAACATGGTCGTCTGAATGGGTTAAAACGGATATATAACGAAGAAACTACGCTATTTACAAGTTAGGTATCTAAAAATGAATTTTCTGAAAAACAGGATGCTATTAAGGGTTTTTCAAAGGGTGAAATGGACATTAGAAGCTAGATAGATATTCTGAGGCACTAAAAATATGTAAGTACCCTTAAATACGAACCCGGGGATATAAAGAACTTAAGAAATGGAGCTAAAACGACCAATATACGTTGATTTGAAATATGACGAAATCTGACAAAAACCAACAGCTCAAACTGTTAGAAATTTCGTAAGTGTCGAAACTGTTTTCCCATGTGACCATGTCTAAACCTGTTTTTCTCATAGATAGGGTCCGTTATGGAAAAATAACACTAGTAAGTATAATAAAGTTCACATGGCCTAGATTCTAAAAAGTCCAACCGTTCGTCAAATGGATTTATAACGAGTAACTTATGAGTTATGACCTCTCAAACTTCCCCGAAAACTGTCCAGAAACTATAAAAACAGCCTGACCACCTAACTTTATGGCCATATAAATGTGGGATCGGGATCCGAATGGGCTAAAATTCAGTGTTAGCTTTTGTAGACCTTGCTACGTACTTCCTAAATCTACTGAGTTGGGTCAATAACACTTAGTAAACACTGTTTGACGACTAGCTTTACTGGGCCACTTAGTCATTTCCAGGAATCCAACAAAGAGTTTATTATTGATGTAAAAATTTATTTTTCTCAAAGATCACTTAGAAGACTATCGTAGAATGTTGTTAAAGCGTAACGGTGATTTTTCTAAAATACTTATTAATAAGATGACCAAACCTAAAGTTTCGAGACAAATTAATTAATCATTGTATATAATGTATTTTATAATTTAACGAGTTGTCATGACTATATTTTGACGTTAAACTTCACAAAAAAATATGTATAAGTGATACAATAGCATATGGACTTGCATGCACGACCCCATTTTCGAACCTAAGACATGGTACTTATTTAGGTTGCGGTTAGAGTTACCGAACCACTATTCACAACTTACCAAATTACTAATCAAGATTTGATAACTAAGGTGAGTTTCATAGCCCCGGTTTTTACATTGTTTGTATCTTATTTTAAAACCCTCGGGGTGGGAATACATTGCTTATTTTTCGGACACAAGTATTAAAACTGTTACATTGCCTAAGTTACCGTTATGCCATTAAAGTCCCCTTGAATCATGAACCGTTAATTACTTGTAAGCGCGGATGCTATGAATAGATCTATTTGGGTTAACACCCCCGTCCGAGTTGGTCGCGCCAACCTGTCAAACGGACGCATATCATTCGGATTATTTCCAATTGTCTGGCAAACACTTAGTTGGGGCATTGATTATTATTATGCTTGATTGCATATCATTTTGTTGAGATTCGGGGTCATGAGCTTAGGGCACTGTATATTATTTATTTTTTTTGGCTATGACGTTATATTTGTTGTGATTGTCATGCTTGTGAAATCTTGTGGTCCGCACCTTACTTATTTACTTAAACCTATGAACTCACCAACAATTATGTTGACTTTTTAGCGTGTATTCTCAAGTAACTAGACAATAATAATCACTTATGTGTGGAGCATACTAGAGTCACGTTTTGGAACGCACATCATGATGAAGATTTCCTTGCATTACTTAGCATTTGGTTATGTATTAAAATCTTACATTTGATGGTGAACTCTGATATTAATACTTTTGTAAAACGTTTATGTTTAAATCAAACGCTTGTTTTAAACGACTCACTTAGAGGTCATTCTTTATTTCCTTGTACTTTGTTATCCAAGAACATCACGCCCTCGGAATTTCATTCCGATGCAAACCAAATTTGGGGGTGTGACACTAGCTATAACCGATCGAGTACATTGCCCGTAAGTGTTAATCTATAGGTTAGTTCGGCATTATAAATTTAAGACTAGATAATAACACATTAGTATGCAAATAGGTGTGCCAGCAGATCGGGTCCATGCATCATATAGGCTACAAACATTTGAGGGATGTCTACTCTTCTAAGATTAACCCAGATCCTAAGAGATAGTTTTGGGAGAAGTGTGAGTGTCCAACAACGTTGATTCCACCTTATATTCCTGCATAAATAAGTAGAGCATGCCAAAAAAAATATATATATATGTAGGAGAAGTTGCTGAGATGGTAAGAGGGGGTAAGCTGAGTAGGAAAGAAAAAATTATGACTTTTCTTAAATGTAGTTAAAAGGGTCATAACAAAAGAAGTTGCATGGACAAAAGAATGATGTTGTACAGGCTAGTGGTGCAGAATCTGCAAGTAGATCAAAATCTCCAATTCAGACCTAAACTTCACCAACTCAAAGCCAAAGGCAAGCATCTGCAAGTCAAACCATCCCATCTACAAGGCAATCCAACCCATTTGCAAGACAAACAAACCCATCTGCAAGACAATCCAACCCATATGCAAGTCAATCCAACCCATCAACAAGTCAAACCAACCCATTTACAATTCCAAGTCAAACCAACAGATCAAAAAAGACAGCAAACAAGCTCACACCAACAAAGTAGTCTTCTTTATTTAAGTTTTATTTGATTGGTCTTTTGTTTGAGAAACAATTTCTCATTTGGTCTTTTGTTTATGACTCTTGTTATGTATTAATACTTTGGGTTAATGGAATCTAATAGCAATAAACTTTCTCAAATATTCACTTATCAGTAATGTACCCAATAAAATACCACAATACCCATCCAATAAATCGTAATAGATTTTGCCTTAACATGTTTGTAAACCTAAAAATTATTCGACATGGTATCGTTCCATTCGTGGACGAGTTATGGCGAATTACGTTTTATAATATAAAACATATAAGATTTATCATTTAATGGGATATAGGGAAAAATACCGACGACTACCAACATACTTAGTTTTTTTTGGTGTGTTCGGTTTGTGTGATCTACGTAGTTTGACCCCGTCGTGTCGTCTTAAGTTTTGTCTCGTTTCTTGTCGATTTTGTTTGTTTACTCTTCTTTGGCGTGCGTACTTATGAGTCGTGTCTTCCTTCCATCACACGAATGATGATACCCAACTTATACTAAAGGCTAAAAGTAGATTATTTTTGAAAATGGAATCGGATTATTTTGGGAATGGAAATGATTAATTTTGGAAATGGAAATAGTTAACTTTTGGAGACTTTTACGCTTTTAGTTACCGTGTGGAATATATTTTGAGACCAGTTTTATATTATTAGGTTGTTCCGAGTCTATTTTGCCGTGTGTCATAGTTGTTGTTGTACTTGTACCTTCGTGTACCGTTGTGCCTATCTCCTGGATACCGTTGTGATTAGCTCTAGATGCCAGTTGTGTCAGTTTGTGATCTTTGCATTGCTATGGCTAAGGTGAGTTCATGGCCCCTACTTTTACTGGTTTTATAACTATTTTGGGAGAGAATACATGCTCATTTTCAACTAAACTCAAAGATTGTTTATTTGGATACGCGAATTGTTTACTCAAGATTTGACTGTTTGGCTGAAATATTATGATCTGGTTATTTAAATGCGTTATATGTTTAACTGTTTATTGATTGGACCTGAAATTGTTTTTGTGGTTATGAAACTGTTACGCGAGGTGGCTAAGATTATTATTGCATGTCTGCAATTGTGCGGAGTTATTATTGCATGTCAGCAATTGTGCGGAGTTATTATTGCCTGTCTGCAATTGTGCGGAGTTATTGTTATATGTCTGCAATTGTGTAGAGTTATTGTTATGCGTGCTACAATAGTGTAGGGATTTTACTATATGGTGCACCTATAGCGGATTATTGTTATGATATGAGACCCTCCTTGAGTGCGGCTCATGTGTTATGAGACACTCCTTGAGGGCGGCTCATGTGTTGGGTTCATGACTTAGCCAGCGTAACAGTTAGATTTGCATGACACTATATGAGTGTAGTATCTGTATGATTGATTATGGTTCAAGATATTTGATTTTGATATTATTTGCGGATTTGGTTTTGGAACTGTGATTTAGGTAGTGTGAGCCTACGTTGAATTTGACTTGTTTGTGAATGATGATTTGAACTCGAAAACCTTATGGTTCAACCATACTATTTTAAACTAAAACCTATGAACTCACCAACCTCGTGTTGACACTTTTAGCATGTATTTTCAGGTTAAGGCGATAGCTTATTTTTGGAGGCGCTTGGCAAGGGGCACGGTCATAGATGACTCTGATATATATGTTGGGACCGCTTTACTTATTTTATGGGCCTATTTCCGCACTACTTTTGAATAATGTAAATTAAACATTTTTTCGTTAATGAATTTTTATTCTAAATGATTGAGGTAAAAACCGTTCTTTGTACTTGTGTTGTGATACCAATTGAGTAGCACCCCAGTGACATATATGCTTCCACTGCGACCCGATTTTAAGGGGTGTTACAGATTGGTATCAGAGCCTAGGTTATAGAGAACTGGGTATATTTTCTAAAACCTGGACTATAACCACTTTTATGAAAACATAACCCTATGACCGCCACGTGCCTGCCTGCCAAGCTGATGCCTCGCGTATGATTTTGTTTGAGGATATGATTGATGAGACGAGTAATGATATATTAGATGAGATGTTCATGATATATTTGACGAGTTGTTTGATGAGATGCTTGATTATATATTTGTTGAGATGTGTGCCTGACTATTGGATATT
Organism: Artemisia tridentata subsp. tridentata; assembly: GCA_021014915.2. Taxonomy (NCBI): domain Eukaryota; kingdom Viridiplantae; phylum Streptophyta; class Magnoliopsida; order Asterales; family Asteraceae; genus Artemisia; species Artemisia tridentata. The sequence continues at coordinate 125,954,630 of CP139505.1, read as the reverse complement.
TTATATCCGCCTATTTTAGCTGTTCACTATAAGCATTTCCATATGCTTATGCACGCACCGTACCTGTCATAGAGTTACGCTATTTCCTTGCGTAATCTCATTATTTGATTCCGAGTTTGTACACTCGTCATGGTTTTTCGGAATGATTTTGGATGTAAGGGACATATTGCTAGTATAACTAGGTTGAGTATTTAAAAATTCATTGAACCTCGGGTGAATATAGACTGATCACCTATATTCAACCAGGGACAGTGGGACATGGCCTGATCACCTATGTCTCACTCAGAGGTTAATTTTGCGATACTGGGAGTAGTTATAATGGAATTATGTTCAGTTTGGTTTTGATTTTGGAAATGGTAAAGTTTTGCGTGTGTACACGGGCATTGGATATTACTTCCGCACACACGACACACTGGCATCACAACACTGCATGAACCGAAATACCCCTGGCACCGCTATACGTCTCCCTTATATGGAATTCTTGTTTGTCGCCGTCTAGCCGTAGTTTGCATCGGGTCGGGTTAGATTTTGGGTATGTTTGGATGCGATTTTGGCTACGTTTGTAATCCCTTAAGAGCGTAATAAGCCCGTCTGAGCTTATTTGTAATCCCTTAAGAGCGTAATAAACCCGTCTGAGCTTATTAAAGTGTTTGGATTTGATTTTGGGTATGTTTGGATGCGATTTTGGCTACGTTTAGATTTGATTTCAGCTACATTTGGATTTGATTTTGGCTACGTTTAGATTCGATTTCAGCTACGTTTGGATTTGATTTTGGCTATGTTTGGATTTGATTTTGGCTACATTTGGATTTGATATTGGCTATGTTTGGATTGGTTTTGATTCTGATTGAATTTGGATTGTTTGATTTTATGATTTTGGACATCATCCTGGATTTGGATTTGATAGTCAACCTCGCTTCGTTGGTGATCTTGTTACAGTCACCCTTACCCTAAGCCATATGCTCAATCGATGATGTTCATTTTCCCGATCGATGTTGTTCAATCAATGTTGTTGAAGCGACGATGTTTAATCGAGGATGTACTCCCTGCCTTTACCCCAACTACCATACTGAGTTAACCGACTGATTGCTAGTAGCAATCAACGTCCTCTTACAGAGTCGTACTCTGAACTTGCTAAACTCCCTGTTCATTAGAGATTCCGTGCCCAACAGAAATCTTAGGACCTTAAGGAGTAACCTGAACCGCGTTATCAATCACTCCCAAGAGCCATGAGAACAGTTCTGGATATGAGTACTGTGTATCATTCCCAGACTGATGGCCGGAGTGGAGGAATCATTCAAGTGTTAGAGGATATATTGTATGACTATGAAATCGAGTTTGGCAATGGTTAAGATAGACACCTCTCGTTGGCCAAATTCACTTATGACAATACCTATCACTTCAGTATTTCAACGGCACCGTATGAGGCACCTTATGGTCGCAAGTGCCGATCGCCGACTTGTTGGGTAGAAGTTGGGGATACCCAACTTACTGACCCTGAACTTGTTCATGAGACTACCGAGAAGATCGTTCAGATCAAAACCGAGTTGCAAGCTGCTCACGGATCGTTAGAAGAGTTATGATGACAAATGACGTAAACATCTTGAATTCCCAGTTAAAGCCTAGATTATGCTTAAAGATTCACCATGAGAAGGTGTGATACGTTTAGTAAACGTGGAAAGCTTAATCCTCGCTATATTGATCCATTGAAATCCTTGCTAGAGTTGGACCGGTAGCTCACAGACTCGAGCTACCGTCAGGGCTCAACAGTGTTCGCAACGTTTTTATGTGCAATGTGAAGAAATGACTTGCCGATGAGGCAGTTGCTATCCCTCCGAGAGAGATCCAGATTGATGAATGTTTAAACCTTTTTGAGAAACCTATCGAAATCATGGACCGTGAAGTCAGACGACTTTAGTAAAGTCGTACTCCTATTCTCAAAGATCGGTGAATACTAAGAGATGTCCTGAGTTCCCGTGGGAACGTATGGATGAGATCAAGCGTAAGTATTCTTATCTCTTTTCAACCGTAACGAGTAACTTGAATTGAATCGCGAGGTTGCAATTCCGTTTAAGGAGGTGAGACTGTAATACCCTGTAATTTTCCAGACGTATTTTTATACGAGATTATCCCTATTTTTCATTTATGGACCTTTCCAAGCTTGTTTGACTCTAAAACGTGAAGTTTTCTCGCGAAACGTGGAATTTGCACACAACACGTATTAGCACAACCAACGATTTGATTTGATTATTTTATTATTTATGAGAAACGATGCGTATGAATAGTCATTTTTATTGGAAATATTATTCTGAGCATGATGACGTAATTCACGTGTCTTGAATCAACCATTTACTAGCCTAAATGAGCCCCGAGCCTCATTTCTTGAAAGATAGCCTAAATTACAAATATGGTCCCTGTAGTTAATATTACCCCGCCACCCCTGTACTTTGACAGTTATAGTTCTGGCCCCTGCGTGTTTATAAAGGAACCCATTTAGGGTTTCCTCTCATATACATCACACACTCACTCTCCCTCTAGGGTTTCCAGCCGTCTCATCTCCGGCCACCCATTTTAACATCACCACCACCACTCCCAATGTTAAAATAGCACTAAACCCACCCTTATTTCACCCTTTGGAAGCTAGATCTGAGGGGCACGCGCATTAAACCATCACCTCCACTCGCCACCACCTCTCCACTCGCCGCCACCTCCTCTTTTTGTATCTTTCTTGGTAAGCACGAGCTCCGGGTAGACATGGTGGTAAGACCACCGGTTCACGACCCTATGCGAACCAGTGTGGCTAGATCTAGGGTTTCGGGTTGGGTTTGGTTTAAATCGAGTGAGTAACGACTTAACAAGATACAAATGGTTAAGAAATGAGTGGGTATCATCTTTTGTGTCACGGGTTTTAGCTTATTTTGTGTTCGAGTCGTATACTGAGAGGTAAGCTCGGATACGAGCTTATTCCAAGCTTATTTTGTTGCTTAGTTTTGTTAGTGTAGCATATTCATAACACATAAACACACATATGGAGTGGATTTGGCTGTGGGTTTTTAGAGAGAGAGAGATATGAGAGGAGGAAACTTCTAGTGAGAGAAAATGTGCATATATTAGCTTGAAAGTGTGAGAAGTTCCAACCCTCTCCCTAGGTGGAGAGGGGTATTTATAGTTACAAATATTGGTGCCCCGTGTGGGCTGTGGAGCGAGCTGACAGTGGGTAAAGACCCGACCCACTCCACAAATACTAAGATAACTAAAATATTACTAATAGTACTAATATTCCTACGAGCTATTAAATGCTAATGAGTACTCGGGGTGACCGAGTCTTCAGATGAATATTTATATTCCTAACAATCTCCCCCTAAGGGAGGTCACCCCGGAAATAATATTATGAATTCTAGCATTCTATCTTCTGAACTTGACTTCATAGCTCGTAGTCTTTGATTCTTCAAATTCATTAGTCTTTGTACATTTAGCAGTGAACCTTTGATGACCGTTCTTCTGTCTTGGATGATCTTTGGTGATTCTTTGATGTCTTCATCCAACGTATGTCTCCAAGTCATCTTGTAGCAGTATGTCTCCATGTGATATTGTGGCCTTTGGATCTACATGCTCACACTATTCTGTGTCATGATTTTCAGCATCAGAGTTTGCGGAAGCAATGTTGAAGGTCTTTCAGTTTATCATGACTTCTTTGAATACGATGATGGTGAAGTGTGAGCATGGGGTGATAGACCGGCATCTTTTCTGCAATCAGCTGCAACCGCCAGGTATTCCTGCATACGACAGTTAGCAATAAAACGTCCGGTACTTATAGGTTCGGACTTCGAGATTGTTAACAGCATAGTATGAAAACTCTCTCTAATCCTTACCAAGGCCGTTTCTGAATCGAAAACCCACAGAGGGCTTACAAGATCTACCGTAGTAAATCAACGATTAGGTGAGTCACTGGAGTTCACTCCACGACTGTAGACCGTTTGAAACCGCCTCGACCACTAAGCGTAATCCACAAGGAATTACCGAAGTGACCTGCTTTCAGGGCTGTTTGATGTTGACCCTGGCAGGAATTTCCATTCAATCACTGAGAATTACATTTGTAGATTCCCTCATAAATGTTCTGGCAGATTGCTAAGATCTGCGTAGGACTCATAAGTTTACAACTGGTGTCCTTAATGTTAAACACCCAGTGTAGAAATAACACGTGTTCCTATGAGATCTTAAGATGCATCTCGTGGCTCTAGACTCGATAAGTGCATTTTGGTAGTCGGAGACTGGAGCGGTGTCTCCTATTTCAATATCAACATAGCTCGTAATGAGCGGTCGATAGATTATGCAGGGTTCCCCGTGAGAATGAAACAAGTCCTTTTAAGAGAACTTGAGTGGCTTAGAAGGTTTAGTGCAGTGCGTCACTGGGTCCATGACGTCTTGTCTTCAATACCGGTGTTACCTTAGTAACAACCAGTAGCATATAAATTGAACCCGGTTTCTGCCCTAAGGTTGAATAATTGGAGGGCTATTTCTTTTCACCCTTTCTCATTTCATTTCTTTTTAATTCTTCTACTCCTTCTTTCTCCTTTCTCATATTACTCCTTTTTTTCATGATCATACCTAAGGACTTTCTAATACTAACTATTCGGTATTGTCCCTGGGTAGATCCCTCCGGCTCTGGCGGATCATAGGACGGTTTTCCTAACCTTAGCCACCTTATAACTTCATGACTATCCTATGTTGCCATTTACCAAATCTTTGAAAAATCTCTCAATGTGTTCATGATTATGAAACACATTTTGCTAACACTTTGAGAGTTTTATATTTTTCAAATGCTCCCCCTTAACATGTGCTCATATGTTTTAATTTAAAATTTGCACATGTTGGGTAGAGCTTGCACTTTTTTGAATTGATCCACTTTCATTGAACATGACCGATTCGAGACACGCTTACATCACTAGTTAGACTAGCTTGAAATTATTACTCGGCCTGGTCAAATTCACAGAAAGTTTCTTGAAATGGTACACTCTACTCAGACACATCCTTTTCGAGACACGCTTACATCACTGGTTAGACCAGCTTGAAATTATTACCCGGCCAGAATATGTCCTTTCGATTAATGACAGTTTTTGTTTCGTCAATTCATTCGTGAAGTCTGAGTCGTGCTCACATGAGATGCCACATCCATTTTCATCCATTCGCTCCCCCTCAATATGTGCATCGATATACGAAAGAGTTTAGCACATATGGGAGAGCCTACACTTGAGTCCAAAACATCACATTTTTATCAGATTTCATATTTAAATCACATTCTCTCCCCCGATCAAAAATTTCAAACCATTTGAGATTTGTGATCCCAATTGATTTAAATATGTTTAGAAAATTTGGGAGAAAATGTGGTCAGGTTTTAATATATATTCTGATTATGAAGCATACTATGCTCCCCCTTAAACCACGAGAGAGTGTCACTGCTGATGTTGCACAGTGCTTAAAAACGGTGTCAGAAATTTTGAACAAATACTCTCCCCCTAAATTAATGACCCGTATTCTATTTAAAGAGCTGTGGTCATTCAATTGAGCATCAAGTATTTTTGAAAATTTAAGTCCAGTTACCACCTTGTGAAACACCAAAACTTTCCTGAAGAATCATAGAAGATAAAGAGTTTGTAGTTGTCACAACCCGTAATTTCAGGCCATTTTTCCGAACCTTGACAATTTACTATTCATGAGTTACTATTCACCAATCACTATTCACTTTTTACTATTCATCGTTTTCGAGGTCAGTTTGAGATTTTGAGAAGCGTTCAAAAATTTTACTATTCACGTGACACTATTCATTCCCGGAGAAAATTTCCGTTCATGATCAGCATTCATTATTTCGTAAACCTAGTTTACGAGTGTTCAAAAATTCACGTAACCAGAGCGGTTTAGCCGTGAATTCATGCATTGTCCAGTTAGGACACATTATACAGACTAGAGTAGTCTGCATATCATCAGTACATTAGTTCATGCACGGACATGCATCATTTTAATTTACGTATGTTTAATTATTTTAATTAACGATACCACTCCGTCATTACTACTGATATTATACCCAATACTCCCGACAATGATCCTAATATATTTTCATACTAGCTATAATAATATAAAGATTTATATTATTACTTTACCCGGTGTTTTCAAATCAATCGCTATATTTTCGTTAGGAGCTTATAACTCCGTCAGTTTACGAAAATTTAACCCGATAATTATTCTGACACCCGATTCTTGTCAGGAATATATTTCTACAATTTATACAACTTTGTCGTGATTATATTCAACGTCGTCACATTTTAATTGGTACCGTTAAACTTTATTTCTAGCAAACTCGGTACCCGGTATCCCCTAAAACTAATAATATCCTACAAACTATCACCAACTAAAGCATTTCATCCATATTTTCAACCAAAAGGACGCCTCCTTTTCCATATTTCTCTAAAAGTCTTACAAACCATGCCTCATTTATGGCTTATGTCTTGTTGTCTTTCCAATTAATTTCTATAACACTTAAACTAGCTTCATTTTACAAGAGAAATAGATCAAACATCCTCTCCTTTCACCTCCATTCTCACGGCAGCCCAAGAACAAGAAGAAGATCCCATAATTTTTCAAGAAACAAGTGTTTATCTAGTCCATTATATGATCCTTGTTAGGGTTTTGAGATAAAAACCCCAAGGTTTTCATCCATTTCTCTTTAATCTCATCCTACATTGTAAGTAACCTCAAGAACACTTATTTTTCATATTTTACTTTCATTTGATCTATGTGATCATGTATTTTCAAGTGGTTTTAGTTAAAAATGCAAGATACATATGTTTTAGATACCACTTTGTTTATAAACTATCACAAACACTAGATCTATACATTTTATTAACATCCTCATGAGATCCACCAAGGTTGGTGATGTTTAGGACCCCATGACACCCTAAGAAGGTGTATGGTAGGATTTGCGAACTTGTGGAGTTGATATGAAGTGGTTTGATCAAGTATTGGACTAGAAAAATGTGTTGTTAACATGTAAATATAGCTACTGTCCTTAAAATGAAAGTCTGGAATTTTCAGTAACTGTTGGGTCATTTTGGCCTTCATATTTAGAAAGTACTCTCAAAAACGAAACCGTGGGCGCTTGAATCACTAAAAAAACCGACTTATAACGAAGGAGATATGAATTTTTGAAAATAGGTGACGAAAACTATTTTTCAGAAAAATAGCTTGCTGTCCTCCGAATTTCAAAGGACAAAACGAGTCGTTTAAACGCGATCTAGGAGAGCCGAGCTACTAAAAACATATTAGTTTAGGTTTTGACGATTCCGTGGATATAAATAACGTAGACAACGAGCTTATAACGAACAAGATACACGCGTTTTAAACCCGCCGATACATGTACACTATTACCAGCACTAAAAATGGGAAAATATTCTTAGTGTAAACTGTATTTTCAAGTGATCATGTCGAGAGCCGTTTTACTCATTGATCGAGTCAGTTTTGGAAAATTTTCATCAAGAACTAAAATCAAGTACACCCAGCCTAGTTTTCAAATTGACCAGCCGTTTGTTAAACGGACATATAACGAGTAAGTTATGACCTTTCCAAGTTACCCGAAAACTGCCCAGAAATGGCAGAATTGGCCCGACTAGCTAACATAACGACTAAATATCTTTATGATCGAGACCTTTCGGGACAAAAAGTCAGTTCTAAGAGTTTTAGATATTGTTACAAGCTTTCCAAAACCATTGAGTTTGAGTCCTAACACCTGACGTACACTGTTTTACGACTAGCTTTGCTAGGCTACTTAGTCATTTTTACAACTTTGAGAAAAACACTAAATTGCGACGAAAACATGATATTAACCAATAAAACACCAAACAAGGATCGTGGAGTACCGTTTCAACATATTTACACGAAAAGTAGTTTTTAACTTAACGAGACGTCAAAAATGTATTTTTCGACGATAAACGTTATTTTCCAAAATCATCGAGTGGTATCGATAACATACGTATTTGCATGTGTAGCATCATTTCATTTGCTTACATTAGATCATATCATCCATAATAGGTCGCGGTTAGAGACCGAGCCTCATTTCAGCGTATTCATTATTATCATTGTAGCTATCGCATCAGGTGAGTTCATGGCCCCTACTTTTACTTGTTTTATAACTGTTTTGGGGGAGAATACATGCTCGTTGTTTTTCACTAAACTCAATGCTTTACAAACGTTTTCATGCTATAAACTACTGCCTTACATGAATTTGGATATATATGTGTGATGATGCAATTATAAGTTGTGACATGCTTGATTGTGAGTACATGACTGTGCCACTGTTAACTCTCTGTTGAGAGCCCACAGGTTATAGGTTCAGTTGGTGTAACTGTTAACTCTCTGTTGAGAGCCCACAGGTTATAGGTTCAGTAGGTGAACCCACATGTTGATAGATCTATCGGGGTAGCTCCCCACGTGGTTTGGTTATGAAATTGAGGAACACTATAGGTTCAGTTGGCGCGACACTATATGAGCATGGTAACTGTACGATCTATTTTGGGTTGAAATGTTTTGAATTATGATATTGTTTATAAATTGGTTTGTGACTGTGAATAGGCAGTGTAAGCCTATGTTGAACTTAACTTGTTGTGAATGATGTTTGAACTCGGAAACCTTTTGGTTCAACCATATTGTTTTAAAACTAAAACCTATGAACTCACCAACCTCGTGTTGACACTTTTAGCATGTATTTTCAGGTATAAGCAATAGCACACTACTGGAGGCTTTTGGCAGGGCAGGGCATGGTCATGGAAGACTCTGCTAAACAATTGGGACCATTTTACTTATTTTAAAGGGCCTATTTCCGCACTACTTTTAACAATGTAAATTCAACTCTTTTGTTAAACAATTTTATTCTAAATGGTTAAGATGAAAACCGTTCTTTGCACTTGTGTTGTAATACCAATTGAGTTACACCCCAGCGACATGTATGCTTCCGCTAGACCCGATTTTGGGGGTGTGAAAGTGGTGTAAAGAAGACTTCTCTTCTTATACAAGAAATGATGCACTGAATCGTACATCAGATCGAAGAAAAATGGATATAAAGTAATCCATGCCCAGGTGAACATCACCCAGTTGGAGGAACAACTGTCTTTTTGGCGACATGCTTTCCCCATAGTAGAGCACGGGTTGCAGTCTGAAGTAACTGCAAGCCGATTAGACATGTTTTAACCAGTTAATATAACTTCTGCTCGAGCTTCATTTAAAGTCCCGTGTCATTATTGAATGACATTTCTAGGGCCATAAATGTTATCGATAAACAGAAGACATGCCTAGAAGAACTATTTTTGGTAATTTTTGTTTTTCTGATTTTTTAGGGTTTTTATAGGTTTTATATTTTTCTATTTTCTTTTTGATTTTAAGATATATACAAGTATATACAAGGATATGTGAAGTAAATCCTTTACTCCTCGTTTTCTTCTTGAAGACCCTTAAGTGTTTCTGGAGTCAAACTCTTCATGCCAAGACGCGGGAGAATAAATTGAAACCGTTCTCTCGGAAGTGCCTTAGTGAAGATATCTGCTATTTGAAACTCCATCCTCACGAAGTAGAGTTCAACGATCCCTTTCACAACCTGTTCCCTTATGAAGTGATTCCTGATGTCGATGTGCTTTGAACGGGAATGTTGGACATTGTTGCAGCAAAGAGCGATAGCACTTTTGTTATCACAATACAGAGGAATCTTGTTATATGCAAATCCATAGTCTGATAGTTGTGATCGCATCCAAAGAATTTGAGCACAACACGCGAACATGACAATGTATTCAGCCTCTGTGGAAGATATTGAAGTACTCATTTGCTTTTTAGAAGACCAGCTGACCAACTTTTCCCCAAGAAACTGAGCACCTCCCGATGTGCTTCGATGAGTATCTTGACACCCCGCATGATCCGCATCTGCATAAGCTGTGAGTTCCATTGCGGTGTCCTTAGGATACCAGAGACCCATGTGAACAGTGCCTTGAAGATATCTGAAGACCCGTTTTACCGCTTCCAGATGCTTCTTGGTGGGCTTGGACTGATACCGAGCACACATACATACAGCGAACAAGAGATCTGGCCGGCTGGCGGTAAGGTACATTAAGGATCCAATCATGCTTCTAAACTTAGTTTGATCAACCGGGATCCCAGAGAGGTCTTCATCCAACTTAGATCTCTCAACCATAGGAGTGTCAACAGCATCACTTGATTCAAATCCAAATTTCTTCAATATTTCATTTGCATATTTGGATTGATTAATAAAGATGCCTCCGGGACTTTGAGATATTTGCAAACCCAAGAAGAACGAAATTTGTCCCATCATAGACATTTGAAACTTAGAACTCATCTCATTAGAAAACCTATCACATTCCCTAGGATCAGAAGAGGCAAAGATGATGTCATCTACATAAATCTGAACAAGAAGCAGATGTTTGCCCGATTTCCTAGTGAATAGTATAGGATCAACAACACCTTTGGAAAAACCATTACCCAGAAGAAACTTTGATAAAGTATCATACCACGCCCTGGGTGCTTGCTTTAGCCCATATAGAGCCTTCTTCAAACGGTAGACGTGAGTAGGATGATCAGGATCCATAAAACCTTCTGGTTGACTGAAATAGACTTCTTCCTTCAGATCACCGTTTAGAAATGCTGTCTTTACATCCATTTGGTAGACAATCATATTCTGACTGGCAGCATTAGCTAGAAAGATTCTGATGGCTTCAATTCTAGCAACCGGAGCAAATGATTCTTCAAAGTCTATGCCCTCTTCTTGTCGATACCCCTTTGCAACAAGCCGTGCCTTATTCTTTAAAACATCACCGTGCTCATCGAGTTTCACTTTAAAGATCCACTTTAGAGCGATAACCATTGCACACTCTGGAGGAGGCACTAATTCCCAAACTTCAAGTCGATCAAACTCATGAATTTCATCTTGCATAGCAGTAAACCAACTATCTTTAGACATGGCTTCTTTGACGTCTTTTGGCTCGACTTTAGAGAGTACGGAATTGAAGAAGCACCACAGTGCATCGGTGGCAAGTTGCTTTCAAGTGGATACCGGACGAGAAGGATTACCAATGATGTTGTCAATTGGATGATCATTGGTCCATTTTCTGAGATGATCATGTGGTTGAGGGTTTTGAACTGATGTTGCTGTGTTGTGATCTCCTGAAGATGTATCAGTGGAAGACTCAGGAGCAAATACATTTTCAAATGGAACATCATCAACAGGAGCAAAAGGATTCACGTCAACAGAATTGTCTTCAGCAGAACCTTGCTGTACCGAAGAAGACTGAATATTTGATGATGAGGACGATTGACTGGCAGAAGGTGCATCTTGACTAATTGAGACAGACACAGATTGACCTTCTGAGTTAGGTGGAACTTGAGCATCAGCAACTGGAGGTACTGGTGGAGCTTCCGTTGTAGCATTACCCGTTGGTGGCTCAAAGTATTCGTCAAACATCGAATCAAATAACTTCTTCAACTCATCACTGGTGGGAGGTACATAAGGAACTGCAGGCGTGGGATTCTGTACAAGACCTGAACTAATTGGTCCAGGTGTTAATAGATTAGGTGTGGGTCCAGAACTGGTTTGTCCAGGAGCCGTTTGCTCAGTCAGCTCATCAAATGTCACGTGAATAGTTTCCATGATTTGTCAGGTTCTTTTTTTGTAGATTCTATATCCCTTGCGATCTGGTGCATACCCAACGAAGAAACCTACGTCTGCTTTAGCCTTTAGCTTTCCCAAGTCTTGACCGTCATTTTTCAGATAGCACAAAGCACCGAACATTCGAAGAAAGGAAAGATCTGGTTTCTTGCTATGTATCAGCTCGTAGGGAGTTTTGTTGTGAAGAGTGTGTATCAAGGAACGGTTTTGGGTGTAACACGCAGTAGCAATTGCTTCTGTCCAAAGAAACATTGGGGCCTTAGAATATATTAGCATAGTTCTTGCAGCTTCCACAAGAGTACAATTTCGTCTTTCAACAACACCATTTTGCTGAGGAGTGCGTGCAACACTTTTCTGATGAGTTATGCCAATACTTTCATAAAATTGACTGAGTTGTTGGTTAACAAACTCAGTTCCATTGTCCGTCCGGATGATTCTGACAGTTTTGTTCAGCCTTACTTGTAACTGCTTGATTAGTTTGATGATAACCTCTGGAGTTTCATCCTTGGTTCTCAAAAACTTTACCCATGTAAACCGAGAGTAGTCGTCGACCACCACAAGAACATATTTCTTTCCATTGATACTTTGCACTCTCATTGGTCCGCACAGATCCATGTGAAGGGTGTGAAGAACTTCCATGATGGTATTGATGGTTTTGGGTTTGTGAGTATGTTTCTTGCTTTTGCCCAATTGACATGCAGAACAAAGATGATATTTCTCAAACTTTACTCTGGGCATGCCTCGTACAATATCCTTGCGAGACAAGTCATTTATGGTGCCGAAGTTCAAGTGGTTTAAACGACGGTGCCAAAGCCAAGATTTAGTCTTTGAGGCCTTTGAAAGCAAGCAAATAGGAGAGGACCTCATCATTTCTTCAATAAAGATGGTGTATAAATTGGTGCCACGACTGCCTTTAAGAAGATCAACACCATCCAACTCTCTGACGAAACAAGTGTGTTTTCTAAAAGCAACTTCAAGATCGGAGTCACAAAATTGACCAACAGAAAACAAGTTATGCCCTAGTCCTACCACATAGTATACCCGGGAAATTACACTGTCACCAAACACATAATCTTCGTAACCCATAATTGCCCCAAAATGGTCGTTCCCAAATCTAACTGTCCCGATAAACTTTTTCACGAAATTCTTGAGCCATGAGCGATCCCAAGTCATATGTTTTGAGCAGCCTGAGTCCAAATACCAAAGGACGATTTGTACGACCTGCATTTGAAAACAGACCACGATGGATAACTGAAAAATGTGGATCCCCACGTACAGCTGGGGTCCGTTTGGTTAGCACACACAAATTCTGGAACTACAGGTTTCACAGATGCTACTGTATTTACAGTGGAAACTACACTAGAAGAAGCAATTGACCTAGTAGCAGGGCATTGTGTCACTAAAGGCAACATTCAACCAGTTGGTTTCCATTCCTTAACCTTTACTACTTTATGGTTATTCAATTTGGTTAAGGAGCACTGATCTCCTAAAGTGAGCTTCCTTCCAGTGGGTCTCCATCGATACCCGACATTTGCAAACGTTTTTCCTGTTGCTTTCCAAACTTTCTTACTTGTTTCAGTTTTCCTAACATTCTTAACATGGGGTTGTACAGGAGACATAAAAAATGACACAACACAATCATCATGATTAGCAGAAATTAAACATTCGTTACATGTTTTACAGACAGCATTAGAATTTGAATCAATTACAGTACTTTTGATACTAGAATCAACACGATTCATTCTATTCATTGCAAACTCATTGTTCCTAAGTTGGGCTTCTACTTTCTTCTCGTGACCACTCTTAGCCGGCGCAGTCCTATCTTTCCTTGCATTGCCTCTAGGCTTTGACCCGCTAGCTTTGGTGTCACATTTTACTCCTGTAGAAGTAATGATGGGAACATTAGTTTGTTTTACTGTCATTTGCTTTCCTGACTTTGATGTACTGGGTTCTGATGTTCTCCGTGGTAGATCAAATGTTACGTGCTTGTTTTTAGTCGTAGATGATGATGCAACAAATCTATCTCTTTTGTTATCAATCTTAGGGCCAGTGCCAATGACGTACTCTAAAAATTCCTGAGACCTTTTAGTGAGGAAGCAGGCATCCACAACTGCTTTATCAAGTTGTTTTTCTATCCTATCCTCCTCTACAATCTCACGAAGTATATCCAGGCTATCCTTAAGGTGATTGAGATAAATTTGATGGGCAGACCTATTGTTCCTAAGGGGAATTGGAATAGGCACAACATCAACATCATACTTTCTAACAACAGAAACCTTTGGAGCAACATTATCACAAGTGCCAATTGGCATTTTCCCTTTCACCTGAGTCTTAAGATTCTCAATTTCATTTAACAAAGAAGTTATCTTTTCATTATGACTGTTTCGTGTGACTTTAATTGAGTCATATAACTCTTTGTAATGCTGTTTGATTTTTGAGCTCGAAAACACTCATTTTCACAGTGTAACTTATTGATAGTGTCCTGATAGTGAAAATTCTGAGAATCCAAAGACGATGGTTTATTGGTGCCAATTGCTTCACTCTTATTTGACTTTAATTGGGCAATTTGAGCCCTCAACTGTCGAATCGTGTTAGTGTGAGCTTGAATTTTTTCATCACGTTTACTCAATTCAAAATATGTATCAAATTCAGGAGCATCCAGAGATGTCTTGGCATTTGATATTTTACATTTTTCTTCTAAGTGTTGATATTTTAATTGTAAATTAAGATGATCAACTTCTAGTTTTGAAAAACGCTTGACCATGTTATCATGGTCATCATTTTGAATTTTCTCTTGCAGTTTCAAATTCTCCCCCTCAAGCTCAACAACACGATTCTGGGTAACATTCAATGCAATAGAATACTCATGAAATTGACAGGCAGTTAAAGCAGAATCAGTAGTAGTATAAAATATATCCTGTGCAATACATCTAGCAATCAAATTCTCATTGGTGATGAGAATGTTCTTTCTCTCGATCTCACGGCTCTTAAGTTCTATCGCATTTTGAGCTACCTCATTTTCCATATCTTTAAACACTACTTTCATTTCATTTACTTCAGTTTTAAGGGTGTTTTTCATTCCTTCAAATTGTTCCTTGAGTAATTTAAAGAATGGAATGACCTTAGTTAAGTAACACCTTTTTGTTTCTTCAAAACCCCTTTCCCCCTCAGTAATTCCGGTTGGTGTAATTCTCTTCTTACATGTTTTATCAAAATAAGCAAATAGTTGACAAAGTACATATATGCTAATTAAGGTTTTACATTCAGTAGGAAGAGTCAAAGGAACCAAATGCCTAGGTATATTGGGAGGATACACCATCGCAGCTACAATTTTCCTAAGGGATGGAGTTTTGGCTTCAAGCTCATCGGCCTTTCTCTTTTCCATATCTAAAGACCAAAATATTTGTTCAGGCATTAACTTCTTTTTGAGGTGCAAACACAGTCAATCGATTCTCCTCATAATAATCATGGGGTTTGACTATTATTCGATTGGCTATGCATTTGGGATCCTTCATTTTCTCATTTATTCTTTCTCTATTCCTCACTTCTATCTCATTACTCTCTTCTAAGGATGAAACATCAGGTGGGGCATGACTAGGCATAATCATCACATTGGCATCATATAAGGCAGGTTGGGCTACTTTAGCGTTCCTAAGGAGAGCTAATTTAGGTTCACCTACATTACTTTCACTATGCTTATCACACAACTTTTTGTGCTTTTGAATCATTTGAACCGTTTGTCTAGATTGGTCTTGCGTGTACAACTTATTTTCAAGCTTATTCTTTAAGGTCTTTAGTCTGGAGAAATCATTTAAGAGTTTTGTTTCTTTTTCTTTGAAATCTTGTTTTAGTGAATTTACATGCTCTTGAGCCCCCTGTTTTTGTTTAACAGTCAGATTCAGCTGTTTTTGCAAAGAATTCAACTCTTGTTTCAATGTTTCTTCCCTTAAATTTCGCTCTATTATAAGTGTACGCATTTGACTATCCATTTTCTTCTCACGTTCAGTTAGTTCAAATTTAGCACGTTGTTCATAAATTGCCACCTGATCTTTATATATGTTTAGTCTAGTGGTCAAGGTGTCATCAGGGACAAACTCAGTGTTTTTATGCCACTCACAAGCATTATCTACCACACAAGCATTATCTACAACACAAGCAATATTTTCAACAGAAGATGCACCACCATGTACATCAGACACGTTGTTGTGATTCACATATTGTTCATATGGAATAATATTACTATTTTCCATGTCAACAGTATCTGAATCAATCACATCTGTCTGTTGTACTTCGTTGGGAATCTTTTGTTTATCAACCACGTTATATGTGTCATAAAGCTTTAGTACCTCAGAAATCACAGATGCATTGGAGGGACCAGCTTGTTGAGGTGATGAGACAATAGAGGACATATTAGCCATGAAGATTGTTTGAGCAGTTGGTTCATCATCCACATCAGAGTCAAAAGCATCATAATCATCAGCTTTGAAAATGTTGGGATCATTAAGTGCAAGGTCCTGAACTGGCTGCTCGTCCACATCGGCATCAAAAGTATTTTCCCCATCGCCAGCAAGAAACAACAATTCTTCTTCGTCCAACACAGCTCCATTCTCTTGAGCTTGCATCAACAACATCTTGTCCTTGAAATAGTCAGAATTCTGTGGACGTTTTGGTTGATTGCAGTTTCTGGCAATGTGTCCAAGTCCACCACAGTTATAACACTTGGGTTGCTTCCCCTGCCCCTGATTTGCATTCCCTACTCTGATCTGCACATTACCTCGACCCATGTTCCTTTGATTCAAGTTCTGCCTCCCCTGAACATTCTGAACCACAATTCTTCCATCCTCCACAGTTGCCTGATTGCGTGGGTTTGATGAGGTTCTGAGTTGATTGTTAGTTTGAGGGAGTGTTGCTTTAAATTGTTGAACAAGTAGGACACTTGATTGGTGAGGTTATCAATCATTTTGTCGGTGTGAGAGTAACCTGAGTCCAGTTGTGGATTCATGGCAGATGATGATGAATAGAGATGATGATAAGCTTGATCAGACGATGATTGGTTGATTGGCTGAACATTTGCAACAAATGCCAGTGGATCATTTGGTGCAGTTGGATTGAGTTTTTCTCTCAACAAACGATCATAAGCAGCATGTTTCTCATGTTGTTGTAGATAGGCATACAACTGTTCATAATTTGTCTCTCTCAGACCTTTGTTGAGTTTCACTGCAGTAACAAATCTGTCCCATTCTGGAGTCATGTTGTTTACAAACTTTGAGTTGAGTTGGATGTTTGGCATAGTCATTCTGATGATCCTCATGTCATTTACCAACTTATGAAATCTCACATAGTAGTCTGTAATGTTCTCCCCCGGGTTCATCTTAAAATGCTCAAACTCGTCATACAACTGTGACTCACGATCTTCCTTTGTGAGTTCTGAACCAGCCAGAAGCATTTTGACATTGTCCCACACTGCTTTTGCTTCAGTGTTGAAATTGATGAGTTTGTAAACATCTTTGGGCAAACCTTGAATGAAAATGTTGGAGGCTCTAATGTCAGCATCATACCTCTTCTTTTCTTCCTCATTAAGATCATTGTAAGTTCGAGGCCTGTCGATTCCCAAAGTGACAGTTCCGTCTTCACCAGTAGTAACAGCGTCTCTGGTGGTGCCCATCTGAAATGGTCCTTCATCAATGGATTTAAGAATGTTAAATCCATTTTCTTTGCCCAAGCAGTAAAGCCATATTCGTTGTGCCCACGACTCATAGTCCGTCCTATCAAGCATAGGAGGACGGGTATCGGACCCAGCTGCTTGAATATCATCAGAAGCAGTGCTTGGTATGCTTGCCATAATGTATACGGGATTTTACAATTCTTGAGATTTAAACCGAGAAATAAGTTCTTTCGCGGGATTTTACAAAATTCAAGAATAAACCGTTATTTGATTACTTGAGTCAAATCACAGTTAAAGTATTAGTTTAGTATCAAACCGCAGCCCTCAAACCGCAATTCCAGACAACAAACCACAGTAACCACTAATCTCAAACCGCAGACTAGCTTCAAACCGCAGACGTCAAACCACAGATCCTGAATACCAAACCGTAATACCCAAACCACAGACACACTAGACAAACCGTAAAGATCAAACCGCAGTGCCTGAATACCAAACCGCTAGACTCAAACCGCAGGAATACTAGACAAACCGCAGATATCAAACCGCAGAACCAGAATACCAAACTGCAAGGATCAAACTGCAGGAATACTAGACAAACCGCAAAGATCAAACCGCAGTGCCTGAATACCAAACCGCTAGGATTAAACCGCAGGAATACTAGACAAACCGCAAAGATAAAACCGCAGTGCCTGAACACCAAACCGCTAGGATCAAACTGCATGAATACTAGACAAACCGCAAAGATCAAAACCGCAAAGAGTCAAACCGCAAAGACCTAAACCTTAATTAGTCAAACCGCAGAGCTGGTCAAACCGCTACTACTAAACGACAAACCGCAACCGGACAAAGAACACAAACCGCAGATGCAAAAGGACAACACGTCACTATCCGTCCTTTTTTGTCGTCTTTCCCGTTTTGGTTATCCTCCAAACCGCTGTCAGAAGTTCACACCAAACCGCAACTAAGAATTACCCAAAAAGCTCAAACCGCTGCGATGAATCCTTTATCGAAAGTCAAACCGCTACGAAGAAAACTCATCCGAATGTCAAACCGCAGCCAAGAAACTCCTCAAATCTTCCACTAACTAACACAAACACTGTTGTATATTATCAAGGAAGATGTAAAACAACTTTGTGAACATAAAAGTACAAATATTTAACGATTTGAACCACAAACAAAGCAAAACCAACGATTTTCTTAGCTTTTCAAGTCGACATACAAAAACAACATAAAGATGCCAAAAACACTCCACAAATCCAAGAATATGCACTCACTAGAACCTAACCATGGCTCTTGATACCAATTGTAGCATATTCATAACACATAAACACACATATGGAGTGGATTTGGCCGTGGGTTTTTAGAGAGAGAGAGAGAGAGAGAGATGAGAGGAGGAAACTTCTAGTGAGAGAAAATGTGCATATATTAGCTTGAAAGTGTAAGAAGTTCCTACCCTCTCCCTTGGTGGAGAGGGTTATTTATAGTTACAAATATTAGTGCTCAGTGTGGGCTGTGGAGCGAGCTGACAGTAGGTAAAGACCCGACCCACTCCACAAATACTAAGATAACTAAAATATTACTAATGGTACTAATATTCCTACGAGCTATTAAATGCTAATGAGTACTCGGGGTGACCGAGTCTTCAGATGAATATTTATATTCCTAACAGTTAGTTCGAGCTTGTTTGATACGAGCTTACTTGAATCGAGGCCAAATGGTCTCGGCAAGAGCTTGTGGATCTATTCTTGTTTCATGTGACTCGTCCTCTTGGCGTACAACATGGAGCCAAGACCCCTTGGTTTTGGCATGGTAAGTGTGATGTGTCCTTGTGGTTATTTGCTTGTCGTGAGTGTTTGAAACTTGAGGATTGGATTTGGATTTGAGATTATTAGTTAATGAGCCGTAGGATTTAGCCGTTAAATATTGTTGATATTATTGGACATGGAATTTTTATTGTGAGCTTATGATTATAATTGTGATGATTTGAGCCAAGTCGAGTACCACCGAGATTTCATAGTCTCGACGTGGCCTCGACAAGCCAAAAAATGCATTGAGACTATTATTTGGACTTATGGATATTATGGTTGACTTGTTGACCCGAGGATAATATAAACTCGGATTTGTGACACGAAACGGATAATAACTCGAAAAATACTTCTTTGGGAATATTAATAATAGCAACTAAATGTGAAGAATATTAATTAACAAAAACTCATCTTTTTGTTATTTAATAATTAAAGAAAAGTTTATAACTTAAAACGAGAAGTTATAAATAGAAGGTTTAAATAAATAAGAGTTATTAAATGTTTTGAGGGCACGCTTATCGAGGAATACCACTTAGATTAATTTTGGGACTTATTATTGAATATTTGGTAGTCGGAAGTGCTTGGGAATAAATCGTAATAGATTTTTGCCTTAACATGTTTGTAAACCTATAAATTATTCGACATGGTAACGTTCCATTCGTGGATGAGTTATGGCGAATTACGTTTTATAATATAAAACATATAAGATTTATCATTTAATGGGATATAGGGAAAAATACCGACGACTACCAACATACTTAGTTGTTTTGGTGTGCTCGGTTTGTGTGATCTACGCAGTTTGACCCCGTCGTGTCGTCTTAAGTTTTGTCTCGTTTCTTGTCGATTTCGTTTGTTTACTCTTCTTTGGCGTGCGTACTCTTGAGTCGTGTCTTTCTTTCGTCACACGAATGATGATACCCAACTTATACTAAAGGCTAAAAGTAGATTATTTTTGGAAATGGAATCAGATTATTTTGGGAATGGAAATGATTGATTTTGGAAAGGGAAATAGTTAACTTTTGGAGACTTTTACACTTTTAGTTACCGTGTGGAATATATTTTGAGACCAATTTTATATTATTAGGTTGTGCTGAGTCCGTTATACCATGTGTCATAGTTGCCGTTGTACTTGTACCTTCGTGTACTGTTGTGCCTGTCTCTTGGATACCGTTGTGATTAGCTCTAGATGCCAGTTGTGTCAGTTGTGATCTTTGCATTGCTGTGGCTAAGGTGAGTTCATGGCCCCTACTTTTACTGGTTTTATAACTGTTTTGGGGGAGAATACATGCTCATTTTCAACTAAACTCAAAGATTGTTTATTTGGATACGCGAATTGTTTACTCAAGATTTGACTGTTTGGCTGAAATATTTGATCTGGTTATTTAAATGCGTTATGTGTTTAACTGTTTATTGATTGCACCTGAAATTGTGTTTGTGGTTATAAAACTGTTACGCGAGCTGGCTAAGATTATTATTGCATATCTGCAATTGTGCGGAATTATTATTGCATGTCTGCAATTTTGCGGAGTTATTATTTCCCGTCTGCAATTGTGCAGAGTTATTGTTATATTTCTGCAATTATGCAGAGTTATTGTTATGCGTGCTACAATAGTGCAGGGATTTTACTATATGGTGCACCTATAGCGGATTATTGTTATGATATGAGACCCTCCTTGAGTGCGGCTCATGTGTTATGAGACACTCCTTGAGGGTGGCTCATGTGTTGGGTTCATGACTTAGCCAGCGTAACAATTAGATTTGCGTGACACTATATGAGTGTAGTATCTGTATGATTGATTATGGTTCAAGATGTTTGATTTTGATATTATTTGCGGATTTGGTTTTGGAACTGTGATTTAGGCAGTGTGAGCCTACGTTGAATTTGACTTGTTTGTGAATGATGATTTGAACTCGAAAACCTTATGGTTCAACCATACTAGTTTAAACTAAAACCTATGAACTCACCAACCTCGTGTTGACACCTTTAGCATGTATTTTCAGGTTAAGGCGATAGCTTATTTTTGGAGGCGCTTGGCAAGAGGCACGGTCATAGATGACTCTGATATATATGTTGGGACCGCTTTACTTATTTTATGGGCCTATTTCCGCACTACTTTTGAATAATGTAAATTTAACATTTTTTTGTTAATGAATTTTTATTCTAAATGATTGAGGTAAAAACCGTTCTTTGTACTTGTGTTGTGATACCAATTGAGTAGCACCCCAGTGACATGTATGCTTCCATTGCGACCCGATTTTGGGGGTATTACAACCCTTCCCTATTGCAAACTAAATACTTCTCTTTTACGAAACCATCCCTTAACCTTTTATGAGTAGACTTTCTAATACCAAATACTGCTCTAAAGCGTATTTTGTATACATAGTAATGCTGTTGGAATTTAATAAACATGACAAGTTCATATATTAAACACATAATCATCATACACATGCAGAAGCATAGGATCTATTTAACACATAAAGAATTAACCGAATAATAAAGCAAATGTACCTTTGATTCTAGCTAAACAAGAATCAATGTTGGGTTTTATAGATTTGATGATACAAAACAAGAAGAATGAAACATGAAGGACTTAAGAAGACAAAGGATGAATTCTTCAAATAATGAAGAATGAAACACAAGGGACTTGCTTGATAAAGAAGATTTTACTTATTAGTCCTTTGTAGTCTTTTGTAAACCCTAAATCTCTATTATATAAAGAGATCAAGGGTAGTAGGTTTAATTAAGTCTTCCACAATGTAGACGTCTAGTAAAAGTATGTGTATGTTTAGGCGTGTGTTTATAAACGCCTAAACAAGTTGTTCGTCGCCTCAAGAATCACTTGATTCCTGTTACAGATTAGTTGTAACCGTATTATTCTGATCAAATAATATTTGGGGCTTGGAGTGTTATTAAAGAAAAACCTTGTTACAATAACTTTGATTTGTTCTTATTCCGCTGCATGTTTATAATCATTGTTATTGTTATCCCTAAGGCTCAAAACGGTCCAAGGAGTATAATAAACTCCACAAGTGTTTGTCATGATCAACTAAGGGAAGATTGTTGGGTTTTTATAGATTTGATGATACAATACAAGAAGAATGAAACATGAAGGACTTAAGAAGACAAAGGATGAATTCTTCAAATGATGAAGAATGAAACACAAGGGACTTGCTTGCTAAAGAAGATTTTACTTATTAGTCCTTTGTAGTCTTTTGTAAACCCTAAATCTCTATTATATAAAGAGATCAAGGGTACATAGGTTTAATTAAGTCTTCCACAATGTAGACGTCTAGTAAAAAGTGTGTGTATGTTTAGGCGTGTGTTTATAAACGCCTAAACAAGTTGTTCGTCGCCTCAAGAATCACTTGATTCCTGTTACAGATTAGTTGCAACCGTATTATTCTGATCAAATAATATTTGGGGCTTGGAGTTTTATTAAAGAAAAACCTTGTTACAATAACTTTGATTTGTTCTTATTCCGCTGCATGTTTATAATCATTGTTATTGTTATCCCTAAGACTCAAAACGGTCCAAGGAGTATAATAAACTCCAAAATCAACTTCAATAATCCTTTAATTAAGATCAAGAACCCTAAATAGGGTTTATAATTGGATTAACGAATTACCCCTTATCGTTTTGTAATTCAATCAAAGATATTAACTATAGTGAGTTAATACCACGTTCTTGTACACACGCACTAATACCAAATTAATGTAAATGTTAGTTTAATAAAACACAAAACGATTTTGTTTTGGAAAACAAAAGTCGAACACCTCTTGAAGGTTTCGGCCGACTGGGACACAAGGAAAAGAGAAAAAAACACTTTTAGGGTTTAGTGTGTCTACAAAAGTTACAAAACAATAAACGCTTGTGTTTGTTTATATAGGATGACAAAACTTTGGGAACAAGTTAGAGTTTGGGTTTGGGAAGCCCATTGCCGATCGGATCTCAACCCACAAAGGGGTTCTATATCTTTCTTGTTCTCTATTTTCCATCTATAGTCCTTTCCTTTTATTATTTAACGACTGTTAGTCAATTACCGTTAATTACTTAACGCTCGTTAGTCGTTTTGCGTAATTAATAATTAAATATAACTTTTTATATTAAATTATTAAACATTAATTCTTCATACATAAAGTGTGCAATCCCGTGGTCTCGAGTTCGATTCTAGACATACACATATTAAATATTGTCCATAAACTAACAGCTCCCACTTGGACATATCTTAATAGTGTAATGACATTGGTTAGCGTCTAGCAACACGCCAATGCCCCCAGTACAACTCGAGTAAGGTCTCCTGGAAAAACCTTTTGATGATTCATCATCATACTTATCCTTTTGTTACTAATACTACGTCAATAAAGATATGGATCTTAGTCATTCTTTAATTAACTATTCTGTTTCTCGTTGTTTCTGAGTGAGCAAGATTACCAAATCGTCTGAACGTATTCCAGATAGATCTTGAGCATAGCCACGCAAACATCTTGTCAACCCTACGAGGGGCCCAATAGTATTAAACTTCAAAACAAATTTGAATGAACAAACTCTTTCTTGACTACAAGCATATCCCATGAACTTTGCAACACTTCTGAAAACAATCCTTATAGCTACCAGTAACGTATAGTGGTAAATTGCTTTACAGAAATGCACTACATCCATGACAGTTATCTGGTATCTCAAGTCTAAGGATAACTATATTCATGATTTACTTGATGACAAGATCCATAAAGTAAAATCATGTAGTTGGGATAAGTCCTATATTCGATTCATTGAATATCATGTGAAATTGGCATGTCAACGCATCAATATACTTTCAAGTATATTCTACCAATACTCAGATTTGTCTTAATTTAATGATATTCCCATATCATTAATTGACAACGGACAATTTAGAATAACATAAGTTATTCATTGATTTAAACATGCAAATATATGATACAATCTATTATTAATGAAAACAAACGTACCAAGTACATTAATTCATTGTAAATAATAATTTCTTAACATTCCTTATCCAAATACTAAATAGATCAATGCATGATAATTCTAGTTAATGAATTATGCCTCAAGTCATGTCAATCATACTTGTTGACAAGACATAAATCAACTAATTTTGATCTATTAGAATTTTGAGAATACTTATTTCAAGAATTCAATTAGTGAAGTTCTTGTATGTGTGCATTCAACTATCTTGATATTGCCACATAATATTTCATAAAATGCGTGACATCCTCAACCACCAATTTTTGACAATTAAACTATCAAACCTTTTATAGTTTAAAGTATTCTAATTCTTTAATGTATAATGCAACTATGCTCTTAGTTAAGCATAACTAGTACACATGGCCATTAACAAGGATGAAATCCTACCATGACTAGTATTGAGTGTCATCTCAATTTCATTAGCATCATTGTATGCAAACAACAATATGCTCTTTAAAATTCCGTAAACTTTAATATCCATTGTGTAATGTTTGATGCCTTCCAATCTTTCGGCTATAACAATTACGCAACAATTTTCCATATGGTTCATACTTAGAATTTAGGATCAATTCCAGGCTGAGGATGTAATTCTATATCCAACCATATTCATTACACTTAGTTATCTAATAACTTTCAATTAGATATCAATGTTGTCAAATCATCTTTCATCCAAGCATGATACAACAAATAACATGATGTTCATGAAAAATCCTTGTGTCAAACTTAGATTTCATTCATGTTATATCTTTTCAAAGATATGTTTCCATTTAGACTTTCTAATAGTATATCATGTTCTATTAGAATCAATTATTTTACCACTTATGTTTATAACAATAAACATATATTCCAAGATTGTATGTTTATTTTCTAAATCTTCAAGTGAAGTTTCATTCCAAACTAAGACTTAACATTTAACGTATATGGAATGTTACTTCCTATATGTTATACAACATATATGAAATAAGAAAATAAATATAACACTGGTATGTGCTCAAACACATACCTTTTCTTGACCAAAACCGGACCCAAATAGACCAAAAACTAACCAATTATGTCAAATATCTCGTGTTTTTGTGTTTATAAATGTGCAAGTACGGATATTTTGAATATGGACAAAAAACGAAGAAAAAACAACAAAAACGAGCACGAGATTGGGAAAGAGTATTTAAAGAGCCGAAAGCCGATGCCGGGAAAGACATTATTTATTCGGATAAAATTCAAGCTCGGAAAATCCCAAACGGCCCTTGGATTATTTCAGATTAACAAATTTGGTCCTTTGATTAACTTTGAAGAAATGGCAATTATGGTCCTTGGAGTTTTTAAGATTAACACTTTTGGTCCCTAAAACTTAACTTAAATCTACACCTAAACTTACTACAACCGGATCCATTAAACACTAAACCTATCCACTCAATCCCACAGCCCACAACCACTACCCATAAACCCTCACCAGCCCAAAAACTAAAAGCCCATACCCAAATCCCACTTAAACTAACTACGGGTCAAAAGGATTAGTCAAACCCCCAAATATAGTCAAATCCCCAATTGATTCACTGTATATCTTCTTCCCATTAAACCCTAATCCCGCCTAAACCTTTAATCACCAATCCATCACTATCACCACCTCACACTACCAGCCAAAGATCACATGGTGTTGCCTCCCCTCCACCTCAGCAATCCGAGGCAAGAAAAGGATCCAACGGCCAATATGAGAAGGATTGGGGACCAAGAATACATCCAAGGGTTGAAAAGTAAGCACAAGAAGCAACTGGGATTCCCCTCACAGAGAAAGCACAAGAAAACCCTAGTTGAGGGCCTATATATAGCAGATTCTTCTCAAAATAATTTTTTGTCCCACTTTTCATGTATTTAGAAAAGTTTTGACCATTTTATTTACTGTCTAATTTAGTGTTTCCTTAGTGTAATGTTTAAATTTTGATTGTAATTTCATCTCAGTTAATGCAAATTTAATTTTTCTTATTTTTATTGGTTAACAAAAGTCAACTGATTATTTGCTTATCGTGGTGCTTATCTGTGCTTTTACATGCTTCTGATAGTTCTTTAATGCTTTTAGTTGATTCTTCTTAGATTAGTTGTCATTTGTTAGTTAGGGATATTATTAGAGGTTTTGAACTGCACATGTACCAGGACACCTTTTGTCCCAATCATCTATTTTCCAAGCTCAGTTTTTAAGCTTCTCTTAAGCTCTTTTAGTTTGAACTTTCAGTTTTTAAGCTTTTAGGTATATGAATTTTAAGATTTTCCAGCTTTTGTGGTGTTTGCTTATTACCTTAGTGCTTAACAATTAGCTCAAATATACCTCTGTAGCTTAATATTGGGCTGCACATCAGTAGCCTAATTGCCCATTTAGCTTAAGTTTGTGATTTTTAATAAGCTCAGTATAAGCTCTTTATGTCTGAAAATTGGTATTTAATATCTATGGTTGGTGTACTTCTAGGTTTCTAGCTTTTGAGGTCTTCATTAGTCTTTTAGTGCCTTATTTTTAAGCTGCAATACCCCCTCATAGCCCTTTTGTTAGTCTGCATCAGTTTTTTTTTCTTTTTGGATTTTGCTTATCCAGTTTTCATCAGTGCTTATTTATTATTTCTAGTATGTTAATTTCACTTGGATCAGTTTAATAGGATAGCATTTAGTTTCATTAGCTTATTTGAAATAGCTTTTAGTTTACCTTTAGCTCATTCTTTTGCCTACTTATTTCATTCCAATTTTCTTTCCTACTGATTTGATAAGCTCAGTCTTTCTGAGTTTATTGAATGATTTAAAAAATCTTTTGTTTTCGAAAAGTTTTTACAAGTTAGTTCTTAATAGTTTTCCAAAAAGAAAAATAATAATAATAAAAAAAAAAGAAAAAAAAAAAAAAAAAAAAAAAAAAGAAAACAAAAAGGTACAAAACCTGGGACTCGAACCCAGGCAACCTGACTCACCCACACTCACACTTACCATATGCTCTAAGTTATGCTCATTGTTTTTCTTGCATCATTTATTTTTTAACCCTTAATTCCCCATTTAGCTTATCAAATCGTTTTGCTTATTTTTAGCTTTTTCAGAAAAGTTAAATTCATCTTCTTATTTTTCTTAGGATTCTGTTTTATCATAATAATTTTAGAAAAAGTTTCATAATTTTCTTTTAAGTTTTAGTATTTTTAATCTTTTATTTTCTTTTAAAAGTCAATTTTTGGCGCCGCTGCCGGGGAAGATTGAAGTGAATTCGTGATTCCGTTTTTCGATTCGTGTTTTGAAGACCCTTCCTCGTGGAGTTATCGTTTTCATTTGTAAATATTTTTTTATAAAAATCCAAAAAGATTTTCTTTTCAAATTTATTTTCCATTTTATTTTGTATTTTTTTTCTAAATTGCAAAACCCAAAAATAATCTTCGTCTCCTCTTATATGTTTAATTCTTATCTCTTTACCCTCTCATACCGTTTAATTCTTATCTTCTTATCCTCTTAACCGTTTAATTCTATCTCTTTATCCCTCTATCCGTTTAATTCTAATGTCGTCACTCGGCTATCACTGCTTTCATTGTAAAAGTCCAATGGGTGATAGTCTTCGTTGTTACAAGTGTTTGTGTGAGCGGTGTGGAGTCAATTGTCGCAATGGATTTTGTAATTTGTGTGAATTACCAATTCATCCGAATCCAAATTCCATTGATAATTCTCAAAGTTTTTCCGAACACCCTCCACAACCCCAGCCATCTTCACTCCCTCAGTATAATTGCTTTATATGTGGAGATCCGTTGGGGGACAATTCACTTTGTGACCGATGTTTTTGCAACGAATGTGGATTGAGTCGTGGACTTTGTATGTGTTATTCTTCGAAAGCTGAAACTTCATTCGTTTATGATTCTAATCCAAATTCTTGCAATGAACCGCCAAATTTCTCCGACTACCCACCACAGCCCGATTTATCTTCGTTCGATGAACGTTATTGCGATGAGTGTGGAAACTCGTTAGATCCGACATCGACTTATTGTCATCGGTGTACTTGTGAGAGGTGTGCGAGAAATATTGTCAATGGATTTTGTTCGTTTTGTGCTTCATACAACTATGATTTTAATCTGAACATTTCCAATTATCCTCAAAACAATTTCTATCACCCTCCTCAAAACTTTTATGAGCAAGAACCGTATTTCAATGATACACCGAATTTTTCTTGTACAAATTGTGGGGGTCATCATAATGATTATCAATGTCAACCGTGGGGTCAAAATTACTATGAACCTAATCCTTGCTATAATACTTCCGGTTTTGACAATTCCCAACCTCCACAACACCAAATGATTCAAACACCACCTCAGCCACTTTCTCAAGAACTTCTTCATGCACTAAGTGATCTTAAGGATTTAATTATTAAGCATGTTCAAGAAGATCCTCATCAGAAAACTTATGGAGAACTGCTAGCTGAAGAACAAGCAGCTAGAGTAAGTTCCAATTATCGTCAAACTTTCGTTTACGATGACGACGATGATGAGGATTCTATGTGGGGAGTTTATGAGAATTCGTCAACAGAAATCCCTCCCGTCTTACCTTCTATGGACCCAGAGGACTCTCTCATAATGGGGGACGAGCATTTTAGCACTATTCATGAAAAGGAATCAGACGAATTCAAAAAGTCTAGTGCTGAGAACCTCGTCCCAATCTCAAGTGAGTCTGAGGAAATATTCGACGGTGAATGTGACTTGCAATTTTGTGGAGATTCTCTGGACGTTTCCAAGGTTACTTCCGGGATTTTCTCTAACCCCCTTTTTGAATATAATGACGAGTACACTTTTAGTGCCGTTAATCCTCTTTATGATGGGGTGTTAGAGAACTTTGAGGACGAGGACTTTACACTTGATGAGCCAATTTTACCAATACCTCGCCCCGACGATTCCCATGACTCAGAAGGGGATGTACTTTTTCTTGAAAAATTGCTTAACAGTGATCCCCTTCCAGAAACTGAGTCATTTCACGTTAATCCATCATCCCCTCGCCCTCCTGCTAAACCACCAGATGATGGAATTTTCTCTAAAATTTTACCCACCCAACCCACCCTTTCTATCTCTTTCGGGAGTGAGGATGACGATTATCTCACAATCGTTATTCGGATCCTTCTCCCTTTCTTCACCTATCCAGTGACTTCTCTTCTCCTTCACTCCTTCGGGAGTGAAGACACCATCTTTGACCCCGTCATCTCTCATTCTTTTTAGCCGTGGGTATCTCATCGGAGTGGAACTTTCATATGCTTCAATGTTTATTCAAACATCTTGAATGAAAGTCCGATTGAGATTATCTCTTCCACTTACTCCCCCAAGGACAATTAAATTCGGGGCGAGTCTAAGCTTTCCGACTCGATACTAAACAAGCGCTTCGTGGGAGGCACCCCATGCTTATCCATCTATCTTCTTATCTCTTTTCTAATAAGTGACGTGAGGAGGCCTACCTCTTCCATATCTTGTGTTTTGTGGTTGTTGTTTGTGTATGTCCAGGTTTGCCCGATTGATGAAGACTCTCGTGCTCGTGGTTTGCTTCTCTCCACTCGAGTTTCATCATTCCTTGCTCATCCGATATCCTTAATCTTATCGTTTTACGTTTATCTTTGGCATAATTAATAAACGGCCTTAAGATTTATGTAGGAGAACCCTTACCTTTAAGACATTGAGGACAATGTCTCGTTTTAGTCTGGGGGGTGATCTTTCGATTCGATTTTTGCCTTGCACTTTTTGCCGTTTACTCACGCAACCCCATTTTTCCTCCAAAATTGAAAAAAATCCAAAAAAATGAGAAAAATTTAAAATTTTTTGCAAAAATATAATAAATTTTGACATTTTGTTGACTTTCCGCTGGTGAGGGTAGGAATAAAATTCTGACTTGACCGGGCGTGTTGAGCCCTAGCTTGTCCCCTTAACCATTTATAATCAATAAGCTCGTGCTAGTCTTTTACACAAGGAGCTAGAAAACGCGAATTCTTTTTAAGAATTTGCAAGTTCCCATAATTGACTTTATATATGAATGGCTTGATTATTTGGCTAAGCATTCGCGGATCTTATTATTTAAGATTTTAAATTTGCGAAGAACGAGAAATGATAGAGTTTATTTAGAAGTTAGATGCTAAGCGTGGAGTAGTTGGTTCTCTTTAGAGCTCATCGAAGTTACTTGTTGCCTTTTGCTCCCACAAAATTGTTTCACTATATATATCTGTAAGAATAATTAAAGATATTAGGTTTTGCCGATGATTAGTTCTTGGTCTTCTTAAAAGAATCCTTGTTTTGAAAATTGGGTACACATCAATGTTCCTTAATAAATAAGTTTAATAATAATAAGTTAAGTGCTCTAAGCCACGGATTCGAGATCGGGCCTTGGATCCTTATTTCCGGAAGGCGTTTAGGTCTTGGCTACCCTCTTGCACCGGCCCTTGGACCCTTAATTCTGAAAGGCGTTAAGGTCTTGGAACTCTCCGTTGTAACGGCCCTTGGATCCTTTATGCCGGAAAGTGTAAGGTCTTGGAATTAAACCGTGAAGTTCCGTCGTTTAGGGTACGCAAGTGAAAAGTTAGTGAAAAAAAAATGATGATGAAAAAAAAATATATATATATTGGTGATAAATGAAAAAAAATAGAAAAATATTGGTGATAAATGAAACAAATAGAAAAATGCAAAAATATAAATAAAAACCTTGATGTGGACCTCATTTTCAAAGCAACGGTTCTCGAGAGAAGATTGAAAACTACTTAGCGTCTTAATTTAGTATCTTTATCGGCATAAACATATCGAAATGAGAAAATATGAAGAAATTCATTTCTCACCAAAAATAAAATAAATAGAGGAAATTAGGAAAAATGGGAGCAAGAGGTAATTACACAAGTAACTTTCATGGGTAGTGTTGGCATCTAACTTGTAAATAGACAATGATTTCGTTTTTAAACTTAGTTTGGGGACTCGTGAAAAATCAGGGACGACGAATTTTATCCGTATGGTCACTTCTTCATGAGTCGTGTTTCCTACTCGATGACCCTAAAAGTTATTGAAAGATAATGATTGTCAACAAAACCGTCACAATAGAAAAATACAAAAATAGAATAAAAAGGAAAATCGGGGAGTTTTTAGAACTTAAGATTTCTCAATCTCTTTTGAAAATTTTGCTACTTCTCAAAGTTAGTAAAAAGAGATTGGAAATTTTTGGTTTTGAAAACGTGTTTTTATAACATTGCGTGAGGACACAGCAATATCTTAGTCTGGGGGAATTTTGGTATGTGCTTAAACACATACCTTTTCTTGACCAAAACCGGACCCAAATAGACCAAAAACTAACCAATTATGCCAAATATCTCGTGTTTTTGTGTTTATAAATGTGCAGGTACGGATATTTTGAATATGGACAAAAAACGAAGAAAAAACAACAAAAACCGAGCACGAGATTGGGAAAGAGTATTTAAAGAGCCGAAAGCCGATGCTGGGAAAGACATTATTTATTCGGATAAAATTCAAGCTCGGAAAATCCCAAACGGCCCTTGGATTATTTCAGATTGACAAATTTGGTCCTTTGATTAACTTTGGAGAAATGGCAGATATGGTCCCTGGAGTTTTCAAGATTAACACTTTTGGTCCCTAAAACTTAACTTAAATCTACACCTAAACTTACTACAACCGGATCCATTAAACACTAAACCTATCCACTCAATCCCACAGCCCACAACCACTACCCATAAACCCTCACCAGCCCAAAAACTAAAAGCCCACACCCAAATCCCACTTAAACTAACTACGGGTCAAAAGGATTAGTCAAACCCCCAAATATAGTCAAATCCCCAATTGATTCACTGTATATCTTCTTCCCATTAAACCCTAATCCCGCCTAAACCTTTAATCACCAATCCATCACTATCACCATCTCACACTACCAGCCAAAGATCACATGGTGTTGCCTCCCCTCCACCTCAGCAATCCGAGGCAAGAAAAGGATCCAACGGCCAATATGAGAAGGATTGGGGACCAAGAATACATCCAAGGGTTGAAAAGTAAGCACAAGAAGCAACTGGGATTCCCCTCACAGAGAAAGCACAAGAAAACCCTAGTTGAGGGCCTATATATAGCAGATTCTTCTCAAAATAATTTTTTGTCCCACTTTTCATGTATTTAGAAAAGTTTTGACCATTTTATTTACTGTCTAATTTAGTGTTTCCTTAGTGTAATGTTTAAATTTTGATTGTAATTTCATCTCAGTTAATGCAAATTTAATTTTTCTTGTTTTTATTGGTCAACAAAAGTCAACTGATTATTTGCTTATCGTGGTGCTTATCTGTGCTTTTACATGCTTCTTATAGTTCTTTAATGCTTTTAGTTGATTCTTCTTAGATTAGTTGTCATTTGTTAGTTAGGGATATTATTAGAGGTTTTGAACTGCACATGCACCAGGACACCTTTTGTCCCAATCATCTATTTTCCAAGCTCAGTTTTTAAGCTTCTCTTAAGCTCTTTTAGTTTGAACTTTCAGTTTTTAAGCTTTTAGGTATATGAATTTTAAGATTTTCCAGCTTTTGTGGTGTTTGCTTATTACCTTAGTGCTTAACAATTAGCTCAAATATACCTCTGTAGCTTAATATTGGGCTGCACATCAGTAGCCTAATTGCCCATTTAGCTTAAGTTTGTGATTTTTAATAAGCTCAGTATAAGCTCTTTATGTTTGAAAATTGGTATTTAATATCTATGGTTGGTGTACTTCTAGGTTTCTAGCTTTTGAGGTCTTCATTAGTCTTTTAGTGCCTTATTTTTAAGCTGCAATACCCCCTCATAGCCCTTTTGTTAGTCTGCATCAGTTTTTTTTTTTCTTTTTGGATTTTGCTTATCCAGTTTTCATCAGTGCTTATTTATTATATCTAGTATGTTAATTTCACTTGGATCAGTTTAATAGGATAGCATTTAGTTTCATTAGCTTCTTTGAAATAGCTTTTAGTTTACCTTTAGCTCATTCTTTTGCCTACTTATTTCATTCCAATTTTCTTTCCTACTGATTTGATAAGCTCAGTCTTTCTGAGTTTATTGAATGATTTAAAAAATCTTTTGTTTTCGAAAAGTTTTTACAAGTTAGTTCTTAATAGTTTTCCAAAAAGAAAAATAAAAATAAAAAAAAAAAAAAAAAAAAAAAAAAAAAAAAAAAAAAAAAAGAAAACAAAAAGGTGCAAAACCTGGGACTCGAACCCAGGCAACCTGACTCACCCACACTCACACTTACCATATGCTCTAAGTTATGCTCATTGTTTTTCTTGCATCATTTATTTTTTAACCCTTAATTCCCCATTTAGCTTATCAAATCGTTTTGCTTATTTTTAGCTTTTTCAGAAAAGTTAAATTCGTCTTCTTATTTTTCTTAGGATTCTGTTTTATCATAATAATTTTAGAAAAAGTTTCATAATTTTCTTTTAAGTTTTAGTATTTTTAATCTTTTATTTTCTTTTAATTGTTTTTAAATTCGTATTTAATTATTAAAAAGTCAAAAAAATATTTTTCTTTTTCCCAAATTTTTTTTTATTAAATAGAATGTAGGAAAATTATTTTCATGCCCGTAGGATTAGTGGTGCTTCAAATTCACTTTTTATTTTGCGCTCGTACGTAGTTTTTGATTTATTCACGCGTTTTTAGGATTTCCCTTACGTTTGCCTTAGAATAGAATTTTGCCTTGCCTTATTTACTGTTTTTAGTTTATGTTTCATCATTTTAGTTTAAAAATCATTATCTCTCACTTTTATTCACTATTCACTGCACGTTTCACGAACCCGAATCACAATTCCATTCACACCTTCGACGGGGAAAACGACATGGGGTTTTTACATACTTCCTAGTTTGTAATTTCCTTTTGGAGAGTATAAATTGCTACAATCAAACACTCCCACTAGCTTTCAGGAATACTAAGGAATTATCATATTTTAATTATAAATCAAAACTTTGATTTAATAATTAAACATAAGTATATCTCCTAGATGTATAAATTAATCCATTCATGAATTATTGCACTTTGTATACATCCAAAGATTATTTGAATTCAAATACTCATTTTGATTACTTATCGTCCTCGCACAAGTAATTACTCAAGAAAGAGTTTCGATATTCCATTGTCAATTTCATATTAATGAAACTAAGAATGACAATCATAATCTTTATACATTTAATGTGCCTAGAAAGAATATTCAATCACAGTTAATTGCTTAAGTGTGATTAATAATCTTGTCATAAGACATACATTAAATATGTTTACAAAATTGTCCATATGATTTCTACACAAAGATTTAAACCTCTAGGATTTTCATTCCCTTTGAAGAAACTCATCTTCATTCTATAGTCTAACTATAGAGTTCAAGATAAACTAAGTTTCCAAAAAAAACTAATTATCTTTACGGACTGCATCTTAACATTCATAGTATGAGTAATTTGCCAAATTCAATATTTGCAATTCATCTTAATGACCAACAGGTTTACCATAATCCTCAACATATTATTCAAATATTTGAGATATCCTTGCGGATCTATGAATGAGAATTCCATCATCTTGAGATTTAACATTAACATGTTTAATCCTCATCATGACATTTACTAGTGTATTTTTTTTAGAAGATTATGTATCTTGTAATTTTATCTTTTCAAGATAAAAACTCCCACTTGCCTTTTGCAATTTATAGACTATCTATAAATATTTAGCAAGTAGAGCAACACTAAATTGTTCTCTTTTTGGACATTACAAATACATATTAACAGTTCCTTACATTAATTTGTTAATATTCTACTTCATAAGTTGTTTAACAAATTAAGAACTTCAATTTTAAGACTTAATGTGATTCATCACGTTCCATAATAAATGGTGTCTTATTAATCTTCTAGTTTGGAGTCTTATTGAGTATATACAATCCATACTCAATTTTCTAACCTTGATAACTTTTTGGAAGCAACGAAGTTATAGTTATCTTTAATCAAACAATACCAATAGAGTTTGATTCTCCTAACTGAACACTCCACAAACTTGTGGTATTTCATTAGAACTAATATTGTGAGACAATCTAACAATATGTAAGATAAACTCATACCCCTTATGGCTTATCTATTTACCAACTAAGTCAACTTAATGGTGAAATAGATTTTTCAAGCCAATTGCATGCTTTATAACACAAGTACTTTTTAACTAAGTCACTTCATGTCCATTTCTCAACAAGAAGACATAAACTGTTATAATCCCACTATACGTTATAAATCATTGATCAACTCAATGACTTCTTGTATATGTCTTAATAAAGAAGACATAACAAGTTAACGTCTTACTTTATATTATAATAAGTCTTGCAACAATTTAAAAGACTTTATATTTATAGCTTTACAATAAAGTATAAACATGTATAACTAAAGTAATCATGAACACCACAATTTGGTTTCAATAGTAATTTCAAGTTAATTTATTACTTCATTTATTTATGACATTCCAAGAATACATAAATATTCAAATTTGAAGTAGTATTAGATTACTTCATTTATTTATGTCATTTTAATAATTCATAAATATTTAGTTTGAAGTAGTCTCATTATCATATTGACACTTGTTCTAATAAGTATCTAATTTAGAAACTGTAAATTCTCCATGTACGGTCTCACGTAATCATGGAAATTCACCTTGTCATTGCAATCTAGTCAAGGTCTCACTTAAGATAAATTTCAACAGCAAGTGTTTCTTGAATTAGATGTGTATTAGTCATATTTAGAACGTTAGTTTCTTACCTTGCGGTCAAGACAATCCTTTAAATCATATTCCTATGTGTTGTACCTTGCACACAATATAAGATTTCTCCCACTTGTGCATGGAACAACATCATGTATCAGATAAACAACACGTCACTCATTTGTTTATGTGATCAATATGATTGTTTCATAGATATTAGCATAATTAGTAGATATAGAACCACATTGTCTAGTAAGGAAACGTACATGACTATCCTTAAAAACACAAGTGTCTATAATTGGAAAGTAATTATCTCAAGACATTCTAGAGATAATTTGGGTTACTACCAAGATGACAAAGATTGTAGCTCCCACAGAATTACAGATCATTACAATAATTCATTATTCAGTAATTACAACACAATGCTCCCACTGGATTTGACAACATTATAAGTGTTTCATAACCGGTAAAAGCAAATAGTGTGCTATTAACTTTCCTACACCTTTGAGAAGACCCATTCGTAACAATTACTTAGGTATTAAAAAGAGTGTATTCTACTATGTAGATGATGGACTATCTATCAATGCAATTAACTTGAAAATTGGGCATGCAGTTTTTCCTTAATATGTCTACCATCCCCACAATGGTATGTAGCATCTTTAAATGGTAAAAGCACAACAACTAGATAAATTATGCTAGTTTGCCTTTTACCAATTTTGCGGTAATTAGTCTAGCTTCTAATTTAATAACTCAGAAAATGTGCAATTTTCTTAACTATTAAAGTTTGATATGAGTTATTTCTTAGAATTTAGACAATTCTAATTTTCCTATCATACCTTTCTCATTTATGAAAAATAATAGGATTAAGTCTCACTCTTTTCTCATAGAAAGGAGACTAGGTTTATTCTTTTAGTAAAGTTGACTCTAGCCAAAAACTCCTACGGGTATAGATCAATTTACCAATAAAAGAATGTCCCACATTTACGGTTTAATGTTGCATTAATACATTTAAAAGAATTTACAAAATTCAATTTTAGTATTTTCAATAATACAATCTTTTCAAGAAAATAAAATACCCAAGGAAATATTCATATAACCATTGAATTTTCTTGAAAACTAGGATCCAAATTTTCATAATTTCACTACATCAGTTGATCTGCTAGTAATGAAAGTATAAAATATGATAATCTGTCGAACAATAATTGGCAAACAATTTCCAATTCCTAGATCATTAAGGGATTTACATTTGCCAAATTCAATTTGCAAAGTAAGCATGTTTCATCCCATCTCATGCCTTAAGTTTCTAGGTCTCACTAACAACTTAATTAAGTTGTCTAATTTAGAAACTGCAAATTCTCCATATATGGTCTCACGCATTAACGGAAATTTACCTTGTCATTGTAATCTAGTCAAGGTCTCACTTAAGCTAAATTACACCTTCAAGTGTTTCTTATAATTAGATGGCATGAACTTAAATTTTAGGGTACTAATTTTGATGTGACAATCAAAATATGTACGAAGAAGCATGCATACATCTTCGTATCATAAGTTTTCAAAACCTTTTTAATATCCAATTTTAAGCTAAGATTTAAATCAACAAATTTTTAATTGAGGTATTGGGTTCACCAATCAAAGAATTACCTACAATTATCGCCCACTATATCCTACTACTGCATGAGTAAAAAGACCCAAGTTATTCGGATAATTACCACAAAGTGGCACATGGAATTGAGGTCAATTCACCCTTAAGATGATTTTGTACATAA
The DNA here is from genome assembly GCA_021014915.2 of Artemisia tridentata subsp. tridentata. Lineage (NCBI taxonomy): Eukaryota > Viridiplantae > Streptophyta > Magnoliopsida > Asterales > Asteraceae > Artemisia > Artemisia tridentata. The sequence continues at coordinate 125,916,997 of CP139505.1, read as the reverse complement.
AAATAGTCGTACTTGGTAGCTCCAATTTGACGCATAAAGGAGCGGAGAGACAAACGTCAGCACAAGTGCCAGTTAAAAACGCGTCTCTTTTGGTTCGACAATTTAATGTCAATCCTCCTTAAACCTCTCTTATAGTTTGTCAAAACTGGGTGAGCCGTTCACACTAGTGGTACAAAACTCATCACTCAATTAAAAGTTTATGACTTTAAGTCTTAAAAAAAATATGTTATAAATTATAATCTTGCTAGTCTCGCCTGGGAGCAAATTGCCATGCGAAGCAAACCACTATCGGCACATAAGACTTTACAAGATTGATAATTTATCACATCAAGTTTCACCATTATTTAGTCCATTTATTTTCTATTCAAAGATTACCCTTTTTTGCTTACAACGTGTCATACAATTTAAACAAAAAACAAGTAATAGTAAAAATAAACAACTAAATAACGCACATAATCTTAACAATTAATTTATGTAAACAATTAGCCACATGCAAACTTGTTTGATAAAACCTATTAATAATCTTCTATGTTTAATTATGCATATATTTAACTAAGACTATCACTTACAATGGTAAGTGAGCCACATGCACCAACGTATTGATTGCGTTAGTCATAGCAAATATATATTAAATTGCACATAATAGATTCATTAATATAATTAATTGAGGTCTTCCCCAATTTTAGATCTATCATAATTACATGTGTAAATCAACTTAACAATTAATCAAACCTAATCCATGATAAACATGCATGTTTCATCATGGATTAATACAAGTCACAAGATACGCAACTTTAAACACATAAGCATGTTACAATTTTAGGGTTTCAAAACTACAAAACTAATTTTTATATATTAGGTCATCGACCCCCCTCCCTAAAAAAATTAAGGTTTTTGATTTTTTTTAAACCCTAAAAAATCGACTAACATCAAACACAATCCAAGATTCGTTTTTTTATGTGTTTCGGTAATTAATTACATGTTAAAATGGCTCGTGATGCCACTGTTGGAATTTAATAAACATGACAAGTTCATATATTAAACACATAATCATCACACACACGCGGAAGCGTAGGATCTATTTAACACATAAAGAATTAACCGAATAATAAAGCAAACGTACATTTGATTCTAGCTAAACAAGAATCAACTTCAATAATCCTTCAATTAAGATCAAGAACCCTAATTAGGGTTTATAATTGGATTAACGAATTACCCCTTACCGTTTTGTAATTCAATCCAAGATATTAACTATAGTGAGTTAATACCACGTTCTTGTACACACGTACTAATACCAAATTAATGTAAATGCTAGTTTAATAAAACACAAAACGATTTTGTTTTGGAAAACAAAAGTCGAACACCTCTTGAAGGTTTCGGCCGATTGGGAGACAAGGAAAAGAGAAAAACACTTTTAGGGTTTAGTGTGTGTACAAAAGTTACAAAACAATAAACCCTTGTGTTTGTTTATATGGGATGACAAAACTTTGGGAACAAGTTAGGGTTTGGGTTTGGGAAGCCCATTGCCAATCGGATCTCAACCCACATAGGGGTTCTAGATCTTTCTTGTTCTCTATTTTCCATCTATAGTCCTTTCCTTCTATTATTTAACGACCGTTAGTCAATTACCGTTATTACTTAATGCTCGTTAGTCGTTTTGCGTAATTAATAATTAAATGTAACCTTTTATATTAAATTATTAAACCTTAATTCTTCATACGTAAAGTGTGCAATCCCATGGTCTCGAGTTCGATTCTAGACATACACATACTAAATATTGTCCATAAACTAACAAATGCAATCCTCAACAGAATCATAAACACTAAACAATATTGGTAACACACTAGCAGAAACTCTAGAAACCCAAAAAACCAATCCACCAGGAGTATCAATAAAATCATGATGAATAAAAGATTGGGGAGTTTTCAGACTATTAGAAGCTGTAAAAGAAGGTGATAAAACACACAGTCAAAAGCATACCACAATAACTTTAAAAAAAATTAAAATTGTTTTAAAGTATCACAAGTGATACTATACAAGTATACATGTCATCTATTAATAAAAAAACAACTTGAAAATATCACTGGTGATACTATACATCACATCTATCATCAACATGAAATATCATTGGTGATACTACAAAAGAAATTTTATCCCTTTTATCAATCAATATCACACTAAACTTCAAACATTAATGGTAGATCTAGAGAGAGAAACTAGTGAGAGAAACTTTCATTCATTAAACATACACTTCACATACAAGCACACACACTAGCCTCCTCTAATGCACACCCACAAATGAGGAGGAAAGGAGGCTTTTATAGCTTTTTACAAATGGGCTTGATGGGCTTTCTATGGACTAAATGTAACATAACACTTAACCTATTAGATTAAACTAAAAGCCCAATGACTATTCTATTAATTAAACAACGACACGTTACAAAAATATTAATACACGAATGACCATCACTTTTTATAAAAGCTAACAATCTCCCCCTAAGGGATGGTCATTCAAATGACGCTCCATGTGATTAGGTCTTTCTTCTTCGTTGTCTTGAGCTTTGTGTGTCGTTGTATAATAGTATTGGTTCTTTGTTCCTTTATGCTTTGTGATCTTCAAAGTAATCATCTTTTGGTTGTTCTTGCCTTTGGTCAACATCTTCACTTGTTTGTAGTGTTGACTCTTCCATCATACTCATACTTCTTGATGCTATTTGATCTTCATACTTATGTCGTCCTCACTTGATACATGAACTTGTTCTTGACATCTTGATTAGCTTCTTGACTTAGTCATATCACTTTGTCTTTAACGTGATCTTTTTGTCTTGAACTTTTTTACTTGAGCTTTGTTGAGGATGATCTTCATGAGTATGAGTATGAGGAGATGTAGATGTTGAATCATATGATGATAGATGATGGTCTTTCCTCAGTACCTGCATAAAATAGTTAGCAATAAATCGTCCAGCACTTACAGTTCAGATTTCGAGATTGTTAACAACATAGTGTGAAAACCTTCTCTAATCTTTACCAGGGCCGTTGTGAGCCTTTGAAGTATACCGGAGTATCACTTCAAGACTGTAGACCATTTGAAGCACATAACCATCATGATATAAGGCAAGATCCGTAGATCTCATTAAGACTCTTGTACACCTTGTGTCCTTTTTGGCGAACACAAGTGTATTGTATTGGAAGTGTGTCCTAAGAGATTTTTGATGAATCTCATGGCTCTAGACTCGATTATGTACGTTTTGGTTTTAGTAGACGGAGGCATGGAGCAGAGTGCCACCTTTTCAATATCAGCACATCTCGGAATGAGAGGCCGATAATCTATGCAGTGTTCTCCGTGAGAAATGAAAAAAATATCTTTTAAGAGATATCTGAGTGGCTAGGAGGGATGGTGCAGCGCGTCACTGGGTCCATGACGTCTTGTCTTCAATATCAGTATCAACTTTGTGATTACCGATAGCAGATGTATTGACCCGGTTTCTGCCCTAAGTTTTCATGGAGGGCTATTTCTTTTCACCCTTTCATAAACTTTTCTTTTTCATTCTTCAACCCCTTCTTTCTCCTTTCTCATTTACTCCTTTTTTAAATCTTACCTAAGGACTTCTAATACTAATATATTGGAATTGTCCTTGGGTAGATCCCTCCGGCTCTGGCGGATCATTGGACATAACCTAACCATAATCACCTTATTACTTCATGATTATCCTAGATTTGTTGATCACTTGCCATAAAACATTTTTTTTGTGAAAATCTCTCAAAGTGTTTATGAATAAAACACATTTTGTTAACACTTCGTGAGTTTTGCATTTTCTGAAATACTCCCCCTACACATGGGCTTATGCATTTTTAAGATAAGTATGCACATGGTGGGTAGAGTTCTCACATTTTGAATTGATCGATTTTCAGTTAAAGACCATTGCGAGACACGTTTACATCACTAGTTAGACTAGCTTGAAATTATTACCCGTCCTGGTCATATCAAAAGAATAATCTCTCGAATTGGTACATTCTACTCAGACAAGTCCTTTGCGAGACACGTTTACATCACTGGATAACCAGCTTGAAATTATTACCCGTCCCGGACAAGTCTTTTCTATTACGGACATTTAGCTTTCGTCAATTCGAGGGTTCAGATCTGAGTCGAGCTCTTTTGAGATTCAACTACGATCACATTTTAATCACATTTCTCACCCTCAAAAATAGCATTTCGATGGTATTTTTGATACCGATTGATAAAAATCATTGTTTTTGGAAAGCTAATAGGGAGAAACGGATTTGCATGAACTTTTTTGGAACAAATTTGTTTTTGAAATACTCCCCCTCAAAACTTGCATAGGTTTTGATATTTTTAAACTTTGGAGCGAATGGGGAGTAAAGATTTGAAAATCTTAAGCAAAATTTTTGAAAAGTTTTGAAAAACCTTTTGATGAATTTTGAATAAAATTTTGCTTGAGATTAAGAAGTTTGTTTTGATAAAATTTGCGTGAGAACTTCTTTTCTTTTAGGATTGTTGCAATAAAGTGTACAACAGGGTCCTTTCTTTGAAAAACGGGTTATGCACTGTTATGTGTGCATAAGTCATAATGATTAAGTACGGGTTGTAAGCTGAAATACTTATAAGCCATTACATTAAGCTCGGGTCCAAAACTGAGTTGTTCCGAAGCCATCATGAGATCAGATTAGACAACAACCTTTGGAACCCATTTAAGCACGGCGCCAACGGGTTTACCATATTTTGAAATCCATTTGTAAGTTGTGTCAATCCGATTCAAAGAAGTTGAATTCCAACGAGGACTGAAAACCGGTGTTTCATTTTGAAATAACACTCGTGGAATCAACGGTGATTTAAAACTCTTTTTCTTGTGAAAATTGTTTGAGAAACCCGGTGTCTCTCTTGGAGTTTTAAAACTTGAGGAAGAAGTTTTCCATCCATTGTTGAAACCCAGTGTTTCATTTCAAAAATTCGTTTTTGAGATGAATGGAAACCTTCCTGTATTTGGAATGTTCAAAGCAGAGTCATTCTTTTGATACAGCGAAAGCAATTCTGATATTGAATATTTGAAAGGTTTTGAATGACTTTGCTTTGGTCTCCACACTTGCTTTACCGGTGTAAAGCGAGAGTGTGGAGTTTGAAAACCTTTTTTCTCTTCTTTAGTAGTATTTGTCCTTGAAAGCTTTTGAGGAGTAAGTGTTTCAGAGAAACTTGGTTTCTTCGAAAACTTCCTTCCTTTTTGCAAAGAATAGGCTGTAAACTGGGAAACCTTTTTCGAAAATGGTTTTGAAGATTCACCCGTGTAAACCTTCATCGAAACACTCACTTCTGGTGATGAAAAATTTGAAATACGAGCTTTTCCTTTTGATCGGTTAAGAGAATCAAACTCGTTGGGTTTTAAAGGTTTCTTGAAGTTACTGCTGCTTACATTAGTAAGACTGCTCAGGTATTACAAAGGATATACAACAAGTCATTACTGCTGCTAGTTATGAAGTCTAATGCTGCTTATGGAAGTTAATGCTGTTCAAAGATTAATACTGCTAGAACAAATAGTTAGTGCTGCTAATACATTATTAATGTTGCTAGAGTATTAGAGTCGGTTATTATGTATAGTATGTTTAGATAAGTACATAAAAGATTCTATAAAGATTTATCTTGTGTAGAAAGTTATTGTAAGCCGACTAGGACTCCTTAGTCTATAAAAGGAGGACCTAGGGCATAGATGAACATATGATTTTACGATTAACTTCAAGGTTGTAAACCCTAATACTCAAAGAGTATTCGTATTATTAATAATATTGAAGTGTTTAGTTTGATATTCGTTGTTCATTGTTTCATTCGTTATAAAGTTCTTCTTAAGATCAAATACAAGATTCCGCATTGTGTTTGATAAACTACAAGGCAATTTCTATACCTAGTTTTGTTAGATTTATCTAGCATAGCTAAACCTTTACAAGCTAAGGGATTCGATTAAGTGCTTAACTGGGATCAACAAGTGGTATCAGAGCTTGTGATCTAGAGACTGTGAATCAAGAATAACCTGTTGCAACTCATCTCACTGAAGAAGGAAGACATGGACTCAGAATCTACTCATATGATTACTGCATCAAAGGTCCCCATGCTCAAGTCTGGAGAATATGAGCTATGGGGAATGATGATAGAGTAGTACATCGAGATGGTTGATTACTCTATGTGGGAGGTCATAGAGAGTGGTAATCAACTACCTAAGACTGAAACTTCTGCTGAGGGTGTTACCATTATAATGCCTATCAAGACTGGTGAAGACAAGGCACAAAGAAGGCTTGAAGTAAAGGCCAGAAGTACTCTTATGATGGGGATTCCTAATGATCATCAGCTAACCTTCAATCACATCAAGGATGCTAAACAGTTGCTACAAGCAATTGAGACAAAATTTGGAGGGAATGCTGCAACCAAAAAGACAAGGAAGAACCTCTTGAAGCAACAATATGAAAATTTTGCTGCTTCAAGTTCTGAAAATCTTGATCAAACTTTTGACAGGCTTTAGAAACTCATCAGTCAATTGGCACTTGTAGAAGTCTCAATTTCCCAAGAAGATGTCAATCAAAAGTTTTTGAGAAGCTTATCACCAGAGTGGAACACACACACTGTGGTATGGAGAAACAAGGATGATTTTGATACTATGAGTTTAGATGATCTGTACAACAATCTTAAAGTTTATGAACCTAAAGTTAAAGGGTCATCTAGCTCATCAACAAGCACACAAAATTTAGCTTTTGTGTTCTCCTTCAATAACAGTTCTAGCAGTCCTAATGAAGTAGTTAATACTGCTCATGAAGTTAGTACTGCTGGCACACAAGTTAATGCTGCTGGGTCTACAAACCTTGATAACTTGAGTGATGCTGTTATCTATGCTTTCTTGGCTGGTCAATCTATTAGTTCTCAAATTATGCATGAAGATTTGGAGCAGATCCATCCAGATGATCTTGAAGAGATGGACTTGAAGTGGCAGATGGCAATGTTGACTGTGAGGGCAAGAAGATTTTTGAACAAGACTGGAAGAAATCTCAAGGTTATTGGGAAGGATAACTTGGGTTTTGATAAATCCAAGATTGAATGCTACAACTGTCATAGGAAGGGTCACTTTGCAAGAGAATGCGGAGCTCCAAGAAGCCAAGATTACAAGACTGGAGAAAGCTCTGGGAAAGCTGGGGAAACAACAACCTCTATAGCTTTGATGTCTCAATGTGATGGTCTTGGAGGATATGACTGGAGTGATCAAGCAGCTGAAGGACCTAACTTTGCTCTTATGGCTTACTCTTGTTCATCAAGTTCTAATTCTGAGGTTTCTAACAGTTCTAGTTGTTCATATAAGTCTTGTTTAGATACTATTAAAGAACTTAAGGCTAGGAATGAAAAGCTAATGGAAGAGGTAAAAATGTTAAAATTAGACAATTTAAGCTATAAGGTAGGTCTAAAATCTATTGAGGAAAGACTTGACTTTTTCAAACAAAATGAGTTAGAATATGTAGAAAAAGTAAATGTTCTTGAAGGTAAGCTTTTTGTAAAAGAACATGAAGTTAATGGACTTACTAAAAGATTAGAAAAGGCTGAAAAGGAAAAAGATGCAGCTTATAAGGAATTAGAAAAACATCAGGTTAAGGTTAATAAGCTTGAGTTTGCACCTGAAAATGTAAATAAGACAATTGAGTATCAGTTAATGAGGAGAGGTAGTGGCATAGGTTATAATGAAGTTCCTCCCTCAATAACAGGAAAGTATGTACGTCCTATTCCAGAATTGTCTTGTTTAAGTGAGTCAAATGTTAAGTCTTTAGGAGAAAGTAGTGAATCTAATAAGGAAAAACCTAAGACTGAAAGAAAGCATTTTGATGCACCTATTATTGAGGATTGGGTGTCTGATGATGATGAGGAACAGGAAAAGGATAAACTTAAGGTTGCAAGTGTAACAGTAAAACCTAGTGTTGAGCAGATTAAATTTGTCAAACCTAGTTTTGGTACCAAAGTGTCTAAGAAATTTGTTAAGTACACTGAGCAACCTAGGCAGATCACAAACAGGCCTAGAGGTAACCAGAGAAGTTGGAATGGAATGATATCTCAAAGGTTAGGAAGTGACTTTGAGATGATCAATAAGGCTTGTTATCATTGTGGTAGTTTTGAACACTTACAAGATAATTGTTTTTACTATCAAAAACCAGTGTGGAACTATGCTAAGAGGGTGAATCATAAAAGTTTTTCTAAGAATACTCACCCACATGCTAAAAGAAACATGGTTCCAAAAGCAGTACAAATGAGATCTGGTGTAGTATCAGTTACAACTGCTAATCAAAATGTTTCTAAACAAGCAGTAGTAACTAATACTGCTAGATCAGTTAGTACTACTAACACCAAAAGGACAGTGAATGGTGCAAATAAATTGTCAAAGTTTTCAAACAAAGCACATTCCACTGTAAAACAGCCCATTCAAAAGCCAACAGCTATTAGTGCTGCTAAGGCAAAAACAGTAGTTTCTACTGCTAAGCCAAAAGCAATAACTGATACTGTTTTGGGAAATCATTTTTATGCTGTGAAGTCCTCAGCTTGTTGGGTCTGGAAACCAAAAGTTAAAGTTTTAGATCATGTTTCCAGAAACAGCAGTGCATCTATAGTTTTAAAGAGATATGATTATGTAGATGCACAAGGCAGATCCAAGTCAGTATTGGCTTGGGTCCCCAAAATGAACTGATTTTCTTACTTTATGTGCAGGGCAATCCACAGGTGGAATTGGAAGATAAATGAGTATTTGACAGTGGAAGCTCAAGGCACATGACTGGAAAAATGTCCTATCTTGAAGATTTTGAAGCTATTGATGGAGGATATGTTGCTTTTGGGAGTAATCCCAAAGGAGGGAAAATCACTGGTAAAGGTATACTAAAAACTGGTAAATTAGATTTTGATAATGTGTACTTTGTCAAAGAGCTTAAGTTTAATCTTTTCAGTGTCTCACAAATGTGTGACAAAAAGAATAGTGTTCTTTTTACTGACACTGAATGTATTGTCTTGTCTCCTGACTTTAAGTTGACTGATGAAAGTCATGTTCTACTTAATGTTCCTAGAACAGACAACATATACAGTGTTGATTTAAAGAATATGGTTCCCAAAAGAGGATTGACTTGTCTCTTTGCAAAGGCCTCATCAGATGAATCTAAACTTTGGCATAGAAGACTTGGTCATTTGTGTAATACCCAAAAATCTAAAACATGCAAAAAGACCAAATTGCCCCTGACACTTAAAATTTGATTAATAAGTATATAAAGTACCAAATTAATCCCAAACCTTTGGAAATGAGCAAGATATGAAGCAAAGTAATTTTTACTACTACAATTAACATTTTATAAGGTACCAAAATTATGATCACACACAATATTCATATGTGCCGATTTATATATATTATTATGTATTATTATTATTAATAATAATTCCTTATAAATCAAATAAAATCAAGATAAACACAAAATAATTTGGGAAATCTTCATAATCAAATATTTGATCTCACCTACTTTGCTTGGACTGAAATTCTTGCCTCCCCATCCCTATTATACTCGGTTTCATATTCTTCCTTTTATTATTATACCGAAAACCCTAAATAAGAACACACAAAATTCTCTTCATTCGTACGATTTTTGGGAAGCTCTTGGGTAATTTTCTGGTGATCTTCTGCATCTAAGGAAGCTTGGAAAAATAGTTTGGAGGTCGTGGGTTTGTTCATTCGATCGTTAGAAGTTTTCTTGTGTCGATAGTTTGATCCGAGAGGTACAAATTTCATTCGCTTCATTCGATCGTTCTAATCATCAACTGGTATTTTTCTTACGTTCATTACATCATATATGTTCCATATAAAATAGTCTAATCGAATCATGCACGCTAGATTGATCGATATAATTTTAAAGAGCTAAAACGTACATAAATTCCATAATAATTCATACGAATTTTATGGGTTCCAAACTTATTTTATTTGAGCTCTATACGACACATCTAACTCTGGAAAAATGCTAAATCGATTTGTTAAAGCCTATGCAACCTGTGTCGAATTTGTTTTGTTTGTCGGATTAAATAGGAATCGAGAAAGAAAAATAAAAACAAAGGGTACGATTTAGGGTTAGGGTTTTGGGGATGGATTTGGTTAATTAATGATGTTTTAATGATGTAGTAATGATTGGACGATGATTGGGAAATTTAGGGTTAGGGTTTTGTGACTAAAAAGATTTACCGAGTGGTTTTTAAAATTAAAAGGGTGTGTTTTGTAATTGATTAAACTTGTGGGTTATTTTTATAATATACTTTAGACCAGGGGTGTTTCGTATAAATTATAATATGGGGATCTTTTACGTAAAATATGTAACTTAAGGGTTTAATATGTAAATCGCTAAATTAGTTAATTCAATTTGTAATTATTTAAAATAGAGGGACTTGTTTGTAAATTCTGGAAACTTGAGGGTGCCTCGTATAACTAATGATATAAAGGGTGCAATGTGTAATTTTGAATACTTAAAGGCTTAATGTGTAATTATGAGTAATTAGGTGTCGAATTGTGGATTTTATAAACTAAAGGACTAATTTTGTAATTTATATAAAGATGAGGGTAATTCGTACCATTTAAATAAGAAGTGTATTGGGTAATTTTGTAAAATTGAGGGCTCGTTGTGTAAATATAAACATGGTAAGGGTTAAATTATAATTTAATGAATTATGGGGTTTAAATTGTAATTTAGTAAACTAAAGGGTATAAATTGTAAAATTGTCAAACTTGAAGTATTAGGATTGTTAACATTGATAACTTATGGATTAAAATGGATAATTTGTAATAATTGCATTTTTGACCTTTAACTTTGATATATTTGCATTTAAAACCCTAAAATATAGAAAGTTGTTATATTTAACCCTAAACTATCATAACTTGCTAAAATGTACCCTATTTCCATAATATGCTTAATTATGACTTAACCTATATTATAATGCTTAAATCTTTCTAATTATGGAAACTTACTAAATAAGGAAACTTTCTAAAAATGAAAACTTGTTAAATTTGGAAACCTGCTAAAAATAGAAAGTTACTTAAAATGGAAAGGCAAGCTAAAATGAGTAATTAAGAACCAATTGTAATTCTCTTCTACTCCTTTAGGTGTGAAGAAGGAGAGGTCTTGATCCGTTTCTGTGCTTTCTATTTTCTTGTTCCTGTTTGCATTCGTAATAAGGTACAGATATTCTACCCTTTTTCAGTAAGGGTGTTTTTCCCTCTTTTGGACTTATTGATGTTGATTCGTATTAGGATTTCCTAAGCCATTGCTATGTTCCCTACACTTTGGTTCGCTTGTTTGATTCATTTTAACTTTGATGTTCGATATGATCCTTTTTGCTTTGAACCTTTGATATGAACCCTTTGCCATGAACCTTTGATACTTGGACTTTGACTATGATTCGATGACTTAGACTATTTGAACCTTTGCTATGGTTTGGACCTTTGACCTTTGACCCTTCAGTTTGATACCCGAGCCAAGTTCGTTTCCTAGCCATGAAGGTAACATGGCCGTGTCATTGATGCACCAATGGCATGACTTTAGTGTGGTTGAGTGATGTTCCACACCGTCCCCATTTTGCTATGCGCGCTTTATTATTTATTATGGCCAATATTATTGTTCGGGGGGCGTATGGATGCATCCTAGGTTCGTGTTCGTATTAGTGGATTTAACATGATTTGATATTATATGATATTGTTCGGTGACTGATGCATGGGTGAAATCCACGTCTTTCACATATATTTGGGAGCTGATCACTCCAATTTGATACATGAGGACACCCCTCATATTATCTGGTTACTTGAGAGGTATCCCCTCTAGATTTCTTACAGGGTTACTATATTTGGTTTGTGTTCGGGCTCGTGGTGGATTACTGACTCTTTTCTTTTCTTACTTTGTACCTTTGCCTATACCTTATGTTATCCCAGTGCACTATTCTATATCATGTTCGTTTCGTTGCTTTCGTTTTCGTTTATGTATATATCTGTTCACTGGGCTTTTTAAGCTCAGCCGCATTTCCTTTTCCTGCGGCAGGTATCTAAGCTAGGAGCTGGGATTTTGCTATGGGATGAGAGTAGAGATTAGATGGAGTTTCTACCTTAGTTTACCACCTTTATTTATGACTTTGGTTTAGACTGGATTTCATTTCATTATTCATTCCCTTTGGATTATTCGTTGTTATTTGGAACTTATGTATTTGGCTTAAGCCATGTTGGCTTGACTTCTTTAATGAATTTTGTTTAAGACTTCCGCTGTGTATTATGTATGCTTTGATTTCTCACCATAATGTGATACTTCTACCCTTGCCGGGTTAGGGTTTTACAATTATGGTATCAGAGAACCAGGTTGCGACCTGTAGTACATAAGCCATGGCCTGTGAATCATATGGACCCTAGGATTTGACCCTTAGGACTTAAGATTTGACGAGTGAGGATTTGGGTAGACATTAGGATTCTGTTTTGTCTTTCCTTTCGTGCTTATTCTCCCTATTTTGCTAATCATTTTTGAAATCGTTCTGTTGGTGAATACGCGTTTCAACCAGTACAGTAATGGAGAGTATGGCCCTGACTTCGAGGCCATGATAGCCGCTGCTTTGGCTAATGCTCTTCCGAATCTCTCGGTTCAGTTGGTGACCCAAATCACCAATGACATCAGAAATGGTGCGGGTTTATCAGGTGGTGGTGGTGGCGGTGCTCCACCTACTGGTATTCATGTTTGGATCGAGAGGTTTACTAAGCTCAAGCCTCTTTCCTTCCAATCTGCTGCCACTCCCACAGAGGCAGAGGATTAGATCACTCATGTTGAGAAGTTGTTCAAGGTCTTGGGTTGTGCTGACGAATTCAAGACGTGTTTGGCTACTTTTAAATTGGAGGGTGATGCGCTGAGTTGGTGGAAAGCGTATGTTCAGGCTAAGGGAGAGGATTTCGCTGATACTTGTTCATGGGAGACTTTTCGTGGGGTATTCTACAAACAGTATTTTCCCTTTATTGAGCAGCAGAGGTATGAACATGAGTATGGCACTATTCATCAGTTGGATCAGGAGTCGTCTGGGGAATTCATGCAGAGATTTTTGAGGTTGGCTAGCTTTGTTGGACCGGAAGTTATGGGTAATGCTCAGCGACAGGCTAGACACTTTAAATGGGGGTTAAAGAAGTGGGTGTTGGATCGTATTGTAAACACCGAGTACGAGGATGTTGCTTTAGTTGCGGACGCGGCTCGTAACATTGAGTTGTTGCATGCTGATGGGGGTTCGAATAAGAGAGACAGGGATGGTAATCGTGTGAACTTCAGGGGGCAGGGTCGTCAGGACCAGAGTCAGGATCATAGGGGTCGTCAGGACCAGGGATATGAGCAGAAGGGTCGTCAGGACCGGGATTTTAATCAGAGGTGTTAGTATTTCAGGAGTCAGGATCAGCAGGTTACTGGTAGGAATGGGAATGACCGGCAGGGTCATGGTAATAACAACCCGCGTCAGTTCAGGGATCAGTCGACTCGGGTTCTCAGCAGAGTCATCATTCGGGTTCTTCAGGTCAGAAGAGGCCTATTGAGGCGTTACCTCCTCCACCTCTTTGTGCTACTTATGGGAAGCCTCATCCGGGGTTTGTCACAAGGCTACTGGGGGATGTTTCACTTGCGGTTCCACTGCTCACAAGGTGAGGGATTGTCCACAGGAGAAATGAGTTGCACCAGTGAACTCGGCTAGGCCAGCTCCCACTATGGGTCGAGTTTATGCTACGACTCGTGATCAGGAAGCGAACTCATCAGGTACCATTACCGGCTTTCTTTACATTGGTAATCGTACTGTCTTTGCATTATTTGATACCGGTGCCACACATTCCATTATATCTAATTCGCTTGCCAAGAAACTTAATATAACCCCAACACCAATAACTAATCGTATATCCATCTCTACACCAATGAAAACCCATGTAATCATTGATCGTGAATATGTGAATTGTCCTCTACGTTTTGATGACCGTGTTCGTCCGGCAAATTTGCTCCCCATTGATATGATTGACTTTGATGTGATTTTGGGCATGGATTGGTTGGCTTCTCATAGGGCTACCATTGATTGTCATGCCAGAAATGTGATCTTTGGCGATGTTCATCACCCCGACTTTGTCTATCATGGTTCTCAGCCTCTTAAGTCTGTTAAGATCATCTCGGCTATGAAAGCCAGAACTTTGATTTCCCATGGTTGCCTTGGTTTTCTGGCATCCATTAAAGATACCTCTTTGGAAGGTCCGAGCATAGATAGTGTTCCTATTGTTCGTGATTTTGCTGATGTGTTTCTCGATGAACTTCCTGGTATTCCTCTTGCTAGGGAAGTTGAGTTTGGCATTGATCTAATCCCAGGTGCCGAACCTATCTCCAAAGCTCCTTATCGTATGGCGCCCATTGAATTAAAAGAGTTGAAGGAACAGTTACAGGAACTCTTGGAGAATGGTTTCATTCGACCCAGTGTCTCTCCTTGGGGTGCACCTGTTTTGTTTGTTAAGAAGAAGGATGGAAGCATGCGACTCTGTATCGACTACCGTGAGCTTAACCGTATCACGATCCATAATCGTTATCCTCTTCCGCGTATCGATGATTTGTTTGATCAGTTGCAAGGGGAGAAATATTTTTCGAAGATTGATTTGAGGTCCGGTTATCACCAGCTTCGTGTGAAGGAGCAAGATGTTTCCAAAACTGCTTTTCGTACTCGTTATGGTCATTATGAATTTCTAGTTATGCCCTTCGGTTTGACCAACGCTCCTGCTGTATTTATGGACCTTATGAATCGAGTATTCCACGAGTATCTCGACAAGTTCGTTATTGTCTTCATCGACGACATCCTTGTTTATTCAAAATCTGAGGGAGAACATGAGCAGCATCTTCGGATTGTTTTGGAAATTCTTAGGCAGCAGAAGTTGTATGCCAAATTTTCTAAGTGCGAGTTCTGGTTGAGTCAAGTTGCTTTCCTTGGTCACATTGTATCTGCTGATGGTATCACCATGGATCCAGCTAAGGTTGAGGCTATCACCAAGTGGCCAAGACCTACCACTGTGACTGAAGTGAGGAGTTTTCTGGGGCTTGCTGGTTACTACAGACGTTTTGTTGAGGGTTTCTCGCGTTTGGCTTTGCCATTGACGCAATTGATGAGGAAAGGTGAGAAGTTTGTTTGGACGGAGGAGCGGGAAAATAGTTTTGAAGAGCTGAAAAAGAGATTGGTGTCCGCTCCTATTTTGACTCTTCCATCTGGTTCTGGTGGTTTTCAGATTTATAGTGATGCGTCGAAGAAGGGTTTGGGTTGTGTTCTTATGCAGCATGGAAAGGTTATTGCTTATGCTTTGAGGCAATTGAAACCTTATGAGGAGAATTATCCGACTCATGATTTAGAGTTGGCTGCTGTTGTTTTCGCATTAAAAATCTGGCGGCATTATTTGTATGGCGAGTCATGTGATATCTTCACTGACCACAAGAGTCTCAAGTATATCTTCACCCAGAAGGAACTTAACATGAGACAGAGACGGTGGTTGGAACTTCTGAAAGATTATGACACGAACATTCAGTACCATCCGGGCAAAGCAAATGTTGTTGCTGATGCTCTTAGTCGGAAATCTGGTATGATAGCGAGTCTTGAAATTGAACCTCGAATTCTTAATGATTTGGAAACTCTTGATGTTGAGCTTTGTATTCGGGGTTATGATGGATATTGGGCCAGCCTGAAGGTCGAGTCCAATCTTATCCTACGGATTAAGGAAGCTCAGAAGGATGATGGTGAGCTTTGGTCTGTGGTTCAGAATGTTGAAGAGGGTAAACAGACAGAGTTTAGTGTGGATGATTTTGGCGTGGTGTGGTTTGAAGATCGGCTTTGTGTTCCTAATGATCCTGAGTTACGTGAGGCAATTCTATCTGAGGCTCATAGTTCCCCATTCACTATTCATCCTGGTTCCACCAAGATGTACAGGGACCTTAAGCAACATTTTTGGTGGAGTGGAATGAAGCATGATGTAGCTTCTTTTGTAGCTAAGTGTATGACTTGTCAGCAAGTCAAGATTGAGCATCAGAGGGCTAGTGGTTTGTTGCAGCCTTTAGAGATTCCGACCTGGAAGTGGGAGGAGATTTCTATGGATTTTGTATCGGGGTTACCTCTTACCAGAAGAAAGCATGATGCAATTGGGTTGTTGTTGATCGACTAACCAAGTCTGCTCATTTCTTACCGATTCGTATGGATTTTCGTGTTAGTAAATTGGCGGAGATTTTTCGATAGGAGATTGTTAGACTTCATGGTATGCCGACAGCTATTGTTTCAGACAGAGATCCGCGGTTTACTTCTCGTTTTTGGAAAGGGTTGCATAATGCTTGGGGTGCACGTCTTAAGTTTAGCACGGCTTTTCATCCGCAGACAGATGGTCAGTCAGAAAGGACCATTCAGACTTTGGAGGACATGTTGAGGGCGTGTGCTTTAAAGTGGGCTGGAAGTTGGGATGAGTATTTGTGCTTGGTGGAGTTTGCCTACAACAACAGTTGGCATGCTAGCATCAAGGCAGCACCGTATGAGCTTTTGTATGGTAGGAAGTGTAGAGCACCCATTTGTTGGAATGAAGTGGGTGAACGTCTTATTGAGGGCCTGGAAATTATTGAGATCACTAACGAAAAGGTGGACGTTGCTAGGGAAAAATTGAAGGAGGCTCGTGCTTGTCAGAAGAGTTATGCTGATAAGCACCGTCGTGATTTGGAGTTTCATGTTGGAGATCGTGTATTTCCTAAGGTATCGCCGTTTCGAGGGGTTAAACATTTTAGGATCAAGCGCAAGCTTAGTCCTCGATTTATTGGTCCGTTTGAGATTCTCGATCGTATTGGAGAGGTTTCTTACCGTTTGGCTCCACCTCCTCAGTTATCGCATGTTCATAACGTCTTCCATGTATCTCTCCTAAGGGGATACAATTATCATCCTTTGCATGTGGTATCCTATCCATTTGATCAGATTCAGCCCGATATGTCTCTTCCGGAGGAGCCGGAAGCTATTTTGGATCGACAAGATCGAGTCATGAGAAATAAAGTTATTCTGTTCGTAAAGATTCTTTGGAAGAATCACCCAGAGCGTGAGGCTATCTGGGAAACCGAGGAATCGATACGAGCCAGTTATCCACATTTCGTGTTTTGATCGGGTATGTCTTTGTTTTGTTTTCCGTTCTATTTCCTTTCTGCTTCTTTGCAAATTTCGAGGACGAAAATTTTCTTTTAGAGGGGAAGAATTTGTAATACCCAAAAATCTAAAACATGCAAAAAGACCAAATTGCCCCTGACACTTAAAATTTGATTAATAATGATATAAAGTACCAAATTAATCCCAGACCTTTGGAAATGAGCAAGATATGAAGCAAAGTAATTTTTACTACTACATTTAACATTTTATAAGGTACAAAAATTATAATCACACACAATATTCATATGGGCCGATTTATATATATTATTATGTATTATTATTATTATTATTATTATTATTATTATTATTATTAATTCCTTATAAATCAAAGGGATAATTACTAAAATAACCCGATTGCCCAACTGCTAAGAGTATCTATCCCGATCTCAAAAAATTCCCCCCTTAGCCCAGGGCAACTCGTATAATCACGTATTGTATGGTAGTGTATTTTGGGCAACTTTTATTTGTTGGGCAACCGTATACTTTACAGATGGTTTTTTGGTCATTTCAAAAATTTTACACTGTTCACTGCTTTCATTACTGTTCATACCGTATTCGAAAATAAAAATTTAAAAACAAACAGCATCTCCTCTATACACTTCTTCCCTCCATCTCGTTTCACAGTCACTGTCAAAAAAAAAATAAACTCGGTTTATTTTCGCGCTTGTTTATCTTGTTACACTATTATTTCAATCTCCAATCTACTACCATTGTTTTCCCTGATTGTCATCTGAAAACAGAGTAACTGTTCATTGAACAGTGTTCCAATAAAATCATTTAACACCGTCGATTGTTTGTTTGATTAGAAAAAATGTGGTATAATATGGTATGTACAGCGTATTACGAATCTTTATTACATTTGTTTTGTATCGTTATTGATTTTTGTTTATCTGGTATAATATAGTGTTGTTTGTTTGTTTATGCATTTATGTGGATTATGATTTGATTTTTGTTTTGGGATGTATTTGATAAGCCACGATTTTGGGTTGTATCTGATACGCCATGCCTGATTCAAATAAGGTCATAAGCAAAACACCCTATTCTTATGGTCCAACACTAAGTGGTTGTAGTTAAGTTGTAATCATCTGAACTGTGTATGATAGTGTTTACGCTGGCTGTATACATGTGTTCAAACTTATTTTGTTATGAATTGTATGTTCTGAGTTAACATATTTTTTCCTTTTAGGACTATGAAGCTAAACTAATCATTAGTAGCAAACTCAACTACTTTTGGTTGATAAATAAGAAATTAGACGCAAAACGACGGAACTTGTTTAGGAGTACCTGCTTTGGAAAATGGTTGGATTTGTTATACTTTGAACATGAAACACACCTCATTGACTATATGGTACGGAAACAAAGAAGAGTGGATGAGTCTCATTATGATATGCCCTTTATCTATTACCTAGATGGACATACTCTGCATTTTGGTCGTCCTGAGTTTTGTCTAATGACGGGGTTGCGGTTTGGAAGTGTGAGCTTTGAGTTATACACTTCTGGTGCTCTCAAATTTCGTGATAGGGTGTTTCCTGACAGGCGAGGTTTGATTGTAACCAACTTAGACCTTATTGGTGTCATCGAGGATGAAGAGCAGTTTTGCAAGCTATGTGATGAAGACGCAATACGGATATCTCTTTTGTTAGTCTTAGAGGTGATCTTTATGGGTCGTTTATTGACATCCCAAGTTGATGACACATTGATGAGGTTGGTTGAAAACCTAGAAGCTAGGAATGCATTTCCGTGGGGTGAACATATTTGGACCCATTTATATGACCAACTTCATAATGTAATGGATAAGCACACGGATAACCACCTTTTAGTATTGAAGAAAAACCCAAAATCTGTTCCGACCTATACTTTGTCTGGATTTGTATTTGCTTTCCAGGTTTGTATTTATTTTTATTAATAATATATTTTTCAGCCGAACATTTTGATGGACTGATTGATATGTTTGTGTTTTACAATTTGTTTAGATTTGGATACTCGAGTCTTTTGAAAGATCTGAACGTTGGTGGAGTAAAGACCCTAATGTGATTCCAAGAGCTATTGCATGGTCTATGAAGTCACCATTCAAAAGAAGCGACCGTTCCTACCTTTTTTCAGAGGTCACTATTTTTTTCTATTTGTATTTACGTAAAATAAATTGTTGAATCCCTGTTGAGCAATGATCTTTTTTTCTTTTTCTTGAATTGAAACAAAATTAATCACTACGCCGAATATAATGAATAATCTTAAGGAGAGCAATGAACACACATAGGTAGGAGCCTGTTATTTTTGTACTATCCCTTATGCTTCTTTCTAAGTTGCAGAACCAAATCATGTATGGCATCCTGTCTCTCTTCTGGAGTATACATTTCTCTTTCCTCCTCCCGAGTTTGCATTGTCTTTTTCTTTCCAACTTGTAGGATCGACGCCTTGATTGATCTTTGAGCCAATAAAAATCTCTGTATGACAAACTTATATTTATGCGGAAACTAAATATAAGATTGTGAAGAAGACAATGACTAATGAACTATGATCCTAGAATAAGTGTAACTAGAATAACTGTAATACGACTAAAAAATAAGCAACGACCAGCAGCAATAAACACTGCCAGCAGGAACACACCAAAGCTACCAGCAGGATTGCACTTGCGCAGCAGCAAGATTAAGTAACCAGAAGCAACATCTTTAAAGCAAACATTTCCAGCAGCAACCTCTATATAAAAGCAGCAACATAATATAATCATCTCCAATTAAGCTGGTTACCATGTAATTCTCTTGATCTTGACTGCTACTATGACAATGTGTACATC
Organism: Artemisia tridentata subsp. tridentata; assembly: GCA_021014915.2. NCBI lineage: Eukaryota > Viridiplantae > Streptophyta > Magnoliopsida > Asterales > Asteraceae > Artemisia > Artemisia tridentata. The sequence continues at coordinate 125,896,961 of CP139505.1, read as the reverse complement.
AAATCACTTAAGTTTCATACTATTCTCATCACTTCCAGGTGTGTTATCTCCTGTGAGAGGTGAATCATTGGAAATTAATGGATTTGATGTCTCTTTACCAATAGCCATCACTACTGGAGTAGCCAATGTTTTTGTGTGTAAGACCATGGTACATTGATAACCATATGATTTTTAGTAAATCATCAACTATAAAATGATTTGACTTGTCTTTACCTGTAGCCGTTTGCTCAGGACTAGCCAATTCTTGGTTACAGCAGAACCTTGGTGAATTGAGTACCAAATATGGTTTTCAAACTGCCTTTACCACAAGCCATATGCATGTGGGCTAGCCAATTCTTAGGAAATCCAACTTTGTTGTGATCTTGTTTGTATTCAAGGGTTGCCATAGTGTTGAATCAGGGATTGAGATGTGCAAATAAGAAGGAATGAGATGTGCAATTGATTTGAGAGACTGCGGTTATTTTGGGAGAAGAATTTAATATTTAGTTCGTGAATACGGTTTCCAAATTTAGCAGCTCTAAATTCTAAATTTCTCGCGTAAACTTTGACTAATTTGAATTTAATTTATTCCCAAAATTAATCCCCCAAATTCTTAAACGTCCGCAGCAATGAAGTCAACCAGAGTACCTTTGACTAAAAAACACTACCAACAGCAACGTTAAGTCAACCGGCAGCAATGAGATGGTCAATCGGCAGCAATGAATGATGTGTGACTAACGTCAAATCCCCAATTAACTCAAAACCAACCCAACATTTAATTCCATTAACCTCCCCTTAAGGCTATATAATCCCTTGAAAAATCAATCACAAAGAGTTGCTTGCAAATGAAGTAGATTTGACAATGGGGTTAACACAACCAAGAGTATCTGACAATAATCACAATCAATAGTTGTATTTAGTATCTAATGAACTTGAAGCTGCACTATCTTCAAAAGTCAACATTATGCGCACAAAGTTACTTGTGAGATATAATTGTCGTTCAAACAGTTGTAAGGTTACATATTTTATTTGTCCCCGTTTATTTGTAGGAGTCGAATACACGTTTAGATCTCAAGCCGAATACACCTGAGTACGAGTCTTCATGGTGGATACAGAGCCAAGAATTCTTCCAAAACTACGTTCCCAGGGCTGCAGCCACATCCAATTACACCCTCTTCGATGCTTATCTTAACAGGTTGTCAAAGGCACGCAAACGGGTCAGTGAGTCGTTGAAAGTAAATTCCACTCAACGTAGGGCTGGTAATAGTTCACCAACCAAGAGGTTTAAGGACCGTGTCCTTGCTGAGCTTAATGGCCAAGTATTGAAACTTGAGATTATTATTGAGGTTGCGTTTTATTAAGCTTACTATGTCAATAGAAATGCACTCTGTATATACGGGTTTATAATACATGTTATAATATTACAGGTTCTTGCTCGTGAGAGACCTGGCGGACTGCAGGTACATTTCAAAAAAAATATGAGTACCTACTTTGACATCCACCCTGTACTTTTTTACAAAAAATATAATGATTTGACAGGAGAAACTGGATATTGAGTCACATTTTCCTAACACGAGTTCTGAATTTTGCCATTCACTTAACAAATTTTACCTGAAATTGATTGCCTTGCCTGATTCTGACGAAGAACTAGCTCAGGTAGAATACGTTATTCCAAATTATCCGTATACCCGATTTATAGCGTAATATTATTTGTGCGGCATATGTAATCCACAATATCCTGTTGCAGGAGTATCTTATTCAAGAGGAATTGAGATGGGCGTTGGCAGAGGAAGAGAGGTTGCAGTTAGAAGAAGAGAAGATGATGGCAGAAGATAATATGAAAAGACAGGAAGCGGCTAAGAGGTTGCGCTTGGAAGAAGAAAACATGTTGAAGATGGAGGAGGAGAAGAAGAAACGCAGAATATCGTTTCTGAATTCGAAACACTATCAAAGATATTTGGCTCGGTTACCACCGAGCAAGAGGCGAAATTATTTGGAACCTGATTCGGAATCAGAAAATGCGGAAAAGGTTATAGTTAGCATTAAGAAACACGGCCCTGACGTTAATAACCCACGTACCGCTGAATTGCTGACAAGAGTTCAACCTTGGGTTGAGGTATTGCCATGATCTAAAGTTGGTTTACATTTCCTTTTGTTACCTCTTTTACATTATATGTTATAAATTTACCCACGTTTGTAGGATCTATCTCGATGGTTCCATACCGTGGAAAATGTCTGGCTCACCGATGATATTGAAGTATTTCTTGGTCAACCGGGGTACACTCACCAGTGTAAATTTCCATGGTCCGAAGACCACACCGTTGATCGAAATTTCTGGCTACGCTTAGTTTGCTTAGACCCTGGTAGAAAAGGTTGGCTAACTGAGCAGGTGAGCGTACATGCATACTCTAATTCATAAATAAGGTTACCTCTCACCCTTTCTTAAAACACTTATTTGCAGCACATAGACTTGTGGGTTGACTACATGTGGCATGTAAGACCTAATAATGCAAACTGGGCGATGGTTAGCTGTTACTTTTTTCAGCTTCTTCTTCAAAACGGCACACCATCTTTTTACGCAGATGGCCAGAGGTATCCCTGTCCATGGAGCGATGTGGATCAGGTACTACGTTTATGTGTGGGCGGTTAAAGTTACATGATGAGTCAAGTTGTTGTATATGACCATTTTTTACTAAAAGTCTGGTCTTTTGGCCGTTTAAAGATAGTATACGTAATTATTGATATGTCGCCTACTATAAGGATTCATCAGAAACCCTGTATATTGTAGGTTTTTATTCCGATCAACCAAACGGACAAACACTGGTGTCTTGCCCAGTTTCATATACGATCAGGAGTAGTGACATTCTATGATAGCGGCGACACATATGACTATGACACCCGTGACTGGTATATCCGCGTTAGGAAGTGCTTACAGGTCCGTGTTGCTAAATTTTTTATGAATACCTTATTTTTGTGCTTGTGGTTGTGATTCTTGTCCCCTTCTAACATCAGCATCATCCAATGTTTGGGGGTTGATGAGTTGGTATAATTTAGTTGTAGTATTGCATGTGCCAGACTGTTAGCATCATCCAATATGTCAGCGGTAGAATCAAGTTGATTCTCAGCAGCAGAATCAACATGATTCTCAGCAGTAGAATCAGTCTTAGCAACTTTTGCAACATCTTCAACAGCAGAACCATCTTGAGCATGCGCAGCACGTAAAGTTTTAAGTATTTCTACTAGCTGCTCCCTTGTTCACCTTTTCAGGCACAACCTCATTACCTCTCCATATCCAACTCATATGCGTTGCCTCCACTATCCATATACAAGTCAACGTCAGCACTCTCCACATTAAACCATCCTGACCCAAACATTATTCAATTTTTGCTGACCCTCCAAATTCTTTACCCATTAACTTAAATCATTTAACTGTACGTTGTTTCTATATTCAATTAGCGAATATTAATATTTTTGAATACCATATCTAGGTCACATACAAGTATCTCAAAGTAAAAAAAACATATGTCTATTGGGGAAATGTTTCAACCTTGTTGACCAATTTTAAAATACAAGTATCTCAACAGTTTGTTAGGAATTATTAGAATAATGTTTATTTTCATTGCTGCTGTTAGTGTAGTTTCATTCCTGCTGGCAGTGTTGGTTTCTGCCGATCATGGTTCCTGCTGGTAGCATTGTTTAGTTTCTGCTGGCAGTGTTTGTTACTGCTGGTCATGGCGTATTTTTTGTATGTTTGTTATTTTAGGAAGAGAAACATACGACATTGTGTTTTGAATACCATATGAAGGTCACATACAAGTATCTAAAAGTAAAAACAACATATGTCTATTGGGGAAATGTTTCAACCTTGTTGACGAATTTTAAAATACAATTAGCGACTAGTATAATTTTTTTGAATACCATACGTAGGTCACATACAACTACCTCAAAGTAAAATTCCATGTGTCTAGTTGGGCTATGTTTCAACCCAATTTCCCAATTTTTAAAAAAAGTTCCAAAGTAGTACTTGTAGTGGAAGGGAGCCGTATATGAACTTCATTGTCCACAATCATTTCATTTATCTTATCCGCATTATTAATATTTGGTTTAATTTACTTTTATCTAATATCCGTTTATAACATTTGGCTTATTTTCGCTAAATTTGACAACAAGTTGCCCAAGTTGAATTGGGTTGCGTTGTAAATTAGTGGACATGAAGGCATCAGTTTATGACAGTCTCATGCCACAATCATTACATTTCTCTAATCCGCCCTAATAATATTTGGCTTACTTTTCATTTGTCTAATCCGCATTAATAACATTTGGCTTATTCTGCCCAGCTTTGATGAAAAGTTGCCCAATTTGAAATTTGGTTACGTTGAAAATTAGTGTACAGTAAGGGGGCAGTTTATGACGCTCTCTGGCCACAATCATGACATTTGTCTTATCCGCCCTAATTATATTTGGCTTAATTTTCATTTGTCTAATCCACATTAATAACATTTGGCTTATTTTGGCCATCTTTGATAAAAGTTGCCCAATTTGAATTATCGTTGCGTTGAAAATTAGTGGACAAGAAGTGACCACTGTATGACACTGTCCACAGTCATTTAATAGCAGCAGAATTCCGGTTTAACAATATCGGGCTTATATATTAAACAATATATTGACATGACCCAACTATTCACCAATTAACAAACCCAATTTATTACCGTTGACTAAATTCAAATGTAAGGGTCACCCCACTTTTAAATATTAAACGATCCATATAATAGTGCAATTTCATACCATATTTAGAACCCTACTCACCTTTACACACACACAAGCTTTCACTTCGAATATCTATGGATCAACAAAACCTTTTGAAGGATCTGCTGACCAGTTTGGTTAAAACTAATATTGAGCGTGACTTTAAGCTCATAAACTCACTTCAGCTGGAGGTGGTAGAGCTCACACGCCATTGCAAGGAAAGGGGTGACCAGATCAAACAGGTCGAAACTGTTGTTGGGTCCAGTCTCGCAACTAAGTGTTTAGATTTGCTACTTGAAATTCAAGATGAGGACCTTGAGAAGAGTAGGACACTGATGATACTCATCAGTGAAACTCAAATCAAAGTTCTCAATACAATCTCATTTCTGGCAAAGATGCGCAATAACTGTTGAACCTCCATCCCTGGCTTGCTATGTGCTTGCTCTTTATTCCTGTCACGCTATAGTCTCTTGTGCTTTGTGTTTTGTGTTTTGTGTTTATCATCCGTGTACCTCCAGTGTTGGGTGTACTAGTTTTTCATCTTGTAATGAAATTAAACAAGTTTATGTAACAATCAGTTTGTTAAATAATCAAATGGTACAACACTGCATATGAAGTAAGGAACACTAAACCTTAAATAGCTTAACAAATAATCTGAACTAACTATCACCAAAAAAATAAACAATTAAACTGTTTATGGACAAACCTTGCTGGTAAATGGATCACATTTAATAGCATTACTTACAAAGTGTACCTTAAGATCTCCCGTCTATGTATACTTACATTTTATCCTATTATACAGGCTCGACTTCCACGGGTTCTAGAACGTGCCAAAGTTTTCGATAAGAATGGAATGCGTCCGAGCGAATATAACATCACGTTTAGGCTTGAGGAGAAAGTTCCAAAGCAAGGGGGTATCTTTGGTGATTGTGGTGTGTGGGTGTGTATATTTCTATATCGTTTGTCACATGGTCTATCGTTAGATGTTGATGACCCCGTTGACGTTGCGTTAGCGTATCGTGAAAAGATGGTTCGGTTTTATTACAAGCATAGATATTACCCTATGTTCAATTAGTTTGTTTATTTTTGTTCATCTTATGTGTCCTTGTTGTATTCTCAACCTTTAGTTATCAATATAATTTACTCCCCAAAAAAATAGTGCTATTCTTCACACTTATTTTGCCACGGTATGGTCAAGCATGGACTTATTTTTTTATGTGGATAATAATTTCGCTACATTTATAAGTGTCACAAATATTTAAAAAATAAACCACATATATAAGTGTGTAAAATTATAATAAAGCTACACTAATATGTGTAGCAAATGTTTCCTCACTTTTTATTATAAACATTATTCACATTTTTTCCACACTTTTAGTTGTGGACATTCAAAAAATATTTCCACACTTTTAAACATATAAATTTGGATAATATCTCCACACTTATATGTGTAAAAATATTTTGTGACACCCATTTGGCCATTTGGCCTTTAAAACGTGAGAAAGTGTGGACTCAATAATTTTACACCTTCTTAAACGTGGCCATTGGGCCTTTAAAATCTGGATAATTCAACTAGTTTTTTATAGTGAATTAGCTTGTAAAATTAGTTTACAACATTATATGACCGTAAACTTTGGCAAGTTAACCAACATGGGTACATATAATTTTGTGTTAATACAACGATACAAAAACACTAAAAAAAGTCTTCAATTTACTAATACATACAACCCTTAATACCTCTATAATATATTTTACTTTACATTATTACAAACTAATTCAATCTTTCTCACTTGTTCCTATTCAACCAAATGGATAGCATTTCTTATATATATATATATATATATATATATATGTTCGACTAACTTACCACTTCATTAAGTCCCACTTACATTATTACTTGTTAAATCATCATGGACCCTCATCAAACTCCTCCAAAGAAAGTCCCTGCAAACCCCCATGCTGATTCGGCGGACATCAAACAAAGGTATGCATGTATATGTCTTAACTGTGTAATGTAATCATATGCTTAGTTGCTAACTTTTATTTATTTTGAATAAATTTATGTTTCTTGTGTACAGGTCACACGTCATCACTACTACACATATAGTCCTTGAGATTAACTATGATGGTGTTTTCTTAGAATATTCAGGCTTAAAGTATGAATATGGCAAAACAATGACATTGAAGGTATGCAAGTCGAACAGGATGAAATTGGATCAGTTGCTTGACTTGTTAACCTTGCAACTAGATCAAGAAATTCGTTTTTTGTATTTTTGTTGTCCAAGACATTCTCTAGCAGAAGGCTTGCATTTGATTGAAGCTGAATGTCATATGCGAAAGATGTATGACACGGCTGAGTGTTATGGTTTGCTCCATTTGTATGTTGTCCATGCACCACAAAACCTAGCAGGTTTCTATTATAAAAATCTTACTTATGATTTTTATGATGAGGAAATTTTGTTAAAGTTTAAAAAACATACGGAAGCAATGCTAGTTGCTACATCTAAATCGGCTGCTGCTCTGGAGGCATGGGAGTAGGAAGAAGGTCGTTCACCTCCTCTAAGAACACCTCCTTCAGAACCGAGAATCAAAGGAACTAATTTTAAATGTAGAAATCTTTTTAAAGACTTTTTGCATAGTGACTCTATCGTTGATGGGCTTTATTTTTTTGAAGAAGATTGCATGCCAGGTGTTGTTGGTCTCGATGTTCCTGCCATTGACGTTGGGTGGTCTCGCTCGCCGCCTTATGAGTGGCAAAATGCTGTACTCAGTTACAATGGTTCAAAACTGCCAAGTCTTTCTAATGATCACTGTTTTGAAGACGAGGTTGTGCTGGATGTGGGTGGGTCAGCAGTTCATGAAGAAGGTGGGACTAGTGTGCATCCTACGACCGGTCGACGTATTGGGAAAAAGAAATACTCAAGGAAGTTCAAGTTTGGATCACGAACTTCATATTTGCGGAGGCGAAAAAGGTTGATGTATCATAAAGCTCTATGCAAGCAGCGGAAGAGTGGAGGTATTGGAGAAACAATAAGTTGGTTCCTTAATGATAGAAAGTTGCAATCTAGGGTTGTTGTAATGAAAAGTTGAAAACAACAAGATTGTAATTAAATTAAGAAAAAAGGTTAAATGCCATGCCATACCCTTTTTGGATACATCGTTATATTTTTTGTTGATCATATTTTCTTGCTACTTGTTTGACCACCCCATAAAACAGAAGAAATGCTAGGGCAACCGATTATTTTGGCGGGTGTTTTAGTACTACCAAACATACCCGCTTATAAACCTAAAAAAAAAATAAATAAATAAAAAATAAAAAAATAATAAAAAAAAAATGTCAGTATCTAAGAAAGGATAATTGTAACCATTTTAATCCGATTAACATGCGAATGCCTTGTATGACGAATCAATCTATTTTATTTATATAAAACACTAGATTTGCAAGAGGAAACATATTACTCGTATTTACTAACAAAAGATACAACTTCATTTCATTCCATGGACTACATCTAATCCACGCCACTACATTATTTTCCTATTATCATCCCAAACCCAACACAAAAAACTGCAAAAGATCCTATCAAAATGAAAAACAATCGCTCATACAGCTTCAACTTTGCCTTTATATCATTCAACTCTTCTTCCATTATTGACTTGTCCAAAGCAAGAGCATCAATCACCTGCTGGTAGTCCACAGTCTTGTTCAATCGTTTGGCGTTTTGTAAGAATCCATACACCAAATCTTTATAGTATTCACTTGGAAGATCACCATCTAAAAAGTCATACACTTCACAAACTGAGCATTTTACAAATCGTTTACCCGGATTTGTCCTTGTTGTTGAAGTCTTAACTGTGAGTCGAATAGCACACCTACAAAAGTATTTAATTTTACCATCAATTACTCGGGTTGTCGCTCTATTTCGCGAACTCATACTTTAGGGTTTCAAGATTTAAAACAATTGGGAAATAAGGGAAAGCAGTTGGGAGCGGGGGTGTTTATATAAAGGACTAAAATATTTGCACGTGTGAGGCCTTATTTTATTTTTGTATAAATCCAATTTTTTTTTACTAAAATAAGACTTATAAAAACTTTAGAGTTAATTTGAAAAAAAGGGACCCTATACTCGAACGGGTTGAACACTTTTAGTACCCATTCTTGGGGCACATAACGGGTTTAGTCCACTGACCTATGACCATATTATAACCAAGTGTGAAACCTGGTTTTACTTGTGTAAGAGTTTGGGTGAATAATACAGGTTTCTTGAGTAGGTCGTGTGTATGCTTAAGCGAATTTAAAGACCTTTTTATTGAAGATAGTCATTCAATGTTCGGTTGGTAAACTGTTTCATGTACCTAAAATTTTTTGCACATTGTGTTAAATGGGAGTGAATGGAAATTGGTCCTTGACTGTGCAATTTGACTTATTTATGGTTTAACCCATAACTGTGTAATTTAACTAACAGACAATAACTGTGTAATATGTGCAAAATGTGCAGACTTTTAGACCATAACTTTGTGAATATTTTGCGAAAGTTGGTTTAAACCATAATTCTGTTATTTGACTTTTAGAAGTCAAATTACAATGTACCAAATTTGGTAAAGGGACAATGTACATGCTGTAAACAGACAACGACTTTTACAACATAAAATACAGGGACCATTTTAGAAATTAAGTCAAAAGTTTATTATAAAATTGCACGTCTGAGGACCAAACGTGTAATTTGCACGGGAAACACTGTAACCCCACATATCCTTTTTGTTCCCAACAAACACAATATCCCCAAAAAAAAGATCAAACCCTAGGTCATTGTCACCACACGAATCCAAAATAATAAAATTGCTGTCCTTTTCATCTTTATATCACGTATTCTAGGTTTGTTGTACTTTCCCATAACTATATTATTCCTTTTTTTGTTCATATAAATATGATGTTACAGTGAATAAAGAAGATTTTTATTATTTGATTATTTTTGTTTTTTTTTTTAATTTTGTGCAACGTACTTAGTTTGTTAATTATGGGTGCCAAAAAGCTACATAATTGCTTTTAGTTTGTAACTATAAACTATACTCATGTTTAATTAAGTTTCTGGATGAAAGTTGAGTTCAAAGTACACAAATATGTGGAATTTGCTCTCGATCCACTTCGTTATGTTGATGGGTGTGTTGGGAACGTTTGGTGTTTGACCTCTGACAGGGGTGTTTTTACTAGGGTACTTAATAGTCTTATAAATGACATTGGTGGTGATAAATGGGCTTTGTTTTATTGTAAACCCAACATGTCACTTGCAAATGCTTTAACTTTGCTACACATTGATACAGATGTTCGTAGATTTTCCAGTCATGCTTTGTACAATGGTTCCATGGACCTGTTTATTGCTCACAAGCAACAGCCGTTATCAAAGTATTATTTTAACAACATGGTTTGGCAAGAGGAGGGCGCTGGCCAGTGTTGGTGTAGTTCAACTCCGTTCAAGTACAATGAAAATGGTTGGTTGGATGTCAATGAAAATGGTACATATATAGGAGGAAGTGGAACTGGTTAAGAAAAAATGTTACACGAGGTTGGCATACAAATAGCGAAACCAAATGGTTCAGATAAAGCTAAATCGAAGGTGTTTGAAGATGATCTGCTGGAAAGAAACATAGTTAAGGGTAGAAACAAACGAACTGAAACAATGAATCAATTTGAATGAAGCAACCATATCATTTTCCAAGTAGTAAAAACATACAGTCAGGGCCTTCATTAACGGGCGATCCAATATGGTTGAACTGCAATCTGATTGATTGCTGGTTGGTACGTTTATTTACTTGTATTTTCAATTTAATTTACCACAAACACACACAACCGCTAATTGTTTGCCTCCATCAAACTTTCATAACATAGTTTAATACTAATGTTTATTACACACCAAACGACCCACACTTGTTATTCTTAGTTAAACAAAACATGGTACCAACTAGGAAGTGAGTGCATACATTTAAATATAGGGTGTGTCATTGGGGGTCTTTACTGTAAAAACTTGTCTGGAGTAGGGAAATCTGACAGTGAATTAATGTGTGGATTGGATGAGTTCGGCTGCTCCTGTGCTTGACTTGAGTTGGGTGCCTCGGCCGCATTCATCACCCTGTGCATAAACTCTGAATTTGCCTCGGGTTGTGTTCCGTTACTTTGATTAGATGAACCCTCCACCACACGGGTCTTTTTCCTTGGACCGGCTGGACTTTTCTGTATACAGGTACACATAAACATTAGGGCCACAATAATCACAACTACTTAATTGTGGCATAATAAATAAAATTTCAACCTTTTCTATCATAATTGTTGCATTGCACGTTAGCCGGTTATGTCCTGGCCTTCCACACCTTCCGCACGTAATGATTGTAGGCACCTCGCCTTGAGAGGGAATTCTGTTTCTTTTTTTGGGTCTACCTGGTCGCCTATTGCAAACAATAGGGGGTGATACAACTTGGATGTCGTCTGGAGTGTCCCACATCGTCATGTCTTTTAAAGGATAAACCATGTCTTCGTATGTGCCTTTAAGTGTTGTATTATAAAACCAAGCTTTAGCCAGTTTCTTCACACTAGTCAGCCCTGCAAATCTACCAACAGCACAGACATGTCCGCATGGTAATCTCGAAAGCTGCCATTGTCGGCAAGTGCATTCACCCTGTTCCAAATCAACAATATGCCTTTTTTTTGTGTCCCGTACTTCATACACTATGTCCTTGTCAATCCCCAAAACCTTCCAGTTTGCACTTTTGGCCATTCTGCCATTCACTTTTGCAGTTGCCCATTCAGAAAGATCATCATCCGGGGCATCTAACCATAAATAATAAAGTTTGTTTAGTGTCTAGTATTTCATTATTCTTCAGTAAACGTATTGAAATTAAAACAATCTATTACCTGCATATTTTGCTCGGCGGTGGTAATACCAGCTCTGAAGAAGACCTCTATACCATTCCATCAGCGTTGTTATCGGGCAGTGGCGCACAAGCTTTGTTAAAGCATTTATGGATTCGACACTGTTTGAGGTTAAATAATTGTACCTCTGCCCAGGGCAATGTGCCCTTGACCATTTCTCCACGCCTGCTTCAACAAGTTTTTTGTGAGCCTGTCGTCTTACCGAACGAATATCAGACATTAGCTTTGCAAAATCCTCCGTTGTGTACGCTTTGCATGTCTTCCAGTATAAGCATTTCAGTGTATCTGTCTGCATCTTTGTATTTAACATCAAATGACGACAACAATAGCCGTGAAAGGCATTCGGGAATACAGTTTTACATGCCAGGATGATTCCGTGATGTCTGTCAGATATGATGGCCAAATTAGGAACTTCCACTATGCATTCTTTGAGTTTCGTCATAAACCAAGTCCATGATTCACCAGTCTCGCCCTGAGCAACACCGGTGGCAAGCGGTACTATCTGATTGTTTCCGTCCATTGCAACTGCGACAAGATTTGTTCCCTGGTATGTCCCTTTTAGATGTGCGGCATCAATTATGATGAGAGGCCGCATATAACACAGGAAACTCTTAATCTGTGAAGTACAATGTAGCATATATCATGGTACATTGGGTCTTGTCACGTTGGTCAGCTTGTTATAAAAGATGCTCCCTTGGTGTCCACTAGCTTACAACACAAATAAACTTGTATTAAAAATTTGGGCAACTTGTATTAAAAATTTGGGCAACTAGTTATACAATGGTAAAAGTGAACCCCCCAATAATAGTATGACCCCATTAGTTACAAAGCGAGCAGTAGAACCCTCAACTTAAAAGTTGTAACCCTACTAAGTTGGCCGTTTTTTAAGATGTCATCTTTTAAGTTGGCCGATTTTTAACTTGCATATCTTTTAAGTTGCCCAAGTTGTTGGTTGCACAATTGTTGGTTGCCCAAGTTCTAAGTTGCCCCTTTGTTTAGTTGCAACTCTTTTAAGTTGCCCATTATTTTATGTTTGATGAACTGCCATATTAAGTTGCCCAATTTTTTTGTTGCCCAATTTGTATGTTGCCCATATTTTGCACGTTTTTTTAGTTGCACATCTTTTTAGCCTGCGCGAATCCCATTTTTAGTTTCCCAAATTTTAAGTTGCCAATTCTTTTAACCCTGCCCAACAGCCATTATAAAGACCATTTGGTGTTTGGTCTATTTTGGTAATTATCCCCCATTATAATTTAAGTTGTTGGTTGCCCATCTTCTAAGTTTCCCGTTTTATTAGTTGCAAATCTTTTAAGTTGCCCATTTATTACAACAACAAACCAACCAAGAAACCGTCCGTAGTTAAACCACATATTGTTTGACCTTTCCGGTGACGGTCCAACATTTATTCCCTCGGGCCAATATTAACAAACCCGATCCCAAATCATCCCAAATTTCACAAACAACCAGTTGATAATATTGAGTTTGTAAGTTTATTATTCACAAAGCATGAGATACACCTAGTTGTTGCGTCAACTCATTGTCCATGGAAGGTCAATACTTGGTAAAAGGATATTCGATACTTTTTTCGTACATCTTCGATTCACATCTATTAATTTTGGCGCGCGCCTTTGTCCCTTTCCCGCCCAAAGTGTTGGGAACCTTTAATCTAACTCTCCAGCCTATTTATAACTATGCATTGTATACCAAAAACACACAGACAAACACATATATCCCTTTCAATTGAAAGAAAACATAAACAATGGCAACAAATAATGGCAACTTTCAAAATGATGCTGAAGAGTACGAGTGGGTGTTAAACAACAAATTACTATTTGACGCAGTGTTTGATGCTTTCGGGTATGAACCGATTGCAGAATATGGGTCGTATAGGCAGGTAGATGCGTGGATGAGGGGTCAAATTTTGAACTGGCTGCATGCGCAAGACTTTTACTGGGATGAGGTTTGGGGAGTGAATGATTATGGGGAGGAGGAAGAAGACGAAGAGGAAGATGAAGATGAAGAGGAGGAGGAAGGTGAAGAGGATGTGGTGGCTCAACGTGAGTTACTGGTGCAGCAAAATGAAGACGATCAGCAGCAAAATGTGGTGGAGCAGCAAAATGTGGTGGTGCCTCAAAACAAGGGGGAGCAACAAGGTGGGTTTCACGACCCTTATAATCTAGAAAAGAGGATTACCGATCTTGAAATTGTGTTTAAACGACTCAAGGAAAGCAAGAATATGATGGAAAGCAGGGAAGAGAGCTCCGGTTCTAACAAGTTGGGGTGAAATGCATTGAAGCAGTTTAGTATGACGTTGTTTTTATGTTTCTAGTATGTTTAGTACCTTTTACAAAAATATCATTGAATTATTTGATTTACCGAAGTCAACAAACCAAAAATTGCATAAGGGTAAGTGGTGCAAAAAAAGTGTTACAAACAATTAGTTAGGCAACCCTGAGTATGTACTAGCGCCATTTATTATTTTGTACTTTCAGTACAATATATTCTTCTGAACGACTGACAACACCATATATACTACTGTAGCACCATTTGTTGGGCAACCAGGTTATGTGATTACTATGATTGTATTAACATTTCAGTTGCCTCTATTTTTTACGTATTTATTTGTTTATTTAGTTTTTGTTTAATTTTATATTTTTTTAATTCCGTTTAAAACAACAAACCAACCAACAATACGTGGTTTAAGTATCGACGTTTTATTGGTTTGTTTTTTTGTTGTACAATTCATGGGAAAAAAAATCAAAATTTAAAGGACAGCTTAAAGAAATGGGCAACGTAAAATGGGCAACTTTACAAATTGGGCAACTAAAAATGGGCAAAGAAGAGTGATCCTGCTGGTAGCTCTTCCATTGCTACAGGTAGTGAAACCCTTGCACCTGCTGGCGACATTTCTCTTCCTGCTGGCAAAATTAGGCAATGTTTTAAAAAGGCATTTTATAGCGCAACCTACATGGCAAAATTAGGCAATGTTTTAAAATGGGCAACTTTAAAATTTGGGCTACTTAAAATGGGCATCTAAAGTTGTCTATTTTCTAAAGTTTCCTAAGTTTTTAAAAGTTGCCCAATTTAAGTTGCCCACTTTCTACGTTGCAAGTTGCCCATCTTTTAAGTTGCCATCTTGCAAGTGTGATTGACTAACTTACCCTGAGAAGTCATCATTACACCTGTCAGTTGCAGACAATAGTTGATTGCTTCGACACTGCCAAAAGTCTTTCTAGAGTTTTTGCATTTAATAGCATTCAAGTTTCCAGGCAATTTTTAGTGTATGTTCAATTTCACAATCAAATCAAAATTAAAAAAGTTAAAGTGGCTTTCCAAAATAAAATGTTAAAGGCAGGTGAGCGGAGTATCCACCTTTGGAAATTTCGGCCGATACTCCCAACAAGTTTAAACACAAATTTGGCAAATTTAGGCAATGTTTTAAAAAGGCATTTTATAGCGCAACCTACAAGGCAAAATTAGGCAATGTTTTAAAATGGGCAACTTTGAAAATTGGGCAACTTAAAATGCGCAACTAAAGTTGTCAATTTTCTAAAGTTTCACAAGTTTTTTAAAGTTGTCCAGTTTCTAAGTTGCCCATTTTTTAAGTTGCCCATCTTTTAAGTTTGCCCATATTTTAAATTGCCATTTTGTTATAAGAATGGGGTCTATGGGCAATCTGACAAACCCTCCCTAAATTTGCTCAGTTCTAGTCTCCCTACCCCATCATCTCACATCACTTACATACTTAATTCTATTAATAAATTTACTACTCCGTATTATTAAAATAATAAAATACTAATTTTATTTGATATTCTCTCTCCTCTATATATAACACACGTATCTCACCTTGTTCATTTTCCTCTTCGTCTTTAATTCTTGTTACATTACAAATCCTTTTTCTTTCCCTTAATAATCTATAACGTTAATTTTCCCTTACTTCAGATCTATCACGTATACATACAATAAAAAATTAAAAAATATATTTTTCTAAAAAAAATTATTTTTCTAAAAATTATTTGAAAAAAAAAATAATTTCGAAATAAAAAAAATAATTCAGAAAAAAATTTCTAAAAAAATAAAAATTATTTGAAAAAAAATTTAATTTCAAAATAAAAAAAAATTAATTTCGAAATAAAAAAGTTTTTGTTAAAAAAAATTAATTTCAAAATAATGGCGAAAGTTTCATAATTTTTCGAGGTCGTTTGGTACGAAAAATAATAAAAACAAAAACAAAGACAAATATATTGATTTAGAGAAAGTATTGCATATTTATACTCGTTTTTGTTGAAAAAAAGTATTTCGTTAATAATGGCGCAAGTTTCATAATTTTTAGAGCCCGTTTGGTATGAAAAATAATAAAAACAAAAACAAAGGCAAAAAAAAAATTATATATATATATATATATATATATATATATATATATATATATAATATATATATATATATATATATATATATATATATATAATAATAATAACACTAGTTTTGTTTAATGTGTTAACGTTAACGTGTTGTTGTTTAATGTGTTAATTAAATAGAAACACGTCAGACGAATACATTTTAGTTGTTTAATGTGTTAATATTAACGTGTACAAAAAAAAATTAAAAAAAAAAAAGCATGTTTCTAAAAAAAATTCTAAAAAAAACTATTTTTCTAAAAAAAATTATTTCGGAAAAATAAATGGAAAACAAAATTTATTTTTCTAATAAAAATAACAGTTGTTTTTTTAGTAGTTTAATATGTTAACGTTAACGTGTTATTAGTTAATATGTTAATTAAATAGAAACACGTCAGACGAATACATTTTAGTTGTTTAATTTGTTAACATGGGCAACTAAAGTTGTCCATTTTCTAAAGTTTCATAAGTTTTTTAAAGTTGCCCATTTTCTAAGTTGCCCATTTTTTAAGTTGCCCATCTTGCAAGTGTGATTGACTAACTTACCCTGAGAAGTCATCATTACACCTGTCAGTTGCAGACAATAGTTGATTGCATCGACAATGCCAAAAGTCTTTCTAGAGTTTTTGCATTTAATAACATTAAATGGGAACCATCCATGTACCTCTCAAGTTTCCAGGCAATTTTTAGTGTATGTTCAATTTGACAATCAAATAAAAATTAAAAAAATTAAAGTGGCTTTCCAAAATAAAATGTTAAAGGCAGTTGAGCGGACTATCCACCTTTTGGAAATTTCAGCCGATACTCCCAACAAGTTTAAACACAAATTTGTGTACCTTCCCAAGACGTTGAAAAGTCAAGACAATATACTTTATGTCTAATCCAACATGCTAGGTAGGCATCCAGCTATTTTGTTGTTTGCTACTCCCTCCGTCTCAATTTAATTGTCCATATTTCCTTTTATGGATGTCTCAAATTAATTGTCCACTTTCCTTATTTAGTAAAAACTAGAGAATCTAGTTATTACCAAATACTGTATAAAGATTTATAAAAATTGTTTTATTCCAAAACTTTTAGCAAAAACTGCTTAAAGCAAGACGACATTGGAGTTCAATTGGGTTTAATGAGCAGAGTAGTTTGGTACCCAAAAGGTCTATTTAAGTTACCCAAAATAGTTATGGCATAACTATTGTTGCTCTATTGTTATTTTGGTACGTCGGTTGCAAACCATGACAAACATAAACAAGTAAAAAAATACAACACAATAACAACATAACATAGTACAATTACTAAGTTTTCTGCTAAAATGATAAACCACAACGATGACTAAATAGTAGCCAATAATTTGAAGCTTACATGTTAACGAACGCCTTCCATTGATGACAGTAACAAGGTTCCAAAGGAGAATGACACTAGACTTCGAAGCCACACTGAAAACATGTCAAACGACGATGCTGGATCCATAACTTCATACCTTCTCAAACCGGAGGTAAACCTGTTCACATAAATGTATGAAATTAGTGTTAACGTTTTAACATGTGTAAGTGTACTAGACAATATTTGTGAGTGTCAGTATATAATACAAATGCAATTGTGTTTAATATTGTGTCAATTCGATAACAGTTTGTTAGGAATTATTAGAATAATGTTTATTTTCATTGCTGCTGTTAGTGTAGTTTGATTCCTGCTGGCAGTGTTGGTTTCTGCCGGTCAAATAAAAATTAAAAAAATTAAAGTGGCTTTCCAAAATAAAATGTTAAAGGCAGTTGAGCGGACTATCCACCTTTGGAAATTTCAGCCGATACTCCCAACAAGTTTAAACACGAATTTGTGTACCTTCCCAAGACGTTGAAAAGTCAAGACAATATACTTTATGTCTAATCCAACATGCTAGGTAGGCATCCAGCTACAAGTTTAGGCACGTGACCAGACCACGTGACTGTTCACACGTGACACAACAGTGGTTCATCCTCTATAAAAGGTTATTACAACGAAAGAAGGCGCAACCAACCCCACAAAAAAACAATAAAGACATCTAACACATAGAATAATACAGAGTATCACAGCGATCGAACTCACAACCACCGTTTGAGACAAGTTGAAGATGTTATCGTTTTTTTACAACTGGTTGCTGAATAACAGTATAAAGTTGCTTACCATATATGATAACCACGGTCTTCACTCAATGACAAAACGTCATTTGCTGATGATCATCATTTACATACTCGTTAATTCAAGTATGTGCTCACACATTACGTGGGTTAGCAAGCATCGTCAAGAGGGTCATCTGACGGCCCACACATGTTCTTAAATGACTACTAATAGCAGTTAGTCATTCTTAAATGACGACTAATAACCATAAACCATAACGCTCTACAAATCCCACTCATCTAAACACCCTTCCATAACATCCTTGAGCGTCCTTTCGAACAATATGGTGCATTTCGAACCGTTTTTGTGCAGAAGGGCGTCTCTGCAAGCATTCCCAAAACCACGGAAGGGAGATATAGAATGGGAAAGAGCAGTTTTGCTGGGAGATACAGGAGGCAATTTTGTTGCATACAGTGCCATACTTGCACCTGATTATCAAAAGACTCCTTACAACATGAAGGACCAAGTAACGGTCGGAAGAAGTTAAAAGACCAAGGCGGTATATTGACAAAAGTAACCATACGAAGTGGTATATAGACAAAAGTAATGCTGACTTCAGTCCGGTTATTCAAATGGCATGCGTATAATAAAACGACTTCTTTTAAGCGACTTCTCGCCCAAACACCACAATATTTTGTAATGTAATTACGTATTTTCTAAAAGATTGTTGTGCACTTTATTTTTAATTTGGTAGATTTGTAATTGTTTTATGTTTTTTTTCATTTTTTTATGTTACTGTGGTAGGGTTTTCTACTTGGTAAAAGATTGTTGTGCGTATTTGATGACCTATTATCTAAAAGATTGTTGCGTATTTATTTTTAAAAATACAACGTTTTTCCATTTTAAAAACCTTACAATATATGGGTTTGCAAAGTTGAAACAATAAATAAAGTTGATGACACATATATATTGGAGTCTAATTGATTATGATTAAACCTACTGGTTGAAGTGCCATTTAAAAAAATACAGTAGATGTACTTGTGTGAACTGTAGAGCAACCTACATGGCAAAATTGGGCAACGTTTAATAAAATTGGGCAATGTAAAAAAGATGGGCAACTTTAAATTGATGCATCGTTGTGGCTAGACAACATTTCAGTATTTTAGTCGTCAGGCGTTCAGAAGAATATATAGGAGTCTCATTAATTATGCTTAAAGTATCAAGTGGCATTAAAACAAAATTTAAAATAAAGTGGATTTCCATTGTGTGAACAGTAGCGCAAGGGCTGCATTGGAAAGTGATCTACCTTTTGGAAGTTGATTCATTAGATTTACTTAACAACGTACCAAAATAACAATAGAGCAACAATAGTTATGCCATAACTATTTTGGGCAACTTAAATAGACCTTTTGAGTACCAAACAACTGTGGTCATTAAACCCAATTGAACTCCAATGTCGTCTTGCTTTAAGCAGTTTTTGCTAAAACTTTTGGAATAAAACAATTTTTATAAATCTTTATACAGTATTTGGTAATAACTAATAAGGTAATAGCAAACAACAAAATACGAAGTTGGTTGTCATAGAGTATTCAACCCATACATGCATAAACTACAAGACTAAAAGAAAACAACCAACGCTGTGCGGGAAGCTCGGTGGAGTTTCAACAGGTTCTTAGCCAACTCCCAATTCATCCTCACATTTTCGGCCTCATCATAACTCAAATCAAACAGCTTGATATAAACCATCTTCATTAAATGTTGTATTATTTTGTCAACCACACTCTTGAAGCTTACATGTTAACGAACGCCTTCCATTGATGACGGTAACAAGGTTCCCAAGGCGAATGACACTAGACTTCGAAGCCACACTGAAAACATGTCAAACGACGATGCTGGATCAATAACTTCATACCTTCTCAAACCGGAGGTAAACCTGTTCACATAAATGTATGAAATAAGTGTTAACGTTTTAACATGTGTAAGTGTACTAGACAATATTTGTGAGTGTCAGTATATAATACAAATGCAATTGTGTTTAATATTGTGTCAATTCGATAACAGTTTGTTAGGAAATATTAGAATAATGTTTATTTTCGTTGTTGCTGTTAGTGTAGTTTGATTCCTGCTGGCAGTGTTGGTTTCTGCCGGTCATGGTTCCTGCTGGTAGCATTGTTTAGTTTCTGCTGGCAGTGTTTGTTACTGCTGGTCATGGCGTATTTTTTGTATGTTTGTTATTTTAGGAAGAGAAACATACGACATTGTGTTTTGCATCCAATTCCTAAGAAAATAGTTAATACAAGATCCATAGAGGATCAAAGTCTTTTAGTCATTGTCTTCTTCAACTCTTGTGTTTAGTTTCCGCATAAGCACAAGTTTATTATACAGAGATTCTCATAGTAGTTGGCTTGTGTTTAAATAAGCTATGTAAAAGTTCTTTTGGCTCAAATATCTATCAAGAGGCACGATCCTACACAGTTTCTATACATATTGTTTTACATTCATATCTAATATAATTAACAAAGATCTATCAAGGCCTCATCTGGGATCAACACCAAATCACAAAGTTTTTTCTTGAATTAAACTATCTTATTCCTTATAGCTTGACACTGATTATAGATTCTTTGTACATAACTCATAGACGGGTGTTTCTTTTATACTAACAAGAACTCCTTAACCTTACCCGTCATACAAGAAAACGTGTGAAGAGATATACATCAATCTCTTCTATAAATAAATATAACAAACTTTCTAAACATACGGGATAACTAACAATAATACCTGCAGTATTAACTACTGTCGGCAGAAACAAGATATAACTATCAGCAGCAATGAGCTTCAGCAGGAACCACAACTATCGGCAGGAACCAGCTTTACACTTTCGGCGGCAACAAGAAATATCTTATTTCCTGAATTCCTAACACTTGTCTTGGCGAATTGTATGCTATGTTTAGTCTTTATCTTGATGTTTGTTACAAAAACCTGTTTCGTTGAAGTTAATGTAATGTGTAGTCTTTATCTAAAAAAGTGTGTTACTCAAATTCGTGGTTATTATCTAATTGTTTTATTAACTGTTGAATTGCTGTTTTAATTCACCCCTGTTTTTGGGATTGTTTAAAGGGATAAATATATTTCATGTCAGATATTAATGTAGTTGGTGAAATGCACTGATGCAGTAGGTGCTTGTATGTAGCATGAAATGCACGGGAGAATCCTACTGCTCGTGAAATTGAAGCTGCTGCTGCTGCTCCTACCTAATTCAAATTGTTAGGTTACATGTTATTGACCGGTTACAAACAACAACGATTACTAGATAATAGTAAATTGTATTTTGGGTTACAGATTTATAAATCAACTCTACTACCTTCCAAATACCATTAAACATTGTTTATTAACTCCTTGTGCTTCCAGAAGTATTGAAGCATCCGCTCACGGTATGCTACCGCTGTTTGAAGTGGGTCATCTACTTCCAGTGGTTGGTTGCGGCACAATCTATATAAAATAATACATACCCATACACCGCAATCGCCATATACGTCTGCTTGTTTCGGAACTGCAGGACACTGGTATGTTATTTTATATTCCTCGGCTGATATGCCCTTGCTCGCCAATATACCCTGTTGAACCAGATACATGGTAAGTTGTTTTGGCAAAATTCTTTTCAAAGTTCTCCACCACCGTGCACCATTGCCATGTACCAACCCAAGAGTGTCATAAAATGAAACAACACCACTACGTAGGTGAAGCTCAGCGAGACACCAGTGTTTATCAGGTTCATTTACGGGGAAATAAACCTAATATAGACAAAGAAATATACATATTAATATGCATACACTTAAAATTATATTTAAAAAGGATTGTTGCAAACTAACCTTTTCAACATCTCGCCAAGCCACATGGTAGCTTGTTCCATCTGAATAATGACTGTACATCTGACCAACCAAGATATGTCGGGCGAACAGAGAACCTGCCAAGGTCCAATCAGCATTGCTTGGTCTAAGTGACCACATAAGGTCAAACCATATATCCAAGTGCTGTGTACACAAAACAAAAATTATAAAACTTATAGTGGTTACTCAATCAAAAGTATATACAAATGTATTTGACCAGATAGTGATGATGGTTCCTTACATAGTCATACAGGCAACCGCCTTTACAATCTTCAAGACATGCCAACGCTAGCCAAAATTTCATATCAGAAACAATGTTACGACCGCCCCATGGAAACTTATAGCTTTTTGTTTTTTTTTTTGCTTTAAATAAACACGAAGCGAATCAGGCAGAGACACCTTGTCCTTTTTCAATTTGGGATGTCGAGTCAGATCCTAAAATAAACAAATAAATGATTAACAATAAAAGAATCATAATATTGTTAATTTAAGAATAACAAATCAGACTACCTCAACAAAAGGATTTGGGTTGGCCGAATAGAACTCAGTAATTGACCGAGTTCTTGGGTTTCCAGATACGTCCTGAAAAGACACATAAAATATATTAGCATAGGCCAACCAGATAGTGATTTCAGTATCAATGTTTTACGGTGCTTTACATCTAAAATGACTATAGGCTCAATCAACTTCTTTCTGCAAGTAGCTGCTCTGGTCAGTCGTGCGGATTGGACGTTCTCTGAATTCAGAGATTCAAAAAACTTATCGTGCTTTGATTTAAAGGCTTTAGCCACTAGAGCAACTTTATGCGCATTTTTTTTCTTTTGGATTTTCTTCTTTTTACGTTCAGAAAAAACAGAGTGCAAGCAAGGTTTGTCATTGGGACCGACCACATTTGCAAACCCATGGTTGGTGAGTGTTTGTTGAAATGGTGTTGTTTGGTCTTCCTGCATAGCATAGGTTGTAATTAACACCGACCACAAGACATAGAAAGGAACAATTATTAACCTTTTTAAATTTAAAGTAAACCAAGTACCTCAACATATGTCTGCAATGGGGTTGTTTGTTCTTTATGCACGAAAATAGCATTTGCATTCTCAACACCCTTACCATTTTCATTATCAAACGGTACTTCTTCTAACGAAACACTAGTCACATCCGCTCCGTCGTTTATATAACTCATGACATCATCATACACCACCGGATGATACTGGTACAATAAAGATGTATAAATAAATAGGCAAACAAGGAAGGTTGTATTTTG
Organism: Artemisia tridentata subsp. tridentata; assembly: GCA_021014915.2. Lineage (NCBI taxonomy): Eukaryota > Viridiplantae > Streptophyta > Magnoliopsida > Asterales > Asteraceae > Artemisia > Artemisia tridentata. Next base: position 125,873,678 of record CP139505.1, on the reverse strand, counting down.
CAAAAGTATTTTTTTCAAGATAACATACATCACCGTAGACGAAGGATGTTGTTTGATTAATGTCCTTCTCATGGGATGCCACAACTGGATTCGCAGGTTGATGATGATCAAGAGTAGGGAAGTCAGGAGTAACCCCTAATTCACATGCTTTTACAAGAACGTCCATCCCACCCACCTGAGATTCGTTGTAGCCTTGCTGCCCAACATCCATGTCAATTTCCATGTGATGGGCTGCAACACTGGTCGTAACACCAGTATCAGCCTCACAAGCTAATGGCGTGGCCTGTAGTTGACAAAATAATACAACATTTAATGAATTAAATGTAAGATTAAAGGGTAAACATTAACGGGGAAATGAGATACTTATAAACGTATGCCAAAAAAACACAAAGTAAAAGTAAACCTTTAAACAAACAGGATTGTCAACTTCCATTGGATGCGCATGATCGACATCATCATCAGCAAGATCATCATCAACATCTCGGCGCGTAACACCATTATCAACATCATCTTCACAACGTGATGACGGGGTCTGTAGTTGACAAAATGAGATAAGGTTACTTAACGAGGAATTGATCTTCGTATAATCTTAGGAGAATAAAACATATAAGGTGAATACAAACCATGTAAATATCAGGGTTGACATCATACTTGACTGGAAAATTTGGATCATCGGTGTTTTCGTTAATAACTGTCTCTAACTCTGAAAATTTTGTTTTCACCTTCTGAAGCAGCTCACGAATGTCTTGTTTAGGGACAGACGCTACGTGCTTCGCTATCAACGAAATATCAGTTTGCAAATCAAATATCTTGCCCAAAATAGGATTTGTTCCAAAATTCTTTTCATCTTGGCCTTCGCCTGATTGGACACCTTTTGCGTTTTCAACATTATTTTTATCTAAAGTTTCTAAACTTGGTGCTTCATGTTGATCGTCTGCGCTACCAGCTTGTTGGTGATCCTCTGATCTACGAAGTTGGTTGTCATCGTCTGCGCTATCAGGTTGGCGGTCATCCTCTGCGCTAGCAGGTTGGTGATCATCCTCTGCGCTATCAGGTTGTTGGTCTTCCTCTGCACTTGACAGGTCTGAATCAGACAAACCCTTTATAAAGGGGATGCTGGCAATACACCACGGTTGTCTCAATTCGCGTTTGGTGGCATAAAGTGCCTTAATAGGAACTGACTCCTAAAAAAACAAATAGTAAATAACTTTGTATGTGAACAAATTTAAATAAGGGTCCAACAAATTAGCCTTCAAAGATAGTGCGGTGCTTACCGGTCCAAATAGTGTTATATGGTCTGATCTTCGAAACTTTTGACATTTAGAGCAAGCAAGACCTCGTGGAATGACGTTCGTGTCTTTCGCCCACCAGTTGCCGCTTTTAGGAAATGTCTCTAAAATCCATATCTGAAATATGTGGTTGTTTAAAATGTATATAATGTGGAAAAGAAAAATGCTCAAACTGCAGGTTATTACCGTGTTCAAAACTATATATTCAATATATATCTAATACAAAAAACCTAGTAATGGATAGAAAATAGATACAAACATTTTGTACACCGGATACATATATATAACAATAGTATTGAACTTTAGTACAGAGTAGAAAGTATGGCATACCTTGAAAGCCCAAGCAAAACCGTATAGATTGTATGTCGCATTATAATATGGGTTTTTTTCCAACTTCTCCAAATGTACTGGTCTGTGTCTCTCAACAACATTCACAGTCCTTTGATAAAATTTATGCCACATGTATTCACCCCAGGGAAAAACGTTCCAAGCATCAAAGTCCTCCACCAAAGACAGTATATGATTAGGGATACAATTCCTTTCTTCAATACCCATAAACACCAACATAGCAACTATCAAAAGACACAACCTAATAGCATCCTCATCCGAAAGAGCTAAGAACCTATTTGGATCTTTAAGTAGTTTCAAACAATCACTGCCATATACAGTTTTTATACCATCTGTCTTTTTTTCTGGAAATACGCGGTCACGAAATGCATTTGCTTTATTTTCATTTTTACAAACTTTCCCAAATCGAAACCCTGTTATTAAACAAAATTCCTTACGCCCGAACTCTAACAAATCATCCCCAATTTTGAACTGCAAATCATCCCCAATTTTGAACTGCAATGGTGGGGAATCGGACGATATGTTAGAAAATTTGACCTGATGTTGTAAAACAAAATGCATCAAAGGGCAGTCATTATCGAAAAACCGAATATCCAACCACGGACCAAAGACTGTGTTTCTAAACAACCTTTCCCGCTTTTTATCCTTCGACAAAATTTCTTTGACTTCTGCAAGCAACTTCACTGTAGATCGAACAACGATTTTACAACGGTACAACTGAATCGGCATATCGAATTACAGGGTGTTAAGGAATTATGATTTGTTACTTGTGTGATGCTTTGTCTATGGAAAAGAAGCTGTTTGTGTATTGATGTGTTTTCTGTAATGAATTGTAATCGAATTATCGAATTACAGGCTAATATATTTATAAAAAAAAAAACTACCTAATTTTAATGCACGTAAAATGACCAAAATATCCTTTTGTTCATGTATTTGTTGCCCAAAATTCAAAAGTTGCCCAAAATACAATACATCCCTTATACATCGTAGCAACAGTTGTTGAGGTACTCTGGTTGGTGACGTGGCGTCCTGTGGTCCGTCGGATCAGTTGCCCTGGGCTAAGGGGGGAATTTTCTGTGAGCGGGCCGGATACTCTTAGCAGTTGGGCAATCGGGCTATTTTAGTAATTATCCCTAAATCAAATAAAATCAAGATAAACACAAAATAATTTGGGAAATCTTCATAATCAAATATTTGATCTCACCTACTTTGCTTGGACCGAAATTCTTGCCTCCCCATCCCTATTGTATTCAGTTTCATATTCTTCCTTTTATTATTATACCGAAAACCCTAAATAAGAACACACAAAATTCTCTTCATTCGTACGATTTTTGGGGAAGCTCTTGGGTAATTTTCTGGTGATCTTTTGCATCTAAGGAAGCTGGGAAAAATAGTTTGGAGGTCGTGGGTTTGTTCATTCGATCGTTAGAAGTTTTCTTGTGTCAATGGTTTGATCCGAGAGGTACAAATTTCATTCGCTTCATTCGATCGTTCTAATCATCAACTGGTATTTTTCTTACATTCATTACATCATATATGTTCCATATAAAATAGTCTAATCGAATCATGCACGCTAGATTGATCGTTATAATTTTAAAGAGCAAAAACGTACATAAATTCCATAATAATTCATACGAATTTTCTGGGTTCCAAACTTATTTTATTTGAGCTTTATATGACACATCTAACTCTGTAAAAATGCTAAATCGATTTGTTAAAGCCTATACAACCTGTGTCGAATTTGTTTTGTTTGTCGGATTAAATAAGAATCGAGAAAGAAAAATAAAAACAAAGGGTACGATTTAGGGTTAGGGTTTTGGGGATGGATTTGGTTAATTAATGATGTTTTAATGATGTAGTAATGATTGGACGATGATTGGGAAATTTAGGGTTAGGGTTTTGTGACTAAAAAGGTTTACCGAGTGGTTTTTAAAATTAAAATGGTGTGTTTTGTAATTATTTAAACTTGTGGGTTATTTTTATAATATACTTTAGACCAGGGGTGTTTCGTATAAATTATAATATGGGGATCTTTTAAGTAAAATATGTAACTTAAGGGTTTAATATGTAAATCGCTAAATTAGTTAATTCGATTTGTAATTATTTAAAATAGAGGGACTTGTTTGTAAATTCTGGAAACTTGAGGGTGCCTCATATAACTAATGATATAAAGGGTGCAATGTGTAATTTTGAATACTTAAAGGCTTAATGTGTAATTATGATTAATTAGGTGTCTAATTGTGGATTTTATAAACTAAAGGACTAATTTTGTAATTTATATAAAGATGAGGGTAATTCGTACCATTTAAATAAGAAGTGTATTGGGTAATTTTGTAAAATTGAGGGCTCGTTGTGTAAATATAAATATGGTAAGGGTTAAATTGTAATTTAATGAATTATGGGGTTTAAATTGTAATTTAGTAAACTAAAGGGTATAAATTGTAAAATTGTCAAACTTGAAGTATTAGGATCGTTAACATTGATAACTTATGGATTAAAATGGATAATTTGTAATAATTGCATTTTAGACCTTTAACTTTGATATATTTGCATTTAAAACCCTAAAATATAGAAAGTTGTTATATTTAACCCTAAACTATCATAACTTGCTAAAATGTACCCTATTTCCATAATATGCTTAATTATGACTTAACCTATATTATAATGCTTAAATCTTTCTAATTATGGAAACTTACTAAATAAGGAAACTTTCTAAAAATGGAAACTTGCTAAATTTGGAAACCTGCTAAAAATAGAAAGTTACTTAAAATGGAAAGGCAAGCTAAAATGAGTAATTAAGAACCAATTGTAATTCTCTTCTACTCCTTTAGGTGTGAAGAAGGAGAGGTCTTGATCCGTTTCTGTGCTTTCTATTTTCTTGTTCGTGTTTGCATTCGTAATAAGGTACAGATATTCTACCCTTTTTCAGTAAGGGTGTTTTTCCCTCTTTTGGACTTATTGATCTTGATTCGTATTAGGATTTCCTAAGCCATTGCTATGTTCCCTACACTTTGGTTCGTTTGTTTGATTCATTTTAACTTTGATATTCGATATGATCCTTTTTGCTTTGAATCTTTGATATGAACCCTTTGCCATGAACCTTTGATACTTGGACTTTGACTATGATTCGATGACTTAGACTATTTGAACCTTTGCTATGGTTTGGACCTTTGACCTTTGACCCTTCAGTTTGATACCCGAGCCAAGTTCGTTTCCTAGCCATGAAGGTAACATGGCCGTGTCATTGATGCACCAATGGCATGACTTTAGTGTGGTTGAGTGATGTTCCACACCGTCCCCATTTTGCTATGCGCGCTTTATTATTTATTATGGCCAATATTATTGTTCGGGGGGCGTATGGATGCATCCTAGGTTGGTGTTCGTATTAGTAGATTTAACATGATTTGATATTATATGATATTGTTCGGTAACTGATGCATGGGTGAAATCCACGTCTTTCACATATATTTGGGAGCTGATCACTCCAATTTGATACATGAGGACACCCCTCATATTATCTGGTTAAATGAGAGGTATCCCCTCTAGATTGCTTACAGGGTTACTATATTTGGTTTGTGTTCGGGCTCGTGGTGGATTACTGACTCTTTTCTTTTCTTACTTTGTACCTTTGCCTATACCTTATGTTATCCCAGTGCACTATTCTATATCATGTTCGTTTCGTTGTTTTCGTTTTTGTTTATGTATATATCTGTTCACTGGGCTTTTTAAGCTCAGCCGCATTTCCTTTTCCTCCGGCAGGTATCTAAGCTAGGAGCTGGGATTTTGCTATGGGATGAGAGTAGAGATTAGATGGAGTTTCAACCTTAGTTTACCACCTTTATTTATGACTTTGGTTTAGAGTGGATTTCATTTCATTATTCATTCCCTTTGGATTATTCGTTGTTATTTGGAACTTATGTATTTGGCTTAAGCCATGTTGGCTTGACTTCTTTAATGAATTTTGTTTAAGACTTCCGCTGTGTATTATGTATGCTTTGATTTGTCACCATAATGTGATACTTCTACCCTTGCCGGGTTGGGGTGTTACAATTTGAATTTCAAAACAATGAATAAATTGGTTAAGGGAAACCTTGTAAGAGGTTTACCTTCAAAAGTTTTTGAAAATTCTGAAATCTGTGTTGCTTGTCAGAATGGAAAACAACATAGAGCTTCTTGTAAGACCAAAGAAGTGAACTCTATTAGTCAACCATTACATATGTTGCACATGGATTTAGTTGGACCAACATTTGTAAATAGTTTAATGAAAAAGATGTATTGCCTAGTTGTCACAGATGATTATAGTAGGTTTACTTGGGTGTTCTTTTTAGCAACTAAGGATGAAACCTGTAGCATTCTTAAGGCTTTCATAACCAAGGTAGAAAACCTAGTTAATCATAAGGTTAAAGTGATAAGATGTGACAATGGAACTGAGTTCAAGAATAGGGAAATGAACCAGTTTTGTGAGATGAAAGGTATTGAGAGACAATATAGTGTAGCTAGAACTCCTCAACAAAATGGAGTTGCTGAGAGGAGGAATAGGACACTTATTGAGGCTGCTAGAACAATGTTAATTGATTCTAAATTACCTACTACTTTTTGGGCTAAAGCAGTTAATACTGCTTGTTATGTACAGAATAGAAGTAAAGTAGTTAAGCCTCATAACAAGACCCCTTATGAACTTTTCCATGGTAGAAAACCATTGCTTGATTTCTTAAGACCATTTGGGTGTCCTGTTACTATCTTGAACACCATAGATCACTTAGGCAAGTTTGATGGAAAGGCTGATGAATGATTCTTTGTTGGATACTCATTAAATAGCAAAGCTTTTAGAGTATTCAATAGTAGGACCAGGAAAGTGGAAGAGAACTTGCATGTTAGGTTTAGTGAGAGTATACCTAATGTTGCAGGGAGTGGACCAAACTGGCTGTTTGATATTGATTCTCTAACCAAGACTATGAATTATGAGCCAATTGTTGCAAGAACAGAGTCTAACAAGTGTGCAGGTACAAAAGCAAGTAATGATGCAGGTCAAGCTGGAAAGAAGCCAGGACATGACAAAGATTATATTTTGCTGCCTATTTGGACTGCTGATCCACCCTTCTCAACCCAAGAGTCAAAGAGTTCATAAGCAGATGACTTTGATGAAGCTCCTAATGATGATAAAGACGATGATGCAAAATCTTTCAATAGTGATCAAGAGTTGTATGTAGAAAAGAAGTCTGATAATCAAGCAAAGGATGATGTATCAGATGATAATAACACTGGCAGTTCTAACATAGTTAATACTGCTAAGCCAAGTGTTAATGTTGCTGGCAAGCAAGACATATCTTTTGATGCTGATGTCTACCCAGATGATCTATACATGCCTATATTAGAGGACATTTATCCTGATACTGATGAAGATGTACTTGGTGCAGAGGCTGACTTAACCAATTTGAATTTAGAATTACCTGTCAGTCCTATTGCAACTACAAGAGTTCACAAGAATCATCCTAAGGAACAGATTATTGGAGAGCCAAAGTCTGCTGTTCAAACAAGGAAAATGGTTAAACATTTGAAGGAACAAGGTTTCTTTGCAAGATCCCTTCATCAAAGAAACAGTCACAAAGACCTTCAAAACTGTTTTTTTTGCATGTTTTCTATCACAAATAGAACCCAAGAATGCTCACAAAGCATTACAAGATCCAAGCTGGGTGGAAGCTATGCAAGAAGAACTTATACAATTCAAGCTTCAAGAAGTTTGGAAACTGGTAGATTTGCCTATTGGGAAGAGGGAAATTGGTATTAAGTGGGTTTTTAGATGCAAAAAGGATGAAAGAGGCATTGTGATTAGAAACAAGGCAAGGTTAGTAGCTCAAGGATACACACAAGAAGAAGGTATTGATTATGATGAAGTATTTGCTCCAGTTGCAAGAATTGAGGCTATCAGATTATTCTTGGCTTATGCTTCATACAAAGACTTTGTAGTGTATCAAATGGATGTTAAAAGTGCTTTTTTGTATGGGACTATTGAAGAAGAAGTTTATGTCTCACAACCACCTGGTTTTGAAGATCCTAATTTTCTTGACAAGGTTTACAAGGTGGAAAAGGCACTATATGGCTTACATCAAGCTCCCAGAGCTTGGTATGATACATTGTCAACATACCTGTTGAACAATGGTTTTTGTAGAGGGAAGATTGATAAAACTTTGTTTATCAAAAGGCACAAAGGTGATATCTTGTTAGTTCAAGTTTATGATGATGATATCATCTTTGGATCAACACACAAGGCTTTATGTGTTGAATTTGAAAAACTTATGCATGAAAGATTTCAGATGAGTTCAATGGGTGAACTTACATTCTTTTTAGGACTACAAGTTAGACAAAAAGAAGATGGCATATTTATCAGTCAAGATAAATATGTGGCTGAAATTTTGAAGAAGTTTGGATTTACTGATGTGAAGCCTGCAAAGACAACTATGGAAACATCCAAGCCCTTTCTCAAAGATGAAGATGGTGAAGAAGTTGATGTTCATTTGTATAGATCCATGATTGGATCATTGATGTATCTTACAGCTTCAAGACCCGACATAATGTTTGCTGTCTGTGCCTGTGCAAGATATCAAGTCACACCAAAAGTTTCACATCTTAATGCTGTGAAAAGGATTTTTAGATATTTGAAAGGTCAACCCAAATTAGGTGTTTGGTATCCAAAAGATTCACCGTTTGACTTGATTGCATACACTGATAGTGACTATGCTGGAACTAGCTTGGATAGAAAATCAACAACAGGAGGTTGTCAGTTTTTGGGGAGCAGGTTGATTTCATGACAGTGCAAGAAACAAACTGTGGTTGCAAATTCCACAACTGAAGCTGAGTATGTTGCTGCTTCAAGTTGCTGTGCACAAGTGCTCTAGATTCAGAATCAGTTGCTGGATTATGGGTACAATTTTATGCATACTAAAATATATATTGATAATAGCAGTACTATGTGCATTATTAAAAATCTTGTTTATCACTCAAAAACAAAACATATTGAGATAAGACATCATTTTATAAGAGATTGTTATGAAAAGAAGTTAATTCAAATTGTTAAAATTCATACTGATAATAATGTTGCAGATTTGCTTACAAAAGCTTTTGATGTGGGTAGATTTCAATTTTTGGTTGTTAGTATTGGAATGATAAATCTTTGAACAATTCTTATCTCTCTGTGTCTTTGTAAAGTTTTATAAGGATTAGTACTGTTATTAGGACAATAAATTGTTTCTGCTGCTAAGTTATACTTAGTATTGCTAGTTTTCTTACAACTGCTATGTTAATGCTAAGTTATACTTAGTATTGCTAGTTTTCTTACAACTGCTATGTTAATGCTGTCAGTTATACTTAGTACTGCTAAGTATAATTGATGATGTGAAAATTGTATGTTGTGTTATGTTTGTGTTTTTGGAACTAATCTTTTGCAGGATAACATGAGAAAAGTGCTGGAGTGCTAGTTAATACGCTGCTAGGTGTAGAAATTGAGTTTATGCTGCTAGGCATAAGTTAGTGCTACTAGGCCTAATTTAGTGCTGCTAGGTTTCTGCTGCTATGTTTGAAAGAACAGGGTACTGTTTTAAAAATATGAACGATTAAGGGTTTATATCCTTCACTCATTCCCAAAAGTGTCTTTATCCGATCAAAACTCTTTCAAACATAAACCCTAACTCTTTTTATCCATTAATTGTAAATCCCAGCCAAATCCTACCAAAATTTTCAAAATTCACAATGTCGACTCTGTCGTTCGCAGATCAACATAACATGATTGCGTTTTTGCAAAAGCCCAAAGAAAGTGAAGGTTTTACTGAAATCATTGATTTTCTTAATGCTGCTCATATTAGGTACGCATTAACAGTTAATCCTACTATATATATTTCCAACATCAAATAGTTTTGGGCTACTGCAAAGGTCAAAACTATTGATGAGGAAGTACAGATACATGCCCTTATGGATGGGTAGAAGATTATTATTACTGAAGCTTCTGTTAGAGATTTTCTTCATCTAGCAGATGCTAAAGGTATTAACAATCTTCCAAATTCTACAATTTTTGAAAACCTTGTATTGATGGGGTATGAAAGGCAGAGTACTTCTATAAAATTTTCAAAAGGTGCTTTCTCTCCACAATGGAAATTCTTAATACACATTATCTTACAGTGTCTTAGTCTAAAGACTACTGGTTGGAATGAGTTTAGTAGTATTATGGCTTCTGCTATTATCTGCTTGGCTCAAAATCAAAGAAATCAAAGGTTTAATTTTTCAAAATTAATTTTTGATAGTGTGGTTAAGGGCTTGGAGTTCATCAACTAAACATTACTTATATCCAAGGTTTTGACAACTTCTTATGGACAAACAATTTGTTAATAAAAAGGTTCATAAAAAGGTTTATTCTGCTCTCTTTCATACTAAATTTTTTTTTGCTAATATGAAGAGAGAGGGCAAGGATTTTTTAGGCAGAGTTACACCATTGTTTCAAACAATGTTGGAACTAGGTTAAACTCAGGGTGAAAGCTCAGCAATCCCAGCTGATGTTTATCCCACACCCACTCTTTTGCCATCCCCATCACCAACACAAAAGACCCATACCCATAGGATCACTAAAAAGGGCACTCAACTACCTCAGGTTAGTGCTAGTATGGCTGCAGATGAGGCTGTGCATAAGGAGAGGGGTCACAGTTTAGAAAGGGCTGTCACTACTGCTACTAGCTTAGAAGCAGAGCAGGATAGTGATAACATAAGTAAGACCCGATCTAAGGCAACTTCTAATGAATCCAGTTCTTTTAGAACTGATTCAGGTGAAGGTCCCAGCCAATCGGATATTATGGGTGGTGTAGATGCTCAGGCTAGGTTTGAAGCTATGCCTAACTCACCCAATGATGCACCACTCGGGAGAGGTAACACACTTCGAAGTGTTGAGGGTAGTATTAAACTTATTCATGAATTGACGGCAACTTGTGCAAAACTGTCAAGGGATGTTCTTGATCTCAAGCAGCTTAGAACTTCTCAAGGAACTGAAATCCCAAGGTTGAAGAGAAGGGTAATGTATCTTGAAGGTAGACAGAGGTCAAGAATACACCAAACTAAAAGGTTATACAAGATTGGAACTACTTCCAGGGTTGAATCTTCTGATGAAGCAAAGATTTTGGAGAAGGATGTTTCCAAACATGGGAGGAATTCAAGCAAAGCTTCAGGGGAGGAAACTGGGGTAGATAATGAAACTGAGGTAGATGATGATGTGAATGAGTTTGTTGTTGCAGATCAACAGGGTAATGCAGCAGTTATGGATGATGTTGCTACTACTGCTGATGATGGTATTGAAAAGATGGTTGAAGTAGCTAAAGTGTTACTTGATGCTGCTACACTTAAGACTGCTAATGTTGAAGTTAATATTGCTAGTGAAAAGGTTAGTGCTGCTGAGACTGAAGTTAGTATTGCTGCTACTCAAGGTGATGAAGAAATAACTATAGCTCAAGCATTAAGAAAGTTAAAGAGTGCAAGACCTAAGGCAAAAGGAGTTGTGATTAAAGAGCCAGTATCAGTATCAACAACATCATCAACAACTATTTCACCATCATCAAAAGGCAAAGGTTTGTTGATTGAAGAATCTAAGAAGAAATTTATGTCACTCAGTCAACAACAACAACAACTCATTAAAGATGAAGAACTTGCAAGACAAGTGCAAGCTGATCTTTTTGCTGAAGAAGAATAGGCAAGAAGAAAGCAAGCTCAGAAAGAAGAACAAGCAAGTCTTTCACTTATTGATTCCTGGGATGACATTCAAGCCAAATGTGAAGCAGATCACATGGTAGCCCAGAGAATGTGGGAAGATGAACAGGAAGAGCTATCTATGGAAGAAAAATCAAAGCTCTTTATGGAATTCTTGGCTCAAAAGAAGAAGTTCTTTGAACAGAAAAGAACTAAATAAAAGAGGAACAAACCACCATCTAAAGCTGAACAGAGGAGAATAATGAGTACTTACCTGAAGAACATGGATAATTGGAAGCTCAGTTAACTAAAGCATCTTAGTTATGAAAAGATTAAAGATCAGTTTGACAAGGTGTTTAAAAGGGTAAATACTTTTATTGCCATTAATGAAGAAGAGTTGGTGAAGAGTTCTAAGAGGTCTGGAGAAGAATTAGTAGCTGATAGTAGCAAAAAGCAGAAAACTAGTGATGACCAAAAACAAGAGCAGACAGAGCAGTTTCCAGAGAGTGATGTAAAAGAAACAGTTGATCTACAACAAATGATTGCAATTGTAGACAATGATGATGCATTTGTTGATGTTGTTCCTTTGAAGACTAAAGTTCCTATCATTGATTGGAAGACTGGTTATAATGGTAAAACTCCTTGGTGGGAGATAATCAGAGTTGGTGGACAGTTTCAAAGGTTAGTAACATTTCCTCAAATGCTTAGAAATTTTGATAGAGAAGATTTGGAGACCTTATATGCATTGTTCAAGGCCAGATATGGAGATTCAAGGCCATAAAATATTTTGGATAGAGTTCTCTGGGGAGACTTGAAGATTATGTTTGAAGTTCATCGTGAAAATAGAGTTTAGAATGAGCAATACTCTAGTAAAGTTTTGATTTGGAAACTTTTTCAATCATGTGGAGTTCACACTGTAATGATGAGAGGACTTCAAATCTACATGCTAGTAGAAAAATACTATCCTCTGGCAAAGAGTACACTTGATATGATGCTTAATGGGTCTATTAAACTTCAAACTGATTATTGGAGTGAAATGGTATATCAGCTTCTCAAGAAAATGGAGAAACAACTTTATGGGGCTGATTACAAGAAAATGAGAAAGTAAGTGTTTGGAAATATCCTCCTGGTGAAGGTTCAAGCTTAGATTGAAACTTGATGATTTTGGAAGAAAATATCAAGTTTAGGGGAGGATTGTTGGGTTTTAAAGGTTTCTTGAAGCTACTGCTGCTTACATTATTAAGACTGCTCAGGTATTACAAAGGATATACAACAAGTCATTACTGCTGCTAGTTATGAAGTCTAATGCTGCTTATGGAAGTTAATGCTGCTAGAAGATTAATACTGCTAGAACAAATAGTTAGTGCTGCTAATACATTATTAATGTTGCTAGAGTATTAGAGTCGGTTATTATGTATAGTATGTTTAGATAAGTATAGAAAAGATTCTATAAAGATTTATCTTGAGTAGAAAGTTATTGTAAGCTGACTAGGACTCCTTAGTCTATAAAAGGAGGACCTAGGGCATAGATGAACATATGATTTTACGATTAACTTCAAGGTTGTAAATTCTAATACTCAAAGAGTATTCGTATTATTAATAATATTGAAGTGTTTAGTATGATATTTGTTTTTCATTGTTTCATTCGTTATAAAGTTCTTCTTAAGATCAAATACAAGATTCCGCATTGTGTTTGATAAACTACAAGGCAGTTTCTATACTTAGTTGTGTTAGATTTATCTAGCATAGCTAAACCTTTACAAGCTAAGGGATTCGATTAAGTGCTCAACTGGGATCAACAAAACTTCATTTTTAAAGCATTGTATGAAGTTCTCAAATCACTGTATTCTTTTTGAAGAGAAAGATGATCTTGAGATGCCAATTAAGATTCCAAAGAGGCAATTTGTTTCAAAAATTGATCTTTTTCAGCTTTTGAATCATCCATTTTACGAGCCAATTTCCGTTCGAACTCAACATTTTATTTTTCAAGTCTTTCAAAATATTTTTCGAATTTGGTCGTTTTGTTGAAAATATCAGTTTTGGCATCCGTAAAATCGTTTGTTTGTTGAGCTAAAAGCGTTTCAAGCTCAATCACTTTTGTTTGAAGCACATGATTTTCATTTTCAATTTCATTTTCAAAAAGATACATTTTCTTCCTCGTTTCCTTTTCAAAATCTGGAGTATTATAATCAAACAGGGGATTTGGAAAGGAAACTTTTGTGATTTGAGACTCAACCTTTTTCATCTTCATTGATTCAATCTTTTGCAAAACATTTTCAAACTTTTTATCAGCGAATTCAGAAAATTGAGACTTCAAAACTTCAGTCTCTTTTTGTTTCATGTTTGATTTTTGAGTATGAACTCGTGAACGTTTGATTGAATCAAACAGGTTTTTGTAAATTTGTTTCAAATGCTCTTTTTTTTTTTTTTTTTTTCTTTTCTTTTTGTAATGATGCCACAGCATGTTCCAATTCAATATTTTTTGTATCAAGTTCGTCCAAATCAAACTTGATTTTGGCATCATCACAATTTTCTTCAAGAATCTTTTCTTTTTCTTTAAGCACCGTTGTCAAAGAGTTTTCAGAAGAAACTTTCTTTTCCTACAGTTTGAGTTGGAAATAAATACTTTGTGCTTCGAGTTTTGTTAAATCTTTCTCAAACTGAGCAGTTCTTTTTGACATATCTTCTTTGACTTCATTTGCTTCTTTTGAAAGTTCTATGATTTTCTTTTTGAGACAAAGATTTTCAGATTTCAAAGAAGATGTTTGTTCAAAATCCACATTCTCATACTCATGGCTGACAGACACTGACTTGAATGACTCTATTTGATTTGTGAAAAATTATTTTTGAATATCAAGTGTTAAGCATTTTTCATCAAATTCGTCTTCTAGAGAATGGATGTACTTTAAATCTTCTCTCATTTCAGTGACAAGATATTTTTCAAAGTATTCAAAACTTAAGTTGATATCTTTCACACGAGGTTCAATCTCATCTTTTAAAATCTTACTGACTTCCCTTTTTAGGCGAGAATCCAGTGAAAGAAGATTATAGTAATCATTATTGGTGTTTTGTTGCTTAAACCAAATTATCTTTAACGTATGCTCAATGTGATGTTTAAGATTACAAAACTGTTTTCTCGCTTTATTTTGCCATAACTTAGCATCATAAGTAGCAAGATGAGCCTCTTTGAAATATCTTTTCACATTTGTATCTTTTCTTTTCAAATGTTCTTTTGGTATATCTGTCAATTGTGTACAACCATACACAAAACCTTGGTACGAGAATGGGCTTTTTCTTTGTTTGACTTTTAAATGTTTTTCCTTTTCAGATTTTTCTTCATCTTCTGAATTGAATAGAACATCAGTCGACAAACCTTTTCCCAATTTTTCAGCATGGTACAAACTAGGTGTCAACTTTTGAACTTTGTTTAGAAAACAAGGTTTTTCATTTTTCAAATCATTTTCCAAATTATTTTCCAAATGATCAGTATTTCCAAAACCAAGTCCGGATTTTCCTTGATGAACGTTCTCATCTTTAGGAAGCATCATTTGAAGAGTTTGAACACTTTGTCCTGTTTTTCAAAGTTTTGCTTCAAGATTGTTTGCTCGTTTTAAAAACTCTTGATTTTCATGCTCAAGTTTTGTTTTAACAATCTCAAAATTTGAGGTGGTTTTCTGAAGCTTTGAATTTTCACTTTTTAACTCAGATATTTCTTTTAAAAGTGCTTGAACCTTTCTGTTGTTAAGAACCATTTGTTCATCCAGTTTTTGAATGGAACGTTTTTCACGATAAACAGCGTCTCTATAACCAACTTCAAGTTCTTCCTTTCGTTTTAAAAGTGGTTTGACAAAATCTCCGTTTATTTCATATTTCCGAGCTTGAGATTTAAAGTTCGAGATTTCAATTTCAAGTTCAGTTTTGCTTTTTATTACATTTTCAAAACCTTTTTCCATTTCTTTAAATCTCTCAAGCTCTTTAGACAATAAGACATTCGCTTGCTTAGCTTTGCGATTATCCTCTTTGCACTTTTCAAGTTCATGTTTGAAATTTTTGATTAATGAAGCAAATAAGGCACGATCTTGTTCATAAGAAGATCCATCCTGGGCAAGCTCACCTCCATTAGGATCCATATCTGGAGTTGTAGGAGTGATATTACTATCAAACCGTTCCACCACATATGTGTCACTTATGGACTCAGGATGCGCAGGATGTGTCTTATCATGAGCAAACACATTATCGAACAAAACAATATTATCATTATCGTTTGAATGTTGTACCGTAGCCAATATCTCTGTGTCAGATGAAGGTCTGATATGATCATCCTCAGCATCCGAATCATACCTTGGAGTGCTGCTTTCAACCTGCTGTTCTGAAGATGTATCGCTTCCCGTGAAAACCAAGCTAGCATTAGTTGTTGTACCCTCATTGACTGTTTGTTCATCTTTGTTTGTCTCTCTCTCATTCACCTCTGTTTCCTTTAATAGCACTTTTCTTTCAATTAGCTCTCTTTCTTTTAACTGCATATCTTTTTCAATCTGCTCTCTTTCCCGTTTCTGCTTCTCCATTTCAATTCTTTCCCGTTCTTTTTCTTTTAACACTTTCTTCTTTTCAAGCATCTCTCTCAGATGAAGTAATCTTGTAGTAAGCACCAATTCCAGTATGTTCATTAGTTTAAGCAACTGATCTCTAAACAGTTCAACTTCCAGGTAACTAATGATGCATTCTTTCCATATTTTGCTTGCTGATTCATAATCTAAAGAATTTTTGAGCACTCTGAAATCTAAGTAGAGAAACCATTTTAACTAGGTCTTGAGCGCTCGATATGCTACTATGCAGTCACTTCCTTGTTTAATTTGCTTCTCTATTTGAAGTATGTGGTGCAAGAGTTTCCCTTTGAAGGTTGAAAAATCCATTTCATATCCGTAGAGTGTTTTAAAAGCTCGATGAAATGATGTATTCGACAATGGTAACCTTGTTTCTGAGAGTGCCACACATTGAATCTTAACTGATTTAAAGTGTGATAAACAATTTTCCTTCGAATGAATAGCTTTTTGCACAACTTGAGGCATCTTTCTCTCTTGAGAACTTGATTCCATTTAATTTCGGTGTGTGATAAAGTTGATCTTGGATCGTTGCAAAGAAATAGGAGTTGTGTTTTGATGTTGGTTAAGGTTCAAGAGTTATATTCGTTTGAAGTTAAGTCCTTTCCCAAGTTTTCTAAGTTGAAGGATTTCTTAATGGTGATTTCTGATTTCCCTCCAAAAATAAAATTTGAAAAATTTCTCTACCAAAATTTGAAATACATCATAAAATGCAATTCTAAGGTTACTAGAAAATTTTGAGTTTTAAAGATTTTGACGCCAAATTTCACAAGAAAAATTCGAATTTTGACCTAAAAATTTGAATTTTGGGCCAAAATTTTCACCGTTATACCAAAATTTGAATTTTGCGTTAAAATTAAACGTTTAGTCACTCGTAAAAATTAAATTTTACTCAATTTTTTTTTAAAATCTAACTCGAAGGATTTTAATGTCTTACTCGGTTTCTAACTGATGAGTGTGTAAATACTCATCATTTTACACCCGATAAAGACACAAAAACGACCAAAAACACCCAAATATATTGCAGATATCCTTGGTTTTGTGTTTTATACGTTTTAGGTACAAAATGCAATATATTTTGATGAAAAAAATAAAAATAAAAAATGAAAAATGAAAAATGATGAAAAAAATAAAAATAAAATAAAATGGAATGATATTGCAAAATGCAATATATTTTGAAACTTGCTTGTTGTGAATTTTAAATCTATCTTTCAACTAGTATTAGCCAAAGTTTTATAAAAACGTCGATTTTCGTGATCAAAATTTTGAAAATCAAGCACATTCACCTAACTTGAATAAATTGTGGGAGTGAAAAGTTAAGTTTCGGCTTACATAGATTATTAGTATAAGTAGTGTTAGCATTTTACAAAAACATTTGCACATTGAGTTTAAGCTTAGTTGGGAGTATAAAAAGAGGATGACGATATCAATTCCCTGGATACACCCATTTTGTGTGAATCCCGTTCCATGATACCATTTTTGAAAATCAAGCATGTTATTTATTTTTGTTCTAGTTTAAATTTCTCGCATTGAATAAAAAGTCAAAACGGGGTATACTTGGTTCCTTTCATTACTTCATATGATTGGATTGCTAGGGACTAGCAATAGCTTAGTGTGGGGGATTTGATGAGTGTGTAAATACTCATCATTTTACACCCGATAAAGACACAAAAACGACCAAAAACACCCAAATATATTGCAGATATCCTTGGTTTTGTGTTTTATACGTTTCAGGTACAAAAGATTGAAAACAGAGCGAAAACCGGCATTTTTGGAACGACTCGACAACAATGGTGCATTTGATCAAGTGAAGACGGAGTCAAAGTCAAAGTCAAACCCAAAAATTCCAAAATGACACAAATTATCCTTGGAATTTAATTTCAGATTTTGGCAGCCCTAGTCCTTGGATTTTCGGATTATAACACTTTTGGTCCCTAAACTTCACTTAAATCTACACCTAAATTTACCAAACCGGATCAAACCCACAAACCCAATCCGTAAATCCCATTCCCCATTTACCCAGCCCACCTTATCCCCCAAGCCCACACACAATCCGAAGCCCAAACAAATAAATTCCCAACCCGTTTATTTAGTTTTGGTTAAAATTAGGTCAAAAATAAAAACACTCAGACTCATCTCCTACCTCCCATTTCCCGCCAAGAACACAACTTCCCAGTACTGTACTTCCCCGACAATTTTGTCTCACTCCTCCACTTCCCCATAACCTACCAGCCACCCTAAAGTCAAAACCCAGACACTGTTTTCACCTTTCCCCCCCCCCCTCCACGCTGGCAATCCACATGATTTATGGGCGCCAAAACAGAATTTAATGGCCAAGATGATTCCAAGTTGATCCAATGGTTGGGAAATGCTTCCAAGAAGCACAAATGAGAGCCCAAGACTTTTATCTCACAGAAGTAACACAAGAGCATAAGGACTTTAGTGTTTTAGATTAGTATAAATAGATTAGGATTTTATTTTTGTATTCAGGTTTTATTTAGCTTTTATTTTTTAAGGTACTTTGTATTTTAGTTTATTTTAATTGTAATTCACTCCTATTTCAATTAAAGTTCAGTTTTTGATTTATTTGTTCTACTGTTACTGTGCTACTGCTTTATGTTTTATATGTACTTATATCTTGTCTTGATGCTTATTCTGAGGTTCTAAACCTAGTGTGACAGCCTGAGTTTGCATTTGCCTGTTCTGTTCTAAAAAAAACCAAAAAAAGGCTAAAGACAGTCAAATAAGCTTAGCTTGTTTGACTGCTTATTGGCCTTTGGAAAATTGTTCAATCAGTTTAATTAAGTTAGTTGTCAAATTAGTTTTCAAGAAAAATCTTAGCTCTTGTTGCCTATTTTAGTGTAGAATTTGCAAAATCAGTCACTAAGGGAGTGTTTGGGTTAAGACCCAAACTGGGTCAAAATGGGTCAAACTGGATTGTTACTATACATGTGCAAGTTGGTTAGTTTTGTTTAAGCTTATTTCAGTCCTGACAAGCTGTTTTTAATCTCCCTTTAGTGTTTTTGAGTCTTTTGTAGTTATTGGTAAGATTAGGTGAAACTTTGGTTCATCAACTGCTTCTCTCAAGCCCTTGATAAGCCAAGCTTGTTTTGACATTTTTTTGGGCAACTTTGAGTCCTTTTCAATACCCAATATTCAAATCCCAAGTAGTGCTTTAGCCCATGTGATTTTTGCCCAAGTTGAGTACCACAGAACCAAGTCTGCACAATAGCATACTGCATAGTTTCTTTGCCTCATTAGCTTTTTTTTTCATCTCAAATTTAGTGCAGCTAGAGTAGGTTTTGGATTTTGATATTTGTTATACAAGTAGCTTGCTAGTTAGTCTTTATCTGTTAGTGCTTATTGGGAAGTTTGGAGCTTATTTCTCTAGCTTATAGGGCCTGCAAAACTGCACTCTGCCTTGTTTCTGCTCTGCACATGCCACTAATCAGCAGACCATCTTCTTTTGATTTTTAGCTTATGTTAGCTTAATTTGAACTTATCTCTGTTGATGACTGCTTATTGTGATGTCCCTTTTAGCTTATGGTAGATGTAGTTTATTTTAGCTTCTTAGAAAGGCTTTATAGCTTATTTGCTTTTTCCCTTTTGGCTTATTTTTCACCATTCTCAAAACTGATCAGTAAGATAAGCTATTCTGAGCTTATTTTAGATTTCAAAAATATTGTCAGTTTAGAATTTGCTTATTTCACTTACTTATTCAGTGTTCATAAAAGAAAAAAAAAAAAAAAAAAAAAAAAGTTTTGCCAAAAAAGGGACAGAAGTGGGATTCAAACCTGGGTTCCCTAGTTCACAAACCCACATCCATTCCATCTGCCCTAGCCAACTTTGTCTGTTAACCTTAGCAATAGTTTTTATTTAATCTTGTTTTCTAATCCTAGCTTATTAAACTGTTCTGCTTTTAAACTGCTTATTCAGTAGCTTTTTCTGCTCCAAACAATTTTCATAAATTAGTTATAGTGTAATTTAATTACTGAAAATTTTTCATAATTTTTACTTTTCATTTGCTATTTTTCTCTAATTAATTTAGTTTAAATAGTTTTTAATTCGTAATAAAAAAATAAAAAGTCAAAAAAAATAAAATTCTTTTTTCCAAAATTTTCTTTAATAATTTAGAGTGTAGGAAAATCAATTTGGTACTTGTAGGGTTAATATTTTTAGAGTCCACTTTTGCGCGTTGACATTAATTTTAATTAAAACGTGCGTTTTTAGTTTTAAATACCTTTTGCGTTTCATTGCTTTGTGTAATATTACCACAACACCAAATAATCTCCAAATCCAATCATCAAGCATTTTAATTCCGAACCTAAAACGAAATCCTCGATTCACACCTCGCTGGGACACGACCCGGGTGATCACTTGCCCGGTATCTCATACATCATATTCACGGGTTTTGCAAGTTTGACTTTTTCTAAAGGTTTGACTTGTCATTTCCCACGTATCACGTGTGCACGATACTATATTTATTTATATATACTCACACGCGCGATCAAATTTTCACACGGATCACTAACTCAAAGGATATAAGAATTTCTTTACTCGGTTCCAAACTCGGAGAATATAGGAAATTCTTTAATAGCTTGGATAGTTACTCGAAGTGATAGTCGAAGACTCCTAACTCGGAGAGATAGTCGAATACTTCCAAACTCGGAGAGATAGTCGAAGACTTCCAAACTCAGAGAACTTAAGTAATTTCCTAACTCGGAAACTTAAGTAACAAACAAACTCGGAGACCTTCTAACTTGAAGGGAAACTCGAAGTCTTAGAAACTCGAAGAACTTAGAAACTCGGTGCTTAAACAAACTCGAAGTTTCTGTTAAAAACTCGAAGGATTCGAACATAACTTCTAACTCGAAGTTACTGTTAAAAACTCTAAGACAAAGTCGAAGATGGTCCTACAAACTCGAAGGATATGAACACAACTTCTAACTCAAAGTTATTGTCCCAAACTTGAAGCCAAAGTCGAAGACTTTCCTTCTAACTCGAAGGAACAGTAACGTGAACAGTAACCGAACCAAAAAAAATTCTCCTAAATCCTTGTTTGGCTCTTGATACCACTTGTTATCCCTTTTATCAATCAATATCACACTAAACTTCAAACACTAATGGTGGATCTAGAGAGAGAAATTAGTGAGAGAAACTTTCATTCATTAAACACACACTTCACATACAAGCACACACACTAGCCTCCTCTAATGCACACATGCAAATGAGGAGGAAAGGAGGCTTTTATAGCTTCTTACAAACGGGCTTGATTGGCTTTCTATGGACTAAATGTAACATAACACTTAACCTATTAGATTAAACTAAAAGCCCAATGACTATTCTATTAATTAAACAACGACACGTTACAAAAATATTAATACACGAATGACCATCACTTTTTATAAAGGCTAACAAGAAACAAAATACTAGCATCAACTTGAAAATATAACTAGTGATGCTATACTACAATGAAATTGATAATATACATGAAATATAATAAAGCTTAACCAATAAACTAGCAGCTTAATTAATAAGCAAAAATATAATATCATAAACTCACAATATCACAGGTGATACTACATAGAGTAAATTGAAAAAAATACATCCAATCACAGCTTAAAATAATAAGCAAAATGACACTAAATAGCTATCTGTTTAAAGCAAAATCAACATGTTTAAGCTGTTTAAACTAACGGCTTAATTAATAAGCAATATTACACTATAATGAAAAGCTTATCATCAACAAAAAGCACAATTATCATCAACAAAAAGCACATAAAACAGTAAAATAAAATTAAAAACAAAAAAAATCCAAATTAAATCATAAAGTTAAACTCACATGATGCATTATCATCGTGAACAACATCAGAAGCACAATAAGTATTAATAGAACTGCTAACAGCTACATCAACAGAATGTACAATCAGTATTACGATGCATTGTCTTAGTTTTAGATACAATACCATCCTTTATTGTAACCACATACATGATTTAGACAGTATAATTGTGCCAATTTGGGGATTGCTGTACAAAATGTTGAAATGGAAAGAGCTATACATGCTTATGTGAAAACTGAGAGACCTAAATATTTTGACATATGAAGCTATATCAACTGTGGAACATCACTGATCATAGCCTAAAGAATAGATAGCAATGAAACACTACATATAATTACTCAGTACTGACCCGCACTTCTCATCTACAAAAATCATGCACACCAAATACCATTCAAAGCGACTTAAATGTTTCCCTTCAGAATACTATTCATAGAAGTACGAATACAAGTTTTTCACGGGAGGCATTTACCTCCTTCAACCCTCCTCTTTTTTATCCGGGCTTGGGACCGGCTGAGTACACACTAAACCCAGGCAGAGTTAAAACTTGTACATATACCATACCAATATTAAACAAAGAAACAATCAAAGCATATACAGCAAAAGCAACATCTTCCAAATAGCCATTAAACCACACCATGCACGGGTAACATTTTGCATTCTTCAGCCATACTTTTATATCAGCACCCAAATCAAAACTTTTATTTAAAATCCATATCTGATCTATCACAGTATAAACCACCCATAGTCCCATATAAAACCAAGCACCACCTACTTAAAAGGACTGATGAAACTTTCATTTATTCCCACTCATTTGCAGAAACAGCTGAAACAAAAAAGCATGTAGCATGCAACATCTCTTACTCATGGACGTCCAAAACAACCAGCACTCCCCTCCATCAAATCATACATGATTGCACCTAGCCATATCCATATTCTCACAAAGTGCAGATCACTTGCAGAAAAGACAAGCCATAATAATATCTCTATGACTATCCATTTAGCAGTCATACTTGAGCAAGGCCAAATAAGGAAAACCAATCATGCATCATGAGTGCATTTAGTAATATCTAGTTTCTTACACATCGAATTACAATTGTGTTTTACCTATAAAAACTTCATTAAATTCACCTTTCATCAGATAACTTGTGCTTCCAGTTTAAAGAATACAAACAAACAGACTTCATTAAATTCCCGCTTCCAGCACACATAATTTCATTTTTCATCATGTAGACTACAAGATATAGCTATAGGCCTATAGCCGTAAAAAATATTGGAGACCATAGAACAAGTAAATTTTATGTTTGTCAAGAAGAGCCAGCCAATAAAATCCAAAAGTGTCACACCCTGAATTTACCTGTTAATGGCAGCGGATATGAATACCTTGGTGTGACTTTCATGGCGTCTCATACAATGGATATATTGAACGACCTAAAGTGTCGTTTTAAAAATACACGTTTGATCATAAATAAAATCAGAGTTTACAAAACATAGGTCCCAAATGTTGTTGCAAGTTTATATAACAAAACCATAGTAGATCAAACGTTTACATAAGTGCATGAAAATAAGTGATGCAAGTCGACCCCGCGACTCCAAAATAGCCAAATGCATGTCCACACGCTAGCTAATTACCTGAAAATACATTGCTAAAAACGGTCAACATAAAGTTGGTGAGAGATCATAGGTTTAATAAAATGAAGGTATACGATAGCCACAAGTATAAAGTGTATGACATAAGTCACATAAAAATGGTGTACAATAGACTTAAGCTCATGACCCCGAAACTATGACTGAATCTGTGGTGCCCCTCAGAGTGTTTTGCCAGGCACTCTAATAAAAAGACATGAAATGCATCCGCTATCGGTTGTTGGTCAAAGCCAACACGGATGGAGGCGTCACCCTCGATAGATCTATCCACTCACTCTCGCTTACAGGTAAATTAACGGTTCATGATATAGGGGACTTTCATATGGCAACAAGGTAACTTAATCTATGTACAAGGAATTTGATACTAGGGCTCGCATATAAAAATGGTTGCAATGTATTCTCCCCCGTGGGATTTGAAATGAAATAATAAATTGAAAAACGGGGCTATGAAAACTCACCTCAAGTGATGATACAACAATGCTATGAAATCGGAATACTTGGAATAACAAGGCGCGAACACTAGCCGCAACCTATCATGAATGAGCATAATCTACTTAGATTATGAGGCAATGTAGTGCATGTACATGTATATGTAACCCATACCACTCGTACTTTGAAAATAATAGTTATCGTTAATATGTAAGGTTCTTCCAAAACTTGATATAAATATGTTAACTTGTTTCGTCAAAACTAGTCATGTAATAAAGTGTATAAAACGTTCGTTTTAGTATCGGCGTTTTGAAAACATGAGATGTAATATGATAGTCGTGTTAATAAGTCTTTGATCGTACGTGTTCCAACGGGTAAGAATTACGGTTCTCCATAGTCGTTACGTGAAAAATATAGTTTCTAGTACGTAAACATTTTCTAGTTAAAAAGCTGTCAAAATGAAAGGTATATTATCGATGTTTAAACGCGTGTATCTTGTTCGTTATTAGCTCGTTTTCGACGTTCTTTATATCCGTGGGTTCGTATAAACATGTACTAATATATTTTCAGTAGCTCGGGTCATCTAGGTCGCGTTAAACGCCTCAGTTTGTCCGTCGAAAGTCGTGTAACAGCATGTTATTTTCTGAAAATTAGTTTTCGTCGTTAAACTTTTGAAAAATCATATCTCCTTCGTTATTAACTCGTTTTTATCCCCGTTTTCGGCCACGGCTTCGTCTCGGAATGTATTTTCTAAATATTTGGCCAAAAATTATCTCACACCTACTGATTTTCCCACGTTTCACTTTTAAGGACAGAATGTTTTATATACTTGTTAAAACTTGATTTTCTAGTTAGTAACTTGTCCAAAAATGTCACAAACAACAACCAATCTTTCTAAAACTTACCATATATCTTTTTAAAGTGTCAAGGGTCCTAAACATCATCATCCATGTAGATCTAACAAGGATCTAAGTATAAAACACTTCTAGGGCTCATAACTTGCAAAAAGATTTAAAAGGAGTGGTATAACTAACATATACATATAGATCTTGCATAAAAATGATATGAACATTATATTAACTTGGTAAAATTATGAATATGAGTTTTGACAACTTACTTGAAAGATTAGTGATAAAAAGATGATGAAAACCTAAGAAACCTTTGAGTTTGTATTTCAAAACCCTTAAAGGAATACTAGATGGACTTGTTTATGTAATGAGCTTGTAAAATTGGTGATCCTTGCTTGTGTTTCTTGTGTAGGCCGAGCACCAAGAGGGGGAGGAAGAAGAGAGAATCTTGCTAGTTTACTTGAAGATTATGTGTAAAATGAAGTGAAATAATGTGGTTAAGTATATATTAGACAAGATTTGATAGGCATTAATTGAGATAGGAAGTTAGCAAGTGTTGGGGTGTTTTTGGGGGCTCATGGCCGGCGCACAAAGGGACAAGAGGGGGGGGGGGCCTCTTTTGATTAACCATGTGATGATTACATTTGTTTAAGTGTGTAATTTTAATTAGTTTTAGGTGTAATCGGGTACCGCGTTTGCTAGAAATAAAATTTAACGGAGTTAGTCGGGACTTGACGAAGTCATAAAAATTACAAAAATATGTTGGGTACAAATATTGGGTGTTCAGGTAATTATTGTTTAGTTTTTACGAAAACCGTCGTAATTATATTAAATGTACGATATAAATTAAATAAATTCGCAAAATACCGGGTAAATGAATTTTATAATTTTCTTGACATTAAAACGAGTATAAAATATATCGGGACCATCGTGGGGATTGTCGGACGTGTTAGTCACATTTATCGATCGCGCGTTAACGTTTTAATTAAAAGTAATTATACGTAAAACGTCAAATGTAACAAAAATATTAATTTGATAAACCTACGAGTGGAATAGTATGAAAATGTAAATATGATGATATGCAGACTATTACTAGTCCGTATGCAATGATCCTACTGATGATGCATAAATTTTGCAGCTAACCCAAACCGGTTACGCTGAAATGAATGATGAATGATGGACATGAATGGTGATTTGTTGAGGTTAGGAAAGTGACCTGAAATTACGGGTTGTGACAAAAATAGAGCAATGATTCCAACAAATCCATGTGAAGGAGGGACAATATACTCATGTAATTTTACACACTCGGAAAAAAAGAGCACTATCACTGTATAACCTGATCGATGACTGCAACAAACAGCGCATAAAGGAACTAAGAAAAAGATCAATAGCCACAAGTAACAGAGGTACAATAATACTCGAACTGACAACCCCTCTATTCAAATTAAATGTACCCTTCAATCCATTTAGAACCCTAGCAGCAAAACAACTAACCCAACTTAACGATTGCAACAACATATAAAAAACAACTAACCCAACCATCCAAGCTATGAAATAACGAACCACTGCTGAGCCCGATCCACAGTCAACAAAGACTCCTGACCGTGATGGCCAATAACAAATTGAATAGGCAAACAGATAACAGCAACCAAGTGTCAAGTAAATCTTACTGCAAAAAAGGAAAAACAGCAAGCACCAGAAAATTAAAGCACAAAAAATTCAATGTGATGTATGGTCAAGGGCCTAATATAACCTGAGAACTTCCAACAATTTTTGGGATACAAGCCAATGATTTGCAGAAAAAAAAGAGCCAGTCATATTCGGGGATGTGTAAGCCTACGATGACAATAGTATACCCTCATGCAATTAAGCCACATAAAAGGAAAAATGGAAGAGCATAACATAACTTCTCCATGGCCAATTAACAAGCAGATACTCACATTAAATGTACAGCTACACAATCTGCAAGATGCAAACAATGAAGAATACATAACAATAAAAAAGTAAGATGATCATATATACTGAAGAAAACCAGCAGATAGACAATTAAAATGCCAGGACAAGTGTAAAGTACCCAACAAACCTACAGGCCTCATATATAATGATCTTATAACAGAAATTCTTGAAAAAGAACATAAAATAAGAAAGTTTAAAATATATTGAGCTTATTCAATATTTTGGCCTGAAGTATCACGGAATAACTCAAATGAGAAGTCCACCACACGGACAAACCTACAGACAGAACATATTCCTCTTAATTTGAAGAAGCGAAATGGAAGTTAGCCAATAACTGAACAGATAACAAAAAGAAACAGAGAAACATTTTAATGACATGGCATGATACTAAACAAACTGCAAGGGTCCAACCATCTAGTATCATTCCACAACACCTGTATGAAGAATGATTTATACCAGATATTATGAGCAAGAGAGCATGAGACATTAATTTAATCCAATGCAAAAATGGAAGAAAATACAAAAGAAAATAGTATAAGTAGTCAAGTCAAGAAATTGGCATATTGATCGTGACCACCGTATTTGGTAATCAACAGACCTATACACAAACATGGTCGTATTAGGAACATAAATTAGATGTACCCTAGTAAAGGAACTAAAAAAATAGAAAGAAGGCATAGCGCAATAGAGCTTATTTAGTAATGTAGTCTGAACCCACGAGCAAAACTCAAATGACACTTCCAACACACGAACTGTTGGAATCAAATTAATCAAGAAATCATAAGAAATATAAAAGTCAAACAGAAAGTCAAACTAAAAAGAAAAAGGCTCCAAAAAATCTTAACAGTTGTGATAGTTTGTTTAGTTGTGTCAGTTAGTTTTTAGCGGTTAATTAACTGTCAATAAAGGGCCATATAAATACCCTCATTTGTACAGAATTTGATTGTGTGGAAATATTATTAGTGTGTGTATAATATTATCATTCCCACCCTCTGTTTCTCATATGAAGTCCCTGCACATTTGTTTGTGCATACTCAATCATGTTCATCTTATAAATCCAAGTCTAATACGCAAAGCAGGGCAAACTCAACATGGCATCAGAGCTAAAAGATTCGAAGACCTGTATGAAGGACCGATTAATATGGTTAAGTAAGAGACGCCTCAAAGGAAAGGAGGCGGAAGATGTTCAGGAAGATTACAAGGCTAAAAGATATGGAGAATCATCAGTGTTCCAGGGTACTTCTCAAAGGCAGAATGGCAAGGAGAAGAGTATTTATGATCAGAGTGATCATCAGAGGAATTATGGCAAGAAGATGTGTAATCAGAACATTCATTCGGTCAAAGGAAGTGTGTTTCAAAGGAAACCACATAGTATGATGGCACGCAACGACAAGTATGGTTTGGAGGAAATCGATTGGCAATATCCAAAAGGTATGTGTTGTTCCTTTTGCAAACAACCATTCCACTATAGGAAAAATTGTCCCGAAAGGATAGGAAAAATTGAATTCATGATCAAAGGGACAGATAGTAAAACGTGGAATGAAATATGGTTTGCAAGTGTGAATAGGCAACAACATGCCACGGGTGATAAAAATCTCTTCAAGAACTTAGAAGAGTCATTTGGAATAGAAAGCAATTATGAAGGCTTTAAAAGGGATTTGTACAAGGGCAAGGGAATCATTGAGATCTTCAGTTCAGGAGAGATCCACACTATTGATGAAGTTTATTATATTTCTACTCTCAAGAGGAATATACTTGGTGTGGAGAAACTGAGGAATCAAGGATTCAAAATAATATTTGAGGGTGATGTATGCCACATCACAAAGGATTCCTTATGGAAAGGAAAGGAGAAACAAGCAAGTTATGATCTCGTTTATGAATGAATAGTCCACTGTTGGA
Organism: Artemisia tridentata subsp. tridentata; assembly: GCA_021014915.2. Lineage (NCBI taxonomy): Eukaryota > Viridiplantae > Streptophyta > Magnoliopsida > Asterales > Asteraceae > Artemisia > Artemisia tridentata. Next base: position 125,845,104 of record CP139505.1, on the reverse strand, counting down.
CTTGCAATGATCATCACCCCGGTTATATGTGTCCTTTAAAGGAGGACTTAATTGATGATCAAAGTCCTTACACCCCAACAACAAAAGGGACAAAAGAAGGAAGTTCTAAGAGGAAAAGTAAGGCACAAAGTGAAGAAATGCAGGCTGATCTCATTAAGGAAGCAGTCAAGAAACAGGAGGAAGAGAAAACATGTATATGGAAGCAGTTTGGGAAAATCAAAACCGAACCTGATCAGGCCAGTAGCAGTCAAGAAGGACCAGTTGTATATCCAGTTCACGGATCTGCTTTGGACAATTGTGTGACATTCATGGATTTGCTCCACATTGCCACACAAATAGAAGTTCATAAGATCAAGTTCAAGGCCGAGTTTGAAAGAACAGTTTCTTGGTTCTTAAAGGACTTCCTCAATTTCAGTATATACATGCCTATACCACCACTAGACCATTTGGGAAGGAAAGTAGACTTATTTGATCTCTACACGCTTGTGGAGAATTTTGGTGGAATAGAGACAGTGAACAAATATTGCTTATGGCATTCAATAGCATTGAAGATGGGATATGGATATGGACTGCCAAAATTAGACTTGGAAGATGAAATAGTGAAGACTTTAAAAGCAATCTACGGCAAGTATTTGCAAATGCTGAATTGGTACCACTTAAAGCACAAAGGAAGGGAAATCCAAGTTAAAGCAAGTGAAGACAGAAGTGAATTAACGATGAACCAAAAGAAAGAGCAGACTAATATCCTACCACCCAAGAAACGATCAAAGACCAGCAGCAACAACAGTGAAGTATGAAGAAGTATGCGTTTGATAATTCGAAGATTAGGGGGGAAAATGTTGGACTATAATCTTCGATATCAAACAAATTAATAGCAGTATGTTATAGATAGTTTAATGTACAGATGTGACATGATGTATAGATAAATAAGTCACAGAAATATTATAAGTTAAAATGCTTATCATAAGCAGTTAAGACAATTAGTTTTAAGGTAGTTATAGGCAGTTATGATCGAATCATTGTGTTGGTTCAGTCAAGGGTCACAACCCTTCAACATGTATAAATAAGTCTTACATTCTGTCAATAAAACATATCGATTTACTGCCTCTTTCCGTTCTTTTCTTTCTGTCAGTTTGACTCATAAAGAACAGATTAGTATTGTTGTTGAATCATGCCGAAAGTTAACATGGTATCAGAGCGTGACACTCCTGGGAAGAAAGAACCTGTGAAGAAATCGAGTAATTCGATTAAGAAAAAAATCCGATTAAACAAAGAACATAAAGGCCCCTGTTTTTTTGCAAAGATAATTGGAATCCAATCAGAAACAAAATCAAACATCAGAGAATTATTTGTTTGATTCAGACTTGGATATTAACAGCAATTGATCAAAAATACGCAGTCAAAAGGCCAGGACAAATTTCAAGATGAAAACAGAGAGGAAACTGTTTTCCGGCCAAAGTTCCGGCGAAGTCCGAAACAAGTTTTAATCAAGAAGAACCATTTACATCAGAGAAATAGTTATTATTTCAGGGTTTTAAAGCGCAGAGGCGATCAAACCCAAGAGGAAATTCGATACAGGCAAGAAGGCCTCGGAGAAGTCGAATTAAAGGATGCATTTTTAGAAGAAGAAGATGGACGTGGTGATCTCCATCTTTCCCTTATCTTGCTTAGGACCAGGCGAGTCACAAAAGCATTTGAAGATCAAGTGGATCAAAAGGGAATAGTCGTGAAGAGATATTTTGCATCAAGATTAGAATTTTATAAAGAATGGTTCAAGATCAATCAAGAGAAGAAGGAAAGGACTGCATAAACGAAGATGGACAAGAACAGAGTAAAGATTATGATTTCTTGATTAGGGGAGTGAATGTTGGAATCAAATTAATCAAGAAATCATAAGAAATATAAAAGTAAAATAGAAAGTCAAACTAAAAAGAAAAAGGCGCCAAAAAATCCTAACAGTTGATGATGTACCCTCCGAACGGGTTGAAGGACTCCCCTTCGAGCCTGTACGAAGCCTTCTCTTTGAAGGCCCAGATCAATCTCCTAAAACGTTTCATTGGAGTAAAACCATTCATCTATGAAGTGGTTACCAGTTGGGAAGCCGCCAATCGAATCCCTAGGCGCTTCGGTATCTCCTTCGAAAGAACTAGAATGGAGAACCATCTTGACCTGGTCACACCCACGTTACCTCTTCCCTTAGGCTTTCCCGCCAAGGATGAGATCGTGGGTCACGAAGCATTGGAGTCCCTCTTAAGGGCTCGCAAAAGGCAAGTTCGGAATGTTGAGATGCGAAGGGAGTTAGAATACTCAAGTGATGACTATGATGAAGAAATGGAAATGGAACCTAGGCCTCCGACACAAGGAGCAACGCTCTCAGCCCTAAGGATAGGGTCACTAGTTGCTCGAAGGCCAAGTAGAAGGTCCGTTGGGTTCGAAGGAGTCCCGGAGAGGGCTCCGACTAGGAGAGAAGGGGCGGTTGCCGAAGGTTCCAACGGAAGGAGCCAACGAAGGGAAGAAACGGGGGTGAATCTACCTCCATTGTTAGCAGCTCATCTTGGAAGGACTGAAGCAGGGGTTTCGTTGCAGCCTTCTAACGCATCAGGCGTAGAAGGCAATTCGCCTAGAATTAATATGGGAGGAAATCTTCCTCCCAATGGTATGTATCCCTCGTTCCAAACTCAATCTTACCCTCAATGTTTATATCCTCTAGTAAACGGGCAGCCTAACAACCCTAGTCTCCCTCAACCTTATGGGAGCATACCCTTCGGACATCCAACGGTTTACCCTCCGTATGCCATGGGAAACGGTTATCCATTCGGCATGAACACATCTTATCAGACCTACCCCAGCCAAACTCCTATGGGGGTACCCCCAAACCATACTCCATACAATATTGTTCCTATGTATGCACCACCCTATAATTGCCTATATTCGGACCCTATGGGTTCGGCTACGCCCTTCATTAGGTGGATAGAGGACTACCCATTGCCTGATGGGTTGAAAATGCCTTCACACATTGGGACTTATGATGGGAAGGGGGATCCGGACAATTTCTTACATTTGTTCGAAGGGGCCATTAAGATGCAAAAGTGGGTCATGCCTGTAGCCTATCACATGTTTACGTATACCCTACGGGATTCTGCCCGTATTTGGTGGAATGGGCAAAAGCCTGGCAGCATTGTCAACCTCGATGATCTCAAGGCTAAGTTCCGATCACACTTCAGTCAGCAAAAGAAGTTTACAAGGACCCATCTAACGGTGCACAACATTAAACAAAAGGAGAACGAAAGCACAAGGGCTTTCGTCACTAGGTACACCGATGAAACCCTACAGATTTTGGGTCTACATGAAGATCAGCGCATCTCTGGCTTCGTACACGGCCTACGAAATCGAAGTTTGGTGGAATTCTTGTCCACTGACCTTCCGACAACTTACAAGGGGTTAATGAAAAAGATATATACTTGGATTGAAGCAAAGGAAGTATCTACTAATGGTGCTCCGATCGACAGAGAAAAGTTCTTGAAGAGTTCTACGTGGGAAGGATCGAAAAACAAAAACAAGAACAGAGACAAGTTTTCTCCATACAACAAAGGTCCTAACCACAGTTTACCAGGAATCCTAACTAAGTCTCCGAAGGAAATACTTGCAACGGAGAGGGCTCCTAAAGGTTTCGAAGCACCCCCTCGCATGACGAGCAAGGGTAAAAACAGGGATACAAGCAAGTATTGTCACTTCCATGAAGATTATGGCCATGATATGAACAGTTGCAGGGAGCTAAAGAAGCAGATAGAAGAAGCTGTAAAGTTTGGGTAATTGGCACATTTGGTGAAGGGTATAAAGAAGGGCAAGGAAAAAATTTCCGACACTCAATTGGCTAAAGATACTACTCCTCCCGAAGCCCCAATACTCATGGTTCGTTGGGGCAAAGCCAGCTTAAAAAGAAAGGTGATGGAGCAGGAGGTAAACGAGGTAGGGGAGGTGACATTTCTCCCTATTACAGGCCAAGTCCCTTCGAACGACCCAGTGGTCATCAAATTCTTAATTTTCAACCGAGAAGTGAACAGAGCCTACATGGACTGCGGAAGCTCCTGCAAAATCATATGCAAGCATTGTTTCCTTAAGCTCAAGCCTTCGATCAGGTCGCAATGGGTTGATTCGAAGATACCTTTGGTAGGATTCTCCGGTGAGCATTCGTGGCCTCTGGGAGAAGTACCATTGGATATAACAATTGGGGAAGGCAAGCTCGCAAGGACAGAAACCCTCACATTCGCTATAGTAAGGTCCGACTCTCCCTACAATCTGTTGATAGGAAGGACCGCCATGCAAAAGATGGGTATTGTAGTCTCTACTATACACTCAGCGGTAAAGTTTCATACACTTTATGGGATAGGAACCGTATTTTCTAGTTACAATCAGGGAAAGGTAGGAGACGTTGGCAAAAAGATCAAAGAAAGTCCCCAGGAGCCTTCGAAGACCATTCTAAGTTGTACAAATACTGAAGAACGCATTGTGATAAATGAGCTCTATCCAGAGCAAATGGTGGTAATCGGTAAGGAACTCCCTGCCAACTTTAAGGCAGACTTGAAGAAGCTACTCAAAGCCAACAAGGATGTCTTCGCATGGACGTACTCAGACATGACAGGGGTCCCCAGGACTCTTATGATCGATGGAAAACCCTTCGGCACAGAGCATAAGCTTAATGAGTTCAAGCACATTGAACCAATTAAGCAGAAGCGATGAAGCCTGGCACCTGAAAGGAACACAGCCGCTTGCAAAGAGGTGGATGAACTTGTACGAGCAGGAATACTTAGAAAAGTAAAATACCAAACTTGGGTAGCTAATCCAGTTATGGTAAAAAAGAGTGGCGGAGGGTGGCGAATGTGTGTCGACTTCACCGACATCAACAAAGCTTGCCCGAAAGACTGCTACCCCCTGCCAGAAATTGATTGGAAGGTCGAATCCCTCTCGGGGTTCTGTTTGAAATGCTTTTTGGATGCCTACAAAGGGTATCACCAAATACAAATGGCAGAGGAAGATGAGGAGAAGACAGCCTTCTACACAGAAAAGGGTGTCTATTGCTACAAGAAAATGCCCTTCGGTCTGAAGAACGCAGGGGCAACTTATCAACGGTTTGTAGATAAAGCCTTTCATAAGCAGATAGGGAGGAACTTGGAAGCCTGCGTTGATGATATGGTAATAAAAAGTAGGACTGAGGAAGACCTACTCTCCGACATTCAAGAAACCTTCGATCAATTGAGGGCAATCAACATGAAGCTTAACCCGAAGAAGTGTTCTTTTGGCATGGAAGAAGGACAATTCTTGGGACATCTGATAATGAAGCAAGCGATTAAAGCTAACCCTTCAAAAGTCAAAGCCATCACTGATCTACAAGCTCCAAAGTTGTTGAAAGTGTAGGTGATGTAAACATAAATTAAAAATTAATAACATAAACGCAGCGGATAAACATCACCATAACAGGATCCATAGTGCCATATGATCAATCAAAACAATAAACACATAAGTTATACCTTTGTAGCGTGATCCGGGAGTCACCAACAACACTATAACCCACGACTTGATCAAGAAACCCAAGAGATCAATAAGGTTGATCTCCTCTAAGTGTGAAACACACTACACGTCACCGTATGCCAATGGATGCTAGTCCTTCAACCACCGTAACCAATCAAGCACCCTTGAATGAACAAGATTCAATGGAGATTGATGAAAGACAAAAACCCTAATTAGGAATTAGGGTTTGTGCCGTGAGATTGGAGTAGGGAGAGAGAGAGGTTTTCTCGGTCATTAGTTATGATAATTATTAGGAGATAATCATGTATCTTTTCTAATTATTCAAAACCAAAATCCCTTCCACAAGGCCTTACAAGGCCGGCCATACATGGGCTCCAAAATGGGCTTCCCATTTGTTTTCTAGTCCAATGTAATAAGTCCATTACTTATTCATTAGAAGCCCAATAGCGGTTCCTGGTTACTTACGGTTATTTATATATCGTAAATACAGTAAACACGATATATAAAGTGGCACCTCAGTGTATATGTGTGTGACCCCATAGGCTCACATATGTCTAGCCATATAGTTAGTAATTATGACACGAGCATACTCCAACAGCTCCCACTTGCGACGTCATAATAATCAAGTAATTATACAAGCAATGGTTAGCGTCTAGCAACACGCCACTGCCCCTAGAAATATGTGAGGTTAGTTTCTTAAATTTCTCATTTCAGATGGTTTATATGTCATCTATCCTTTTGTTACAGATACCGTGTTGAACATTAGACATGGATCAAAAGTCATTCTAATAGTTCAACTATTATGTTTCTCGATATAGATATTGAACAAGATTACCAAGTGGATTTAAGATTCATCTTAATCCCAGTTGGGTACGGCCATACAAACATCTGTTCAAATCATCGAGGGGCCCAATAGTATCTAACTCCAAAACAAGTGGAGGAACAAATCCCGTTTTGACTACACGTGTCATTCACATGCTTCATATCACTCCTGATAATGGCCTTTATAACTACCTTATTCAGGACAGCGTTTAACCATATCAAAGAATGAAATTCCACACATGCAAGACCTGCTTGCATCTCAAGTCTAAGGATAAGAGACATAACCTCTTGTGAGATTCACTATTGACGACGATCCATGTAGTGAATACTCGTAGGTTGGGTCAATCCAATGTTCATCACAATGAACAACATGTGAGTGTGGCAAATAAATCACCAACACGCTCACATTTGTCTTAATTTGATGATACTCCCGTATCGTCAACCGACAATGGATAATTTTAGAATAAATAAATTATTCATGGATTAAACATGCAAATATAGAACACAGTAGTATAAATGAAGACGATCATACCAGGTATATCAATTCATTGTATAATACGACTGCTTACAGTTCCATTATCCAAATACTAAAAACAGATATGCATAAGACTACTCATAGGTCAGAATCCGATGTTCCCACCATGATCGAATCATGTTGTATAAGGCAACAAGTAGTCATCTGAGTAAACTTTGAGAATACTTCTTTAAAAATTCATGAAAGGTTTGAATGATGATTGTCCTTTATATGTGTGCAATCAAGTACAAGACGAGGATTGCAACAATACATTCCATAGGGTGTTTGAAGCCAGCAAAACACCTCCACTAGTCAGTCATCTGAATAGTTTCTCAAACTATAAAGTATTCTTATTCTTTTAATGTATAAAGCATTAATGCTCTCAGTCGAGCACATCCAGTCAGCAATGTTATCATTCATGATGACATCCTACCACGACTAGGGTTGAGTATCATCTCAGTTAAATAAGCATCAGCGTATGCAAACAAAACAGAGTTCCTCATATATCCGTAAATGTTTGAACATATCTATGGTCCTTCGTAGGTCCATTATAATGTTCGTTTAACAATTATCTAATGACGTTCACTTAGATATTTGTTGTTATCAACTCATCTTTGCATTCATGCAAATCCCAATGCGTAATATGACTTACATGATGAATCCTTTAGTCGAACTTAAGATTTCCACTCATGTGTTCAATCTCATCAAATGAGACTGATCATTGAGACTCCCCTCAATAACGTGTCATATTGTGTTTAGGCTATATAACAAGGTTGTATGTCTTATTTTATAAATCCCTCAAGAGAAACTTCATTCCAAGCTAAGGATAAAAGTCTAGCTTAGATGGAATATTGTTTCTAATATGTTAATGACATATGAGATTTAAAAAAAATAAATACAGTGCTCCAACTTGCTCTTAGTGTACTTAGGAGTAATCTTATTAATCAAAATCAAATTAATGATTTTATAATTAACTCAAGATCTTTGCTCCTAGATGCATGATCTAATCCACACATGGATTATTTTATCTTGTATACATAATAAAGATTATATGGATTCATAAACCTTTTTGATTACTCATCGTCCTCGCAAAGGTAATCAATAAGAAAAGTGTTTTGATATCCTATTGTCATATTTCATTTTATATGAAGACAGGTATGACAATTAATCATCTTTATACATTTAATGTTTCTAGGTAGAAAGATTTAGTCATAGTCAATTTCTTGAGTATGAGTAAACTCCTTTTACTAGTCGTGCATTAAATGTGTGTACAAGTTTTCCCTTTTGAGTCTTCTTATCAAGAAACTCATTCTTAACCTCACAGTCTTACTGATTGGTAAGAGATCAATCAAGCTCCATGAGTGATTGTCTTTCAAGGGCTGCATCTTAACATTCATAGTTTTGAGCTACTCATCAGATACAATATCTGATAATGCATCTCAGTAGTTAGCAGGTTCACCATGATCCTCTAACTTATGTCCCTCAGCATTGATATAAAAACTATATCATTCAGGTGCAAGAGGTATCCTTGCGGATTTATGAATGAGAGATATCAATCTATGGTTTAACATATGCATGTTCAACCTTAGTATGACATTAGCAAGTGTACTCAGAAGGTTGTGTATTTAGTTCTTGAATAACTTCAAGGTCTAAAGGTACTCCCACTTGCTTTTGTATGTAGAGACTAATCTCTAGATACTCAGCATCTTGAGTAACAATAAATTGTTTTCAAGTGGGACAACCAAAATACACCGTTAGTTCTTAACTCTAGTTTGTTAATTACTTACTCTTAAGTAGTTAACAAATTCAGAACTTCAATCAAGACATAATGAGATTCATCTCATGCCACAATACAATGGTGTCTTAAATTCCTTCTGGGTTGGAATCATATTGAGTGTACACATGGCACACCCAATTTCTAACCTTGATAGCTTTGGAGGTAAAACAGTTTAAGTCATCAAAGATCAAACAATATCAATAGTGTTTGATTTTCCATGATGGACATACCATAAAGTTGTGGTATTCCATGAGGACTGATGTTGTGAGACTATCACACAACTCATTAGATGAACTTATACCTTTTGGCTTACATATCTGCCAACCAAGTCAAACCAGATGGCATCAATAGTAATTTTAGCCTACTGCATACTTTACTTCATGTGCATGTTTTGACTAGAAAACATAAACATTTAATATTATACGTCGTAAGTGTACATGTCTTTAACAAGAAGACATAACAAATTAACGTAGACGCCGTAAGTGTACATGTCTTTAACAAGAAGACATAACAAATTTGACGTCTTACTCTACGTTATAAGTCTTTCAACAATTAACGGAATTAATGTTTGTGTCTTTACAAGAGACCTAAACATATTCAACTAAAGTAATTACGAGCGCCGACTCTTGGCCTCAATAGTATATTCAAGTTAATTTTGTACTTCATGATTATGAGTTTACAAGAAAACATAATCATATTTACTAAACAATTCAGTGAATATGTTGAAGTAGCTTTTCATGATATCTTGATATTTGTTCTAATTAGGGCAACATACATTTTATGTGTAGAAGTCCTAGTAGAATTTTAGTTTCTTACCTTGCAGTTAAGAAAAACAATTAGTCATATTGTTATATGTTGTACCTTGCACACTATTAAGATTTCTCCCATTTGTGCATGGCACAACATCGTGAGAGCATGCAAACAACACTACGCACGTTTGTTTGTATGAGCAATACGACAATGTATAAGATAACATATGATTTTTAGTCAAAAATCAGAATATAGATATGTAGAACTTTATCGTTTGAATAATGAATCATGCATAACAATTTTATAGATAACATTTCAGGAAGCAACATCAGGAACGCGACAAGTTATCATATAAAACTTATGCAATGGTTCTTATATAAACTATGATGCTTAACACGTGGAAAGTAATGTATTATTTCAAGAAAATCTGGAAATAAGATGGGCAACTTGCAAGTAATAAAGCTTACAGCTCCCACTGGATTAGACAACATTACATGTGTTACGTCACCAGTAATATAATCACGTAGCTCCCACTGGATTAGACAACACTACAATGTGTTACGTCACCAGTGGAGAGTGAGTAGCGATTTGATATTTTCCATCTTTCTTTGAATATCTACACATTATTGCTAATGTGAGTCACTTTGACTAGTAAACATGTACTTAGGTATTCAAGAAAGTGCATCAAGTTCTAACATATAGATGATGGGTTAGCCATCATTGCTATTTTAACTTGAAAATAGGTATGCATTTCCTCCATAATTGGTCTATTTTACTACAAGGGTATGTAGGACCTTAGTAGGCATATTGGGATAAGGCAAACTGCTAGGTAATCATGCTAGTAATTGCCTTTACCACATTGCGGTTTATTGATACTTCCGTCTTCTAATTATTTAAACTCGTTTTAGTTTGGTAGCTAGTACGAAATAGGTTGACCAAGCAAGAACATGCAAATATCGCCAAAGGTCTGACCAATGAGCAAAATTCGCCATGGGTTGAAATGGCCCTAAGGTCTGACCAAAGAGGTCAAGTCAAGTGCACGTGTTCTTGGTTGTCCAAATATCTTATATTTCTTCAATGTTTCAAAACCGAAACAAGGGTTATAAAACAACGTTGAAGGAATAAGATGTGTAACCATACTTAACCGTTTTGACTTTTACAAGACATCACGATTTCTAGAGTAGGTTTTCCTTGAGTTTGATTAGAATTAGGAAAATTCAAATATTCCTATTATGGCTTTTCCTCATAAAGAAAAAGGATAGGAATAAGTCTCTTTCTTACAAGGAAAGATCGACTTAGTTCGTCCTTTTAACAAGAAAAGAACAAACTCTTGTTTACGGTATGCGTTTGCATTAATTGAATTTACAAAGTTCAATTTTAGTATTTTCGATAATTATCCTTTTATAAATTAACTACCCCATGTTTATAATTTAAAACAATTAATTTACGAAAAGGCTAAGATCCTCATTGAGGTTCGACCATTAATGCAGTTGATCTACTAGAAATGGTGGATTCAATAGGTAGGCGACGATCACCAATTGTATTACATGTACAACTCTTAGATCTTTATGGGACTCATGGCATCTAGTGTCAAACAACTAGTGTCATGTAGGCATGTTTAGTCCCATCTTTGCCTCGGGTAAGGGTCTGACCACACTACTCGATTAAGTCATCCAATTTGAAAACTGTGAGAATAATCCTAGGTCTGACCATGGAGAATAGTCACCTTGGGTTACAATTCAGCCTAGGTCTGACCAGATGCTAAAAGGTAATTGCAAGTGTTCTCATAATTGGACGGCGTGACTTAAATTTTGACGGGTAAATAGTTTTGATGTGGATCAAAAACGTGTACGAAAGAAGCATGCATTCATTCTTCGTAGCACAAGTTAAAAACTTTTCTTAACTTAAGTCTAATCATTGTTTTAATTTATGTGTGTCAAGTTGTCCATTTTCAAGACTAATATATATCCTAAGTGGATTATTAAGTATGGACAATACAATAAATCAATAAATAAACAATCTTAACTAGTTTAAGTGTTATTTAGAAAACAATGATTTTTAAGTTTCAAATCATATTTAAACTTAGTTAAACTAAATCATAAGACTTAGTTCAAAATGGTTTATGTTTAGTTTCAAGTTTTAAGAAAACATTTTTCGTTTTACATGTAGTCACAACATACATAAAAACAACCAACCAAACATTCAACCACAATATGCAAAGCCTCAACCGATGAAAATCCTATGCTTGGTCTTGTGAGCCATCACAAGGACCAAGAGTCAACTAGGGACATATATCACAACCACATGGAGGGCTCCCACTTGCTCCAAGACAATCATGAGCAAGTAAAAAGCCCATAATGCACATGAACTTCAGTTTCTGTCAGCCCAGTTTTTCTGTTTTGCAAGGCCCAAATGCCTAGGAAGATCACCTCCTCATGATTCGGCCCAGTTGAAAAAGTTGTAGCCCTATGTCTTGTGGACCTGCACCAAAAAATTTAGAAAAAAATACCTTACCAATCAGCAGGTAATCACGTTTTTCCAACAGGTGTTCAGCAGCAACTTTCGGTCTACAACTCTTCAATCTTACGCCATTTGCTTCCAAGCTCTTGTTTACAATACATATAAAGTAAAATACAACTAATCTACTTTGTATCTACTGTAAAATGCCCAAACATTGGCTACACCAAAAATGAATTACATTACAAAAGTGCCGAAACAATGGCAAACCCCAAAACAAGAAAAACCAACCAACAATCACAATCACAACGCACAAGTGGTCTAGGTTTTCATCGGCTTTACATATGAACACATAATAATACATTCAAATAAAGATTATTACATGGTGTTGGCTAACTCCATGGACAAACATGCATGTATTTGCCATGGATAACAAAATAAATAACAAGAAATAAATTGTTAGCCAACGAATCGAAGAAATAATTAACAAGAATTAAAACCCCGAATGGTACGCGTGACAAATGGCCAAAGACTCAAATCCCACTGATGTTAGGACCTTCTTAACACCATTTTACCACAGAAAAATAAGCCTCATGGGCTGATTTGAAATCGGGTTAAAAATCTTCCAAAAACGCGTTTTTAGGCCATTTTACGGGTACCGATCAAGTAAACAAACAACGTATGCATAACAAATGGCCATAGGATCAAAAAGTCCAGATCTTAAGACCTTATTAAAGTCGACATATTCATAATACATAAGCCCTAGGGGCTGTTTTAAAATCCCACTTTTAAATCCATTAAAAAAAACATGTTTTTAGCCATTTTTACGCATACAAGATGATCATATGACAACATATGATGGCTCGTGATACCACTGTAGGTGATGTAAACATAAATTAAAAATTAATAACATAAACGCAGCGGATAAACATCACCATAACAGGATCCATAGTGCCATATGATCAATCAAAACAATAAACACATAAGTTATACCTTTGTAGCGTGATCCAGGAGTCACCAACAACACTATAACCCACGACTTGATCAAGAAACCCAAGAGATCAATAAGGTTGATCTCCTCTAAGTGTGAAACACACTACACGTCACCGTACGCCAATGGATGCTAGTCCTTCAACCACCGTAACCAATCAAGCATCCTTAAATGAACAAGATTCAATGGAGATTGATGAAAGACAAAAACCCTAATTAGGAATTAGGGTTTGTGCCGTGAGATTGGAGTAGGGAGAGAGAGAGGTTTTCTCGGTCATTAGTTATGATAATTATTAGGAGATAATCATGTATCTTTTCTAATTATTCAAAACCAAAATCCCTTCCACAAGGCCATACAAGGCCGGCCATACATGGGCTCCAAAATGGGCTTCCCATTTGTTTTCTAGTCCAATGTAATAAGTCCATTACTTATTCATTAGAAGCCCAATAGCGGTTCCTGGTTACTTACGGTTATTTATATATCGTAAATACAGTAAACACGATATATAAAGTGGCGCCTCAGTGTATATGTGTGTGACCCTGATGCGCGTGATGTGTCGTTGCGGTTTAGCAGTTTTAATGCCTACTCAAGTTTTAAATTTATATTTAGCCGACTTATCAATAACACACACACTTAACGAGCAGTGTACTCGGTCAGTATGAAGATAATGGTAAGTAGAGTGTCGATCACTAAGAGTGGAACGTATTATCTCGTTATTCTAATCAGTATTTTAATATCCTAACGCAAGGGGGTTTCAGCCTGAGAGACTGGCACGGTTTGTTTGCAATTAAATAATAAAATAAACCAATAGGCACGAATCAGCAAGTAGCACACACGTACACAGATAAATACTTGAGACAATAAGAGGGCTGTCCTTATGATTAAGTAGATTGTCACTTGTTTTATTGATAGCTTTATATGAAGTGTATGTAGTTAACCCTTTCTCGTTGGTCCTAATCTTATCGGCGAGTAAACCCTTAATGATTACTTATGTCTAAAAGTTATTCCTAAGTAATCAATTTAGTAATAACCGTGGGAGCCACATTATGTCCCGCAGTCAAATGCCCGCAAGCCACTAATAAACACAGAGGTTATCAATGCACTAATAAGTAGTAACCAAAGACATCAACATATAAACTTTAATTGATGGGAAAGCAAGTATTAAAGGGAGTGCAATCTTTCGTTGTCACATTACACAAGCCACCAATCCTGATGAATTAAAGTTTGCTAACACAATAAAACAAAACTACTTAATGAATTAAACACATGCAGCACCTTCTTACAGCTCTTGTATCTTTGATTTGGGTGTGTCTTGTGCTGCCTCCTTGACTGAATTCGTCCTTTGTTCCTCCTGTTCGGTCTTCGGTTTTAGGTTTTTCGGAACTTGTAATTCGTCTGGTCTACGGGGTATTTATAGTTTCTGTCTGAGGGAAGATGCGGCGCATCTACTAAGTAGATGCGGCGCATGTACTTAACTTCGCGTGGGGTCCAAGATTATAATATTCAGGAATATTCGTACACCGCCAGAAGATGCGGCGTAACTCCATGATTAGATGCGGCGCATGTCCTCTTGTATCTTGGATCGTATCTGGTGATATCTTGATATAGATGCGGCGCATGTCGAGAGTGAGATGCGGCGCATCTGGAGCAGAATTGACTTGATCTTGTCCATGTCAGTAGACTTTCACTTTATGCACGTTTTGCTCCATTATTAGTCCAAAATCGCTAAGTTTCACCAAATGCTTGTTTTTACCTGAGAATTACAAAAGTAAACGATTAAGTATCAATCCTCATACATAACATAATAAAACAAGTCAAATTAATAGGATAAATGATAGTAATAAAATGTACTTATTTGAGTTCATCAAATATCCCCCCACTTGAACTTTACTTGTCCCCAAGTAAACCTTAGAATTTCTTTTATGAAAATGTATCCTAAAAGATGTTAGGATTTATTTTTATATTTAAGCATGTATTCGTTTATTTCATAATCACACAACTAAACACTTAACGAATTAGAAGTAAAATAAAATAAGTCGATAAAAGCAAATCTAATCGTTTAACTGTCCAGTCGTGACGAATATTCTATCATAAGCTTGGCAAGTATACACATCTCCACCACTAAAGCTAAGGAATAACAAGTCTAAAGCGGTAAAAAGGGTTTTTAGGCTTAAGGTTTAATTATTCTTAATCACTATCGATCTCAAATTCCAGAAAAGGCGACAAAATCACAAATACATGATCGAATCCACGAACACGATACTTGCAATTGCTCAAATCCTTAACTCGAATAGGCTAAAGATAGGTCCAAACTTCACCAATAATAATATATCAAAAAGGGCGACAAAATCATAAATACATAGCCGAATCCACGACTACGATACTTAAGATTGCTCAAATCCCTAATCTCAATAAATCAAAGGTTCGGTTGGAAAAAGAATAATAAAGGGTATGGATAACATTTGGGATATAAATTGGTGTAAAAAATAAAAATAAACAAAACAAAACAAATAAATTAAAATCCTAAGTGTGGTTAATCACTATCCCAACCATCCCATGAATAAGACTCATATCATAGAATAACTCACGCTTTAACACTTGAAACACACGCTTTAGGTAGACACGAATTATACTCAACAAGATCTTAATCAAAGAATAAACCTTAATTGGCGTTCCCATAACTGCCAATTCCCATTCAATCCATAGATATAGTACAACAAATAGTGGTGATATCGACCACTTACATAACTTTACATAAGTTGGCTTAAAAAAACAAACATCCAACTTTTCTTTCTTTCTTTTTCTTTTCTTATTTTTTCGATTTTTTTTTTTTTAAACTTTAATTGATATGTAAAATTTCACCACATCACTATAATGATAATTCTGGATAATTTTTTTTTTTTTTTTTTTCATACTTTTCATACTTTCAGAAATAACGGTAATAGTGAAAGTAGTAAACACACGAAAAATAAACTCAAAGATATACAATATTTACTTTCACTCCAATTGCATTGTGCAATTTCCCGACCTAACCATAGATAATGAATTACGCACGCGAACACAGGTAATGTAAGGAAACACACTCTGCCTATAGCAATTAACCAACCACGGACTTTAATCTACAGGGTAGGCTAAGGTGTAAGGGTGTAACGAAACATTTTAAACATAGGTGTAAGAAACGAAAGGAATGGCTCTGAGTGTTTTTCTAGGGGTATCTTACTCTAAAAATGAGAGTAACAAAAGGTTTTATACGGGGGTTAACTAACCAGTGTAGTTAGTTAATAACACATAACAAATAATAGGCTATTTGGGTGTAATCCTAGAATTTTACCAAGTTAGACAAGTCATTCCAATTATATAAATAATACTCATTATGGTGGTCTCGAATAGTATACAAGCCAAGTTCTAAAGTTTACAAGTCACCGGCACACACATAGATTTGTGAATTTTGAAAAATCACAATTTTTGAAAATAACGTCATGTGTGCAGCTATGCAACTTAGATCTTAAACAAAAACATGCTAAAAAAATTTTTAAGTTTGATATATTAAGCACATTTTAAGCATAATTTTTGAAAAAGTTTAGGACAAGTAATTGTTAAGTGTTCTAATTCTCCAATCCCCCCACTTAAGTTAAACAACGTCCTCGTTGTTTGTATAAAAGGTTAAAAACTGGAAAATAAAAGAATTAGAACAGAAAAACTCCCCTGAGATTTGCTCGGTATGATCCTCCATTAGTATAAGAGCAAAAATCAACTTCTTGTGGATTAGAACGTTAAAGCTTCATACTTGATGTATCCACAGGAAATCCAGGAAACTATAATACCACCAACACTTTAAAACACACCTAAGATAAGAAAGGTTCAACTTGCATAATACATTAGTAGTTAGGAAAAATAAAACTTAAAAATTAAAACTGAAAATCATCAGGTCAGTCGATGCGCCGTATCTTATTGAAGAAGATACGCCGTATCGAGCCTGGAATTAATACAGATCAGAATAAAGATGCGCCGCATCCTTAACCAGGGATGCGCCGCATTAAAAATAAACTGATAAATAGTTTTAAAGTCGAAAATAAAAATGCAGAAAAATAAAATAAGATATGACCATTGCAGGAGATGCGTCGCATCTCAGGATGGAGATGCGCCGTATCCTCATGCGGCCTGGACTGACTCGACACAGAAAACAGAATAATAAAAGATAAATCCGGGTTGTCTCCCGGTAAGCACTTGTCTTTATTCCAGAGTCTTCAAGTTAGACTCACGTTCAGCTCTTTAATATCGATCATTGAAGGAGTCGGAAACATCGCGCTCCTTCATCGCCAATTCAGTAATATTGACCACTCCTTGCCCGTCCTTAATTTCCACGCCGTTCTTCTTCATTATCTGTATGAACAAAGTCCTGTCCCTTTCGGGCAGAGATGACAAAATGATAGACGGGAAATTCTTATTATCATATAGGCACAAATAAGCAAGGTGGGATGGTAGTTCAATAAACACATCATTATTCAAATTCGTTTTCTCAACTATTCTCCTACGTTTGTTAATTACTACGCAATCATACCACTCATCATCAGAATCATTAACAACATTGCGTCTAAGTTCGGTAGGTACATTAAGGTTAATGAATTCCTCAAAGTTCTCATGATTAGGACTAGTTGAGTTGTTTTGAATCAATGTTTCTCCCATAACTCTAGCTTCAAGATCGAGGTCCATACGCTCTCTTAATCCTAGCACATAAACACCTCTAATTATGCTTTTAACCGGATCTTGGCACTTATAGACTAGTTTATTATTCCCTACCCTTAATGAGATTTTTCTTTTAAACACATCAATCTTAGCATGGGCAGTAGACAAGAAAGGTCTTCCGAGGATTAAAGGAATCTTAACATCCTCGGGCATGTCTAGTATAACAAAGTCTACGGGAAAAATAAACTGCTCAATCTTAACTAGCACATTATTAGCAATCCCTTCAGGTCGTTTTACCGTTTTATCAGCCAATTCAATAAGTAATTTAGTTGGTGCTAATTTTCCTAGTCCTAGGGTAGCGAATGTCTTAAGAGGCATAACACTAACACTAGCTCCTAAGTCAGCTAACACATTATTGAAAGATATATTATTAATAGAACAAGGTAGAGTAAAACTTCCTGGGTCTCTTTCTTTGTGAGGCAAGGCATTTAAGTCGGTTGCAGAGCTCTCTTCTTTCATTGTTGCCTTGATCTCCTCTTCAATCTTTGTCTTTTCTTTTAGTAGTCTCCTTAAACTGATTGAAGAATTAAAGAAAAATTCGGGTCTTGCACCATCATTACCATTCATCGATCTTCTAGGTATATTAGGAGTGACTTCTTCAGTGGTGCTTATGGCCTTGACATGATCTCTTGGGTTGGTTTCAGTTGAGCTCGGTAAACTTCCATATCCCCTTTCTTGAAGAACTTTGCTCATTTGACCAATTTGTTGTTCCAATGCTTTGATCGAAGCTCCTTGATTTCTTGTAGTAGTGTCCGTTGAAGCTCGAATTTCTTTGATCATAGCAGTATTCTCTTCATGTCTTTTAGCAGCATCGGCCATAATTTGCTTTAAAGTATCGTCTAAAGTCTGCCTCCTTTCTTGATAAGCGGGATTGAAGTTGTTCTTTTGATAGAATCCCGGACTAGCTTCCCTAAATCTTCCTGAAGGTCGGAATGGTTGTCCAAATTGGGTGTAATATGCTTCTTCAAATGTCTCACTTTCATTCTTGTTCGGGCAATCTTTAGTGTAGTGAGGTCCTTCGCACTTTTCACATCCAACTTGGGCAGCATATGCTCTTTCATCTCGCTTCTTCATCTCTCTACTAATTTTATCCAATTGAGCTTGAATAGCAGCAATCCCGTCAAAATTAGTGCTGCTCTTAGATCTAGTAGAGGTCCCATCGTGCCATTTTTGGGAATGATCAGCAGCATCTTGGATTGCTTTCCTAGCATTGGTTGCACTCATTTGAGGTACAGCTCCCTTAGCATCCAAAATCTGTCTTGTAGGCACGTCCAATCCTTGATAAAACAATATTATTTCCTGCATAGGGGTTAGATAGTGTTGAGGACATTTTATCAATAAATCTTTAAACCGTTCCCAAGCTTGATAAAGGGTTTCATCAGGCTCTTGCTTGAAACTATTGATAGCCTCCATCTTTTTAGCAGTCTTAGCAGGTGGACAATATCTCTTCAGGAATTTGCTCTTCAAACCTTCCCATGTAGTGATTGAACTAGCAGGTTCATTCCTTAGCCACTTGTTAGCAGCTCCTTTTAGTGAGATTGGAAAGATTCTTAGCATGAGTTGATCGGTATTGACTCCTTCTGAAGTAAACAAATCTGCAATCTCCAGGACCTTTTCAACATGCTCATTAGCATCCTCTTGTTCCGTCCCACTGAAAGCATTCTCTCTTAGCTCTTTGAGAAACTGACCCTTCAACTCAAATTTTGACTTATCATCAAACTTAGGTCTAGCAACTCCTGAAGTGTAATCAGCACGGGTATTGTTCATGTATTCCTCCATAGTAGTGTTTTCGCCCATTGTTTCTGTTTCAACTTCCTCTTTTTCTTCAGAAAAGTAATCAAGCTCGAGTGAACTTGAAAGATCAAAGCTTCTTGTGTTGAAAAGCCTTTTAAGCGAATGTAGGGCTCGTTCAGGATCTTCGAAAGGTTGAATCAAGTTCTTCGTAGAACTCCTGGTCATGCACTTCCTGAAATCGATCACAAAAGCATCAGTAGGGTATGCTCGAGAAAGTAATATATCAGATAATTAATAACGAAAACGGAATACGAAAAATTAAAGTTACTGATATCTGCAGACGATGCGCCGTATCCAAAAAGTTGGATACGCCGTATCTTAATACGTTAAAATTTAACCAGACTTTATCCAGAAAATAGATACGCCGCTTAGAATTTAAGAATGCGCCGTATCGAATTAATTAATCAAAAATCAGCTTATCTAATTAAAATTAAATGCGTCGTATTAACGAAAGTTAATGCGCCGTATTTTCGTTACGTTTAAAAATAAATATCGATTTTTGATTCAGAAAGATGCGCCGTATCGATAGAGATCGATACGCCGTATCTGTTTAATAATTCGCAAACTGTTTTTAATTAAAATAATAGATACGCCGTATCTGCGAAAGCAGATGCGTCGTATGGCATTAACGTTTTAAAAAAAAATTTATTAAAAACAGATACGCAGTATCTGCAAAAGCAGATGCGTCGTATTACTTTATCGCTTAAAAAAAATTTCTTATTAAAAACAGATACGCTGTATCTTGGGGAAAAGATGCGTCGTATCGAATTAATTAAACGCGTTGTATATAAAAAAAATTAAACGCAATACGCCGTATCTGAGAGATCAGATGCGCCGTATCGTTTGATTTAGCACAGTATAACGATAGCAGAACAGAAAAATACGAAAAATAAAAACAAAAAATTAAACACACAAACAAAAATAAACACACAAAAATAAAAGAAAACAATTAACACACAATACAACAAATATGCAAAATAGTACAATGATGCAATTAATCTAATAAAAAGAAAAAAAAAACTAATTAAAATACTAATCAAATTAACAGATAATAACAATTCACTCCCCGGCAGCGGCGCCAAAAACTTGATGCGCGTGATGTGTCGTTGCGGTTTAGCAGTTTTAATGCCTACTCAAGTTTTAAATTTATATTTAGCCGACTTATCAATAACACACACACTTAACGAGCAGTGTACCCGGTCAGTATGAAGATAATGGTAAGTAGAGTGTCGATCACTAAGAGTGGAACGTATTATCTTGTTATTCTAATCGGTATTTTAATATCCTAACGCAAGGGGGTTTCAGCCTGAGAGACTGGCACGGTTTGTTTGCAATTAAATAATAAAATAAACCAATAGGCACGAATCAGCAAGTAGTACACACGTACACAGATAAATACTTGAGACAATAAGAGGGCTGTCCTTATGATTAAGTAGATTGTCACTTGTTTTATTGATAACTTTATATGAAGTGTATGTAGTTAACCCTTTCTCGTTGGTCCTAATCTTATCGGCGAGTAAACCCTTAATGATTACTTATGTCTAAAAGTTATTCCTAAGTGATCAATTTAGTAATAACCGTGGGAGCCACATTATGTCCCGCAGTCAAATGCCCGCAAGCCACTAATAAACACAGAGGTTATCAATGCACTAATAAGTAGTAACCAAAGACATCAACATATAAACTTTAATTGATGGGAAAGCAAGTATTAAAGGGAGTGCAATCTTTCGTTTTCGCATTACACAAGCCACCAATCCTGATGAATTAAAGTTTGCTAACACAATAAAACAAAACTACTTAATGAATTAAACACATGCAGCACCTTCTTACAGCTCTTGTATCTTTGATTTGGGTGTGTCTTGTGCTGCCTCCTTGACTGAATTCGTCCTTTGTTTCTCCTGTTCGGACTTCGGTTTTAGGTTTTCCGGAACTTGTAATTCGTCTGGTCTACGGGGTATTTATAGTTTCTGTCTGAGGGAAGATGCGGCGCATCTACTAAGTAGATGCGGCGCATGTACTTAACTTCGCGTGGGGTCCAAGATTATAATATTCAGGAATATTCGTACACCGCCAGAAGATGCGGCGTAACTCCATGATTAGATGCGGCGCATGTCCTCTTGTATCTTGGATCGTATCTGGTGATATCTTGATATAGATGCGGCGCATGTCGAGAGTGAGATGCGGCGCATCTGGAGCAGAATTGACTTGATCTTGTCCATGTCAGTAGACTTTCACTTTATGCACGTTTTGCTCCATTATTAGTCCAAAATCGCTAAGTTTCACCAAATGCTTGTTTTTACCTGAGAATTACAAAAGTAAACGATTAAGTATCAATCCTCATACATAACATAATAAAACAAGTCAAATTAATAGGATAAATGATAGTAATAAAATGTACTTATTTGAGTTCATCAGACCCCATAGGCTCACATATGTCTAGCCATATAGTTAGTAACTATGACACGAGCATACTCCAACAGAAAGAGGTACAAAGCCTAAACGGGAAGCTCGCAACACTTAGCAGGTTCCTGTCGAAAGGGGCGGATCGATCTTTGCCATTTTTCAAAACACTCAAGGGGTGTACAGATAAGAACACTTTTCAATGGAGTTGTGAGGCAGAAGCCGCTTTTCAGAAGCTGAAAGAATTCATAGAAATTTCACCAACACTTACAGCCCCAATCAAAGGCGAAGTGTTATTCATGTACATTGCGGCATCCTTCGAAAGCATCAGTGTTGTACTCTTGGCAGAAAGGGAAAAGAAGCAAGTCCCAATCTACTTCGTCAGCAGGGTCCTGCAAGGGGCTGAATTAAACTATCCGGAGTTGGAAAAGCTAATCCTAGACTTGGTTTATGCTGCAAGGTGCCTTCGAAGGTACTTTTAAGCTCATCCCATTACGGTATTGACTGACAAGCCGGTTAAACAGATACTGTCGAAGCCTAAGAAATCGGGTAGAGTAGCCAAATGGGCTATCGAACTGGGAGAACATGATATAGAGTACAAGGGTCGAAACTCCGTCAAAAGTCAGATACTTGTAGACTTTCTTGTTGAAACACCTTCCGGACCTTGTCAAGACAAGGAAATCCCGAAGGAAAAGCCCCCAAAGACGAAGGAGGGTTGGAAATTATACACAGACGGAGCTTCAAGCTCTGATGGTTCAGGAGCAGGTTTGATGCTGGTCAATCCGGAGAAAAAGGAGTACACTTATGCATTACATTTCGAGTTCGAGGCTACAAACAATGAAGCTGAGTATGAAGCTTTGCTAGCTGGCCTCCGACTTACAAAGGACATGGAGGTTCGTGACCTCTCCATTTTTGTAGACTCACAGCTAGTCGCCAACCAAATCAAAGGCTCTTACGAAGCAAGGCAGCCCACCATCAAACAGTATTTGGATAAAGCTAAAGAACTCCTTCATGGGTTTGAGTCCTATGAGATAGCACATGTTCGCAGAAACCAAAACAAGAAAGCAGATGCCTTAAGCAAGCTGGCTTCGATGGCATTTGCTCACCTAACAAATGAGGTTTTGGTGGAAGTATTGGCCGATAGGTCAATCAAACGAGGCGAAGTATCTGACATCATAGCTGACGAAGGCTCCAATTGGATGACTCCAATATGCGAGTATTTGTCTAGTGGTATCCTACCTAAAGATCCTAAACTTGCAAGAAAATTCAGGGTCAAAGCTCCCCAATATAGATTTATTGGGGATAATCTGTACAGGAGGTCCTTCTTATCTCCATGGCTCCGTTGTGTGGGGCCAAAGCAAGCCTTGAAGATCATCTATGAGCTACATGAAGGAACCTGCGGATTGCACATGAGTCCCCGCTCCATTGTCTCGAAAAGAATGGAACTTGGATATTATTGGCCATCAATGGACAAAGATGCAGCTGATATGATACAAAAGTGTATGGCATGCCAGATTCAGTCCAAAATTCCAAGACCACCAGAGCAAGACATGGCCTCTGTAATGACTATATGGCCTTTCCGCCAGTGGGAAATCAATATAGTCGGACCCTTACCAGTAGCTCAAGCAGGGGTAAGGTTCTTAGTTGTAGCTATAGACTACTTCACCAAATGGATTGAAGCCAAGCCTTTGGCATTAGTAGCAGGAAGGCATGTGGAAACGTTTGTATGAGAACACATAATCTGTTGATTTGGGGTTCCTGACATTATCATCTCTGACAACGGAAGGCAAATTGCCGAAGGAGCATTCCTAGCTTTCTGCGAAGGACTAAACATCAGACAAATGTTCACTTCCGTATACCATCCTCATGGTAAAGGAAAAGGTGAAGCCATTGACAAAGGCATTATGAATGGAATCGAGAAAAGGTTAGGACAACACCATCATGGATGGGTAGACGAACTACCCCGGGTTCTGCGGGCACATAGGAACATATCCTTCGACTAAACAACGTAAGCAAAGTTGAGAAGGAGGAAACGCTAGGGCCTGCATCAGGAGGACCCTACATCACTCGGAAGCCTACAACAACGAAGCATATAAGTCACGGATAGGACTTGTGATGGTACTAACTTTCGTAAGTTTTACATATGAAACTTACAACTTTTAAAACACTTAGCTTGTTTTCAATTCATGTATTGCATTCTTCTCGTTTGGGAAAGAAGCATTAATGGTAGGTGTCCTAGTGTTCATTTCTTAAAATGATGTAATTCTCCCTACCCAATTAATGATATGACATATTTCCCTCAAAATCTCTTGTTTCGTTCTATACAACAAAGATTTATTCAGCCAAGTACTTTACAAGTTTCAGTGTCGAAGGATGCATCAAGACACATGTCTTGTATACAAACAACATCCATTACAATTTACATTAACTTTCCTAAAAGACTTAGGGTATTCTAAGCCCTTTGCATCTTAAGGATAAAAACGGAGTGGGTCGCGACCCTCTGTCGCAATCAAATTATACGATTGCTAAAAATCTTGGTCCAAAATACACACAATGAGGTTATAACCTTAGGTTGTATCTTTACGTTTATGCATAAGCGTAAGAGAAGATAAGCATGTTATCAAAAGCGGGACATTGTCCCCTGATTGGGATTCATAAGGCTAAATTTAGTCATAAGCCAACAATAAACATTAAAGCAATTGTCTAAAGTATGGGTCGAAGCCCAGACAGCAAAAGTGATAAATTGTTCAACACATAGGCACAAGCCTATTAAGCATCATGGGACATTGTTCAAAGGGTACATGCCACCCTTGAGGCCAAATTACTGCCAACACGGCAGCCTTCATGCATTTTTCGAGAACTTTAGATCCTCTTGATGTAATGGAGACAGAGGCTTCACAGATGCAGTCTTCTTGGTTGGAGATGAAGGCTGAATTTTCTTTGGTTTCTTGGACAGGAGATCTTCTATTGAGGCTGAGGGGTCCTTGGTTGCTTCGGTGAGGAAAGGGTACTCTGCTGAAGTGTACGCGTTACCAGCATCGTTATACTCCTGCTTGGACGTTGGGCGGTAGTAAGGTACCTCCGACAAGACCACTGGTTTCTTGGTCTCTGCGATTTCTTCCAACGTCGTGCATTTACCATAAAAAATGGCCGCGTTCACCAGCTTCCCAACTATCTCCCCCACCTCATCACTGTGGTACAATTCCATCACAACATAAGGAACAACCTTCGACACCACCTCAGCTCTGTCTTTCTTCAAGTTCTTGCATTGGAGTTTTAGTCCATCTAACTCCTCATGTAGCTTGATCTCCTGCTCCACCAACCTAGCCCTTTCGGCTTCGAGACCTGCACATTTAGACTCAAGTGTAGTAACTTGTGTCTTATAACCAGAAACCTTAGCCTCCTCCATCCTCAGTCTACCACACTCTGCTTGAGCCTCTTTCAATTGTTCTTCAAGGTTGACAATCTTGGATCGAAGGGCTTCATACCGAGGATTCTTTTCGAAATCCTACATAGCCGCATCACACCTGGCCTCTAGTTCCGCATACTAACTTTCCATGTTCTTCTCCCTAGCAACAATCACAGCTACCTCTTCCTTGGCATCCTTCACCATACGAATCAACTCCCTTGTTCGGGTGTTGAGATGATTATCCAGCATGGCCTGTCTTGTATAGCTTTTGTCGTGCAAGTCACAAAGCTTCTCAATGGACATATCACTCAGAGTTCTCCTCCATTTAGGAGGAGCAACATTCTCAACCAGTAGATGGCAGGTGAGTGCATTTGGTAGTTCTTTAGTGTTCGGTAATCCTACATAAAACACATCCGTCAGATACGGAGCACATTAAGGAAGGGGGAATTACAGAAATTTTTACTTACCATGGATGTCATCATCATCAGCGACTTCTTCAGTCGAGTACATGATTGCCTTCCCATGAGAAGTCTTTTGCTTTGTGGTCCTTGATGTAGGAGTAGGGATGTTTAACTTCCTCTTGGGGGTAACCTTCGAAGGCCTTGCACTTGTCCCCTTTCTGCTTCGCACTCTGTACGCGATGCCGGAGGACCCTACGATTGCCATTTGGACATCCTCAGAGGGAGGATCATCAGAATCAGCAATGTTTTCAACAAACTGGGGGGCTTCCTCAGTGCTTACCGGTTTGGAAGGTGAGATTACTGCAATGGGCTGAACTGTTTCGGCATCAACATCATTGTTATTCACAGATACAGACGGAGACCCTACTCCGTAGCTCACATCCTTCGGATCCTTGGGAATGAAACTAACTTCCTTAGCACCTCCTGACACAACAAAGTTCTTGAACGTCATTCCTGCAACAACAAAAGAATGGAGATAAATATCAGCAGATAAGTTATTCGTTTTATTTAAATGGGAATGTACATACTTTGTCCTTCACAAACTATCTCAGGTTTTGACGGAGACCCTTCCCAACGGTCAACAATGCCCGCCATAAACAAGATTAGCTCAGGGAATGTTTGCACATCAACTGGATGGCGTGCAAGACGTTGATACATGGGACTGCTTCTTATTTCGTATAGAAAAGGGTCATTGAACCTTTTTTCATCAAACTGGTTCGCTTCATCCAACAAAGCAGGGTATTCTGGAGGTATGATTGTGTTTTGTACAAAGAAAAACTGACCTTTCCAATTTCTTATATTTGAAAATGGTTTTGTTACCAAATAAGGGACATCATGCTCACCTCTCTTTGCTAAGGTTATCCAATCACCACCAGGATACAGGTTAACAAAGCCCCTAAGCACAGTTAGTGAAGGCTCGTAACCATAAGCCTTACACATTACAATGTAGGTAGTCAATTTGGCTAGGCCAAACGGGTTCAACCTAGAGATGTGTACTTGGTAGTATTGTAAAAATTCCAAAATTAACGGGTGGATTGGTATCCTAAAGTTAGATTGGGTGAATGCATGCACATATAGGCCCACATACCCTGCGGGTGCATCAAAGATGTTCTGGTTTTTGCTCGGAAGCATAACCTTGAACTCTTTAGGTATGGGATATTGGTCAAGAAAATCAGACAAAGCTTCTTTTGTTAAAGTGCATTTTTATTGCCTGATAATTCTTTTAGCGGCCATACTCATATTGTATTGAAATAATAAGAGCAAAAAATCAAAGATGGATGACGGAATTTTACCTTTCGAATCAACGGAAGCACAAAAAGCACAGTAATGTGTATGTGTATTTTGGGCGGAAGGTAAAAATGAGCTAGGGTTTACCGTACCTAAGGGTTTATATACCCATTGTCTCTTTAATCCTAGCCGCACACGTGTCTATCAACTTTGCCACATATGCGGACTTCAAAGGGGTTTTAAATTTTTGAATAGACGTTTACATTTACCGAAATCCTAGCCGTTATGGCCTAGGATGCAAGTGGGCGGATCATCATTAGGCGCATTTAATGCGCAGTTAGTTAAGCACTTATCTCTTTTTTGTACAATTTTGTGACGAAGGGGTTAGGGTGTAGGCTGTTTTTTGAAGTCGAAAGCAATATATGCTCGTCCGTATATATTACTTTCGACTGGGGGGCTTGATGATGTACCCTCCGAACGGGTCGAAGGACTCCCCTTCGAGCCTGTACGAAGCCTTCTCTTCGAAGGCCCAGGTCAATCTCCTAAAACGTTTTGTTGGCGTAAAACATTCATCTATGAAGTGGTTACCAGTTGGGAAGCCGCCAATCGAAGCCCTAAGCCCTTCGGGGTATCTCCTTCGAAGGAACTAGAACGGAGAACCATCTTGACCTAGTCACACCCACGTTCCCTCTTCCCTTAGGCTTTCCCGCCAAGGATGAGATCGTGGGTTACAAAGCCCTAGCGGTTACCACAAATCATGGGACGCCCCCATGATCTCTAAATTATGTGCAAGAGCTCTCTAAGGCCTATTTTCCCCTATAAATAGCTTAGGCGGGCAAGAACAATGGTATGCAAACTAGACTCTCTCATTTCACTACCAACTTATCATATCACATACTTATTCGCATGCCATAGGTGGTTCGCAGGGTCCAACCCCTGCGCAATCACTTAACGTAGTGTCTTAGTATTTCTTATTTCAGGTTAAGAACAAGCATGGCGCAACCTCAACACCCCATATATCCTTTGATCATCATCGAAGGCCTGGTCGTGCAATTTATTGTACAATCAATAGTTGTGACAGTTTGTTTAGTTGTGTCGGTTAGTTTTTAGCGGTTAATTAACTGTCAATAAAGGGCCATATAAATACCCTCATATGTACAGAATTTGATTGTGTGGAAATATTATTAGTGTGTGTATAATATTATCATTCCCACCCTCTGCTTCTCATATGAAGTCCTGCACATTTGTTTGTGCATACTCAATCATGTTCATCTTATAAATCCAAGTCTAATACGCAAAGCAGGGCAAACTCAACACGAACTACCATGACCTATTAGCAAAAAAGGGACATACAAAGATCTTATGAGGATGACAGCGAGAGAACCAATAATGCTCATATTGAACATGATCTACTAACTATTATTTAAAAATACAGCGCATGGTGACCATAATGATTGGTGAATGCTTTTTCGACTCACAATAACCTACAGAGAAAGCAAAAAATTATGACATGCAAGCTTACACAAAAGAAAACACAAACATAATAACACAAAGAAGTAACATGTGGCAACAAGAACATATAATTATGCATCTGATCCACACAGAATGAAAGAATAAATAAACACATTCATTCATTCAAGACTGACCAAAACACCCCAAGTCGTGAAAAGCTAAAATTTTAATTTGGGAGAAGCAGCAGATGCCATTTAAGACCAATACAAGAGCTCAGCTAACAACAAACCTACAGACAGAACAGACAGAACAGTCCTCGTACTTCAAGAAGCAAAAAATAAAGGACCTAAGACATGACGCATTAGTGCAAGGACCATTAGGAACACATCTTTATACCGAAGTATCTAGCGGCACTGAGAAAGTAAGTTAAAAAGAATGAGAAAGTGAGTTACAAAGCACAACACTAATCATATTGCAAAGACGCAAAAAAAAGAAGTAACAAAAAATGATTATAAAGAGTCAAACAATAACCCAGCAGCCGGTTATTACGAACACCACATTTAGAAAATAACAAACCTACACAAAAGACACAGTCTTCTTAATTAATAGCCTACAATGGAGATTGCATAGAGAACAAGAACATTTAAAGAAGATATTGCGATAAAATAGAACTCATTCAATATGCTGGTCTAAGCTATCACGCGGTGACTCAAAGTAGTCCTCAACCAAATGAACATCCCTGGCCTATATCAACAAAAGCGCGAAGATAGAAGAGTCTCATCACAATAGACTAGAAAACAAATGATACAAAAGTTAAATAGAAGCACAAGAAATCTAGAAAAACCAGCAGACGGTTAACATGATTGGACAGGGATGTTTGACACCACACAAACCTACAAACAGAACATAATCATGCCATGCAAAGCTTACACAAAATGGAAAAATAAATAAGATAATGAACAGACCAATGGCAAAGAACAAAGAACAAATGCCAGTTTCATGGGTCCGCCAGCAAAGAGGATTAAATCATATTTTCGATGACATCTAGACCTGCGGTGACAACAACACAAATTTTGAATTTTGCACATATGATCCATATATAAACACACAAATTCTTAATCTAAATACATCCATAAAAGAAAATAAAAGAGCCAACAGATAATGACAATGATGATTAGGCAAGCAAGTTCGAAACCACGTAAGACCTACACACAAAACATAATATTGTCATGCAGCTTACACACAAGGGATGTCAAAAGATCAGATAATGAGATGATCAATTGCTAAGAGAAAACCAGTTAATGATCTGCAGGCAAAAACTGTTTACCGATTTACAAGCGTCATTAGTCTAGGTAAGTTTCTAACTAGCTCTTTAGAAGAGAATTATTGAGTAAGTCTCATGTTAGCATGTCCTAGTTGGGAATTATGTGTTTCTGAAGTTTCAACTGCTGGTTATAGTTAGTACTGTTAGTTATGTAGTTAGTACTGCTAGCTTTAAGTTAGTACTGTTCGTGTTAGAAAGGTATTGTTAGCGTGTTTTAGTTAGTACTGCTTATGTGATATGCATGAGGTATTATTAGAATAGATATGCAGAGATATGCATGGAGTTATATTAGGAAGAGATATGTAACATCTCTTTACACGTTATTGTAAGCTGTTAAGGTTTCCTTAGTGTATAAAAGGAACCTACGGCATTAGAACAAAGTGTCTTTTGCGTGTCTACTTTAGTTAGTAATCTGTAACCTAAGCAGATTAATAGTAATAAAAGTTCTTTTAGTATTCGTTGTTCTTCTTAGCAATACAAGTTAGATTCCGCATAACTTATATTGTTCATAGTCGGTGTTTCTCTTGTAGTTAGTTTGGATCTATCCAGATTAGCTACGACCTTTAACAGG
The DNA here is from genome assembly GCA_021014915.2 of Artemisia tridentata subsp. tridentata. Lineage (NCBI taxonomy): Eukaryota > Viridiplantae > Streptophyta > Magnoliopsida > Asterales > Asteraceae > Artemisia > Artemisia tridentata. Next base: position 125,814,880 of record CP139505.1, on the reverse strand, counting down.
CTAGAAGGATCCATTCAGATTGGGACCAACAAGTGGTATCAGAGCTTGTTGAGAAACTCTGAGTAAGAAGAACCTAAACCAGATCCGAGATAATGTCAGGAGAAGAAGAAATTAATAAAATCGAAACCAATGAAGACAACAACCAGAAACCTCCACAAACTCAAACACAACCAATCCCTCATACCATGTCATCCATTAAACTTCCTGTACTGAAGAAGGGTGAATATGACATATGGGCCATGAAGATGGAGCATTACCTAAGTCACACTGACTATTCTCGGTGGGAAATTATACAAAATGGCAATGGTCCTGTTAAGATTGCAACAGATACCCAAGGGAATGTTAAGGTTTTGCCTCCTAAAACTGCTAAAGAAATTCAAGCCAGAGAAATAGAAAGAAAGGCTAGGACCACCTTATTGATGGCTATCCCAGAAGATCACTTAGCCAAGTTTCACAAGATGACTGATGCTAAAGAGATGTGGGATGCTATCAAATCCAAATTTGGAGGGAATGATGAATCCAAGAAGATGCAGAAGTATATTCTGAAGCAACAATTTGAAAGCTTTTCTATATCCAACTCAGAAGGATTGCACAAAGGGTATGATAGGTTTCAAAACCTTTTGAGTTAGCTTGAAATTCATGGTGCAGGTGTCTCAACTGAAGATGCCAATCAGAAGTTTCTTAGGGCTTTACCTTCTTTCTGGTCACAAGTACCCTTGATCATGAGGACTAAGCCAGGAATTGACACTCTCAGCTTTGATGATCTGTATAATAACCTTAGGGTTTTTGAACATGATGTTAAAGGCTCAACTGGATCATCTTCAAGCACACAGAATGTGGCATTTGTGTCTTCTGAAAGCACTAGCAGTACTAATGGAGTTAGTACTACTCATGGTGTTTCTACTGCTTCTGGGTATAACTCACAAAGGGAAGGCTCCTCATCATATACTGATGATCTTATGCACTCTTTCTTTGCTAATCAATCCAGTGCTCCACAACTGGATCATGAGGATCTAGAACAGATTGATAAGTATGACCTAGAAGAGATGGACTTGAAATGGCAGGTGGCCATGATTTCCTTGAGACTAAAGAAGTTTCACAAGGAGACAGGAAGAAAACTGAAGTTTGATGCAAAGGAACCAATTGGCTTTGACAAGACCAAAGTTGAGTGCTTCAATTGTCATAAGTTTTGGCATTTTGCTAGAGAGTGCAGATCAAAGGGCAATCAAGAAGGTAGAAGGAGAGATGCTGGAAAGAATGGATACAAGGAACTTGTAAAGTTTGAGGAAGCCAAAGCATTGGTGACTGTTGATGGAGATGAGATAAATTGGTCAGGCTATGCTGAAACAAAACTTGCTTTGATGGCTTTCAATGAGGTACAATCTTGTTCAAAAGAATGTGTAGAATCTTATGCTAAGATTAAAAAATTATATGATGAACAAAGAGATAAAATTGCTCATGATAGCATAGAAATACAAGCCTACACTGAAGCTTTAAAAACTGTAGAAGCTCAATTAGCTTGTCATCAAAGAAATCAAGTAATTTATGAAGAAAAACTTAGGTTTATGAAGATTAATTTAGATGCTAAAACTGATGAGCTTATATACAATAAGAAACTATTAGCTGTTGCTGAAAAAGAAAAAGAGGAACTAAAAACCAGAGTTCAATCTTGGCAAAGTTCTTCTAAAAATCTTAGTAAACTAATAGATTCTCAAATGAGTTCAAGTGACAAATCTGGGCTTGGGTATGGAGATAATTTGCATAAGGGAATGTTGAGTTATGAGCAAGAAATGTTTGAAAGTGTATTTTTTAGTAGTGATAGTGATGTAGAAGATGTTCCTGTGAATGATAGGTATGCTAAAACTGAAGGAATGCATGCTGTTCCCCCTATCACTGGAATTTATATGCCTCCTAGGAATGATGTTGAGATAGATGATTCAATGTTTACATATGGTCCAAAATAGACTAAAACTTGTGAAACAGATGCTAAAACTAGTGAAACTGAGTCTAAAACCACTGATGTTGCTCCTTCTTGTGAGGAATCAACTGAGTCTGTGCCTAAATTGGTTATTAATGAACCCAAAGTAGTTAATAAACCAAAAGTTTGGTCTGATGCTCCTATCATTGAGGAGTATGAACATGATAGTGAAGATGAATATGTGTGTAAAGCCTCTGTTGAACAAGAAAAACCTAGTTGTGCTTGTAGTAATACTGTTGAGCATGTAAAAACTCCTAGGAAAGATGTTAGGGAACAAGACACACATAGTAAGTTGAGGACTCAAAGATTTGGTTTGGGATATAGTGTCACTAGAAAAACATGTTTTGTATGTTGAAGTTATAGTCATCTTATTAGAGATTGTGATTTTCATGAGAAAAAGATGGCTAAACAGGTTAAGAATGTTGTTAAAAGTGAGTTTAGACCAGTATGGAACAATGTTAACAGGGTGAATGATGTAGCAATTTATATTCTCCAAAAGGAAATTACAAACTAGGAAGTATGTAAAAACCCCTGGTTGTTTTCCCCGTTGAAGATTGAATGGAATAAATGATTCGGGTTCGTGAATCATGTAGTGAATGGGGAATAAAAGTGAGTGATAATGATTTTTAAACTAAAATGATGAAACATAAACTAAAAACAGTAAATAAGACAAGGGAAAATTCTATTCTAAGGAAAACGTAAGGGAAATCTTAAAAACGTGCGAAAAAATCAAAAACTACGTACGAGCGCAAAATAAAAAGTGAATTTGAAGCACTACTAATCCTACGGGCATGAAAACAATTTTCCTACATTCTAAATGATAAAAGAAAATTTTAGGAAAAAGAAAAATATTTTTTTGACTTTTTAATTAATTAATATGAATTAAAAACTAAATTTAAGAAATAAAATAAAGAAAAATAGCAAACTGTTGAGAAAAATCATGAAATTTAACTGGAAATCATGTTATGCTATACTAAAGGTAGGAAAAATAAAAGGGGAGAAAAAGCTCAAAAGATAAGCAAAGAAATAAGCTAAAACAGATTAATGAAGCTAAAAGAGAATGATAGCATAAAAATTAAATGGTTGAAGTATAACTCAAGCATAACTTGAGCATAACTGGAAAAGCGTGTGTATGTGAACTGGGTGACCTGGGTTTTATATTCTCCAAAAGGAAATTACAAACTAGGAAGTATGTAAAAACCCGGGTCGTTTTCCCCGTTGAAGATTGAATGGAATAAGTGATTCGGGTTCGCGAATCGTGTAGTGAATGGGGAATAAAAGTGAGTGATAATGATTTTTAAACTAAAATGATGAAACATAAACTAAAAACAGTAAATAAGGCAAGGGAAAATTCTATTCTAAGGCAAACGTAAGGGAAATCCTAAAAACGCGTGAATAAATCAAAAACTACGTACGAGCGCAAAATAAAAAGTGAATTTGAAGCACTACTAATCCTACGGGCATGAAAATAATTTTTCTACATTCTAAATGATAAAAGAAAATTTAGGAAAAAGAATTTTATTTTTTTGATTTTTATTTTAATTATTATGAATTTAAAACTAAAATAAAGGATTTAATTGATTTAAAAATAATAAATGATTTTGGAAAAATATGAAATTTGGCAGAAAAATCTAAAATGATATTAAAAAGCTAGGAAAATGAAATCAGAACTTTTCAAAACCCTAATAAGCTGTTAAGGTGAAAAAGCAGTTTCAAAAAGCTCTAAAAAATAAGCTAACAGTACCAAAAATTACCAAAAGCTCAAATTCAGTCAAGTATACTATATTAAGCTTAAAATAACTGACATAACCAGATAAGCACATGGAATAAGCCAAAAAGCAGTAGAACAGTCACCAATTAATGACAGAAACTTGTGACTAATCAGCCTACTTTGAGCCACTATATAAGCTAGAAAAAAGCTAATCAGGGAAAACCAAAAGCTAATTCTAAAAGCTCATATAACAGACTACTTATAAACCCAAAATTCCCAAATTCTATTACCAATTGCTCAATCAAATCTAACCAAGAACAGATGCATAAAAAAAACCAAAACTGAGCAGGTTAAGAACAGTTCTAATGGGGGGAACTTGCAGACAACTTATAAGCTAATGAATAAGCTGCAAAGTAAGATTCAAGCTCAGAAGCCTAAAGACACTACTACTGGCTACCTAAAAACCAAATATCAATTAATTAGAACAAGTAGTTAGGCAATTTCAGACCAAACAAAAAGCTAAGTTGGGCAAACTGAAAGTGCAGGTTTGCACTATGTGTTCTGATGCAGCAGTGCACAAACTTGAACCTAAATATTTCTATTTCATATGAAACAATACCAACTACTGAATACTCACTTAATCTACTGAATGGAACTCAAAAATAACAAAAACACTAGCCTACATAAGCTCAGCTTAAACTGAGCTTATTAATGCAGTTAAGATCCTATAATTATCACCGATAAGCCAACAATCTCAAAAGGGTATTAAATCTACTTGAGTCCTACTGACATCTGCTAATAGAACCTTATTAAAGCCTAATCAGAACTTATTTAAAAGCAAATGAACAATGCATGATCCATTTTTACCCATTTACCAAATAGCCTTTTTAACAGAACAATTCTTAGAATTAAGCTTCTGAGATCTGATTTAAACTAAGAGAATGAAGCATGAATATCCAACATACTTAATCCTGATTAAACATTAAAAGCTGAGAATAAATACTTCAAATAAGCTGAAAAAGCAGTTGACTACTATTTGACTTATAGGGGAATTTAAAACAACAAAACATGAATGGACTGAAATAAATCAATTAACTAATATTACTTGAACATAATAAGATTAAATAAGCTGAAAAAGAAGGATAGTACCAGAATTAAGCTAATAAGCAGATGAACAGTAACTGTTTGACCAAAGTTGACTTACATTAAAACTGAAATTTTGAGTACAATATTGAAATTCTGAAAAGAAGTTATGCGAATAATCTGAAACATAAGCTGCTACTACATAAAAACTACCTAAATTAACCTACTCCTAAAGCCTAAAAATCTAACTCCTGATGCGTGAGTGAGTGAGCTCAATTTATAGCCAATGGATGAAGCTTCTGGGCTTGTCCAGGTCATCAATCCGCACCTCAAGAGCTCATTATCAACCATACGATCAATCCCCATTCACCACAGCCGTTTGATCAAAATCCATGAGGTGTCTCGTCCAATAGTTTGCTGCCACGTAGCCCGTTCGTGTGTTTTTGTGCTTCTTTGACAATCTGACACCTTATGATTGGACAATCATGCCCCTAATCTCAGTAATTTTGTACGGTTAAATCTAGGGTTCATGTGAATAGTGAAAATCTGGGTAAAAAGGGGAAAAAGGGCGCGGGTTTGTTTGTTTATTTTTTTTTACTTGGTTTTATTATTTTGACCGGGTATTGGGTGTTGGGTTTGGATCTTGGGTTGGGATAGAGAGTGGGCCGTTGGGCTATGGTTTGGAGGGCTGTGGGTTAATGTATGGGTTGGGTATTTTTTATGGAATCCGGGTATAAGGTTTATAAGGATTAGGATATGTAGTTTAATAATTATAGGGACCAATTATGTATTTTCTGAATTTTCAAGGACTGATTTTGCCAATTTTCCAAAATAGATCAAAGGGTTATTCATGACATTTGGTGAGACTCTGAGGGTTGACTTTGACTCTTGGGTAAAAATATCTCTCCCGGCTTCGGCTCTTGACCTTTTCCAAATCTCGTGCTCGGTTTGTCTTTTTATCTCGATATTTGTCCATTTTTACAATATCCATCCCTGCACAATCATAAACACAAAAACATGAGATATTAGGCATAATTGGTTAGTTTTTGGTCTATTTGGGTCCGGTTTTGGTCAAGAAAAGGTATGTGTTTAAGCACATACCAGTGAATAAACAAAAAATTTCAAATCATAAGCCTCACCCTAAGAATAATAAGAACTTTGTTCCATCAGTAGTGTTAACTAGATCTGGAAAGATAGCAGCTCCTACTGCTAGGCCAATGACAGTTACCACTGCTAGGCAAAATGTTACCACTGTTAGGCAAAATGTTTTTCACAAAACTCATTCACCAGTCAGAAGGCCTTTTTATAATACAACAGTATTTAATAACATGATTAGGAAACCCAGAGTTACTACTTCTAAGGTAAATCATGCTTCTACTGCTGGGACACAAGCAGTAATTAATATTGTTAAGGGAAATAAGGGGAATGCTGTAAAAGCCTCAGCATGTTGGACTTGGGATTCTATGCAAAATGAATATACATATAGATCCCAAAGCAACAGTGGATCATGTTCTTATAAGACATTCAAATATAATGATCCACAAGGTAGACTTAAGTCATCTGTGGCTTGGGTCCCAAAGAAAAACTGATTTTTCTTATTTGATGTGCAGGGAAATCCATATGGAGCTTTAAGGGATAAAGGAATTGTTGATAGTGGATGTTCCCGGCATATGACTGGAAACAAGGCTTACCTCTCAAATTATGAAGAATTTAGAGGTGGATCAGTTGCTTTTGGAGGTAGCAAAGGTCAAATTACTGGTAAAGGAACTATAAAAGCAGGAAATTTAGATTTTGATGATGTATATTTTGTGAAAGAACTTGAACAATTCAATCTCATTTCTGTGTCAAAATTTTGTGACAAGAAGAACAAATTTCTTTTTACTGATACTGAGTGTTTTGTATTGTCTCCTGATTTTAAGTTACCTGATGAAAATCAAGTATTACTTAAAATCCCTAGGCAAAACAATATGTACAGTTTCAATCTAAAGAACATTGTTCCTTCTGGAGATTTATCTTGTTTGATTGCAAAAGCTACAATTGATGAATCTAATAAATGGCACAGAAGGCTTGGTCATGTCAAATTTAAAAACATAAATAAACTTGTGAAGGGAAATCTTGTGAGAGGTTTACCTTCCAAGATTTTTCAAAATGACCATACTTGTGTGGCTTGTCAGAAAGGAAAGCAACACAAGGCCTCCTGTAAGGCTAAATTAATGAGTTCTGTTAGTAAACCCTTACAGATTTTGCATATGGACTTGTTTGGACCCACATCTGTAAGGAGTATAAATCATAAGACCTATTGTTTGGTAATCACTGATGAATTCAGTAGGTTTAGTTGGGTGTTCTTTTTGGGTTCTAAGGATGAAACTGCTGATATTCTTAAAAGCTTTGTTAGGCAGATAGAGAACCAATTAGATCACAGAGTTAAGATTTTTAGGTGTGATAATGGAACAGAATTCAAAAACAAGGATCTCAATGAATTCTATGATCTCAAGCGCATAAAAAGGGAATATAGTAATGCTAGAACTCCACAACAAAATGGAGTTGCAGAAAGGAAAAATAGGACCTTGATTGAGGCTGCTAGAACTATGCTAGCAGATTCATTTTTACCTAGTATATTTTTGGCTGAAGCAGTTAATACTGCTTGCTATGTTCTTAATAGGGTATTAGTGACCAAACCTCAAAATAAAACACCTTATAAGATTTTAACTGGCAAGGTTCCTATTATAAGTTACTTAAGACCTTTTGGGTGCCATGTGACCATCTTGAATACTTATGGCCACTTAGGAAAGTTTGAAGGGAAAGCTGATTCTGGATTCTTGGTTGGATACTCTCTAAGCACTAAGGCATTTAGGTGTATAATTTAGAGACTTAGAAAGTAGAAGAGAACTTGCATGTAGAGTTTCTTGAAAATAAACCTAATGTTGCAGGAAAAGGACATGCTTGGATGTTTGATCTTGATTATTTAACAAATTCTATGAATTATATACCTGTTGTTGCAGAGAATCAAGCTAACAAAAATGCAGGTCCACAAGAAGCTAACCCAAATGCAGGTACACAAGAAGATATCAATTCAAGTGACTCTTCTGAGGAATCTTTTGTACTGCCCTTCTTGTCCAATTGCTCTCCAAATGTCAAGAACTCAAGTGGAAAGGTTGATGCTGACTCAAAGTCTGATTCTAAGCCTAATGACACAGAAGATGAAGCTTTTCTGGATGAGCTTGAAAGGCTTACAAGACAAGAGAAGGAAGCTGATGAAACTTTTTCAAAGAAATCAACTAGCAGTACAAACCCAGTTCCTACTGCTAGCTCACCAGTTTGTACTGCCAGTTCTTCAAGAGTTTCTGCTGATGATTTGTCATATCCTGAGCTAACCAAAGATGTTCTTCAAGATGATGATGCTATGCCTGATCTTGAAGATATTTATGTCACTCCAAGAGATGGGATTTTCTTCATGCATCCTATGATGATGAAGGTGTAGTGACTGATTTCTCAAATTTGGAAGACACAGTGGATGTTGATCCTATTCCTACATCAAGAGTACATACTGTTCATCCTAAATCTCAAATTATTGGAGATCCAAGTTCTGCAGTTCAGACTAGAAGCAGAGTAAACAAGAATTCTGGAGCTCAAGCTTTGGTCAGCTACATTCAAAAGCAGAGGAGAAACAATCATAAGGACTTTCAACATTGTCTATTTGCCTGTTTTCTCTCTCAGATTGAACCCAAGAGTATATCTCAAGCACTTGCAGAAGAAAGTTAGGTTGATGCTATGCAAGAGGAGCTCTTACAATTTCAGTTGCAGAAGGTATGGATTCTTGTAGATTTGCCACCTGGAAAGAAAGCTATTGGAACCAAGTGGGTCTACAGAAATAAGAAGGATGAAAGAGGTGTTGTAGTAAGGAATAAGGCAAGGTTAGTTACTCAAGGCTATAGAAAAGAGGAATGGATAGACTATGATGAGGTATTTGCACCTGTGGCTAGGATTGAAGCCATCAGGATCTTCTTAGCATTTGCTTCATACAAGGGGTTTATAGTTTATCAGATGGATGTGAAAAGTGCATTTCTGTATTGCACAATTGATGAAGAGGTGTATGTGACTCAACCTCCAGGATTTGTAGATCCTAAATCCCCAAAGAAGGTTTACAAAGTTGTGAAGGCTTTATATGGTTTACACCAAGCTCCCAGAGCCTGGTATGCTACTTTATCTTCATTTCTGTTGAAGAATGGTTTTAGAAGAGGAACCATTGACAAGACTTTATTCATAAAGAAGGACAAAAATGATATTCTGTTGGTGCAAGTTTATGTAGATGATATTATTTTTGGTTCTACTAAGAAGTCTTGGTGTGAAGAGTTTGAAACCTTGATGAAAAGTCAATTCCAGATGAGTTCTATGGGAGAGCTCACCTTCTTTCTTGGATTACAAGTGAAACAACAAGAAGATGGAATTTTCATAAGTCAGGATAAATATGTTGCAGAAATCCTGAAGAAGTTTGATTTGGTTAATGTGAAAACTGCCAGTACCCCCATGGAGTCAAAGAAACCATTAGTCAAGGATGAAGAAGCTGCTGATGTGGATGTACATCTTTATAGGTCCATGATTGGATCTTTAATGTATTTGACTGCTTCTAGACCTAACATCATGTTTGCAGTCTGTGCTTGTTCTAGATATCAATTAACTCCAAAGACTTCACATCTTCATGCAGTAAAAAGGATCTTTCGATATCTCAAAGGCCAGCCTAAATTAGGTCTTTGGTATCCTAAAGTCTTCTCATTTGATTTGGAAGCTTACTCTGACAGCGATTATGCTGGTGCAAGTCTTGATAGGAAATCCACAATAGAAAGCTGTCAATTTCTTGGTAGAAGGCTTATCTCATGGCAATGTAAGAAGCAAACCATTGTAGCTACTTCTACAACTAAAGCAGAATATGTTGCTGCTGCTAATTGCTGTGGAAAAGTTTTGTGGATTCAAAATCAGATGTTAGATTTTGGTTTCAACTTCATGAACACAAAGATCTACATTGATAATGAGAGCACCATCTGCATTATGAAGAATCCTGTGTTTCACTCCAAAACCAAGCACATTGAAATTAGGCACCACTTCATTAGAGATGCTTATGAGAAGAAGCTGGTTCAGGTGCTTAAGATTCATACTGATGATAATGTAGCTGATCTTTTAACCAAAGCCTTTGATGTTAGCAGATTCAATTTCTTAGTGGTTAACATTGGAATGCTAAATGTATAGCTGCATTGGTTCAGGGGAGGTAAATAGGCAGGTTATGGAATGATTGTTATGGAGTATGTATCCAAACAGGGGAGGAAAATGAGCTAAGGGGAGGAAGAAGTTCCAAGAAGTTTAAGCCAAATTGATAAGATCGTTTAAGCCCATCTAGGATATGTTGATGATTTTGATGATGTTCTTAGTAAAGCAATGGATTACACAAAAGAAGTGGAAATTCTTTCTACTGCTCAGTATAACAGTTTGTACTGCTGCTTGAAAAGTTTCTACTGCTAAGGAAAAGGATGTCTTTTAAGAAGCAGAATGAAGAGTTGTGACATGTTTTTGGAAATCTGGAAGCTGTGATGGAATGAGAAGGATCTTTGAGTGTTGGTACCTCTACCACACAACAAATGGTCATCAGTTCACCATGTCTAACAGACATCAAGAACTGACTAGTCCAGATCAAACGGTGTCTGGTAAAGACTTCTCAAATCCGTTAATGGCTGATAGTTTGCCAAAAACTATATGGTTATCAACTCACCATGCTTCACAGTGAAGAGTTGGCTAGTCCAAAGCAAACGGCTCTTGGTAAAGACATCTCAAATCCGTTGATGGTTGATAGTTTACCAAAAACTATATGGTAATCAATGCACCATGTTTCTATAATAAAGCATTGGCTATTCCAGAGCAAACGGCTACTGGTAAAGAAATATCAAATCCGTTTATGGCTGGTAGTTTGCCAAAAACTACAAAGCCAACTTAGTTGGTACTGCTGTGAACAGGTTATTGTTGCTGTTTATGAAGATCATCTGGATAGCTGGATAAAGATAAAAGAGTTCAAAATCATCAAGAAGATATTTGAAGAACAGAGTGTTTGGACACATCCTCCACAGAAGAAATCAAAAGTAACCACAAGAGTTAAAAAGAGTTCAAGAGAAATCAAGAAATCAAGAGAAGCTTAGAAACTTAGTGATTTGCAAAGAAATCATAAGTTTAGGGGAGGATTGTTGGGAATTATGTGTTTCTGAAGTTTCAACTGCTGGTTATAGTTAGTACTGTTAGTTATGTAGTTAGTACTGCTAGCTTTAAGTTAGTACTATTCGTGTTAGAAAGGTACTGTTAGCGTGTTTTAGTTAGTACTGCTTATGTGATATGCATGAGTTATTATTAGAATAGATATGCAGAGATATGCATGGAGTTATATTAGGAAGAGATATGTAACATCTCTTTACACGTTATTGTAAGCTGTTAGGGTTTCCTTGGTGTATAAAAGGAACCTACGGCATTAGAACAAAGTGTCTTTTACGTGTCTACTTTAGTTAGTAATCTGTAACCTAAGCAGATTAATAGTAATAAAAGTTCTATTAGTATTCGTTGTTCTTCTTAGCAATACAAGTTAGATTTCGCATAACTTATATTGTTCACAGTCGGTGTTTCTCTTGTAGTAAGTTTGGATCTATCCATATTAGCTACGACCTTTAACAGGCTAGAAGGATCCATTCAGATTGGGACCAACAGCATGTCCTAGTCTTCTATGCCATAAGGTTGGATTATCATCCATAGCGGCTAGACATAATTTATCTTTTGATTCATTTCCTAGTTTCATGACATATAAATTATCTTTTCTAATTCCCTTTCCTATTGTTATACCATCTTAAATAATTTCACTACCGTGTTTAGCGAAGATGACTTGGCAATTCTTATCACAAATTTGTCCTATACTAAGTAGGTTAAATCTTAGATTATCTACGTGTTCGACATTTGTAATAGTAAGTGAGTTTTGAGAAACCGTGCCTTTGCCGATCACTTTGCCTTTTAAATTACTAGAGAATTTTACATTACCTCCGTCATATGCTTGGTAGGCTGATGATGCGTGGTTTTGCGACCTTACAACAGGTTTTACCTCTCAAGGGATCTTGAGAAGTTTGCAATCCCCACCAGGCAGTGTACCTGACCGATGTAGTATAGTGAAGTGGCAAGTACCGGGGGATTGATCGTTCAACTCAAAGAATAGTGTTCGTTAGGATTGAAATTTATCTACTAGGTCTAGAGGTGAGGGATGATTCTTTTTTGTATTTTTATATTTTATGAAAAGCAAGTAAAATCTCTGGTTTGAAGGAGTGGGCGGAATTAGTTGCTAATCAACTAACCCAAAAGCTACTAATTAAACTAATGTGCAGGAAAGTAAACTAGGGTTCTACAAGGGAAGTGAAGCATGTCTACCTATGATATATTACTCCTTGCTAGCTATCCAATTCTACCTATTGAATTGTCACACCTTGTTTTAATTGACGGGTTGTATTCCTTAATACCATTCGTGGGGGTGTGTACGAACTTCCCCAACTCTATAAGCTCCTACTTCACACCTATGTCGAGCCGGCTAAGAAGCTCCTAACATGGGATCACTAGAATTCGCTCATGCATTAAATACAACCATATAACCTTAGTACACCTTGGTTCATGTTTCTTAAGATGTTCAAGCAAGTTACCGTATAGGAGGTTAGCCAGTTTTCTTAAGCCTAACATCGATATCACCCAATCAAACAAGAGACAATAGGAAACAAGAATTATAAGCTAAACCAATTAGATCTATTGTATTTGTCACACCTTAATTGATGATGATAGATACAAGCATCAACAAGAACACAATAAGATCTAATTGATTATATACAAGTTTCATACAATCATAAGTAGACACAAGGTGATTTAGCCAAGCATAATTAATGAAGAGCAATCAACAATAATCATAATTGAAGACATAACATAAGATTGAATCGATAAACAAACCATTACAAGCTGTTTATGGCATGATTAGGACCCTCTAAGTTGCTGGAAAAACACCTACCCTAACCCTAGAATCGGACTTAGGGTTTGGGGCTTACAAAAAGTGAAGTTATGATGTTGTATTTATAGGCAATATTTCTGTCGGCAAGGCTTGACGGCCTTCTTGACGCCGTCTCCCTTTAAACTCCAAAAATACGTTCTGGCCTATCAAGGCTTGACGCTGTCAGGCTTGGGCTTGACGCTGTCAAAGGTACTATTCCAGCAGATTTTGAGACTTTGTCGTTTTCTTCACTTTTATGCTCCAAAAACGTCCAAAATGCTTCCTTTTCCAAATTTCATCTCCAAAGTACCTAAAATGACAAAAGGAACGATTTAGGGCAATATTTGATCAAATAAATACGATTTAGGGCTTAAATGACCCCCGAAAAGCGGTACACTTTTCGCCTCATCAAATACCCTTACACTTGAGATTTGCTTGTCCTCAAGCAAATGCGCTTTTATTCTAATCAAAATACAAGTTAGGGGTCATTTAACGCTAATATAAAAGTAATTACAACAAATAGTCATTCCACTTTAATCATAATAAGCACGGAGATTAAAGACTAGCACCTCACAAGTAGTGTTTAGATACTCACATCTCTCAGGTGTCATAAAAGTATATCTCATAAATGAAAATGGATAATATCTCTCACTACCTGTCATAGCAAATAGATTACCATAGGCTTCGGAAAGGATCAAAAACCTCCTCCACTAGGCGTAAGCACCTAAGATAAACTATCAAATAGGGCTTTTAAACGGGTTATAACGTTAGGTGTAGGGATATGATAAACACGGTTTTGTTGGATAAAGGATATTTTACTGGTGGCGAGTTAAAGATCTTGATTAATTACATGTACAATATGGCGTTGCTAAGCCAAGACTAGACTCTACTTAAGCTAATGAAAAAAATAACAAAAAGATAAAATAAACATAAAATGAAACGGGATGGTAGTCCGTATGTTTTTTCCTTTTTTTTTTTTTTTTTTTTTTTTTTTTTTTTTTTTTTTTTTGACATACACTCTTGCCCTACCATCCAAAATAATACATCGTAGGGGGGTTGTATCCCCTTACACTTGAACTTTTACATAACTTTACAATTAACTATTCTAACGACTCGAATTAAGATAATCGAAACACTTGGAGTACTTTTTAAAATATTTAGCACATATGGGGGTAATAATGTTGTTCTTCCCCATTACTCCATTACACTAGTACTTTACCCATGAGTCCCAATCGTCCCAAAACAATATGTACAAGGATATGACTCGACTTAGCAACCATGTAATCAATTAGATAATTAACTTGGGGTTTAAACAAATGTTGTCACAATAATGCACTAAAAATGAGTGCATACAAGGTAGGCTAAGGCGATTTGGGTGTACATTTAAGTGGGGTGTAAACAAATTCTTACTTTAAGTAAAATGCTTAAAGTTAGAAACGAAAAGATAGGCTCTGAGGGGTGTACTAGGGGTATCATGTACTAAAAATGAGTACAACGCAAAGGGTGTGGGAGAATTACTTGACCAATGTAGCCAATGTAATTATAACAAGAACACAGGTGTAAAACAATGGGTTAATCCTAATGCCTCTTATCATGTAGTAAATCTAACTACACGAATGTAGTCTCACTTGTGGCCTCGGAATGGTCCTAACGCAAGTTCTAGAATCTAAGTGCTACCGGTACACACATCATAGCATAAATGCTTTTCCTACCAATTCTAGGGGCGAACCTCACATATTTGGGGGTGGAAAATTTTTTTGTGGTACGGTTTTGTGCTAGTCATATAACTTCCTATCCATGAGACGCTCATTAAGACCAAAGTTTCACTCCTAAATGTTGTAAAAAATTTTAAATTTGGCACTAAAATTGCCCTAACAAGTATTTATCTCAGTTTTATTACACATCTACCATCAAACAAACAAAAATCAAGTGCAATTGTATTCTCTAAGGTATCATCATTTACCCTCCCATTACACTTAAGCTGAACATTGTCCCCAATGTTCATTCAAAGGATGTAAAAGTAAATAAGGTAAAAGAATGAAAACAAATACTCCCCTGATTCGTTCGATGTGGATAATCCGGTAACATGGTTAAATCCTCCTCCAAGAAAATGAACGTTGAAAGCTTCCCTTCCGAAATATAAATCATCTTCTTGTCCAATATAACCTGTTAAACCTGAGAAAACAAACACAAAAAACCCAAAGCATCAACCTGAACAAAGAAAACTCACAACTAGATGTAATTCCAGACTTAGAAATAAAAACAAAACGATTAAAGATATAATGCTTGTAGAATGAATATTTGCAGATTTCCTGGAGTTTATAAAACTAAAGATTTAACAAAAACTTTATGACTCCGGTAGAAAAACAAAACTTGCAAAATTTCCAGAATTTTACACTTGACGCCGTCAGAAGTGACCTGCAGAAATTTTATGGTTAGTTTCCGGAAAATTTCTGGAAAAACTTATGCCTCACTTCCTGGAAATCCTGCAAAATATTCATTATGACTCGATACAAGCATTTGACTCTAACAATTACTAGTATGCATGCTCATTTAATATTGTTGTGATTCATGTTCAATCTTGTTCTTGTAAACAAATTTGGATTCCCTTACACTTATCTTTTGCAAAATACCTTTATATGTAGTTAAGACGAAGTTAAAAACAAAATAAAGCATTTTCACAATTTACTTTGAAACATGAGCACAAACAATAACAATTAAACTTGCATACGGAAACAAATAAAATCAAACAAACAAACAAACAAATAAAGCTTGGGTTGCCTCCCAAGAAGCGCTTGTTTTTGTTCGAGTCACGAGCCTGACTCTACCCTTATTTAACGGAAATAGGGGAGGTTTTCCCTACACTTAGGATTAAGTGCGGGTGGAAGTAGCGATACACACCCTTGGGGTGGAAATATGCCACGTGAGGTGAAGGGGGTGAGTGAATGTCTTCCTTCATCCAAAAACTACCCGGATAATATTGGTTTATGGGTGGGTCGGTTCCTCTTTTGTCTCCTAGATGTAAATCTAAGGATGAAAAGTTGTGTAAAGGTTGAGGTTCCGGCTCATCAACACTAGAAAATTCCCTAGAACTAAGAGTAAGGTCATCACTAAAAGTGTTCAAACCTATATCCTCTAGTTGTGCTTGGTCCAAGGGTTCTACCTCCATCGGGATTCCTAAAGTCTCTTCTACTTCTTCCGGGTAAGTCACGGGCGGTGTGGGTGCCTCAAATGATGGTTGAGTATTTTGTGGGCTTATGGTGTTTACCTCATCATTCCACGTGTCAAGGTCACCTATATCCTCATCAATTGTTTTCTTAGGTAGTGATGATAACAAACCTAGCGCTTCATCCAACTTATGGTTTATTGCTTCGGCTCTATCCACAATTCCTTGGCAAACTAGGTCGCTTTTCCTATTGGCCTCACTAAGATGAGATCCTAAACATGGAGGTTGTTCATAAGAATCTATCCTAGGTGAAGGTTCATATGATTCATAGGTGTCTCTAAATGAGGTATTTTGAACTCCTTGGTGTTCTAGCCACTCAACCATATCTTGCAATCTTAGAAGTCTAAGTGAAAAGTCCATTTGAAGCAAATTACAAACAAAATCACAAAGAAAAGATAGACTACGAGAAAGCTACAAAATAAAAAGAAAAAAAATCTCACTTGATAGGAATCTTGTGAGTAGACCTAATAAAAATAAAATTTCAACCTAAGCAATAACTACTCCCCGGCAGCGGCGCCAAAAACTTGATGCGTGGTTTTGCGACCTTACAACAGGTTTTACCTCTCAAGGGATCTTGAGAAGTTTGCAATCCCCACCAGGCAGTGTACCTGACCGATGTAGTATAGTGAAGTGGCAAGTACCGGGGGATTGATCGTTCAACTCAAAGAATAGTGTTCGTTAGGATTGAAATTTATCTACTAGGTCTAGAGGTGAGGGATGATTCTTTTTTGTATTTTTATATTTTATGAAAAGCAAGTAAAATCTCTGGTTTGAAGGAGTGGGCGGAATTAGTTGCTAATCAACTAACCCAAAAGCTACTAATTAAACTAATGTGCAGGAAAGTAAACTAGGGTTCTACAAGGGAAGTGAAGCATGTCTACCTATGATATGTTACTCCTTGCTAGCTATCCAATTCTACCTATTGAATTGTCACACCTTGTTTTAATTGACGGGTTGTATTCCTTAATACCATTCGTGGGGGTGTGTACGAACTTCCCCAACTCTATAAGCTCCTACTTCACACCTATGTCGAGCCGGCTAAGAAGCTCCTAACATGGGATCACTAGAATTCGCTCATGCATTAAATACAACCATATAACCTTAGTACACCTTGGTTCATGTTTCTTAAGACGTTCAAGCAAGTTACCGTATAAGAGGTTAGCCAGTTTTCTTAAGCCTAACATCGATATCACCCAATCAAACAAGAGACAATAGGAAACAAGAATTATAAGCTAAACCAATTAGATCTATTGTATTTGTCACACCTTAATTGATGATGATAGACACAAGCATCAACAAGAACACAATAAGATCTAATTGATTATATACAAGTTTCATACAATCATAAGTAGACACAAGGTGATTTAGCCAAGCATAATTAATGAAGAGCAATCAACAATAATCATAATTGAAGACATAACATAAGATTGAATCGATAAACAAACCATTACAAGCTGTTTATGGCATGATTAGGACCCTCTAAGTTGCTGGAAAAACACCTACCCTAACCCTAGAATCGGACTTAGGGTTTGGGGCTTACAAAAAGTGAAGTTATGATGTTGTATTTATAGGCAATATTTCTGTCGGCAAGGCTTGACGGCCTTCTTGACGCCGTCTCCCTTTAAACTCCAAAAATACGTTCTGGCCTATCAAGGCTTGACGCTGTCAGGCTTGGGCTTGACGCTGTCAGGCTTGGTCTTGACGCTGTCAGGCTTGGGCTTGACGCTGTCAAAGGTACTATTCCAGCAGATTTAGAGACTTTGTCGTTTTCTTCACTTTTATGCTCCAAAAACGTCCAAAATGCTTCCTTTTCCAGATTTCATCTCCAAAGTACCTAAAATGACAAAAGGAACGATTTAGGGCAATATTTGATCAAATAAATACGATTTAGGGCTTAAATGACCCCCGAAAAGCGGTACACTTTTCGCCTCATCAGCTTGGTAGGTTGAGAATAGGCTTCGATTTCCTGCCATGTGTTTAGTGCAACCACTATCTTTTATCCATTCATTTTCCTCCAACCGACCTTCAAGTATATCTATTGTAACATATATAAGTTCAAATGTTTGGTCCCCAATATCTCATGGGTCCATAAGAGTTAGTATCAAACATTTTATTTATTGGGTATCCATAGGCAAAGGGCGGGCACATTCCCCATGGCATGAATCCTTGAGGTGGAAAGTTGTTCCAACCCATTAAGTGAGAATTTGGTTCGTCTCTATATTTATTTCTAGGTCGTTGATAATTACTTCTTAGTGGTTCGGGTGTCTTTGATCTAGATTGATTAGTATGAGGTCTTTGAGGTTGAGGTGTTTTTTTTATCTATATTGAAGAGAGTAAGATCGTTGAGTTTGAGGTGTCTTTGATCTAGGTTGAGAGTTTCTCATTTTAGGTTTCGGTGTCTTGGATCTATATTCGATTTTGTTAAATCCTATTCCGCTTCTTATAGATGGTTTATAAAATAGTTTCACTTCATTCTCAATGGCAACGGGAATTTTGTTTTTATTTACAACTACATGCTTAAGATTTAGTGTGTTGTGTAGGTTCTGCATTGTCTTAGGTATACATGGCTCCACGGCTCCTTTTACGATGGGGACCGTGGATCCGTTGGTTACTCACATAGTTTGTTATACTCACTTTGTAAGGTATCATCATCAATAGAGGAATTATCATCACTATAATAAGAGGAGTTAGAATGTACCTCGTTTGATGTTTGAGCCATGAGACACTTTGCATCTTTAGTGTTTTCTTCATCGTCTTCATCACTATCACTCCAAGATCGTCCTACGATTGCATTTTGGTCTTTGTTTCTTGAGGTTTTTGGACATTTACCAATGAGATGGTTTGTGTCTCAACATCTAAAGCACTTTCGTTCATTCTTACCTTTCTTGTCATCCCGACCTTTTTGGAGTGACTTCTTTTCTTCCCTTGATTGTCTAACATATCTTCCTCTTCTCTTGAAAAACTTTTTGAAGTCCCTAACCACCATTGCATATTATTCTTCCTCACTATTCGATGATGACTCATCATCACTAAACTCCTTTTTGGCTTTTAAAGCAAGAGACTTAATGTTAGCATTTATATTTTTAGTCAAGTGATTGTCATTTGTAATATGTGTGTCGTGTAGATGGCTAAATATGTAAAGGCTTTCTGTTGGACTTTATGTAGAAATGATAAAGTAATATGTATAAGCCCAAGTCCAACACAAAGCCCACCAAGCCCATCCAAGAGCCACTTAGGGCGACACTCACCCTCTATAAATACACACTCTCACTCTCATATTTAGTGTGCCTCTTAGTGTTGCGTAGGTGAGAGTGTGTAGGTGTGTGTGTGTGCTCTTAAGGTTTTGTAGTTTGTTTCTTTCTTTTTGAAGCTAATATACAACTGGTAAAATATCATCATACGATCCACACTGTTTCTACTCTTCATCTATATTTCTTCTAGTTGAGTGTCACGCTTGTTCTTATTAGTAGCACAGTTGTAGTGATAAAGTAGTTCTTTTATAGAGGTTTACAAGTGGTATCATCCGCCAAACAAGGAAATAGGTCTTAGTTGTGTCGTGTTTTTATCATTTAAGCTTAAAAAGTTGCGTCCTTATTTATTAAGTTGAGTACTTTTTATAGTTTCTTTGATTTTAACGTGAGTTTAAAGGTTAAAGCTTGAAGCTTTTTGATTTTTACGTGAGTTTTATAGATAAATTTTGTAGCTTTTAAGTTTAACGTGCATATTTAAGAAAAAGTCTCAAGCTTTTTGTGTAATCGTGTGTTAAAAATCAAAAAGGTTGTAGCTTTATTGTTGATACGTGGTATTTTGAAGTTTTACAAGGTTCACGTGAGAGTTTGAAGTTGTTTGAACGAAAAAGTGCTACAAAAAGTTTGATAAAAAGTTTGCTCGTGGTATCTTTAAGGTTCGAATCTTCATAGAAGCGGTTTTTATCACTTTCTTGTATAAGAATTGTGATAAAAAGGGACTACATTGACTTGGACAAAATCTATTTTCTTGTATAAGAATTTAGATAAAAAGAGGGTTTATAGAAATTGTATAATTTCTATAGGAATTGTGCAAGTTATCGAAATTGTGGAAAGCCATTTTATCGAAATTGTACAAAACCCACTTTATCGAAATTGCGCAAGTTACTTTTATCGCAATTGTAAAGACCGGTTTTATCGAAATTGTATTGAAGATCTTTCGGCAATTGACACAAACAGTCCTCTATCGCAATTGTTGAAGAACTTTCACAGATTGGCAAAAGCAGTCCCTTATCGCAAATCAATTCTTATAGATCTTTCGGCAATTGGCAGAATTAGTCCCTTATCGCAATTGTGGCAGTTTAAACTACTTTCGCTAATTGACAAGTTTGGTCCCTTATCGCAATTATTTGGCAGACTTTTCGCAATTGGCAAATCCAGTCCTCGCAATTGATTTAAACGTTTACAACTTAAATAATTTTTTATAAATTCGATTTAAACTTCTAATTTCTACAACATCAAAGCTTGTGGACTCGGTATTCTCTCGCTTGTATAAGTGTGACGAATACTTCGACAAAGGAATATCTACTAGTTTGTATAAATTAGTTAGATCGTTTATATAAATTGCCAATTTATATAAATTGGATAATTCTATATAAATTGAAATTTTGCCATAATTTGTATAAATTTTGGTTTAAATTGAAATTTCTATAGAAATTGTCATTTTATCTAAATTGTAATTTACATAACTTTGTCGAATTTGTGAACTTTTGATTTTGTCTAAATTATAGTTTAGTCAAATTTAGTAACTTTATTTAATTTGCTACGTTTATCTAAATTGTAATAGTTTATCTAAATTGCAAATAACTTCAACTGATCATCAACAAAGAACCAAGACTTCACAACATCAGCTAAGTTTAATCTTCAACAACCACAACACCTGTTTCTTTGCAACAATCCTGAATCAACTTTATCATACAACAACATCAATGGCAACTCAACAAGATATCCATGCAGTTGGTGCTGAAAACCGTCCTCCAATGTTAGAAAAAGGTGGTTATCTTCCATGGACAAGTCGAATGATCCGATACATCAAAACCAAACCTAATGGTCAAGGTAGACTCTTGCTTAACTCCATCAAGAACGGACCATTCAAGCCTCGTCAGATTCAAGTAACAGATGGAAATCCAAATGCAACACCTCCCATTCCACCGACCTTCCGTGATCAAAAGGAAGAGGAATACATAGCAGAAGATTGGAAGCAAATTGAAGCTGATGATTTAGCAATGCACTTAATTCAACTTGGTTTACCAAGAGAGATCTTTGCTGCTGTTGACAGCTGTGAGACAGCTTATGATATGTGGGAACGAGTTAGACGGCTTTGTCATGGTACTGAAATTGGTCAACAAGATATGGAAAACAAGCTGCTAACTGAATGGGAGAAGTTCACATCCACTCCAGCTGAACCAATTGAATCTTAATACACAAGGTTTTGTACTCTCATGAACGAGCTTATCAGGAACAAGTTGACTCCAAGGTAAATTGTTCAAAACATCAAATTCATCAATAACCTTCCAGAGGAATGGGGACAATATGTCACTATTGTCAACCAAACAAAGAACCTTCATGAGGTGAACTATGATCAGCTCTATGACTTTTTGAAGCAAAACCAGAAAGAGGCAGATGAAGTTAGGAAAGAGAAGCTAGCTAAACAACATGATCCTCTAGCATTGATTGCTCAAGCACCAACACCTTCAACAATGAATACACAACCATCATCATCCACTTCCACTTAGAACTTCCCGCAACAACAATATGTTCCACAACAACCATTCTACCCACAACAACAACAAGTCATTCCACAACAACAATACCCACAATACCCATAACCAGAAACGATGACAATGATGATAGTGCTGCTCTGTCTCAAGCATTTACTCTTCTCTCAAAGGTATTCCAAGGACGCTACTCCACACCCACTAACAACAACCAAAGGATTTCATCGAATACTCGCAACAGGCAGATTGCACAACTGAGTTTCAACATGGGTCAACAAGGACAGATGGTTGGAGGTTATGGGAATCAGCAGGGATATCCTCCTAGATATCAGATGGGTAACCAGAATGCAGGGTAGTATGTTGGAAATCAGATAGGTCTGTACATGGGTAATCAGAATCAGTTGGGTCAAGTTGTTGGAAATCAAAGGGGTCAGAATATGGGAATCAGTTTGGAAATGTTGCTGCTCTAGTTGCTGGGAATGTTGGGAATGTGAATCAGGTTAATGTGTTAAAGTATTTCAACTGTTAAAGAATTGGTCATATGGCAAGGAACTGTCCCAGCAGGCCGAAAAAGAAAGACCTTGAGTATCTACAGAAAGCAGTACTGTTGACTCAAAAGGAAAAGGCAGGGTTACAGTTGAATGCAGAAGAACATGACTTCATGGCTCTTATGGATGATATGGAAGACCTTGAAGACATTGATGCCAACTGCATTTTCATGGCTAATCTTCAGGAGGCTAAGTATGACACGGATTCTGAAGCACCTCCTGCTTATGATATCAATGGAATCTCTGAGGTACCACCATATGCTACATGTCACAATAATGAAATATTTGATATGACACCTCAGAATGAACAGCATCCTACGACTCCTGCAACCACTTACGATACATATATGGACTCCCCAAGTTGTAGCAATACAAATTTGGCTACTCCAGTTATGGATCCTAATGGAGGCTTCGAGTATCAACATACTGAGAATGATGAGGACACACGTGCTTTATTTGAATCATTATTGCAAAACTGTAGTATTGAAATTGAAAAGGTCAAAAAGATCAATCGCGATGTTAAGGCCACGAATGAAAAATTGACCGCTGAGCTTGAGAGATATAAGGTTAATGAAAGAGCTTTTGAATTTAATAACAAACGACAGTCAGAACTAGAAATTGGTTATAGAGATTCTGTTTTAAGAGAAAAACATTTGCAAATCAAATATGACACACTCGATGTTAAGTTGAACATGCAAATAAAATCATTAAACAAGGAAATCTTAGAATTAACCAACCAGCTTTCTAAACCAAAATCAACTTGTTCTAATCTTGAAAAAGAAAAGAAAGAGTTGAATGCAAGGTTTTCAAAATGTGAAAATGATCTTCTTGATGAAATCATTGACAAACAAGAAACCATTAAAAAGTTGGAAGAGTTGCTTGTAAAAACGGGTCATTCTGCTCAAACTCAAAATATGCTAATCAAAGATCCAAACCCGATTTTACATACAATGAAGAAAATGGCTATCGGTTGTGAAAACCCTTATAATCTCAAGAAAGCTCAGCAACAACAGAATGTGTTATATAATGGTAGTGTGCTAAATGATAAACATGATCCTCCCGAAGTTCGGGATTCTTATGAAACGATTGAGCTTGCTGAAGAGAGTAGAATTAAAATGAAACAAATGAACCCAGAAATCAGACCAATTGATTATAATAAGCTTAACACAATGTCTGGCGTTCATCTTGTTCAAAAAGAGTCACCAATGTTTTTCAAAAGACCAGGGTTGTCGCAAAACGAAAAGTTGTTTCAAAACATCTTTCTAACATCGAACAAATGTCCTCTAAAAACACTTGTAACACAAGTGAAGCTAGGCGATATTTGGATGATCTTAAAATGAGAGTTGAAACGCTTCAAATGATTGTGGCATCCAAAACAAATAGTAACTACAATGACTGGTTTTCAAGTTTTCATACAGAACAGAAAAAGATGTTTGACACAGAAATCAATCCTCAAATCACTGCAATATATGCGGTAGTTCTTAATGTTGAACATAATCTTCTGAAAGAATCAGCCGACTTTGTCAAGGACCACAAATCCCTGGTGAAGGAAGCTAATGAAAACATTGAACACATCAAAGTTTTGGAAAAACTCTATCGACTGATATTATGTTTATAATTTACCAAACATATTCAGTGGAAGACGATGAAAGACTGAGAGCTAAGACTTCTCAAATTGTTTTAAAATATGAAAATGCGCTTGCAAAGCTTGAAAAAGAAAATGCCACATATTTTAAACAACTTGATCGGAAAAAGGAAGAATGTAAGTATGACAAATTGTCATATGAGCGTGCATACAAAAACATGAAAGAACAAAATGATCATTTGAAGTCTCAGCTTGAAAGTCAAAATAGGAAGGGTGAGGAAACTAAGGACAAGCCAATTGTTAAACCAAAAATGTCAATTTCTCAAAGTGTTCCTACACCCTTGCCTAAACAGTGTGAAAAATCAACAAGTGTTGATAAAGGGAAAGCAGTTGTCGAAACACCAAATGTGATAGCACCTGGAATTTATAGGATTAGTACCACTACTACGTCTAACTCTACATCTAAAACATATAGGGCGATTGACAAAAGTATGAAAGATAATCCAAAAGAGACTAGGAATGCTAATACAAATTCAAAGGACAACGAGATAAATCCTAATGTGTGTGCCTTACCTTCTACAAGAGTAGAAAGTACCTCTAGGAGCAGTAGACTAAAGCCTAGGAGCAATACAAGGAACAATAGAGTCTCGCCTGCATCTAAGAGTAAAAGCAAGAATAAAATGGAAGAAGTAGAAGAACGCCATAGGATTTTATCGCTTTCAAATAAGAAACATATGTCATCTTGATGTAATGTTAAGACTACTGTTTCTAGTGCATGTAATGACTCTGTTTGTTTAATGTGCAAGAAATCTTTGTCTGAAAATGTTTGTGATGTTATTGTTTCCAATAATGTAAATGTGAATGTTATGCCTAAATAGAAAGATGTGCCTTCAGTAACTAGTGCTAAGACTAGATATATTAAAAGACTTATTGCAAAAGCTAGGTCAACCACTAGTAGCCTATTGCCTAAGGACCATCTTAAGTTTTGTGCATGGAAACCAACGGGGAGAAAGTTTACACTTAACAATGGCAAATTAAAAATTGTTCCAAAAGAACAAATAGAAACCTTCTCTAAGTGTGATTCATCTGTTATCTCTAACCCCATGGAACCAAATGATAAACGGTTTCCAAATGCAAAATCTTCTGTTATTGGCAGGTTATCTAAATATGTCTTTGGATCATCGACTTGGGTTGCTCCAAGCACATGACCAGGAATCTGAAGCTGCTGATCAACTTTATATAGAAGTTCATGGGAACTGTTCGGTTTGGAAATGATCATGTAGCAGCTATTCTGGGTTATGGAGATCTTCAGTTCGGGAATTTCTTAATCACTCGGGTTTACTATGTCGAAGGATTGGGACACAATCTGTTCTCAGTCGGGCAGTTTTGTGATGCAGATTTAGAGGTTGCATTTAGGAGGAATACTTGCTTCGTCAGGAATTTGATTGGAGATGATCTCTTAACCGGAAATCGTGGAACCAATCTCTATGCTATCGACATAAACCAAATGGCCTCTTCATCACCAGTTTGTCTCATGACAAGAGCTGACGAAACTAAGTCCTGGTTGTGGCACAGATGTTTATCCCATCTCAACTTCGACACCTTAACAAAGCTAGCCAAATACGACATCATCACCGGTCTTCATACACCAAAGAACACTTATGTCCATCATGTGAGCAAGGCAAAAGCAAACGTGCAAAATATAAACCTAAAACCGTACCCAGTTCGGTCGATAAGTTACATTTATTGCATATGGACTTATGTGGCCCAATGAGAGTTGAGAGTATCAATGGGAAAAAGTATATTCTTGTTATTGTCGATGATTATTCAAGATATACATAGGTAAGGTTTTTTAGGTCAAAAGACGAAGCACCAGGCATCATCATCACCTTTCTGAAGCGTATACAAGTCTTACTTCAAGCTCCAGTTAAGATAGTAAGAACTGACAATGGCACGGAATTCACTAATCAGGAGTTAAGAACATATTTTGAAGAGACTGGAATTACTCACCAGACATCAGCTGTTAGAACTCCACAGTAGAATGGGGTAGTTGAAAGAAGAAACTGAACTCTTGTGGAAGCTGCTCGCACAATGCTGATTTATTCCAGTGCACCGTTATTCTTATGGGCTGATGCTGTTGCCACTGCTTGTTTCACCCAGAACCAATCCCTTATCCATCCAAGATTCAATAAAACCCCATATGAGCTAGTGAATAACAGAAAACCCGACATCTCTTACCTTCATATATTTGGCACTTTGTGCTATCCTACGAACGACAAAGAAGATCTGGGGAAACTGAAAGCTAAGGGTGATATTGGAATCTTCATTGGTTATTCAGATAACTCGAGGGCATTCAGGGTGTATAACAGGAGAACGAAAAGGATTATGGAGACGATGAATGTGAAATTTGACGAGATTTCACAAATGGCTTCTGAGAGACTCGCTCTAGAACCCGCGCTTAACCCGATGGCTTCTAATCATACCGGATTAGGACCCGCACCAAACAGTCAAACTTCTAGACATATCAGTTCAGGACTCATACCACAAGGAGCTCAGTCAACTAATACTGAAAAACCAACAAATCAAGAACTGGACACTTTCTTCGAGTATATATATGATGAATACTATGGTGGAGCTTCGACAAATGCATCTCAACATCGTTCCGCTGCACCCGCTCAACAACATCAACCACCACCACCACCACCGCAAGATGCATCAACAACAATCGAAGCTGACGCACCAACTCCCTCAACATCATCAACATCTACTCCAGCAACTCCAGTGATTGAGATTGTGTTACCAAGAGTTGATGAGCAAAACCAAACTACACCAATTCAAGAAAAACAACAACAGAACGATGCTGTGTTAGAAGAAGAACCATTCGAAAACCCATTTGCAATGGATTCTGCTGAATCATCTTCAAGGTTACAAGAACCAACTAACACGCATTCGTTAAACCCAAGGTACCCTTCTACGTTACAGTGGTCAAAAGACCATCCAATAGAACAAGTCATAGGTGAACCCTCACGGCCAGTTCAGACGAGGAAACAGCTCGCCACCGATTCTGATATGTGCATCTATGTCTGCTCAGTCAGTCTAAAAGAGCCAAAGAACATTCGGGAGGTGACGGCAGATAATGCATGGATAGAAGCAATGCAGGAAGAAATTCTCTAATATCAATTACATGACACTTGGGATTTAGTGGCAAGACCAATCGACAAACTTGTCATTGATCTTAAGTGGTTATGGAAGAACAAAAATGATTAAAAGATGACTGTAATTCGCAACAAAGCTCGTCTAGTGGCCAAGGGATTCAGACAGGAAGAGAGAATAGATTTTGATGAGTCATTCGCGCCAGTAGCTAGACTTGAGGCGGTCAGGATTTTCTTAGCATATGCAGCTCACAAAAACATCACGGTCTATCAGATGGATATCAAGACGGCTTTCTTGAATGGAACTCTGAAAGAAGAAGTGTACGTGAGTCAGCCAGACGGATTCGTTGACAAAGATCATCCCGACTACGTTTACAAACTAAAGAAAGCTATCTATGGTTTGAAACAAACCCCAAGGGCGTGGTATGACGAATTATCATATTTCCTACTTCAAAACAATTTCACCAAAGGAACAATTGACCCGACCTTGTTTACCAAAAAGTTCAAAGATGACATTTTGATTGTTCAGATTTACGTGGACGACATAATCTTTGGGTCCACTAATCCAAAACATTCAAAACATTTTGAAAATCTCATGAAAAGCAAATTTGAAATGTCCATGATGGGGGAATTAAATTTTTTTCTTGGTTTACAAATTCATCAATCCCCACGTGTTATTTTTATTAATCAAGCTAAATATACAATTGAGATTTTAAAAAAACATGGAATGGAAAATTGTGATTCTGTTGGTACACCAATGGTCACTTCACCCAAAATAGGAGCTGATTTATATGGGAAACCCATGGATCCAAAGAAATATCGGAGCATGATTGATTCTCTCATGTATCTAACAGCAAGTCGACCCGATATTCATTTTGCTGTATGTTTATTAGCACGGTTTCAGGCAAGGCCTACCGAACTTCACCTCCAAGAGGTTAAACGGATCTTTCGGTACCTACGAAGAACCATTAACATGGGACTTTGGTATCCGAAGGATTCGGAGTTTACACTAACAGCCTATTCAGATGCCGACCATGCTGGTTGTCAAGTAACTGCAAAAAGTACATCCGGGGGAGCACAATTTTTGGGAGAAAAGCTAGTAGGCTGGTCATCAAGGAAACAAGACTGCACTGCACTATCAACCGCAAAAGCCGAGTATGTGTCTCTATCTGCGTGTTGTGCCCAAGTTCTATGGATGCGGACACAGCTCACAGATTATGGCTTCTCTTTCAATCGCATTCCTATCTATTGTGATTCGAAAAGTGCCATAGCCATCTCGTGCAATCCCGTGCAACACTCGAAGACCAAGCATATTAGAGTCCGCTATCACTTCATAAAGGAACATGTCGAAGAGGGTACTGTTGAATTATTCTTCGTGAAGACTGAATACCAACTCGCCGATCTATTTACTAAAGCCCTTCCAAAAGAAATGTTTGATAACTTAGTTCGACGAATTGGCATGCGAAGCCTAACTCCCGATGAGTTAGAAAGTCTTCTCGAAACTTCTTGAATTTTATCTCAAAACGCTTCGCTGTAAATATTTTTGAAAAAAAGCAAAATACAAAATTTGAAAAACAAACAAAAAGAAAATACAAAATTTGAAAAACCAAGAAAAACAAAATACAAAAATATAAAATTTCAAAAATACAAAAACAATATAAAATCAAAAAACCAAAAATATTATTCTCACGATATGTCTCTCGTATAATCGATATTCTGTACGTATCTAGAAATGTCATTCAACAATGATACGGACATGTACAGATGCTTGAGCGAGAGTTCATTTATATGTTTTCTAAAACATGTCGTTTCTCAAAATTTCTTCACTATGGCTTTCGTATATTTCAATACGGAACCCACACTTAAATGACGGCTTTCCTATATTTCAGTACGAAACCCGCGCTAAAATGATGACTTCTGATTATTTATGATCAGGACTCGCATTGTTAATGGCAAAAGAAAACAAAGAATCCTTGAGCACATGATCAAGATTTTTCAAAATCTTTCTCCAAATTCTGTGCTCAAGATTCTTCAAAAAAGAAAACTCCCTCTATACCCTTAAATGATTTTAAACTCCAATGTTTAAAAAATATATGCTTTATTTAAGGGGGAGGATAAAAAGAAAAACAAAAAGTTCCAAATTCATGCTCAAATCCGTCTATCTCTCCAAAAAAACTCTAATTTTAATCAGTGGATATCAAAAACATCACTACATGCTATTTTTGAGGGGGAGAAGACGTGATTAAAATGTGATCAAAAGTTTAAAGATCGTGGATTGAATCTCAAAAGAGCTCTACAAAAAGACTCAGATCTGAACCCTCGAATTGACGAAAATTAAATGTCCGTAATCGAAAAGACTTGTCCGGGACGGGTAATAATTTCAAGTTGGTTATCCAGTGATGTAAACGTGTCTCGCAAAGGACTTGTCTAAGTAGAATGTACCAATTTGAGAGATTATTCTTTTGATATGACCGGGACGGGTAATAATTTCAAGCTAGTCTAACTAGTGATGTAAACGTGTCTCGCGAAGGTCATATTAACTGAAAATCGATCAATTCAAATGTGCGAACTCTACCCAACATGTGCAAATTTATCTTAAACAATGCATGAGCACATGTGAAGGGGGAGTATTTCAGAAAATGCAAAACTCTCGAAGTGTTATCTAAATGTGTTTATTCATAAACACTTTGAGAGATTTTCACAAAAGGTTTTATGGCATGTGATCGATAATCTAGGATAATCATGGAGTAATAAGGTGATTATGGTTAGGTTATGTCCAATGATCCGCCAGAGTCGGAGGGATCTACCCAAGGACAATTCCAATATATTAGAATTAGAAGTCCTTAGGAAAGATTGAAAAAAGGAGTAAATGAGAAAGGGAAAGAAGGGGTTGAAGACTTAAAAAGAAAAGTTTAATGAAATGGTGAAAAGAAATAGCCCTTCATGAAAACTTAGGGCAGAAACCGGGTCAATACATCTGCTATCGGTATTCACTAAGGTGATATGATATTGAAGACAAGACGTCATGGACCCAGTGACGCGCTGCACCACCCCTCCTAGCCATTCAGATGTCTCTTAAAAGATATTTGTTTCATTTCTCATGGAGAACACTACATAATCTATCGGCCTCTCACTCCGAGATGTGTTGATATTGAAAAGGTGGCACTCTGCTCCATGCCTCCGACTACTAAAAACCAAAACGCACATTATAGAGTCTAGAGCCATGAGATTCATTAAAATATCTCTTAGGAACACTTCCATATAATACACTTGTGTTCACCTAAAAGGACACATGGTGTACAAGAGTCTTAATGAGATCTTCGGATCTTGCCATTTATATCATGATGGTTACATGCTTCAAACGGTCTACAGTCGTGGGGTGATCTCCAGCGACTCACTGAATCGTGGGTGCACTTCGGTGTGTCCGTGTAAGCCCTCTCGGGGGTATCCGGTTCAGAACAGCCTGGGGAAGGATTTGAGAAAGTCTTCACACTATGCTGTTGACAATCTCAAAGCCCTAACATGTAAGTGCTGGATGATTATTACTAACAGTTTTATGCAGCTACCTATAAACATCCATCAACCATCATCACATACATCAAACATCTTCACCTCAGCATACTCATACTTATGACGATCATCCTCAACAAAGCTCAAGTGTAAAAGTTCAAGACAAAAGGACCAAGCTAAATACAGAGTGTAACGACAAAGTCAAAATGCCAATCAAGATGTCAAGAACAAGTTCATAAGTAAAATGATGAAAGTATAAGGGGGATTGTTCGCATAAGTATACAGTCCAAGATGTATAAGTATGTTGGAGGACACGACGCATTAACACATGAAGAAATTGATTAAGGCAAGAACCACCTAAAGGCGATTACTTTGAAGATCACATTGCATGAAGGAACGATGAATGAAGACTATTCTACAACGACACACAAAAATTCAAGACGGCGAAGACAAAAGACCTATCACCGGGAGCATCATTGAAATGACCATCCCTTAGGGGGAGATTTTTAGCATTTATATTTTTAGTCAAGTGATGGTCATTTGTAACATTTGTAATATGTGTGTCATGTAGATGGCTAAATATGTAAAGGCTTTGTGTTGGACTTTATGTAGAAATGATCAAGTAATATGTATAAGCCCAAGTCCAACACAAAGCCCACCAAGCCCATCCAAGAGCCACTTAGGGCGACACTCACCCTCTATAAATACACACTCTCACTCTCATATTTAGTGTGCCTCTTAGTGTTGTGTAGGTGTGTGTGTGTGCTTTTAAGGTTTTGTAGTTTGTTTGTTTCTTTTTGAAGCTAATATACAACCGGTAAAATATCATCATACGATCCACACTGTTTCTACTCTTCATCTATATTTCTTCTAGTTGAGTGTCACGCTTGTTCTTATTAGTAGCATAGTTGTAGTGATAAAGTAGTTCTTTTATAGAGGTTTACACTTTACTTTCACATTCTTGCTTTTGATTATTTCGACATCTTTTTCCATTATTACCTCGTATACCTTGAGGTTGCGTGCCAATAAGTTCTTCTAGTGATAGTGATAACAAGTTCTGTGATTCTTCTATTATGGTAACCATTGGTTTCCACTTTGGATGAAGAGCCCTAAGAAATTTTCTCACAAAGTTTTTGCTAGAAAAGCTTTGATCAAGCGATTTTAAACTAGTAATAATAGTGTTAAACTTAGCAAAATCACTATTAATAGATTCATTTTCAAGAATAGTAAATTATTCATATTGTTGGACAAGAAGATCAATCTTATTATCCTTGACTTGGCTAATACCCTGATGGGTGACTAATAAAGAGTTCCAAATTTCTTTGTCCGTTTCGCACATAAAAATTCTTTTGTACTCCTTTTTAGTCGAAGCATTATTAAGAACCATTTTTGACTCACTATTTCTAGCAAGCGTTTTATTTAGATCGTCGTATAATGATCATAAGAAAAAAATTCATATCTTTGTGTTGTTTCATTTAAAAGTACCGGTTGAAAATCACCCTCAACGATAACATGCCAAAGATCAAGGTCTTTTGATTTCACGTAAGTTTCAAATATATTTTTTCAATAAATAAACTCGTCACTTTCGAAGAGCGGGGATCTTTGCATAGATTGCACTTATTTGTAGTTTTAGAAATTCATAGATCGATTCAAGTTTTAAAATAAAATATATTTTAAAAATATTGGTTAATGTAGCTCTGATACCAATTATGTAAAACTAGAAGGGGGATTGAATAGTTTTTACAGTTTTTAAAAAATTATTGATTCGAAAACTTATCGTGAAATCAAACAAGTATATATATGTGCATAATATCAAAGCAATAAATAAAGATAAGCAAGGCAATGAATAAGTAAATGTAAGACAATAAGTAAGTAAGTAAGTAAGTAAGTAAGTAAGTGAGTGCAAGAGAATAAGAAAGATCAAACCACGACACGAATATTTATAGTGGTTCGATAACGAAGACATCTTCCTCGCCCTACTTCACTCCTCAAGTTCCCCACTCGAGAGTATCCTTTCACTATGTCAACAAGCTCCCTTCGAGGCAGAGTAAACCATACAACGTTGCTTACACTTTTTTTGGTACAAAACTAAATACGGAGTTCTCGTCGAGGTAGAACCAACCTTTCTTTCTAATGTATTTTGTGGATAAAAATAATAACCTATCTCTCTAATAAGGTGTGTAGTGTTTGGTTATGAACATTGGTATACAATGACAATTCTCTTGGATATACAAAAATATACAAAAAGTAAAACTCTAAAAGTCTTCTTGTTCTTCTCTTGCACTAAATATGGTGGAAGTAAATGTGTCATTTTTATGATATAAATTGGATCACTATTTCCATGAAAATAATGGTGAAACTTTTTTGTAATCTAAATGTAATATTAGAAAAGAGATCTTTTACATATCAAAAGTTTCTAACATAACAAGAGTCAAATATCAATCATTCATTTTTCTAGTTGAGAAAAAAAAAGAGATTAATTAATTTTTAAATTAAAATTTTAACTAAACCTTTTTTTTTTAATTTAAATATCTTATTAACCTTTAATCGCTAGACAAAACAAATTATACCGTCACGATGAACATTTATCTTTTTACAGACGGGCATTTTGATATACTTTTGACAAACTTTTTTTGTCGTTTTTTTCACGCTTTCTTTTCGGTATTGAAATTCGCATGACACATCACATGTGATTTAACACTAATATCGAAGTTCGAACACTAAACATCTATACTAAAATAGACAAGTGTTTTTCTATAAATCAAAGACTTTTCCCGTTTTTTACAATGAAAAACACACATTCATGGCTTTCCAACCATATATGACACATCATATTCAAATTATAGATTATAGCAATTCATTTGTGAAACTTCTATAATCACATGTGAATGAGATCATGTGTGGTTAAAATCACATGTGATTTGTTATGTTTTATCCAACTTTGATAAATTAACTGCACTAATATACAATTCAAAATATAATGTGTTATACATGGTTGAAAAGCAAAGAATTTCTATTTCCATGAAAATAATGGTGAAACTTTTTAAATATTGTAGAAAAAGTTATGTTCATTTTATAAAATGTTTAAATATTCAAATATTCAAATTAGTGTTTAATTTTGATTTTTCATGCAAGTTTCAACAACAAAAAAAGAATGAAAAAGAGGAAAAAACGTGAAAAAATGACAAGAAAAAGTTTATCGAAAGTATATATCAAAGTGACCGTCAATAGAAAGATAATTAAATGCTCGTTGCGATAGTGTAATTTTTTCCTTAACGATTATCGGTTTAAGTGATTTAATTGTTGAAAAAAATCGATGAAAGTAGGTTTGTTATATAATCTAGAAAATGAAAAGTTAAGATTGATCCTTTAGTATGAAAAAAAAAAAAAAAAAAAAAAAAAAAAAAAAAAAAAAAAAAAACTTTTGTTATGTAAATGAACTTAAATGTATATATTCATTTTTAACTAAAATAAAACACCCAGTTACATCTCCTAACACCCTCTCTTTTATTAGTTAAAATCCATTCCTACCCTTCTTATTTTGAAAATCATATATCTTAAAAATAGTTAATCATTAAGCGAAACAAATTACACGATTATGACAAACATTTAATTATCTTTCAACAGAGGGGCAATTTCAAATACTTTCGACAATTTTTTTTCATTTTTTGTTTTTTGGATTTTTTCAGTACAAGAGTTTGCATGATATGTGAGTTTGAACACTAACCATGATGTCGTAAAATAAGCATAAGTATTTGTGTAGAACTCCAAATAACTCACCGGTTTATTTAAAAATACAAATTATTAGCTTTCCAACCATATATTACACATAATTTTTGAATATCCAATTAATACAGTTTGTTAATACAAATATTCGCCCAAAAACGTTATTTAATATTAGCAATCTTTTACGTTTCGGCGATGACAAAGAAAATGTTTTACAACCGTATATTACACATAATTTTTGACCATCCAAATGCAAGTTTACGTAAACAAGTTTTAGACTATAAGTTTTACGTTAAATAGCACTCAATATATGAATATGATTAATTACAACTTGCATAATTATCAAAGAAAATGTTTTACAAATGCATTACATTTTCTAAACTTATCAATCCTCTGGTTTTTCATGATTTCTAAAATAACTCTTCGAATTATATATGTATATATCTTATATACTTAAAGATTCACTTCCTTAATTTAATGTGCAAGAGTAATTGTGCACAAAAGAATGTACGGTACAACCACTCTTAATGCAACAACTTAAAACCAGAAGATGAAGTATTCCTATATCTATCTATGTTCGGTCCTAATGATTTATAAAATAAATTGAGTTCTACTTCCAATATAAAAACACCAACCATTCATTTGCTTACCAACCATTCATTAGCTTTTCATATTAATGTGAGACCAATTACAACCACGATCCAACTATAAATTGCCACATTTGTTGTGTATGGGGAATGAAATAAAAAAGATGGAATGGTGGCATATGAAAAGGAATTATGATCAAAGACCACTAATGTAGGCATTATACACCACATCACTTGCATATCGATATGATCAAATATCATAGTACCACTGAGTCGATGTAGGTATTATTTACAAGACTAACGACCTCTTCATCACTTAAACATCAACATTATATAATCCCAAATCTACCAATAAAATAATTTGATGCGGTAGCGGCAAGCAACGGTTGTTGTATCTACCGGTGATACCAACGATGATCGTGGACGGCGGTTTCGATGGCAAGCGACGACTAAGGGTTTCACGAATTGTATAATTCATTTAGGTTTTCTTGATTCTTCTTATTGTTGCTTGATATGATAAAAGAGATTAAATTTATTTTGTGGGTTTGTGTTGCGAATTGTGTTAATTGGGTAACTGTTTTGAGGGGAAAAACGTGTTGCAGGACTAGATGGAGGCGACAAATGTGGAAGATAAGTGTGAGAACCCAACAAAAGGGTTTTTAAGATATACATTCAAACCACTAATATAGCCCAATCTAAGTGAAAAACAAGTTAACTGGCCAATGTTTAAATTCTTCATTCTAAGTAAAGTCAATATTTTATTTAAGCATTTCAATAATAAGAAAGTATATGATTAAAGATTATTTACATACCAAGGATCAATCTCCACCCTCCATCTTTATTTAATATAATGGATGAGATTAATTCCAACAATTTAAAAAACCCACTTTAATCATTTTTTTTCAAATATTAATATCTTTCAAACCGTTAATCGTTAAGCGAAAAAAAAAATTACCATTACGACGAGCATTTAATTATCTTTCTATAGATAGGCACTTTGATATACTTTCGACAATTTTTTTTTCACCTTTTTTTTTTTTTTTTTTTTTTTTTTTTTTTTTTTTTTTTTGTTACTGTAATTCGCATGAAAAAATCACATGTGATTAAATACTAATTTGAATATTCTAAGATATTAGTGTTAAATCATATATGATATGTCAC
This sequence comes from Artemisia tridentata subsp. tridentata, assembly GCA_021014915.2. Lineage (NCBI taxonomy): Eukaryota > Viridiplantae > Streptophyta > Magnoliopsida > Asterales > Asteraceae > Artemisia > Artemisia tridentata. Next base: position 125,778,826 of record CP139505.1, on the reverse strand, counting down.
ATATGATATTTAATATCATATGTGATTTAACACTAATATCACATGTGATATTACATATCATATGTGATTTAACACTAATATCACATGTGATATTATTAGAATATTCAAATTAGTGTTTAATCACATGTGATTTGTCATGCTATTTTCAGATACAAAGAAAAAAAAAAGTAAAAAAACATGAAAAAAACAAAAACCAAAAAGTTTGTCGAAAGTATATCAAAGTGCCCGTCAAATGTTGGTCGTGAAGGTATAATTTGTTTTGTCTAAGGATTAACGGTTCATGAGATATTTAAATTATAAAGAATATGTGAAATATTAAAATATTTTTAATCTCAACAATTGATTTCATTTTAGATGGATGGTAGGAATGAGTCCCTTGGTATGAGAGAAAAGTTTGGTATGTAAAATAACTCTCCTCAAAGTATATATATCTACGTCAAAAAACATAACACTAAGTTAAAAAAAAAGAAAAAAAGAAAAAAAAGAGAAAACAAGAACTCATGGAATTTTAACTACAAGTATGAATGATCGAGTTGTCTTTTATTGTTGTAGTATTCTTCATGACAAAATATTAATTATATGTTAAAGTTAAATAAATCAATAAAATAAAATAATATCTTTTATGTACGATTATTGCGATATAAAACAGCATAATCAAATCCAAACACTACATTTCAAAATCACGTTTCAATAAGCAATCCCAAAAGTGGATTTTATTGTAGCTTTTGACATGGGTTACCTATACAAGAAATCTGATATCAAATAACAATTAAACATGGATCGGTAGACGGTAGTCAAATCAATATTTAGACAAACTAACACACAGTCACATTTACAGATTCCCGTAATATATTGATGGATGCAGTAGTAAATTAATCTAATATATATATATATATATATACTAGTTGTCAAAGCCCGCCCGATGGGCGGGCATGTCTTATAATTTTACTTTTGATGGATTTACATAACGGAAATTTGTTTTTTAAGTACGGTGTTTTTTTAATTATTGTTAAAAATGTATTAGTTTACGTTGAATATTTTTTATTTAAAGGTAAGATTGATGTAATGAGTTATAATTTTGTTTTGATGGTGTTACTTAACGGAATTTTTGTTCGTAAAGACAAAGTGTTTTTCTTTGTATTAGTTTAAAAAAAAAAAAAAAAAAAAAAAAAAAAAAAAAAAAAAAAAAAAAAAAAAACTGAAGGTAAGATTGACGTACATTGTAATTGTTTTGGCCCATTTGTTTTTATATATATATATATATATATATATATATATATATATATATATATATATATATTATATATAGGGGATAGCTTGGCTACAATTATATGTAGCCAATTGGCTACAATTCCTTCACAAAAAACACACTAGCAATAAATCAGGGACCCACAGAAAAGAATCAGGACCCACAAAAAAATCAGGGGCCCACATTTATAGCATAAAATTATAGCCAATTGGCTACAATTAATTGTAGCTAATTTATATATATATATATATATATATATATATATATATATATATATATATATATATATATATATATATATATATATATATATATATATATATATATATATATATTTAAATTTGTCATTATGGATTGGTTATGTTTCAGTTTTTGTAAGTGATTGTTACATCGGGTGTTTATGGTTTGTAAGTGATTGTTACATCTGGTATTTCCGTTTTTGTAAGCGATGGGCGGGCATGACTTATAAAGTTGCTTGTGTTAAGTATGGATTGTTTGTTAATGGGTTAAACATGACAATTAGTTGACCGTTATTAATCATTAAACAATTTGATAAAAAAACAATTTTCAATGTGTTTATTTTATTCACTTTTGAGACAGTTGCATATTGTTTGTGAGGGAAGAAAACTCACCACTAAAGAGACACACATACTTGTGGAAATTTTTTGTGTTTACTTTTATTAATAGTGATGTTGAGCATGCCGCATCAAGCAATTGTATATTGTTTGGGAAGCCCGACCGATGTGTCGGAATTAGTTATAAATATTGCTTGAAGGCATTAGTTAACGAATAATAAGATATAAATGTACAAATTTTATAATAGTTGTTTATAGGAAGCGTTAGTTATTGTTTTTGATGAATAAGCGTCCGTAAGCCAAACCAGTTGTCTAATGTTTTTGTTTCCCACTTTTGAGACACCTACATAAAGACACACTGCAACAGTGAATTGGTTACGGTTGTTGAATTCATTGGTTGATTAACAGTTGAGACTTCCTGATACCGTCAATCATAATATAGATCAAGACGTGTATTCTTTTTTCATGCTAGAGTTTCTTTCTTGAAATAAACATGAATCGACACTTCAGTAGTAAAATAGACTAACCCGGTGTTAATAAGCCTGACACGAGTAATTGCACATTTATTCTAACTTCTTATGGTATGTCCAAGCTACTTGCAAGAATCTGTAGGCTCTTTCAGAGTACGCCATGGTCCTTATCTATTATATTTGTGTTATAAAAGGTTGTATCACCTCTTTACATATGGAGTTCCAATCTACTTCCTAATTCACAGAATGAACACATTTACATGGGACACATAGATGAGTATGGCTGATATATACAATTGTCGCAACCAATAACCAATGGAATGAAAGTATGATTTATAACGCATCATTACCTATTCGTCTACTGTTATATCTCGAAGAATACAAATTTGAACTTGATCTACTTTTCCATGTAAAAGTAAACTGTGACCTGCCTCACAAAGGCATCTCTACCTGAAAAGAAAGATATACACCATCAATCATGCTTGTTTTTGGTTATGTTAAGAGTATAGCGAAATCCAACCAAGTGTTCATGAAGTGGATAACTGGTAACAATAAAGTAAAAGGTAAAAGAACATACCATGTAGCAAGAAACTTGCCATTAGACGAAAACGAATAACCCGAAAGCTGTCGATCATCACCAATCTCACTCCATTCCATATCAAAACTTTTAGCAATCTCCAACACCCAATTAATCTCATCATCCAAATCTTCATCCGGATCATTTCTCTTCCTCCTTGCCCTCCCTAACCTCACATCCGCTTTCAAAACAAACTCCTTTACAATCTAATACCTCGCCTTCAACAACGCCGTCAACCCCATGCCTGAGCGCTATTGTTTTGAACTGTCACTAAAACATCCAACATAAGACCATGCCATTGAAATGCAACATAAGTGAACGCTATTGTTTTGAATCTTACGTTTCTTTCTTTCTTTCTATAATGATAGTTTCGACTTTTTTTACCGACTATTGATATGTATTAGGATGTTTTCTAGGATATAATTTATTCCATAAAAAGAAGAGGTTTTTGTGCATCAAAACAAAGTTTATAAATAGTTGAGTTGTCGTTTTACCATTTTTCTTCACAAATCTAAAACCTCTTGCGTATGCACAGTTGCTTCCCGGAAGTATGTCATCAGACCTGCAAGATACAAAAAAAAAAAAAAAAAAAAAAAAAAAAAAAAAAAATTATTCCATTTGTTAACAATTTTTGTGAATGTCGTAGCCCCTGAACTCAAAATAATTTGCCTCACATGATTCTAAAACACTTTCCTGTGTTTATCATCAACTCGTAAGACCCTTTGTCTGTTCATTCTACAAATTACAAACTTCGTCATTTGTATTATTGAATAGTTCCCGAGTCATTCTTATTTTTGGCAGTCACCAAACGGTCGAATACCTAACCAAAATACATGGGCATAAATCGAGTGGTTGATGCTTCAAGTCACATTAAAGTAAGGTGACAATTTGTAGTGGGCTGTGAGTTTGCAATTTAAAATTCTTTCAACAAAGGATAAGAAAAAGTACCTAAATAAAATAGTTGTTGGAGTAGCTCAAATCAACCTGCACACCGCATATGGGAGGCCAGGGAGAAGCAGCCTCATCATTTGAGATGAAAAAAAAAGGCTGAGATAATCCTTCCACTCGCTTTTGGATTTAAGCTTGAACCAAACCAAACATTACTTGTAACCGCTTGCGCTTTGAGTATTTCTGATTTTCGTGTGTGTCAATGCAAAAAACTTATGACTTGCATCTTTCACAAACCGAAAGCTACTGAATAAATAATCACAGATTGGACCCTTTTTGTAAGTCAATTATGTTCCAATGAAATTTTCCTCTTTCGCTTCAACCAAAGCAAATTCTATGAGTTTTAACACCCATTTTTTTTAACTCAACGGTTGTATATATATAAGCCCTTCTAAACCATTAAGACTTCGCATAGACTACAATTTAGCAAGTATTCTTTGTTCATAAAAAAAAAAAAAAAAAAAAAAAAAAAAAAAAAAAAAAAAAAAAAAAAAAAAAAAACAAAACAAAACAAAACAAACAAACAAACAATTTGCACTAATAGAGAAGGCCAAAACTCTACTGTTTAGACTACACCTGTGATAGCTACAACAGAAATACTTCATGCATAATAGAAGAAGAAAGAAAAAAAACTCAAATATAAGATTGAGAATTCCAAACACAATGTACCTTTAAAATAGACAAAGCATATGTGTGTTTGGACAGTAAAACACAACGTATCAGGCTTCATCAAGTAAAGCAATAATTCCAATAGTACTTCGCTACCTTTGTTTGTCCTTCCAACTGTGCCAACATTGAGAGCCGACTATCATAGAACCAAGATTGCAAATTCTCGCCATTTGTACCTTTTTCAACTTTTGTGCAATCCTTAGTCTTGTCAGTACTTTTACTCTGACTGACATTGACATTTGTATTACTGGTCAACACCTTTTTTAGTGTCTTTGAGGCAATCTGATAATGTTCACGGTTCTCATTGTTCTTCATAACTTTTTGTTGCAGCTTCTAAAAAATGAGATTTTGCATGTGAAGTAGTGGAAGTTGGTTAAGATATTGGTCTTACATCGGTAAACCGGATTAAATGTAATCCTAACTCACGTTCTTTGGCAACGAACGCCTATTGGGGCCAAGAACAAAAAAGAAATAATAAAATTAGGGCCAAGATGAGAAAGTTACAACATTGAAACGAAAATAAAGTCATACCTTTGTTAACTTGAAGGTGCCTCTCCGGGGATTTTTTAAAATTGAAAGAACCAAAGCTTGTGTATGTAGCAGGTATACGAAAGTATTTCCCTATTTATCAGAAAATTTCAGCGTAAAGATTTAAAATCAATGAGAAATTTAATAAATAATATCAGAAGAACATCATAAAAATACCTTTTCATCAAACAGTTCATCAATACTCAATGGAAACTCGGCCAACCTGTGGTTCTTTAAGTAAACATATTTGTCAAGAACACACAAAACATGAAATATGAATAAGCATGAAACTCGACCTAAAAGTAGGATGTCTCGTTTTATGAAACAAAGGAAACAGCTTGTGTTACATTGCAAAATTCAATATAAAACATTTTGAAAATAAAAATCTGATTAGAGCAAGTTGAATAATAAAGTACAAAGGGGTAAAAATTATGACAAAAGTGTGAAGAACTTACCTTAGAGCAAATTCAAAAACTGCTTCACCAGTTTTATATCCAACAGCCTTGCCTATAAATAAATAAATAAATAAAAAGCTATTTTAGATCTCATACTTAATGGATATGGGACGTGTTTTATCTCTTAATGGGTTAAGAAAAAAATAATTTTTTTAGTAAAAACAGAACAGGCCAAATAGGTTGAAAGCTTAGATGGTTTTATCTAAGAAAGTCGGGCAAAAAATAATTTTGGCGCACATTTTTTTCAAATATATATATATATATATATATATATATATATATATATATATATATATATATAATGAGCAACATCTATACCTACTTCCACAATGGAGGCGGCTTTCGAATAATTCCAGAATTCGTCTAGCAAACGATCCAGCTTCTCTTTTTCATTACTTGATGTCCTGTATCCACAATAACATGCTGATGATGGCCCATCATCATTAAGCCATTGTACATCTCTCGCAACCTGGGAAAAGAATAGGTATTCAAAGTTACTATCTTTATTTATGAACATGTTATCAGTTAAAACTTAAACGTTGCTGTGTAAAATTTACTAAGTTACTTACATCAAGGCACCTTTCAATGTACCCTCCCCGGCGTACTGGAGCCACATAAACTATGAAGTCTGCTTTTCGTTTGTAAATTCCCACCCTATATACATCAGTATACATCATTTTAGTGAAACATATCATGATATGACTATTTACAAAAAGGCATAGACATGCAGAGACATTTAAAGAACTTATGCACCTTACTATGAAATAGAAGTCTAGCACCATCATCCACAGTCCTAATGCAACGCAAATAACAGACATTAAAGACATAAAGTTTAAAAAAAGTTTGCACCTTTCAACCATTGACCCATTCCATATTTTAATGCTCAGGCATAGTCGCCATCCATGTGCCTTTAGTGGTCAGCAAAAAACATACTACTGGATAGAGATATGAATCCAAAAAATTTTGATTTCGGTCTGGCAAGAAGTATGGAAGGAAGTGACGGGTGGGAACAGTGATGTTATCATCCACTATGATTATCTAACCCGCTTAAAATTTGGGTCAAAAACTCGATCTCAAAAAAAGAATGTATAACATAAATGTGTTATGTCAAACACATTATACACAATTCAATGAGAACAGGAATACAAATCTCTGATGTAACTTTACAAATAAGCTTTTATCACTATTGCTATACTAAGCTTCAAAAAAGAAAACTACTACAATGGATCACAACAGTCGGAAATATGTATATTAATTCAAAAACACATTAAAAAGCATTCTATACATGAATAAAAGTATAGCAATAGAGACATCCAAAACCTCATAATAAGCCACCCAAAAACCCCATAAAATATTGTGAAATAACACGTCACCTGCTATTATACCTCCAAACGTGTTTTTGTCTTCGCGGACCTTGATAAATTTTTGAACTTCTGTCCAAAAACACGACCAACTATATTAGATACCTATATACTGGTGCTAACTTACATATATTTGTAGCATCAAGGAAATAACACTTTCATACATGGTCAAGAAAACTCTGTTACAATATCACATCAAGCTTGTGTAGCAAGAAGGTTGAGAGTTTATTTAAAGGAATAATAATCAAACCTGCTATAGAACCCAGAACCTCAGTAGCTTCATGTCTAACCGATGCAAATTTGTTTACAAATAGGCACCCTGAAATAAAATATAAATAAATCAACGTACTGAAAAAAGAACCGTGATTAACGAACAAAAATTATTTCTTGTCATGCTCCTTGGTTACACAGTCTAAAAAGAGCACCATATCTCTCGTACATGCCGTTGTGTTCATTTAAAATTACTTCCTTGTATAAAATCAAATTCCGCCACATGCATAAGTGATCAAACCCTGTTCTGTAATGATTGGTGGCGAGTAGGCCGGATTGGATAATCTGTGTAACCTAACTAAAAAAAATCAAACTAAACATACTAATCAAAATCAAAACTTTTTCACTATCCTAAAGAAGCCCTAATTACCCCCCATATAATGAACCAAATACCTTGTAGTTGCAGCCACACACCAAAACCAAAAGCACCTTTATCACCAACTTAATTTTTCATCATCACCGAAGAATTAAAAGATTCAGTGATATCTCTTTTTCTCGGGACAAAGCTACTCTTTTCTGGAGGTGTGTCAGGACTAACCTTCCACCCATGCTTCCATATAGTTGGTTTGGGCAATATACTTTCAAATTCCGTATGTTGGGTACCAACGCCGTCCCAAGTCTTAAGACACCAGCCTCTCATTGGTGAACTGTGTTCCCTATTTTTTTCCTTCTTTTGGACCCATCTTGACTTGTTTGACTGATTTGACTTGGTTACCTTCAGTACTGAATTTTTGTTCAATATCAGTTAGTAATCACAGCCACATGCTAATAAGCTAATAAGCCACAAGCCCACAAGCTTTTCTCAATTTACATAATCTCTTAAGCCCGCTGTATAAGCTCACACACACACCCCCTTAGTAATCACATCCAGCCATTTTCTAATAACATACTTAACGATCAACAATCACAAGCTTTGTGTCGAAACATTGACTGCGTTTTAAGAAAAAGTATTAATTGATATGTATCGATCAAATGTGAGTGCAATCACACAAACAAATAAATACATATGTTCAACATACAAATGTTTATGGGAAAATACTAATAATATAGATTAGACGTACGACAACAGAAACTTCATTCTTGCGCTCACGTTACAACACTCTGGGCATTTCATAACTAACTGATGATCCTTCTTCATTAGTAAGAAATTGGGTAGAAATTGGAACCTATGCATAAGTGGAATAGATATAATATAGTGATAGTTGAAAGCAGAATTAATATGTACCTATGCCTGAAAAAGTTTTAGCTTTCTTAGACATAACCAATAAACTATGGGTCTTTTGATTAGCTTTGATAGGAAAAAGCACGATGATGCACCAGCAGCTGAATTAAAGATAATTAAGAAGTTAAGCAATGACATAAAAATGGTCCTAGGAATCATAAATGTCTGCATGAATGTGCAGCACAGAACTGTCAATCATTCCTTGCTCTTCATTCTTGAAATGTGATCGTGGGAGCAAACGGGTCCATATAACTTGTTTCATAAAATATTTAACCTGTTTACTAAAAAAATCCAAGCGACTCTTAAAAGTAGTTATTCTAATAAACAATCCAAAACGACCCCTACATGCAGTGCAATAAGAAATCCTAAACATCCCCTAAAATTAGTTAATCTAATACACAATTCCAACAACCCATATAAGCACTAATTTTGTGGTTAACCTGTAAATGAGTAGATTGTTATATGACGATATTGCTATCTCTTACATGATGTTAAATCTAATTTACTCTACTGAAATAAGGAGTTAATGCCTATACATAATGATCCATTCACTTTCTGAAGCATCATACTTCGAGAATTTAGTAAAACATTAACTACCATTGTTGCATAAATGTTGACATGTAATTCAATCAGTCTATTATAAATCTGCATTGGACATAGTCCGTGCTGCATGTTGACTTTTAACACGTTTAACCCGCTCGACCCATATGCATTGTTAGATATAAAACATTACCCAATTCGATCCATTTATATCTAAAATGGGTCAAAATTGAAACCTTTAGTCTTGCTTATACAGTTTCATATATAATCAGTTGTTTTTTCGAAAAATGAAATCAAATTAAACCGGTTTTGATAAAGTAATTTGATTGACTTACAGATGCAAATGAGAAGCTGATCAAACCTAGTCTTTGTTTGATCTAACCTTGGGTTCAAAGTACATAAAAAAGAAATAAGAATGGAAGTCTGGTCCAAATGAGAACTGAAAGATGCAAAATCAAACCTTGTCGGTGTCCACATCATGAATGATTTCCAAAATTACGCTTGAAACCAAGCCGTACATGTCTGGAATGACTCCACTATTTAACTGCGTTCTTAGATACTCTTCTTGGTTGTTGACTGGATTTCAAAATACCTTCACCCTGCACATGTAAAAATTGGTATTGCATTTTACGTCATTTTTCATTTTCAAAAGAACTTTGTTAAAAAACTTCAAAACATGCAAAGAACACAAATTTATTTCATTACGTGACTAATTGAATAGAATAGCAGTCAACTGTCACTTGGTGATCTCTGAATATAAATGATGACAATTCAAACCCATAACAAAAATATTCTTACATGATCTGCAACTTTTTGGTGATCTCCGAAGATAAAAGGCCTTGTTGAATACATGAATTATCTCTGACTGACATCTGACCATATAGCCTTCGCTACCTGCTCCTCATCTTCATCTTCCATAGTTGGAAATTGCTCCACAAATTATAGTCGAATCTCTTGTCCTAAAAATGGGTCTTTGTAAATTAGCAAAAGGTGGATTTTATAATTCGACAATATTCATATTGAACACGAACGCACATGGTTTTATATGAAAATTAGTTAGCATGACCACATGTATATCTGGTGCATCGAGTCCAAATGTAAGTAACATATGTAAAGATCTGTGAGATTAACATGAAGGGATATATACCTTGGCTTAAAGCAGCCCCAAACTTTGGTCCAAAAGACCAAAACTGTTGTCACGTAAGTCGAGCATCTATAAAAGGGTGCATGTACCAAGTGTTACAGATATAGCAATTTCGCCTCGTAACCAATTAATTAAAAAGTTATACCAGCTCGCCATGTCAGATGAAATACAGATGCTCAACTGCGTTGCCTTGTTCCATAAAAGATATAAAAACGCAATAATTGTTTCACACAATCTTGTCAAGCCTTTTTTTTTAAATTCAGTTGTAACCCTCTACAATAGACTGTCAAACCCGATGTAAGACTTAATCTTTTCATTTAAATATTAGAGTTGAAACTTTACCTCTAGGGAACATATTGTGAATGTTGGTAAAACCAAATCAGTTAACTACTTTTCAATTGACATCTCTTTATCTGTTTCGAAAGCTTCACGCTTCTCTTCGGATCAAAAAACCTATGAAAATTCCTTGAAAATCGACGCAAGATTTAATAACTAAACATAACATAGAAACCAAAATGAATTTGGAGAAAAACTACTGTACTAAAAACTACTGTACATCCATAGGATAATACCTTTTATCTTAGTATCCTATCACAATCAATAAACTCCAAATATGAAACAGACTGTGATCACGCTGTGAAAATCATAAGCACAGACACATCCAAGAGCTTGTCATACTTTACATTTTTGATCTGGCGATCATTAGAGGAGATGGAGATGGCTTACGAAAAGATGATATTAGGGTTTAGAGAAAAAGTATGCTATGAATTATGAATGGAGTGGGTTTTTTTTACGTGAGATTAGGGTTTCTTATGTTATGATAAGTTCTAGTTTTAAATTTTTTGGTAAACATGATAGTTTTGGCTTTGCAGCACATAACTCAAAAATTAAGCTACTCCAGTGGTAAAAATAGTTACGAATGTAACATAAGATCCAAGGTTCGATTCCTGCACAATATATTTTTACACTAATAAAAACCGAATTTTAATCCATTCAAGATTTGCTTAGGTGGACACTACTGATGACATGGCTATAAATCATGATTATTTGGCAATGAGGTGGACATATGTTGATTAATCTACGTGTAACGCCTCCTGTTATATATAATGTAGAGACATATATATATATATATATATATATATATATATATATATATATATATATATATATATATATATATATATATATATATATAGTGAGACTTTCTTGCGAGAACCATCTTATCTGCGAGAACTGACAGAACCACCAAAAACATACATGCACGCCTTCAATAATTGTATTTTTGCACATATGATCTAAAACCAACATATGTATTTAAAAAAAAAACATGGTTGTTCTAAAGAATTTGATATGAAATTGGAAATACAAAATTATTCTTTGAAGGTGTGCATGTATGTTCTTATAAGGCGTGCAATGACAATATTGCAGCCGTGTGTAAGGTTTTTGTGAAAAAAGATGATGAGTTCATGATGATATTGAAGAACATATGTGGATACTTACGATTATTGATGATTTGCATGTATTTTTATTTTATTTTAAAAGGCGTGCATGTATGTTTTTGGTGGTTCTGTCAGTTCTCGCAGATAAGATGGTTCTCGCAAAAAAGTCTATATATATATATATATATATATATATATATATATATATATATATATATATATATATATATATATATATAAAATTTAGAAATAACCAAAAAAACAATTACTCGAACCCATTTGTAAATTATAATAACAAATTAAAAAAGTTAAATTTAAAAATAAGAAAAAGTTCAATAGTTTATCTGGAAAAAAAAAAAAAGGTGCAACGCAGGACACACAAGATTAAAAAAGAAATGAAAAGCTAAACAATCAACTTAAACATACTAAGAACAATCAGACCCAAAATAGATATCACATCAGTTGCAATGTTATCGAAACATGTTATTTACTCAAAGTAGATTGTTTTTTTATTTATAAGTTATACATTGTTGTATATTTTAGCCTCACCATCACATTAACAACTCAACAATTTACTCAAACATTATGCAATCAACAATTAGATATAATTCATGCAACGCACGGCTTCGTCATGCCTCGTGTATTTAATAACGTACTTCCTACTTGTTTTTATTGATGACAAGATTATAAACTATTGTGTTGCTAGAAATAGTAAAAACAAAGACCAAACGTTATTTATGTAGAATTATATAATATAATTTGTCAGGTAATATAAAGTATGTTACAACGTTTTCTAGGACCAAGTTTTTTCAAGATGCCAATTGCTATTGGGAAATGGCAAGTTTTTCTTTCCCCAGAAAAATCCTTCTGGTGTTACCAACCAGTAACAACTTGCAGAATTTCCACATTTATCCCAAGTATGTTCATCAAATAAGTTCAAACTTTGATGTTTTGTACTCCACCAGAATTCGCTATGATAGAATCCCGAGCTGCCCATGTCACAAAAAGACCAATCATATGTTTCGCCAAAAGAAAGTGTATGATTTCCATGATCACCATCAATATTTGATGTCAAATGAAACGTGATTTCAGGCATGTCACAAACTACAAACATATGCCATTCACGAGATTGAAAACAGGAAGTTGTGGATGCAATAAGTGAAAATGTTGCAACGATGAAAAAAACCACAGCTAAAGAACTACGCATTGCAATGATCAAAATATCTAAATGAATAGCCTGTTTTGATGTGAATATGTGGAGATAGATGCTCGTGTTCTCTATCTATATATAGTAGGGTCATAGACGAGGCTTCGTCTCATTTTACTTTAACGACTCTAATTTTTAAGTTTAATTCAAAGATATTTTACTTTCCTCCAATTAATGTTTTTGTTTCATGTCAAAACTTAAATAGAATTAATTGCTTAAAATTAACTGTAGCCTTGAAAATGACAAAGGAGTAACATTTATCACATTAAATCACCTTTATATTTTGACTAGACAAATGTTTTGTGTAAAGTAACATCGTATAGTTACAAATAATTATATTTGTGACATCATAATTTTAGTTCGATCTTTGAAGCAAAGCACGTATTTTTTTTGTTTGAATAAAAAGCTTGTGTTTTTTAAAATTAGTATAGGGTGTCTTTTTTACAAGTTGTCAAGTTTATAATTGATCAGGAAAAGAAATAATTTAAGTTGTAAAGTTTTTGAAAAGTTACTAATTTTAAAAGGGTACTTAAAGATAATTTAGGCAAACTATATTAATTTAAGTTTCAAGATTTTAAGATTCAAGTTTTTAAAAAATATTTACACTCTTTATAAGTAGAAAAGATAAAGATATGTATAATAGCTATAGTTTAAAACTTTAAATTAATGCTTAAAGGCATCCACTATAGTAGTTTATAAAAAAACGAAGAGTTCCATTATAATGTTAATCATAGTGGACATTAATTTCATGCTTGCATGGTATGAAAAGATCTAATATCTTAGACCTCTTGACAATTTAAGAGTTAATTTCATAAATGGTCCATGTGGTTTGCCGGGATTAACGGGTTTAGTCCCTAAGCTTTTCTTGAACGGATCAAATCCTTGTGGTTGCGACCCAAAACGGGTTTTGGTCCCTGAGACTACCTGTCGTTAGTTTTTTCCGTTAGCTAACGACCGTTTTCAACAAACATTTGCATCGTTAGTCCTTTATACTAACGACCGTTTACACTTAACTAAAAATATGTTTTTATTTTATTTTATTTTTTTTCCCTCTAAAAAATTAAAAAAAATTAAAAAAAAATGGTTTTATTATATATTCTTTTTTTCCAAATATCTTTAAAATTTATACACTATTTTTATTCACGTTTTCATACACACATTTTTATACACACATTTTTTATACACACATTTTTAAATACACGTTTTTATACACATATTTTTATACACATTTTTATACACATATTTTTACACATTTTTATACACATATTTTTATACACGTTTTTATACACATATTTTTTATACACATGTTTTAATACACATGCTTTTATACACACGTTTTTATACACACATTTATACACACATTTATACACACATTTATACACATATTTTTATACACGTTTATACACACACGTGTGTATAAAAACATGTATAAAAATATGTGTATAAATGTGTGTATAAATGTGCGTATAAATATGTGTATAAAAACGTGTATATAAAAGTATGTGTATAAAAACATGTGTATAAAAAACATGTGTATAAAAACGTGTATAAAAATATGTGTATAAATGTATAAAAATGTGTATAAAAACGTGTGTATAAAAACGTGTATAAAAACGTGTGTATAAAAGCGTGTATAAAAACATGTATATAAAAACGTGTGTATAAAAAATGTGTGTATAAAAATGTGTGTATGAAAACGTGTATAAAAATATGTATAAAAACGTGTATAAATTTTAAAGATATTTAGAAGGAAAAAATATAAGAAAACCATTTTTTTTTTTTTTTTTTTTTTTTTTTTTAGAAGAAGAAAAAAAATTGAGTTAAGTATAAACGGTCGTTAGTATAAAGGACTAACGGTGCAAATTTTTGTTGCAAACGATCGTTAGCTAACGGAAAAAACTAACGAAAGTTAGTCTCAGGGACCAAACCCATTATGGGTCGCAACCACAGGGACTGGATCCGTTAGAAAAAAAGTTTAGGGACTAAACCCGTTAAACCTGACAAACCACAGGGACCATTTATGAAATTAACTCACAATTTAATGCATTGAGTTATACAATATATTTTTAAAGTTATCTATTGTGAAAATAAGTTTATAAATCTAAAAAGTTTTTGTGTTTGTGATGTGTCATAATTATAAAATTTTGTAAATTTTTATTATAGTGAATGCTCTAATAATATTGAGAATTGATTTTCACACATTAATTATTAATTAAGACATTTCAACCTACGCATTGAATATATGTGGTATTAACATTCTACTTTAACTGCTTTTAAATTAAAGTGTGTAAATAAAAATTTAATGTATACAAATTATCTCTAATTAATTTTATTAGGCCATCTTCATTCGTTTCCCTTAAACCATCTTTGAATGCAGATAAAAGTAAGTGAGAAGTATGGAACAGTCTCCTTTAGTTTAATGTTACTTAGAGCTTCAATTGTGGTTTTCGTTGTCGTTCGCCACTCCAACGTGGCACTTTTGCCACAGCTCGCTACCACACCGGCCGAGCTTATTGTCCTTCGCCACATAGCATCACGTTATGCAGACGACGAGCATAATAGACTGCAAATGTATCCGTTTGTGGGGCCCAAATTAAATACAAACGGTTATATTTTGAATATAGCCGTTCCACTATTTTTTAAACTAATAACACTTTTTTAAACACTATAAATAACACACCATTTTTCACACACTTCTAAACCAAAAAAACCAATACTCTCTATATTTCAACAAAAAAAAAAAAAAAAAAAAAAAAAAAAAAAAAAAAAAAAAAAAAAATCTCAAAGTCCAAACGAGGGAGGGTATTTTACGTCGCTTCTAACCTCAAACCCACAACAATACGGGAGTTCTTCAAACTCGTCTACCCCTACGTCACAAAACTCTAACTGTTCCTCGTTATCGATTCCTCCATATGGTACGCAAATGACACCTGAGACAATTTACCAAAATCAACAATATGCGTTTCAAGGATTCACAAATTTCCAACATCAACGACATCCGACACCACACTTTTTTAACCCACACCCATCACAACCATCACAGTTTCTTCAATCTCAACCACAACAATACTTTGAATCACAACCATCACATTCACAATTCAAAGTACCACAACCCGTGTACCGGCCAAATCTCGAGGCAAAAAAGTTAAAAAAAAAAAAAAAAAAAAAAAAAAAATCATAAATTTGGACGCTGACGATGATGATGACGTGGAGGAACTGATGCGTGGTAGTACTTGTTAGTCAAAGGAATAAGAAAAGTTGCTAGCGGAAATTTGGGTCGAAGTTTCCCAAGACGAAGACATCGGAAATGACCGTTCCGAGGAAGCGTTTTGGGACCAGATTGTGGAGAATTTCAACAGTGCTACAGATCGTGAAACTCGTACCAAATTTATGGACACGGATAAATGGACCAGGCTTTACGGTGATTGTCAAAAATTCAACTCTATTTACAAACATTTGTAGCGTAGAAGTGGGGAAAATGACAATGATCATCTCGAGAATGCAAAGACCAATTTTCAACAACGCTTTGGTGGGAGAAACTTCTTATATGTTCATGTGTGGGAGTTTTGAGAAAATACCCCAAACGGGACGTGGAGGACCCGATTGATCTGTCAAATCTCGAGGGTCTATTCGGCCCTGATAAATGACCTCGTCCCGACGGCCAAAAAAAGCTCGACCTTCAAAGAAAGCCAAGTCGGTAGAGACGCCTGTAACACCCCCAAAATATCGCAGCGGAAAGTAATATCTTTAGGGTACTACTTCAAAGTACGACAGTCATAATCATAGAAAATGACTCTAAATGAGACGTTTTAAAAGCTTATCATTCGATTATAATAAAACATTAGAGTTACAAGAGGTCCCAAATAGTTTTAAAGTGCATAACACATAAACATAAAAGTTTATAAAGGTTTATCGAATGATAATATTATGCAAGCCATCAAAACATTCTCCGTGTGACTTCATGCTTGCTAAATACCTTAAGGACCTGAGATAAAATATGCTAAAAAGTCAACACAAAGGTTGAGTGAAATTCATAGGTTTATAAATAAATAATGGACCATAAGATTTCAGAGTTAAAATAATAATTTCAACGAATAATATTATGGGTAAATAGTAAGTATTGCTCGAAGCTCATGGCACTCAAACGTTAACTGAATCATTAGAAATGGTAATAATGCCTTAGAAGGTAATTTGCCATTTTACCTAGATATTCAAATATAGTGCGTTTGGTTGTCTATCCAATCAACACAAACGGGATTCGTCAATCCCAATAGGCTTATTCACAATATTCGCGTTTACATAAAGTAATTAATGGTTCATGATATTAAGGACTTGTCTTTGGTAATAGCGGTACTTAGGCAATAATACTTTCAGATAAGCATATAGTTTAAAGCACTTGTGTCCAAATTGTAAAATAGCATTTATCTCCCCCAATGGGTTTATAAACAGTTTAAAGTGTTAAAGTGGGGCTATGAACTCACCGTAAGTAAAAGTGAATAGCAAGGTGTAAATAAAGTGACGAGTAAACTCAGAAGTCCTACGAGCAACCTAAAAATAATATGTTGCGTCTTAGGTTTTAAAATAATAGAGTATGAATGCAATAAAGTTTTATATAATTATTATATCAATTATGTAATTGTATATAGCGTTTTTAAGGTTTATAAAGTGACAAGGACTAAAATTGACAAATAATGAAAGTGTTACGATCCCTAATTTATAAGTACGAGGTTCGAGTTTTTATGTTATTTCTATAGTTCAAGTATCCTATTGTGTCGATATGTGGTCAATTTGTCAAAAGATAATTTATTGGGTCTATTCCCAAAAATGGGTCCAACCACTTCGGGTAACTGTAAAAGTTATCAAGTCTTAATAACATTATAGTTTACTAAATTTTATGTTTAAAATATTATATCACTATTATTATTATTTCATAATGTTTATAAATGTTATAAAATATATTTGACTATTTTAAAGTAAATTTGGATAAGTTATATAATTTTTGGGTTAAGTGCGGGTCTTGATAAAAGTGGATATTCATTACTAAAAGTCTCGTTTCTCCTAAATCGTAAAGAGTTATATTTCAAATTTTACATTCCCGGAAAGGTTTTTAAGTGTTCTAATCAGTTTTGGAGGTCTTACTGCTTCTAAAATTTCATAACCTAAGTGAAATTACCATTTTACCCTTATATATCATGTCTGATCCGGGTCAGCCACAGTCAGTCTCACCATTTTGACGATAAGTTGAATTCTGTAACTTCGTTTTACGCAAGGTTTTCGTCTACGTTCAAGTTAAAGTGTTATCTAATTTTCATAAAACTGGACCGAGTCTCAGAAATGAATAGATCTATGAGGGTTTTATGTTTATAATATGGTGTGCATTTTCCGACAAGTTTTACCGTTTATTTTCTAATTAAATCAATGGGTATCGCCACGCGACCCTCCACCCGAAAAATCGAAGCTAAGAGATAGATATACAGCCCTATATTTTTACCTAAGTTTCAAAGTCTACTTATTAAATGCAAAGATTACAAGAACTATCCCTGGTCCAAATGGTTTTTGCAAATCTAGTCCCAATCATAGTTTTTTGTATTTTAAGCTATGTACAATGCATAAATTAATACAACAAGCATATGAAACATGAAAAATGTATAAAATGAAATGTACATCAGTAGTAAAATGAAAAACATGGTGTGGTTTCTTACACAAATGAAAGAGGAACACAAGGAAATCAAGATGAAAAAGCACTAGATCTTAAACCACCACAACAACAAGCTTCCAAATTTTGACACCAAATATCTATGGACACTAGATCAAGACACCAAAGATACTTGAAAAATATTATTTAAAGCAATTGATACCTCCTTGAATAAAACACTTGGATTAAGGAAATGTATCAAGAACTACATAATAGCACTTAAGTCTTCATTTCTTGCACCAATTCTTAACTAGAAATCAAATTATGGGTGTGTTAGTGTGCTTGTGATCTCACGGCAACAAGAGAGGAGAAGAAGAAAGTTTTTATGCTAGTTTTGAGTTCCACAATAGATGGTTTGCATGTTAAATGGTATTGATTATGTGGTTTTTAGGTTATAATGGATGTGTGTATGAAGATTAATCACAAGTGTTACAAGACACTATCAACTAAATGCCACCTCATGAGGAGTTGGTATTAGTTGGTGAATTTTATATAAAATGTATCATTTAGTGTACAGTTTGATCCCGGTAATTGCAAACGTGAAGTTTTTAAGACGCGAAACTTAAAACCGGGTAACGTAAAAATAAAAAACTTACAAAAATGTTAAAACTTGACGACAAAAACCTATTTAGATATTTTAGGTGATCCTTGAGCTTGTTGGGTGATTACTTAATGTTTAAAAATTGAAACCGCGCAAAACGCAAAATTTACAAAGTTTAATTAAAAATGAAAAAGTAAAAATGGGATATTTAATTTATGATTGTAAGAAACCAAAATATTTATACTGAGTATAGTCAGGTGTCGGTTTGAGTTTAATGTATGTTTAACGACGTACGCGGAATAACTTATCTAGTTACTCGCAAGAGTAAATTTACTTAAAATAAAATATTAAGTAAAATTAAATAACTAAAGAATGACCTCAAAATTGTGAATTCTTACAGTACCTAATCCTTAAAGGGAATCCCATCCCGTGATTCAGTTCGAGTTAGATGTCGATGGTGTATTGGCGAAGATATGTGGATATTTCTGACGCATCTGGTCTTCTCTTTTCCAAGTGTATTCCGGTCCTCATCGAGAGTTCCAACGAACCTTAGTAATAGGGATACAGCTCTGCTTTAGCCTCTTGACTTCTCAGTCCATGATTTCTATAGGTTCTTCTATAAAGTGTAGTTTGTCATTAATTCGAAGCTCATCCAATGGAATGACAAGGCTCTCATCTGAAAAACACTTCTTCAAATTTGAAATGTGAAAAGTGTTTGAATTCCTTGAAGTTCTTTCTGGTAGTTCTAACTTGTACGCTACTGGGCCAACCCTAGCTAGGATCTTGAACGACCCGATGTAATGTGGACTTAGTTTCCCATGCTTCCCAAAAACGAATCACGCTCTTCCATCGTGAAACTTTGAGCATAACTCTGTCTGATATGATTGATATTGGCACACCATGCCTCGAGACTACTTCTTTATGAACAGCATCGGAGCTCCCTACGGTGATGAGCTTTGTCGAATAAACCCTTTATCTGAAAGTTCTTGCAGTTGGTCGGATAATGCTCGTATGACGTAAATAGTCATATTGATGATGACGTCAAAATTTCTAAGTTCGGTCGGTATTAAATCAATATCGAACGGGTGGACTACTAAGTTAAGGGCGCAGCCTCGTACAACATCGCCAGTGCTAACTACATACTTAGTGTCTAAAATGGCTGGTAGATCTTCAGTTTGAGGTATAGAATAAGGTTGTTATTATCATGGTATGGTTGTGGTAACAGTCTACCTAGTTTATGTGTTTACTAATACGTATGCCTGTGACATGAACTTGTTTATACGCATAACAATTTTTTTTTTTATATTTTTTTAGGGATATAAGTGAAAGACCGTTGTTAACAAGATATACAGATAACTGCTCCCAACATAACATGATCTTTCCTGAGTTAGACATAGGTGATCAGGCCATGTATAATTGAGGCTTAATGATGCAAATTAGTTTTTTTATGGTCTTTAAAGTTAATTAGTATTAATCATGTCACACCCCCAAAATGGCGCAGCGGAATGGCATTTACGGGGTATGACCTCATAGACAAGAACACAAGGTGTCACAATAGAGAAATACTAAATGTATAACATACGACAGATGATAGTCGCAAACTCCCACAAACGGGATAAGTACAATATCCAAGGTAAGCATAAGCCTCAAAGTTAAACAACGTCACTAGGGAATGTCAAATGCAACTCCACGAGATATAATTCGGGAGGGTCTTGTCTTAAGTCTTGCTAAGCCAGTCAATAATCAACCTTCTAAGCAGCTTCAATAACACCTGAAAATGGTACTCGAAAACGTCAACATAATGTTGGTGAGCTCGTAGGTTTAAAAGTAAAACCGCTGAGCTGTGATATCATAGTGTAGGACAAAAGTGAGCATGATAACCAATTATAAGCACAATGTCAAAACCAAATAATGTCGCGCCAACTGAACCTGCCACGATGGTTGCACACATAAACAGTACACACAGAGGGGAGCTACCCTGATAGATCTATCATATTGCTTCGGCTCTCAAAAGAGTTAACAGTTGCGCATCAATGTACACACAGACAAACATTTAGTAGCACATAATCGTATCAACACACATAATGTCCAAAAACATGAAAACAGTATAATCACAACATGAAAACAGTTAAAATATCATTTGAGTACAAAAACATATTGAAAAATGGGCTACGAAAACTCACCTTAATCAAGCAATGCACAACACAACAATTCAAGGGTAGTATAGCACACGGCAACTAGGACGTCACCGCACAACGGACTCGGCACGACCTAATAATATAAAAACTCGTCTTAACATATATTCCATAAAACAACCTAAGGCGTAAAAGTTCTCAAAAGTTAAACATTCTCGATCCCAAATTCGTTTCCAATTTAGTTTCGTTTTATCCATTTATTAGAGTTTGGTATCATCATTCGTGTAATGGGAGGAAGACACAGACTCTAGAGTACACACGCCGAAAGGAAACAAGAAAACGAAATTTGACGAACTCGAGTCAAGAAGAGATGACGGAGAGAAACCAAAAGATAACAAATAGTAAACACAACAAATAAGATGAATAGATTGGTAAGCGTCGGTACTTTCCCATAATCCCATTTAGTTTTAAAAGTATACTCGTTTTATAGTTTAAAAGTAAAATTTCGTCATGACTCGTTCGTTCATTGAACGTTTCCAAGTCGAAAGACTTTATTAGAAATAATTTCCAAAGCAGTTTAGATGACGTGTAATTTATAAATATTATCGTTCGTTAGACATTATTTCCATTGTTTACCCGTTGCGAATCGAATACATTAAATTCATCATGAGTCTAATGTATTATATTCGTTTCGTGTCCAATAGTCCAAAATGCCTAAAGTCCAATAATATCTCAAGTCAAAAAAATATATATTCTAAGTCCGGTGTTGCAAATATCTCATAGTACTCCGACTTACCAATCACGACCAAATGAATAATCTAACAAGTAATCTATTAAATCCATATATGATATTCTACGAGTAATGTGTCTCAAAACGTCTAATAACCCTTACGCTTTCCTATTTTTATCCAAAAGTTAATAATCACACTTTAAATTTTCATTTTTGTCATCACTTTTTAAATAACAAATTAAGATTCGTCAATTAACATTTCTTGATAAGAGCCTTATTATTTCTTCCTTTTAACTTATGTCAAGTCAAAATATAAATCAAGTCACAAGTTATTTCCGTTTCAAGTCATAATCTTATTATTAATACCCTCCGGTCAACTTTATTATTCCGAACCCATTTAATACCAGCTAACCCCTTGGTCTCATGAGTCGGGTCCAAGTCAATATTTTCCCTATCAAGTCAACTATACCAATTATAGGCAAACCGAGGTCACACCGAGACCACGAGGTCTCGGCTAATACACGTATAGCCAAATATCACAAATTATTCCAAATCCAGTCACGACCATAACACCTTAGACCAAAGTAAACCAAATCCACATCGGCCACTAAACCTATGGCTCGATAATATAATAAAATTCGGATCCAAACACAATCATACAAAAACAATACATTCACCATGACGAGACCTTAAAGTCTCGGCTCGAACTCGCGGTGTAAACAAAACAAACGGACCAATAATATTACCAAATTCAATCAATCCAAACGGACCAGAAATAATATCAAACTCACATTCAATCGTATGGGCTTCGGCCGGTAGCATATGTGGCTGTCCAAAAACGGTAATGAGACCAAATCAAAGGAACAAGGAAAATAAGCCAAAAGAGAATAAGCTCCAAAAATGAAAATAAGCCGAAAGAGAATAGGAACAAGCTCGCCGTGAGCTTTTAACCACGGTATACAAACTGACGACATAACACAACCAAATGCCTCAATAAGCTCGGAATAAGCTCACCGAGAGCTTATTTCCTTTCGCATGCGTAATTAACAAAACCCAACACAAATTATTTGACCACGAATTGATACCAAACAAGTTTATTAGTTATCATCTCGGTAAAATCGGTTATCCCACTCGTTTAAATCCAAAACTAATTCGTTTTTATTTAAAGTTATCTCGTTAGAACGAGTTTTGATTCACACCAAGTCACACAAGGTGTGGCTCACCTTCTGGATCTAGCTCTCCACAAGAAGATAATCACAAGAACTGCGGCGGATGGTGGTTTTTGGGTGATAAAACGATGCGTGAACCACGGATCGAAGACAAGGAAGGTGAAATAAGGGTGGGTTTGTTGTTATTTTGGTGTGGGAGACAGCGGTGGGTGGGTGGTGGTGTCTCGTTGTCGGCAGCAGGGAGAAGAGAAAAGGGGAGGGGGATATTAATTTAGGGTTTGCAGGTAAAGTGGAGAGAAAGAGGAATAAAAGGCGGCTTGTGTATGGGTTGAGTGAAATAAAACCCTAGAATGGGTATAAGTGTGGCTTATATAGCCTTAGGACTAGTGGTGAAACTCTTCTCACCAACGAGGACTAAAACTGAAATTATAGTGGAGGATTGAAAGGGTTAATTTGTTATTCTTTTAACGAAACTCTAATGAAGCTAATTTGGGTGTCGAAACATTTTCCCTAGTATTTCTAATATTTCCCACTGATCTTAAAACAATTTTTCAAATCAAATTGATTATAAATACGTCCACGTTCGTGTTATCTCGTTAAAAATCAATATCTTACGTGTTATTAGATTTATTCGTGCTGACTTGCGTTGTGTGGTCTAGTTCACAAACACAAATAATAGTGAACACATAAACTAAACAAATATATCATATCGAGCTTAAGGTCGCGCAAGGACCTGGAAAATTCACGGTTGCTACAAATCATATTGTTTATAAAATAGTATTCCAAATAGTTGATATTGTAGCAAAACAGTTCATAAGATTATGTCAAAGTAGTTTATAGGAGAATGGCAAAATGATTTTGTAAGATGATAACATAACAGTTTATAAGGTAGTAGCAATTCAGCATTTTAGTTTATAATAATAATAATAATAATAATAATAATAATAACAATAACAATAACAAGAACAAGAACAAGAACAAGAACAACAGAGCAGCAGCAACAGTCTTTAAATCTTGAAATCTGGAATTTTGAAAACTTAAATTATTGTATTTTTCCTAAATTACTCTTAAGTATCCCTAATACACCTTAAGCGTAATCAATTCTAAACTTGATAACCTTTCAAAACACACTATATTAATTATAATAAACACACGTTTTGTATTTCAAAAATCACACGCTTTGCATCAAAGGTCGAACCAGAATCACGGTTTCACAAGTATAATTATTTGCCGCTATACACCGTCGTTTTGCGCGGGCATACGTCTAGTCTTATACTACCTCCGTCCCAAAATAAATGTCCAGTTTGACTTTTCAGAGTCAAACTGGTTCAACTTTGACCTTGTCTACTTTTTCGGGTGTTATATAATATTTGATGCAAAATATATGAATGGATTGGGTTTTAAATGTATTTTTCATTGGTATAATTTTTCACAAGTATTATATAATACAAAATAAAATATTTAAGGTCAAAGTTGAACAAGTTTGACTCTGAAAAGTCAAACTGGACACTTATTTTAGGACGGAAGGAGTAAAATATAGGGATTACCATGACGAATCATTAGGACTTGATAAGATAAACTTGGCTAACACGTTCTTCTACCATCGAGACCATAACCAAACATTTATTTTGTTGTTTTAGTTTAGTTATTAAAATCGTGCCAATATCTCACATTGAACCCCTTTGCGTAATTAGATTAGATAATTAGAATCTCACTAGGTTTAGTTTTAGTTTACTCACTCCTTGTGAATGACCCGTACTTACCATCACTAGCTATAACTGATCGAGTACACCGCCCGTAAGTGTTAATCTATAGGTTAGTTCGGCATTATAAATTTAAGACTCGATAATAACACATCAGTATGCAAGTAGGTGTGCCTGAAGATTGGGTCCATGCATCATATAGGCTACAAACATTGGAGGGATGTCTACTCTTTTAAAATCAACCCAAATCCTAGGAGACAGTTTTGGGAGAAGTGTGAGTGTCCAACAACGTTGATTCCACCTTATATTCCAGCACAAATAGGAGAAGTTGCAGTTTTGGGAGGAGTGTGAGTGTCCAACAACGTTGATTCCACCTTATATTCCAGCACAAATAGGAGAAGTTGCTGATATGGTAAGAGGGGGTAAGCTGAGTAGGAAAGAGAAACTGTGGCTTTTCGTAAATGTAGTAAAAAGAGTCATAACAAAAGAAGTTGCATGGACCAAAGAATGATGTTTTACAGGCTAGTGGTGCAGAAGCTGCAAGTGCATCACAATCTCCAAGTCAGGCCTAAATTGCACAAACTCAAAGCTGAAGGCAAGCATCTGCAAGTCACACCAACCCATCTGCAAGGCAATCCAACCCATTTGCAAGGCAATCCAACCCATCAACAAGTCAAACCAACCTATTTACAATTCCAAGTCAAACCAATAGATCGAACAAAAAAGACAGCAAACAAGCTCACAAAAAACAAAGTAGTCTTCTTTGTTTAAGTTTGATTTGATTGGTCTTTTGTTTCAAAAACAATTTCTCGTTTGGTCTTTTTGTTTATGACTCTTGTTATGTATTAATACTTTTATGACACTATGGGCACATTGTGATGCAAATTTTCTGTGTGACAAGTTGAAAGACTGGTGTACTGGGCACATTGTAATACTTTTGTTTCAGAAACAGTTCTCATCTACAAAAATCATGCATACCAAATACCATTCAAAGCAACTAAATGGTTTCTTCTAGAATACCATTCATTTGAAGTACGAATACAAGTTTTTCGCGGGAGGCATTTTACCTCCTTCAACCCTCCTCTTTTTTATCCGGGCTTGGGACCGGCTGAGTACACACTAAACCCAGGCAGAGTTAAAACTTGTACACATACCATACCAATATTAAACAAAGAAACAATCAAAGCATATACACCAAAAGCCATACTTTTATATCAGCACCCAAATCGCCACTTTTATTAAAAATCCATATCTGGTCTATCACAGTATAAACAACCCATATGAAACCAAACACCAGCAACTACTTAAAAAGGACTGAGGACACTTCATTTATTCCTAGAGATTGGCAGAAACAGCTTAACCAAAAAAGCATGCAGCATGCAACATCTCTTACTCAAGGAAGTCCAAAACAACCACCAATCCCCTCCATCAAATCCTACATGATTGCGCCTAACCATATCCATATTCTCAAATGGAGCAGATAACTTGCAGAAAAGACTAACCGTAATAATATTGTTACGAAAATCCATTTAACACAGCGTAAAATTGTGTTTTACCTATATAAACTTCCTTAAATTCACTTTTCATCAGATAACTTGTGCTTCCAGTTTAAAGAATACAAACAAACAGACTTCATTAAACTCCCACTTCCAGCACACATAATTCATTTTTCATCAGGTAGAGTACAAGATATAGCTATCGCCGTAAAAATTTTGGAGACCACAGAGCAAGTAAATTTATGTTCGTCAAGAAGAGCCAGCCAATAAAATCCAGAAGAGAGCAATGGTTCCAACCAATCCATGTGAAGGAGGGACACTATAGTCATGTAATTTAACACACTAGGAAAAAAAGAACACTATCACAGTATAACCTGACTGATGACTGCAACAACCAGCGCATAACGGAACTAAGGAAAAGATCAACAGCCACCAGGTAAATATTACTTAAACTGACAACCACTCTGTTCAAATTAAATGTACCCTTCAATCCATCTAGAACCCTATCAGCAAAACAACTAACCCAACCTAACGATTGCAACAACGTATAAAAAACAACTAACCCAACCATCCAAGCTATGAAATAACGAGCCACTACTGAGCCTGCTCCACAGCTAGCCAACAAAGACTCCTGACGGTGATGGCCAACAACAAATTGAATAGGCAAACAGATAACAGCAACCAACTGTCAAGTAAATCTTACTGCAAAAAAAGAAAAAAAACAGCAAGCCCCTGAAAAGCACAAAAAATTCAATGTGGATGTATGGTCAAGGGCCTGATATAACCTGAGCACGCCCAACAACTATTTTAGGGATATAAGCCAATGATTTGCAGGAAAAAAAATAACCAGTCATATTCGGGGATGCGTAAGCCTACGATGACAATAGTATACCCTCATGCATTTAAGCCACATAAAAGGAAGATAAACGGAAGAGCATAACATAACTTCTCCAAGGCCAATTAAACAGCAGATACCCACATGAAACGTACAGCTACACAATCTGCAAGATGCAACCAATGAATAAAAAAGTAAGATGATCATATATACTGAAGAAAACCAGCAGACAGACAATTAAAATGCCAGGACATGTGTAAAGTACCCAACAAACCTACAGGCAGGATATATTCTATAGGGTAATCCACGCACGAGCTTTCTTACACCATAAGTGAGAGAGAAAAGAGTGGGATGCAGCAATTTTAGTGGGATGCAGCAATTTTAATAACAAGGTAAAGACAGAAAAAAGTAGGAAAGAGGTTGTCATGTAAATTAAATTAGAAACCAGCATATAGCCATCATGAGCACTGTGTTTGGAAATCAGCAAACCTACACACAAACAAGGTCATATTGAGAGCATATACTGAATGTTTGCCACTATGGGAGATAAAGAACCTAAAATACAAGGTTTTAAAAAGCAATAAAACTTAAATTATAACTTGGTCTTAAGTATCGAGGAGAACTCAAATGACTGTTGACCTATTAGCAAAAGGGGAAGATACAAGGACCTCATATGATGACGACAGCTAGAAAAACACATAATGCAAATACTTGTAAGAATTATAGAAAAAACCAGCACAAGGCGACCATTATGATGGGACAAGGATGTTTGATTCCAGATAAACCTACACACGCAACATAATCTTGTCATGCAAACTTAGAAGAAAGCAAAGAGATGTTAAAAGCATAAATGACAAAAGACATGTGGGCATCTAAGAAACAAGAAGATAATTTCAAAAGTCAAAAGCAAGAAGATAATTTCAAAACAAGAAGATAATTTCAAAACTCAAAAAAACCCAAGACCAGGTTGATATCACACAAATTTGACCAAGAAACCTCCTATTAAATTAGGCCCCACCAAACCAATCAAAATGCAGGTACACATAAAAAAAAGACAAGCTACAAAAACTGCAAGATACAACCGAAGAACAATTCAGGAAAACTAAAAAATGCAAAGACAGAAAATAAGAAAACCGATAAAGACCAGCAAATGGCCGTTAAGAGATCAAGACAGGTGTACGGCAAGCAACAAACCTACAAATAGAACACAGTCCTCTTGATTAAAAGGGCAGAAAGAATGACAGCCATTTAAACAGCCTAAAATAAAAGATTATGGTTTAAAACACAGCCTGGTATTACTCAGATATGATTGCAAGGATCCAACCCTTAGGAGTTAGGACCACATATATCATATCCCAACCACACATCTACTAATGGTCCACCAGCACAGAAGCAGTCCAATTTAGGTTGGTACCATCTTAACCTGCGGCAAAAATATGAAGTATACTTACACATCTAAGCTACACAAAAGAAAGAAATAAAACACAAGTAACAAAAATAGGAACACCCAAAACGAGAGGTAGACTTCACACAAAAACTGGACCAAGACACCCTCATCAGCCAACTCAGGTACTCCATATGGATTACAGAGTAATTTCACTTTAAAGTACCCCACACAGACTCGGGACCTATCAGCAGAAGATATCATAATAGAACATAAAAAAGGTTTTTCTAAACCTGCAGAGAGCGCCCATAATGATCGACACCACATAAACCAACACACAGAACATGCAAAGCTTACACAAGGAAAATCAAGAAACGAGTTAACCAACAGAACAATGGCAAAGAAAAATGACAGGTGTAGACAGCAAAAAAAACAGCTTAAGCACATTCAATTATATCATATAAAATGATCATGAAAGCATAAGCACATTCAACTATATCATATAAAATGATCATGAAAACTACAGGCAAACCATCATATGAGGCCAGGACCGGTGTTCAGCATACGAAAAACCTACATAAAAATACAGTCCTCTCAAGAAACAAAAATAACATTGGCCAATAAGCGAACTAAAAATAAGTAAAACTACGCATCACAATACTAAAAGATCTGCAACAGTCAAACCATAAGTTTGTCTTTCTGAGAGAACTCTCTATCGAACCATTAGTAACATATCATGAACAGAAAATATGAGCAAGAGAGCGACAAATAATGATTCTAATGATATTGTTAAGAGAGAATAAATTTCCAAAAAAAAAAATGAAAGTTAAGTCAAGTGAAGAACCAGAACAGATAGCCTTAGAACAACATAAACGAACTTATACATTAAGTTATGATACCACGCAAACCTACAAACAAAACACAATAATGTAATGCAAGCTTACACAAGTGAAAACATGAGATGAAATAATGAACAAAATAAGGGAAAAAAATAAACAATGGTACTACTGGTCCACCAACCAAAAGACGGTCCAATCATTTATTCAGCAATCTCTAAGCCTGTGGCGACAACATATAATTATGCATCAAATCCACACAAAAAGAAAAGAGAGGGTCCAATCCAAACACATCCTTTTCCAGACCCATCAGCAATAGAGGGACAAATAATTCTTCTAATCATATTGCAAAGACGCAAGGAGTCTTTTGAGAGAAAAAAACAGCATATAGACATCGCTAGCACCATTAAAGAAAATAAAAGCATAGAAAGAAAGTTTAGAAAAAATTGAGCCTATTCAATATTTTGGCCTAAAGTATCACGCAATAACTCATATGAGAACTCCACTACACGAACTTTCTCAGCCTATCAACAAAAGAGCGAACAGAGGATCTCATGATGACGAAATAAACAAATAAAACTAAAACAATATATGACCATAAGGGCGATAGAAAACCATTAAATTGTGATTGCCCAGGATGTATGACACCATAGACACCTAAAAATAGAATACAATCGTGTCATGCAAGCTTACACAATGATAAACAAGAAATCAGATGTTGAACAGAATAACCGAAATAAAGAACGAAAAAAGTGATCCAGTCATATACAACCAATAGAAGCACATTTTCTATGCCAAAGTATCTATCGACACTTATGTGATGCTTCTACTTCTACACTCGAAAAGAATGTTTCTAATCATATCATAAAGACGGAAGTACTTAAGGAAAGATCACAATAGTCAAACAAAAAAACAGAGGCTAGTTATCAGAATCACCGCATTTAGTAACTAACAAACCTACACAAAAGGCAAAGGTCCTCTTATCTAAGAGCCTAAATAAGGAGACTATTTAAAAAAAAAAAAAAAAAAAAAAAAAGGTTTTAAAACAAAATAGAACTTATTCAGTATTTTGCGGTCTGGACTATCGTCTGCAACCAAATGGGCATCTGTGACTTATCAACAAAAAAGCGAGATAGAAAAATCTATGATGATGAGAGACAAGATAACCAATAATTTCAAAAGAGCTCAAGAAGAACCAGAAAATGGTGACCAACTGATCATGATTGCCAAAGTATGTTCGACACCAAATGAACCTACAAACAGAGCATAATCTTGTCATGCAAGCTTACAAGGGGAAACTAAAAAACCAATTAATGAACTGAGTAATGGCAAGAAATTAGCATATGACAATGCCAGTGGTTCGCCAGCAGAAAAGCAGTCCAATCATATTCCTAGTAATGTCTAAACCTGTGGCGACAACAACACATAATTACACATCTAATTATCCAAACACAAATACAAATAAAGAATAGAGCATGTTTAACACAGTAACAGTAACAAAAACACCCAAGACGAGAAAGGCAGACGTCACAGCAAAGAATAGACAATATCCAGTTGATGCCTTAAACACCCTCATGGCACAACAAGCTGGTTCCTGAATCAATCTACATCTCGCATATTTAGACACTGAGATTTAAGAGGACATAGGAAGTTAACAAAAGTTTGTAGTTGGCATGTTAGACTAGTCATCAAAAGAAACCTTGACCAAATTAATAGAGGTATAACCATATCTACACTTCAACAACAAAAATCTTGACGACTAACCGAGTGACTTATCGTCATCGATGCAAAATTTAACCTCAAAACAAATGCTACATAACCTCATGAATGATCACCCAAGCACTGAAATTTGTAAAACCCCATAATTTTACTGCAGCGCCAATGAACAAATCAAATCCTAAACCCGCAGGGCAACATAAACATATATGGTATTTAAGGGGAGGTAATCAAACAAGACCAAATGTACCCATCCAATAGCCACATAATGATAAGCGAGTCCCCAACTCTCAACAGTTAGCAGAAACCTAGAAATACCACAATAAACTCAAAACACTCAATTGTGAAACCAAAAACAAACCTAATATAAAGCATCGGATATAAGCAACAAAAAGCAGGTAGATCTTATCCTTTGCAGAACAACGACAAACCAACCAAACCAAATATATAAAATTCAAAGAATGATGCTATCCAATCCTAGTTTCTGGCACCTACAAAACCACAACAGTAATGCCACAACACACATAGCTTTGCAAATGGCTTCAAAATAGATATCAAACCATCATTGAAGATAGACATGCAAATTTATCATGGAATCCATTTCCAATAACTCATTCAATCGAGATCAGATAACTTGCAGCAAAAAACATAGCCATAATTAATACCTAGCAAAGAAAAACCGACGGATCTGACATAACAAACAAGTTACTGATTGAAAACAAACCGTAACTAAATGTAGAATAACCTTGAAACCGTTATCAATAACTAAACCCACCATGGCCTATAACCCGTGAACCTATGAGAATCAACAACCTGATACATCTGCCATAACAGATAGAGACAGCAATATATCGAAAGAAGGAACCTGAAATTCGTCAATTAACAGCCAAGATGCGAAACTAAACCTCAAATAAACGCTGCCTGGCCTCGTAAAATATCATCAAAACAAAAACAAAAATTGAGCAAACGATAATTCATGCAGTTTACCACTTAACAACCAACAAACAAATAAAATTAACCTGTATCCTTCCATAACTATATATACAGTAACTAATGTAAGATTATGAAAAAAAGATCATTTGCACCCGTCCAGTTGCAACTCAATGATAAACAATTCCCAAGCCTAACTCTCAAACTAAAATCACCAGATCCCTAGAAAATACACAAGAGATACTAATCACTTTCGATTCCAAATCCAAAAACATATTAAATATAAAGCGTCGGATACAGATTATCAAGTAAACTTTACGATTTTCAGACCAGACCAATCGATCTGATTAATAAATTTCCTAGAATGATGCTATCTTATCTTATCCTAATCTCTATCCACCTACAAAACCATAACCAATACATTTCTGCCACAACACATAGCTATGCTAACAAACACATGAATCTTTTGTTAAAATAGCTTCAAAGTTGATATCAAACCGTCAGTAATTGTAGAAGATTCATTACCTTCATAGCCATGATTAACACTCATCAAAGAAACTGATGAATCTACCATAATAAATATTTTCTATATATCGAAAATAAACCATCATTAAGATAAAAGAATAACCTAGTTCGGTAAACACCTAGTCCATATTTTGCGCACATCTGTATCAATAACCTAATAGATCTGCCATAACAAATAGTTTTGCAATCGAAATATAATCATTTCATCGATAGCAGAAATTTCCAAAATAATAAAGAACCTGGAATCCACTGTTAGGAGGATAACTTTCTAACCATTGACCTATTAAAATAAAAAAAACAGCTAGTTTTTAGGTCGCATTATCAAATCGATGGGTTATTTGAGAAAATCAAACAAGATCAAATTTACCCATCCAATTGCTACATAACGAGAAAACTGGCTCCAATATTTCAAAGCCTGAGACAACTAGCTAGCAGAACCCTAGAGAAACACAAGAGATAGTCTCATCAACCTCAATTTCTAAGCCGAAAACAAATCAAGTATAAAGCGTGTCAAATATAAGCAAGTAAATCTTATCCTTTGCAGATACAAGAGATTCCTAGAATGTTGCTATTCGATCGCAATTTAAAATCAAAACCATCTAATAAAATAACCCATCTAGAAGAGCCTGGAATTCATTACGAATATTTCATGCACCTACGAATATAATCATCTCATAAAATAACCCATATAAAAGAGCCTGGAATCCGTTGTGCTCGGATGATAATATCAGATCATAACCTATTGAGATAACAAACAGTTTTGTTACATAACCAACTGATTATGTTTTAAGAAAAAGATTGGAAAAATAAGAAGTTACGCAAGATGTAGAGAAATAACAGAAAACCTATTGGGGTGTTGAGAATAGAGGGAGGGTAGGTGTATTTATAGGAGTATGTAGGTCGGTTGGGTATGTTTCGTGACGTGTGTTAACGCGTCGACTAAAAGGATAGGTCAACTGTTTTTAGGCGGTTTCACAGATAAAGGTCGGTCAATTTGATTCGAGAAAATTGCTGCAGAGTCCATTCAAGTATCGGTATAGCTCAAATTGCCCAACTATTTTCTATTTATCCAAAATACTCATTCATCTCGCGCCCATCTTAACGCAAGAGGCGCAAAATTATGTGGATCAATCAAAGCCGTTCAAAAAAAAAATTACAAAAAACATCTCGCGCCAATGTTAACGCAAGAGGCGCAGGATGATTAAAAAAATTCACTTTCTCCTATTTTGCGTACTAGTTAACGCAAGATGAAGACTTTTGGCGCAGGATACAATTATTGACACTAGTTGGATACAATTATTGACATTAGTTTGTTGTCGGTAGTGAATATATTGTGAACATATTTAATGACAAACCCTAATTAGGGTTTTGTTAAAATAAGTGTAAAAAAAATGAAACCCTAGTTTGATGCTTTGATATTTTCACCTTTTATGCTTTGATATACCATAGTTGTTACTATTAATAAGGATTAATATAGCATAAAACTTACTTTTATTCAACTACAAAGAAAAAAAAGACGAACTTTATGTAAATAAACATTACATAGACAATATTAAAAGGTTCAGCCAATAAAAACTGTATCCTTGTCGTAAACCTGAACAATGTTCCTCAATGTAATGTTAAGACCAAAGGGTGTCGATTTTGGGGTAAACACTGAAACATTACGAAGTACCAACACAGCTCCGACTTTGATAGAGTCTTTGTAGCCCGATTCTTCTGTAAGGACTTTGTGATGAATTGTACCAGAGAATGTCCACGTTGGATCTTTAAGTGTTACTGTTAGCTCCCCAAGTGCGGTAGGAGTACAAGTCTTGATTACAGCCACAACAAGTTCAAGTTTCCCTTTTTTGATACAGTTTTTTATATTGCCAAGACAACCAGTTACGATGATACCTTCGCTATTACGCAGCTTATTAATAGCGCATAGCCATGACCCACGTGAAAAATGATCATCTTCAACGACATCTTCTTTTATCTTCCTTACATATTCTTGTGTTGGCACTAGACAATAATCAGGGCCACCTTCCCTAATGTCCGCATTTTTTCGGAGAATAGCCGCTTGAATAATACCAGCTGGACCGGGTATTAACCTGTCTGGGAAGTTTGAAGAGGTAGATGAAGCCCCAACATTATGTTGGTATCGTTTTGTGTATCCGGAATTGTTTTGTTGGGCCATTTCCGAATTGTTAAATTTTTCTAGAGATTAGATAATTTGATAATGGTGATATGTGGTTAGAGAAATTGAATTGTGAATGAGTTTTTATAGACAGTTTTGTGTTATATCCCGCGTAAAAGAATACGCGTACGCGGGGTTGTCATAGTCTAGTCACATCAATGTCATTGACTTGTCACATCATTGTCATCGACTTGTCTAATCCGTGTCATATCCCGCGTAAAAAATTACGCGTACGCGGGTTTGTCATAGATGAGTCACATCAATGTTCGTATATGTCACATCATTGTCATATTTCGGGTACAAAATTACTTAGGCATGCAACTGTCATGTTTTGGTCATGTCATTGTACTAATATATAAAGCATAAGGTATATTGGCAACATTGTGTTGTTGTACACATATATAAAAAATTGCATTAATATTAATTAGTTGTAGCATATATTAAAAAGCCTAGAACAGTTTTAGAATCAGAAAAAGACATACATTGATAACCTTAAACACATCAAACTAAACCATATAGGTATTATTTGGTTGATCAAGAAGAATTAGTGATTCTTTGTATGGCCCAATGAAAAACGAACCACCATTTGCTTCAATACCCATGTTTTGAAACTCCTGAGATGTTCGCTCGTACACTTGTAGTGAGTGAGCTATTTGTTGGTTGCTCTTAGATTGAACAATTGGTTCTGCAGCCTTGGTAAATCCAAGTAGTTTTACCTCATTGTCAATTTGGAATGGGACGGTGAATAGCATTGGACACGATGATACAACACCGCCATCAAATTCTAATTCCCATGCGCACAAAACTTTGCACTCTTCTGCAAGGTAAGTACCTGAAACTACTAGAGAGTTTCGTAGCTGAGATATATAGAATGGAGGCTGAACCGTGAATCTTATCAATTCAGGTATGTCTTGCACTTGAAATTGGTGAGTAACCAAATCAAAAGAAACAATCATGTATCGTTTGTACGAAACACCATCATTATGAACAAATTTTTCTGAACCAACCCAGAAAATTTTATCACCCACTACTGCTTGACCAGACCGTTTAATTCTAATTGATTCACGGGGCAAACGGTCATTTTCAAGATTGTTCCAACGTCTGGAGCTCAATGTATAAACTGACACATACCATGGTCCTTGACCGTAATACGGGTAATTAATCTTTAAAAGGGTAGGGTCTAAGTTGTCGGGACGGACACCGAAACTGATGACCATTTTTGGTGAATCAGGTTGATTCAAGAAAGTAGGGACGAATATTCCTACAGATCTTTTTATTGATGGGTTCCAAAGAACAACCATCATATTTGAACCGTATGAAAAGCACCAGACACCTTCAGAAGTAGCAATAGGCTTAAGAGTTGGAAGATTCAAAGTTGTTTCTAGATTCGTAAAGGCTAAATTTTCATTTACAGAAAACATAAAACCAATATTACCTTGCATATATGTTAAATTGAAACAACACATATCTCTTTCACAAAAACCGTAACTACGGATGAAGTTCGGCAAGTCTATAGAAGACTTCCATCGCTTAGACACAGTACGAAACTGTAGTAAAGACTTAACTGGTAGTTTCTTCATGATATCAACTTGAAGGTCGAATGGTATGTTGTCCGACATATTTTTAAAACGTTAAAAGGAATGTATTAGTAAGTGTTTTTTAGTAACTTGAAGGTCGAATGGTATGTTGTCCGACATGTTTTTAAAACGTTAAAAGGAATGTATTAGTAAGTGTTTTTTAGTAAGCGGTGTAAAGGATGGTGTGTAATTGGCTTAACAATGTAAGACTTAAATAAGAGTATATCCCGCGTAAAAGAATACGCGTACGCAGGGTTGTCAGAAATTGGTCACATCATTGTCATATCCCGCGTAAAGAATATGCGTACGCGGGGTTGTCATAGACTAGTCACATTAATGTCATCGACTTGTCACATCATTGTCATAGACTTGTCACATCATTGTCATATTTCAGGTCTAATCATTGTCATATCCCGCGTAAAAGAATACGCGTACGCGGGGTTGTCATAGACTAGTCACATCAATGTCATTGACTTGTCACATCATTGTCATAGACTTGTCACATCATTGTCATATTTCAGGTCTAATCATTGTCATATCCCGCGTAAAAGAATACGCGTACGCGGGGTTGTCATCAATGTGTAAAAGAATACGCGTACGCGGGGTTGTCATCAATGTGTATATAAGGAAAGATTTATATCGAAACTTAGCAACTACTTTTACTCTAATACAAAAAAATTTAGACACACATAGCAATGACTTCAGATACACATAAATTTAAATGTATATTACATTTTGATGACACTGAACGAGGTGTGGCTATGTTACTAATATCACGTACTCGTGGTTAGTTGATTATGTGCGTTCTAAATTCAATGTGGATCCCAATATTCGGCTGCATATTAAATTTTCGCACCCTTCGTTTGACGTTCGAATGGATATTACCGACGACGATGAGGTAAATTTTTTTACTGATTTCGCTTACTCGAATGCAGGAATGCCACATCTGTATGTGGTTAAAGCGAAAGAATTTGAAGAAACAACATGTTTTCGGTCCACCCAAAAAAAGGAGACGTTTTACAATTTTTTTGAAACAACAACTACTAACCAAAACATCGAGTCCTCTGCTTTTCAAGAAAACTCATATAATTTCTATAATAAAAACCATAGTAAGTCTTTTTTTGATGTTGGCCCATCTAAAAATATTGAATCGAATGAATATGAAAATGATGGGTCCGGATACAAAGATGAGCCGTACTTCACAAACCCAGGATCCTCGTTTGCATTTGAGGAGGCCGATGAGGATGTCAAAGATGAAGAAAATGATGGTAATAACCCAAAACCTATTCACCATGAATGAAAAAATATTTTTTCATTAACTCCTGCTGTTCCAGAAACACCTCTTTACCAGTCCAAACCAATAAGTTCAAACGAATACAAATGTGATTCTGATTTTTTTGTCGGAAAGTATTTTGAAACAAGAGAAAAAATAGACGTTGCGATTAGGTTGAAATGTTTAAAAGAAGGTTACCAGTTTTTAGTTCAAAAGTCGGAACCAGACAGGTGTGATTGTAAATGCTTTCATTATACACAGTGCCAATGGAGAATTAACTCTAAACGCATCAAAGGTACAGATGTATTTGTAGTTACAGGTTTGAATGATTTTCACACGTGTCCCAGAACTCAAACATATCCTAACCATCGAAATGCAAATAAAAAAGTTATTGGTCACATTTTTAGTGAGAAGTTAAAAGAAAATCGAAGAGATTTAAAACCAAAAGATATGCAACAAGACATGTTGGCGCATTATAAAACGAGTATATCTTACCAACAAGCATGGATAAATCTATTCAAAAGATTTTCTTGACAGGGTTTCCAGCTCATAGTAATTGTTACCTCCAACACAAGTGTTAGATTCACTTTTACTAGCTGTTATTTCTATCAGATGTCCGTAGACTAACTCATTATACTTGAAAGTATAAAATGATAGAAAGTGAGTTGTATCAGTTACTATCTGATCAACTAAGTCATCAATTCAATGTGAAATATCATAACTAGATTTCAAGAAAGAAGTTTTAAGGAGGTTAAATTCCTAAACTCAGTCCATCATAAACCTATTATGGTCAGCAATTTGATAAGCATTCTGCTGTTCCCATTTCACTTGAAATATCCTTTGTGTTCACATATTCATACCTGAAATAGTTAGTCTAAAACCAAAAGAACAATGTACAAAGTACTTTGTTTTGTATTAGAATAATCATAAGACCAACTGTATGAATAACACAATTCAAATTTTGATATAGCAGTACCTTATAAATCCAGCAGTACCAACAAAAATTTATGTACAAAAACACATCATATTGAAAATTTAAAGATTAAGCATTCCAATACTTGCTATCAAGTACTGAAACCTTGAAACATCAAAAGCTTTTGTTAACAGATCTGCAAAATTATGCTCTGAAGCAATTTTAAGAACTTGAATTAATCTTTTCTCATTGCAATCTCTTATAAAGTGATGTCTAATTTCAATGTGTTTTGTTTTAGAGTGTTGTACCGGATTTTTAATAATACAAATTGTACTACTATTATCAATATAAATAACAGTGTTTAAGAAATTGTACCCATAATCAAGAAGTTGGTTTTGAAGCCATAGAACTTGACTAGAGCAACTTGCAGCAGCTATATATTCAACTTCAGTTGTTGAATTTGCCACACTTGTTTGCTTCTTACACTGCCATGAGACAAGTCTACACCCAAGGAATTGACATCCTCCAGTTGTTGACTTTCTGTCCAAGCTAGCACCAGCATAATCACTATCCGAATATGCTACCAAGTCAAAAGGAGATTCTCTAGAATACCATATACCCAACCTTGGTTGACTTTTAAGATATCTAAAAATTCTCTTGACTGCAGTTAAATGAGAAACCTTTGGAGTAACTTGAAATCTTGCACAGACACAAACAGGAAACATGATATCAGGTCTAGATGATGTAAGATACATCAAGGAGCCTATCATAGATCTGTAACTGTGTATATCTACATTTTCTCCATCTTCATCTTTCAGAAGGTGCTTCTCAGAGTCCATTGGGTGTGCTTGCTATTTTTGAATCAGCAAATTGAAATTTTCTAAGTATCTCTGCAACATATTTGTCTTGACTAATAAATATGCCTTCCGATGATTGCTTAACTTGCAAACCCAAAAAGAATGTAAGTTCTCCCATAGAACTCATCTGAAACTTATCTTTCATAAGCTTCTCAAATTCTAAACACATTTTCTTCCTTGTAGATCCAAAGATAATGTCATCCACATACACCTGCACTAACAGAAGATCCTTCTTGTGTTGTTTGATGAAAAGTGTCTGATCAATCTTTCCTCTTTGAAATCCATTTTCTAATAAGTAGGAAGCAAATGTTGCATACCAAGCTCTTGGTGCCTGATGAAGGCCATAGAGAGCTTTCACTACTCTGTACACTTTGTTTGGATGTAATGGATCAATGAAACCAGGAGGTTGTGAAACATAAACCTCTCTTCCAATTTCACCATATAAAAATGCACTTTTGACATCCATTTGATAGACTGTGAAGCCTAAAAATGAAGCATAAGCTAGAAATAGCCTAATTGCCTCAATCCTTGCTACTGGAGCATAAACTTCATTATAATCTATTCCTTCTTCTTGTGTGTACCCTTGTGCTACTAGTCTAGCCTTATTCTTGATCACAATTCCTCTGTCATCCCTTTTGTTCTTAAAAACCCATCTAGTACCAATTAGCTTCTCACCTGTAGGTAAATCAGCTAGCACCCAAACCTTTTGAATCTTGAACTGAAGAAGCTCTTCTTGCATAGCCTCTAACCAGCTTGAATCATCTAGGGCTGTAAGAATATTCTTTGGTTCCTTTTGAGAGAGAAAACATACAAATAAACAAGAGTTTGATAGCTCGTGTTGTTTTGAAGCATAAAGGGCATCAAGAATCCCTTTTTGGTCTGAAGAGACCAATTATCTTCTTGTCTTCACACCAGATTGTATATCTCCTATCACATTTTCAAGGGAATGAACTCTGTGAATTCTTGTGTGTGGGGTAGTAGGAACATGATAAGATGATGAAAGATTAGTCAAATCCACTTCATCTTCTTGGAACTCTGCATCTTTTGAGTGTGAAGGACCAGTAGGACCTTCAACTGAACTAATAGTTCCTTCAAATGAACTACCAGTACCTTTAGAAGTACTAGCAGTACCTTGCTCTGTCTCAGCAGTACCATCAATATTTAACATATTGAGTTGTTCCTCTGTTCCAACATCTCTTCTTTGAGCCTCAACATCTTCTTTTGCTTTATCATCAGAAGATTCATCATTGTTTGAAGCTAAATCCACACTGGTACTTGACCACAATGGCATAATGACATCAGATTGATCTTTATCTAACTCCACCTCATTTGTTGCTTGTGAACCTGAAAAATTATTAGTTTCTGAAACAACAGGTATATAATTCATAGAATTTGTTAGATAATCAAGATCAAATATCCATTTTGGTCCTTGACCTACTACATTGGATTTGTTTTCCTGAAACTCCACATGTAGTTCTTCCTGAACTTTCTCAGTTCTTAAGTTGTAAACTCTAAAAGCTTTGCTAACAAGAGAATATCCAACTAAGAAACCTTCATCTGCTTTACCATCGAATTTTCCTAAATGGTCTAAGGTATTGAGAATTGTCACATGACATCTAAAAGGTCTAAGAAATCCTATTGCAGGAGTTCTACCATTAAAGAGTTCATATGATGTCTTATTGTGAGGCTGCACAACTAAAACTCTATTTTGAACATAGCAAGCAGTGTTAATTGCCTCTGCCCAAAAGATTATAGGTAGCTTAGAATCAGCTAACATTGTTCTAGCGGCTTCAATTAGTGTTCTATTCTTTCTTTCAACCACTCCATTCTGTTGTGGTGTTCTAGCAACACTATATTCTCTCCTAATACCTTTTTCTTTGCAGAAATCATCCATAACTCTATTTTTGAACTCTGTCCCATTATCACATCTAATGACTTTTACTTTCTTGCTTACTTGGTTTTCTATCAGTGTAATGAAGTCCTTAAGGATGCTTGATGTCTCATCCTTAGAGGCTAAAAAGAAAACCCATGTAAATCTGCTATAGTCATCAGTTATAACAAGACAATATTTTTTATGTTGCATACTCCTTACTGAAACTGGTCCAAATAAGTCCATATGAAGCATAAACAATGACTGATTGATAGAGTTAAAAATCTTGGGCTTACAAGTGGCTTTGTGTTGTTTGCCTTTTAGACAAACAATGCATTTTGATCATTTTCAAATCTTTTGTGAGGTAAACCTCTTAC
This sequence comes from Artemisia tridentata subsp. tridentata, assembly GCA_021014915.2. Lineage (NCBI taxonomy): Eukaryota > Viridiplantae > Streptophyta > Magnoliopsida > Asterales > Asteraceae > Artemisia > Artemisia tridentata. The sequence continues at coordinate 125,737,434 of CP139505.1, read as the reverse complement.
CAAACCATTCTTAACAATTTTATTTATGGTTTTGAAATTAATATGACCAAGCCTTCTATGCCATAACATTGATTCATCCAATGTGGCCTTTGATACAAGACAAGTTAAATCTTCTTTAGGAATGATGTTCTTCATATCAACACTATACATGTTGGCCTTTCTAGGAATTCTAAGAAGCACTTGATTTTCATCAGGCATCTTAAAATCCTTAGATAGAACAAGACATTCAGTGTCAGTAAAAAGGACATTATTCTTTTTGTCACACATTTGTGAAACACTAAAAAGATTATACTTTAACTCTTGTACATAGTACACATTTTCAAAATCTAAATTTCCGGTTTTAATAGTACCTTTACCAGAAATTTTGCCACGAAAACCACCTCCAAAGGTAACATATCCTCCATTGAATTCTTGAAAATCTGAAAGATAAGACATGTTGCCTGTCATGTGATTGGAACATCCACTATCTGAGTATCCTTGATCTTGATGATCAATAGAATGTTCCTGCACACAAATAAGAGTGTTAGTTTTCTTTGGGGATCCAAGCCATTACTGACTTGGATCTGCCTCTTGCATCAATGTAATTTAATCTTTTAAGGACTGTTGATGCAACATTGGATTTTTGAATCCAACATGCTGAGGCCTTAACAGCATTTGCCCTATTACCCTTAGCAGCAGAGTGAATAACATGGTTAGCAGAGTCTGCTAACTTTGAAGTCACACCCTTTGGTCTCCAAATTTGTTTGTGGACCACTGCTTTTGTTTGAATGGGTCTTAGAACAGTTTTAGATGCATGTTTGAAAGTTGTTTTTGCATCCTTAGCTGTTGATTTTGGGTTAACAGTCATCATAGGTCTAACAGTACCTTTTGATCTACCAGTACCTTTTGTTTGAACTGGCAGTACCTTTTTGTATGTATTAGCAGGACCTTTTTGTCTGTCAGGACCTTTGGGTCCAGACTTGTTTGAGACTGTTCTGGGTTTAGTTCTATGAGTATTAGAGTGAAAATGAGTTTGAGGAGTTTGCCTTTTGTAGTTCACCCTATTGTTTTCATACCCAGTTACCCTTTGGTTGCAGAAAGCTGCAAGATGGTCAAAACTACCACATGTATAACAAGCTTTATTATAAAATGCAAAGTCATCACCTAATTGGTTAGACTTGAGGTTGTTCCAATTCCTTTGGTTACCTCTGGGCTTGTTTGTAGTTCTATATTGTTCACAATATCTAACTGGTTTCCTAACAGTCTTAACATTTGACTTAGGCCTGTTAGTGTTGTGATTGACTATCTTAGGAATACTTGTTCCTACTTTCTTAACCAAGACAGGTTTAGACATAACCTGTTTTTCTTCATCACTATCACTATCAGTTGTACAATCTTCAACAACTATAGCATCTCCTTTCTTAACAAAGGACACCTTGTCCTGATAAGATAAAGTTTTATCTAAACTTTTACTTACCTTTTCTATCTTTGGAGATTTAGTGACCTTAGAACCATATTCCATGATTGGTTCTTGAAACTCAGGTAATCATGTGTGTGCTAAATCAATACCTGGAGGTGAATGAACACCTCTGTATGGTGGGGGTACAGACTTAAATCCAACACCATAATTAACCTTATCAATAACTTGGGCTTCCCAAAGCTTATTGAATCCTTCTGAGGAATGTGCTAAAACATCCACAGATACCTTTACATTTTCTCTTTCATTTTTGTGTTTAGCTAATGAATCATTCAACTCAACAATACACTCATCTCTGATCTTAATGTCATTTTTTAGTATATTGATGTCATCAGCAAAATGAATTTCATTATCTTTAAAATGTAAGACTTGTTTTTCTAAAACACCTAGACCTCTTTTGTGATTAGCCAAATTAAAAAGAGAGTTAAGTAGCTCTTCTCTATGAGCTTCAAATCTCTTATTAAGGTCTTCATAAGCTTTAAGATTAGGACATGATTCAGTACAAGATGTAATATTGTTTACCTCTGAATCAGAATGGGCCATTAGAGCAAATTCATTGGCCAAAAGAGCAGCATTCGGTGGTGCATCCTCTTCAATAGCCATAGAGCTCCAATCATAACCAATACCATCAATAGCCAACATAGCCTTTGGCTCTTCAACAGTAACTTCCTTTTTCCTATCTTGCTTATACCATGTGTTTCTATTCTCCTGCTTTCTTGGGCTTCTACACTCCTTAGCAAAGTGTCCTAACCTATGACAGTTGAAACACTCCACTTTCTTTTTATCAAACCCAGCAGTATCATTACCATTTATGGTAATTTGCTTCCCAGTTCTTTGCCAATGCTTCTTGGCTCTCATGCTGAGCAAAGCAACCTGCCATTTGATGTCCATCTCTTCCAAATCATCACTATCAACCTGCTCTAGGTCTTCATGATTTAGAGGAGAACCACTAGACTGACTAGATATAAATACATAGAATGCTGGATCACCAAGTCCTGCAACAGTCTTTTGTGAACTAGTAGAAGGACCACCATTTGTAGCATTAGAAACACTTTCAACTTCTTCTACCTCTTCAGCCTTACCAATACTAGGAGATGACAAAAGTGCCACGTTCCCAGAACTAGTACCATAAGTTCCAGACTTTCTAAGACTTTGTTCAACAATTTTGAAGTTGTTGTACAAATCATTGAGCTTCATTGTTTCAATGTCTGGTTTGTTCATCCAGACAATAACATGAGTGTGGAACTCATCAGGTAGACTTCTTAAAAACTTCATGTTGAGATCTTCCTTCTCTGTCTCAACACCTAACACAGCTAACTGACTGACAAGCTTATGTAATCTTGAGAATAGCTTATCAAGAGACTCATTACTAAAAGCAGTAAAGTTTTCAAATTGTTGCTTTAGTAGTGTCTTCTGTGTCTTTTTGGTAGTTTCATTACCACCAAAATATGCACAAATCTCTTCAAAAAGAGTTTTTGCATCAAGATACTTGTTTAAATGATAGCATCTGCTCACCAGGAATGGTCATGAGCAGCAAATTTCTTGCTTTCTGATCATTTCTCTTCAGTATCTTCTCTTCATTTAACACTGGTCCAGTATTTCTTTTCCTACTTGTTTTACCTTCTAGGACAACCTCTGAGTAGCTTGGTGAAAAAGAATCACCATATATAATTATATCCCAAAGAGTATAATCTTGGACCATGAAATATTGCTCAATTCTCATCCTCCATAACTCAAACTCATTGGGTTTGATCATGGGCAACTTTGCAGCAACATTTGTTTGAGCATCATGTGCATCCATTTCTGTTTCTTCTAAATCAAATATATCAACCTCTAGCTCTGATACCAACTGTGAGGTCCTCTGATTTGATACACGGTTAAGGTGGTTAAACCTTGTGTCTTTGTGTATAAGATATATTGAGTTAATATGATTAAGCACGCGGAATTTACTTAACCACACTTAGAAGGTTATGTATGTTATGGAAATGGAAGAATTATATTTGTTACTTAACAATGAACAAAGAAAGTTTTTCACTAAACGATTCAATATTATTCCAAATAATACGAGTGATCTTGTGTTTATCACTAGGGTTACAAAACCTTGAATCTTATACTTCTAGATTTTTAATATGTTATTTTGTTTGTTCTATGTCTTAACAGATATTCACACATATATTCACTAGACTAAGATCTCTTTTATAGTTGCAAAAGATCTTTACAAATTGCTTAAAGTCTTGACCGACTTACTTGTTAACTTATGCTTATTGTGTCAGTACATAAGATACAACATGTATCTATGTATACAACTTGTTAACTAAGCACATGGAGTAAGATATTATCTACCGAATATGTTTGACCAAAATACAATAAATATCTTTTCGATCTTATTCTATGAGTCACTGATCAGCAGTACCATATACAACTAGCAGTACTTCAACTTGAACTAGCAGTACCTTGATGTACTAGCAGTACCTTGATCATGAACTAGCAGTACCTTTGACTTAGAGTAATTTCTAATACTCTAACTTCAGAATATTTAATTCCCAACATTGCCTGCCTGCAATTGTGCGGAGTTGTTGTTATATGTCTGCAATTGTGCGGAGTTATTGTTATGTGTGCTGCAATAATGCAGGGATTTTACTATATGGTGCACCTATAGCGGATTATTGTTATGATATGAGACCCTCCTTGAGTGCGGCTCATGTGTTATGAGACACTCCTTGAGGGCGGCTCATGTGTTGGGTTCATGACTTAGCCAGCGTAACAGTTAGATTTGCGTGACACTATATGAGTGTAGTATCTGTATGATTGATTATGGTTCAAAATGTTTGATTTTGATATTATTTGCGGATTTGGTTTTGGAACTGTGATTTAGGCAGTGTGAGCCGACGTTGAATTTGACTTGTTTGTGAATGATGATTTGAACTCGAAAACCTTATGGTTCAACCATACTGTTTTAAACTAAAACCTATGAACTCACCAACCTCGTGTTGACACTTTTAGCATGTATTTTCATGTGAAGGCGATAGCTTATTTTTGGAGGCGCTTGGCAAGGGGCACGGTCATAAACGACTCTGATATATATGTTGGGACCGCTTTACTTATTTTATGGGCCTATTTCCGCACTACTTTTGAATAATGTAAATTTAACATTTTTTTGTTAATGAATTTTTATTCTAAATGATTGAGGTAAAAACCGTTCTTTATACTTGTGTTGTGATACTAATTGAGTAGCATTCCAGTGACATGTATGCTTCCGCTGCGACCTGATTTTGGGAGTGTTACAACCCTTCCCTATTGTAAACTAAATACTTCTCTTATCCTTTAACCTTTTATGAGTAGACTTTCTAATACCAAATCCCGCTCTAAATCGTATTTCGTATACATAGTAACGCAATCCTCAACAAAATCATAAACACTAAACAATATTGGTAACACACTAGCAGAAACTCTAGAAACCCAAAAAACCAATCCACCATGAGTATCAATAAAATCATGATGAATAAAAGATTCAGGAGTTTTCAGACTATTAGAAGCTGAAGCTGTAAAAGAAGGTGATAAAACACACAGTCAAAAGCATAACACAATAACTTTAAAAAAATTTAAATTTGTTTTAAAGTATCACAAGTGATACTATACAAGTATACATGCCATCTATTAATAAAAAAACAACTTGAAAATATCACTGGTGATACTATACATCACATCTATCATCAACATGAAATATCATTGGTGATACTACAAAAGAAACAAAATACTAGCATCAACTTGAAAATATAACTGGAGATACTATACAATGAAATTGATAATATACATGAAATATAATAAAGCTTAACCAGTAAAGCTTAACCAATAAACTAGCAGCTTAATTAATAAGCAAAAATATAATATCATAAACTCACAATATCACAGGTGATACTACATAGAATAAATTGAAAAAAACACATCCAATCACAGCTTAAAATAATAAGCAAAATGACACTAAATAGCTATCTGTTTAAAGCAAAATCAACATGTTTAAACTGTTTAAATTAACGGCTTAATTAATAAGCAATATTGCACTATAATGAAAAGCTTATCATCAACAAAAAGCACAATTATCATTAACAAAAAGCACATAAAACAGTAAAATAAAATTAAAAACAAATAAAAAAAATCCAAATTAAATCATAAAGTTAAACTCACATGATGCATTATCATCGTGAACAACATCAGAAGCACAATAAGTATTATTAGAACTGCTAACAGCTACATCAACAGAATGCACAATCAGTATTATGATGCATTATCTTAGTTTTAGATACAATACCATCCTTTATTGTAACCACATACATGATTTAGACAGTATACTTGTGCCAATTTGGGGATTGCTGTACAAAATGTTGAAATGGAAAGAGCTATACATGCTTGTGTGAAAACTGAGAGACCTAAATATTTTGACATATGAAGCTATATCAACTGTGGAACATCACTGATCATAGCCTAAAGAATAGATAGCAATGAAACACTACATATAATTACTCAGTACTGACCCGCACTTCTCATCTACAAAAATCATGCACACCAAATACCATTCAAAGCGACTTAAATGTTTCCCTTCAGAATACTATTCATAGAAGTACGAATACAAGTTTTTCGCGGGAGGCATTTTACCTCCTTCAACCCTCCTCTTTTTTATCCGGGCTTGGGACCGGCTGAGTACACACTAAACCCAGGCAGAGTTAAAACTTGTACACATACCATACCAATATTAAACAAAGAAACAATCAAAGCATATACAGCAAAAGCAACATCTTCCAAATAGCCATTAAACCACACCATGCACGGGTAACATTTTGCATTCTTCAGCCATACTTTTATATCAGCACCCAAATCATAACTTTTATTTAAAATCCATATCTGATCTATCACAGTATAAACCACCCATAGTCCCATATAAAACCAAGCACCACCTACTTAAAAGGACTGATGAAACTTTCATTTATTCCTACTCATTTGCAGAAACAGCTGAACCAAAAAAGCATGTAGCATGCAACATCTCTTACTCATGGACGTCCAAAACAACCAGCACTCTCCTCCATCAAATCCTACATGATTGCACCTAGCCATATCCATATTCTCACAAAGTGAAGATCACTTGCAGAAAAGACTAGCCATAATAATATCTCTACGACTATCCATTTAGCAGTCATACTTGAGCAAGGCCAAATAAGGAAAACCAATCATGAATCATGAGTGCATTTAGTAATATCTAGTTTCTTACACATCGAATTACAATTGTGTTTTACCTATAAAAACTTCATTAAATTCACCTTTCATAAGATAACTTGTGCTTCCAGTTTAAAGAATACAAACAAATAGACTTCATTAAATTCCCGCTTCCAGCACACATAATTTCATTTTTTGTCATGTAGACTACATGATATAGCTATAGGCCTATAGACGTAAAAAAATTTGGAGACCACAGAACAAGTAAATTTTATGTTCGTCAGGAAAAGCCAGCCAATAAAATCCAAAAGAGAGCAATGATTCCAACCAATCCATGTGAAGGAGGGACAATATACTCATGTAATTTTACACACTCGGAAAAAAAGAGCACTATCACTGTATAACGTGATCGATGACTGCAACAAATAGCGCATAAAGGAACTAAGAAAAAGATCAACAGCCACAAGTAACACAGGTACAATAATACTCGAACTGACAACCCCTCTATTCAAATAAATGTACCCTTCAATCCATTTAGAACCCTAGCAGCAAAACAACTAACCCAACTTAACGATTGCAACAACATATAAAAAACAACTAACCCAACCATCCAAGCTATGAAATAACGAACCACTGCTGAGCCTGATCCACAGTCAACAAAGACTCCTGACCGTGATGGCCAATAACAAATTGAATAGGCAAACAGATAACAGCAACCAAGTGTCAAGTAAATCTTACTGCAAAAAAGGAAAAAACAGCAAGCACCAGAAAATTAAAGCACAAAAAATTCAATGTGATGTATGGTCAAGGGCCTAATATAACCTGAGAACTTCCAACAACAATTTTTGGGATACAAGCCAATGATTTGCAGAAAAAAAAGAGCCAGTCATATTCGGGGATGTGTAAGCCTACGATGACAATAGTATACCCTCATGCAATTAAGCCACATAAAAGGAAAAATGGAAGAGCATAACATAACTTCTCCATGGCCAATTATCAAGCAGATACTCACATTAAATGTACAGCTACACAATCTGCAAGATGCAAACAATGAAGAATACATAACAATAAAAAATTAAGATGATCATATATACTGAAGAAAACCAGCAGATATACAATTAAAATGCCAGGACAAGTGTAAAGTACCCAACAAACCTACAGGCCTCATAATGAGAAGGCCTCATATATAATGATCTTATAACAGAAATTCTTGAAAAAGGACATAAAATAAGAAAGTTTAAAACAAATTGAGCTTATTCAATATTTTGGCCTGAAGTATCACGGAATAACTCAAATGAGAAGTCCACCACATGGACAAACCTACAGACAGAACATATTCCTCTTAATTTGAAGAAGCGAAATGGAAGTTAGCCAATAACTGAACAGATAACAAAAAGAAACAGAGAAACATTTTAATGACATGGCATGATACTAAACAAACTGCAAGGGTCCAACCATCTAGTATCATTCCACAACACCTATATGCAGAATGATTTATACCATATATTATGAGCAAGAGAGCAGGAGACATTAACTTAATCCAATGCAAAAATGGAAGAAAATACAAAAAGAAAATAGTATAAGTAGTCAAGTCAAGAAACCAGCATATTGATCGTGACCACAGTATTTGGTAATCAACAGACCTATACACAAACATGGTCGTATTAGGAACATAAATTAGATGTACCCTAGTAAAGGAACTAAAAAAATAGAAAGAAGGCATAGCGCAATAGAGCTTATTTAGTAATGTAGTCTGAACCCACGAGCAAAACTCGAATGACACTTCCAGCACACGAACTACCATGACCTATTAGCAAAAAAGGGACATACAAAGATCTTATGAGGATGACAGCGAGAGAACCAATAATGCTAATATTGAACATGATCTACTAACTATTATTTAAAAATACAGCGCATGGTGACCATAATGATTGGTGAATGCTTTTTCGACTCACACAAACCTACAGAGAAAGCAAAAAATTATGACATGCAAGCTTACACAAAAGAAAACACAAACATAATAACACAAATTAGTAACATGTGGCAACAAGAACATATAATTATGCATCTGATCCACACAGAATGAAAGAATAAATAAACACATTCAACACTGACCAAAACACCCCAAGTCGTGAAAAGCTAAAATTTTAATTTGGGAGAAGCAGCAAATTCCATTTAAGACCAATACAAGAGCTCAGCTAAGTGAGCTAACAACAAACCTACAGACAGAACAGACAGAACAGTCCTCGTAATTCAAGAAGCAAAAAATAAAGGACCTAAGACATGACGCATTAGTGCAAGGACCATTAGGAACACATCTTTATACCGAAGTATCTAGCGGCACTGAGAAAGTGAGTTAAAAAGAATGAGCAAGTGAGTTACAAAGAATAACACTAATCATATTGCAAAGACGCAAAAAAAGAAGTAACAGAAAATGATCATAAAGAGTCAAACAATAACCCAGCAGCCGGTTATCACGAACACCACATTTGGCAAATAACAAACCTACACAAAAGACACGGTCTTCTTAATTAATAGCCTACAATGGAGATTGCATAGAGAACAAGAACATTTAAAGAAGATATTGCGACAAAATAGAACTCATTCAATATGCTGGTCTAAGCTATCACACGGTGACTCAAAGTAGTCCTCAACCAAATGAACATCCCTGACCTATATCAACAAAAGCGCGAAGATAGAAGAATCTCATCACAATAGACTGGAAAACAAATGATGCAAAAGTTAAATAGAAGCACAAGAAATCTAGAAAAACCAGCAGACGGTTAACATGATTGGACAGGGATGTTTGACACCACACAAACCTACAAACAGAACATAATCATGCCATGCAAAGCTTACACAAAATGGAAAAATAAATAAGATAATGAACAGACCAATGGCAAAGAACAAAGAACAAATGCCAGTTTCATGGGTCCGCCAGCAAAGAGGATTAAATCATATTTTCGATAACGTCTAGACCTGCGGTGACAACACAAATTTTAAATTTTGCACATATGATCCATATATAAACACACAAATTCTTAATCTACATACATCCATAAAAGAAAATAAAAGAGCCAACAGATAGTGACAATGATGATTAGGCAAGCACGTTCAAAACCACGCAAGACCTACACACAAAACATAATATTGTCATGCAGCTTACACACAAGGGATGTCAAAAGATCAGATAATGAGACGACCAATTGCTAAGAGAAAACCAGTTAATGATCTGCAGGCAAAAAACCGAGCCAATCATATTCAGTTGTGTAAGCCTGCGATGAAAACAATGCATCCTTATGCATCTAGGCCACACAACACACAGATGACATAATAAAACAAATCTAACAGTAACAGGAAAAAAGAGAAGAAAAAAAAAAAAAAAAAAAAAAAAAAAAAAAACCAGAAAGAAAGGTAGTGTCACAAGAGTGTTTAACCGAATAGCTAACAGTCTCCCCATGGCCAATTAAACTGCAAGACTCAGAAGAGAAATACAAGCAACAAAATCTGCACCTACGAGAGCATAATAAAAATATCTGATCATAATAGAAACGCAGACTAATGCTAGAAAGAAATGATCATGAGCATTGAAGAAAAACCAACAAATGGTCAAGCAAGACGCCAGCACCACACCACACGGAACATAGCGCTCTTGATTTTCAAAAGTGAAGGGGAACTTGGCCAATAAATGAAGCAGAACAAAAAGAAAAAGAAAAAGATTCAAAAATTGGCATGGTAAACAAGCTGCAAGGATCCAGCCACCTAGCATCTTGCCACAACCCCTGTCTGATAACAGATATCATAAGCAAGAGAGCACGAAACAGTAATCTAATTCAATGAAAAAATGGAGAAAAATGGTACAAATAGTCGAGTCAAAAAAGAAGCATATTGTCATCATGACCATAGTGTTTGGAATTCAACAAACCTATACACAAATATTGGTCATATTAGAAACATAAAACAGATGTTCTCTACCAAAGAGATTAAAAACATAGAAAGAAGGTATTATGACGCAATAGAGCTTAGTTAGTAATGTGGTCTGAAGTATCGGGCAAAACACGAATGACACTCCCAGCACATGAGCTCCTATAACCTATTAGCAAAAGAGCGACATACAAGGATCTCATGAGGATGACAGCGAGAAAACCAATAATGCTAATACTGAGCATGATCATAGTAATTATAAAGAAATATAGCTCATAGTGACCAACTGACTATGATGACTGGTAATAGATTTTTCGACTCCACACAAATTAACCTACACACATATCAAAATAGTCATGCAAGCTTACACACATATCATTATGGACTGACAAAGATTAATGCTAGAACCGAATACATCTACGAGTGCTACTAAATACCAGCAAACAGGGATCAATGACACCACAGAGACCTACAAACAAGCACATAATCATGTCATGCAAGCTTTACACAAAAGAAAACAGAAACATAATAATTACATAGAAAAAATAATGGTGCTAATGGCCTGCCAGCCAAAAAGTGACCAAATATATAAAACCTGTGGCAACAAGAAGCTTGCTTACACCTGTAAGCAAGTGAAAGTAGGATCCTAATCATATTGCAAAAACACAAAAAATGGTAAATAAAAATGATCATAAAGAATCAGAGAAAAACCCAGCAGCCGGTTATCACAAACTCCTCACTTGGCAAACAACAAACCTACAAAAAAGGCATGGTCATCTAGATTAACAGACTAACTGAAATTTCACGAGAAATTAAGAACATAGGAATAAGGTGTTGCAACAAAATAGAACTTATTCAATATGTTGGTCTAAGCTATCACGTGGTAACTCAGATTAGCCCTCAACCAAATGAACATCCTTGACCTAAAACAAGAAAAGAGCAAGATAAAGAATCTCAACACAATAGACTGGAAAACAAATGATGCAGAAGTTAAATAGAAGCACAAGAAATCTAGAGAAACCAGCAGACGGTAAACATGATTGGACAAGGATGTTTGACACCACGCAAACCTACAAACAGAACATAATCATGTCATGCAAGCTTACACACAATGGAAAAATAAAAAACGATAATGAACAGAATAATCACAAAGAACTAAGAACAAACAACAGTTTTATGGGTCTGCCAACAAAGAGGATTAAATCATATTTTCAGTACCGTCTAAACATGTGTTGACACTTGACAACATAAATAATACATTTTACACATATAATCCATATATAAACACACAAACCAAAAAAAATACATCTAAAAATACTGAAAGCACCCAAGAGGCCATGACGAAAACCATAGACATGCATCGCACGCAAAGGAATAGCATATATCCAGCTGATGATCAATGTTGTTCCGAAAACCTTTGGCCACGTAAGTTCAAAGAGATGCAATGAAATCGATAAAAGGTTGTAGTTAGCGAGTCACCAAGATCAACTATACCCTTAACAAAGAATTAAGAATACAACCATTTTCCATACCAACACATTGAAAATCAATGGAGTCTAAACCTTGGTGATTAACTCAGTAACATCTCGTTGCAAAACTAAACCTCAAAGAAAATGCTGCCCGATCCAAACACAGCAAAATTTCAACAAACCTATAGTTCTACTGCAGTTTACCACTTAACAAAAAACAAACAGATCAATGTATTACGTATCCCTCCAAGGCGACAAAAATATATGGTATCAAAAGTAAGATAATCAAACAAGATCAAATGTACCCATCCAAACGCTAGTTAAACCAGTGACCAGCCTTTCTCTCAACATCCAGCAAAACCCTAGAAATACACAACAGATAATCTCATCACTCTCGATTACGAATTGGAAAACTGACTATGAAGTTGATATCAGAACAACCAACTATCAAGTAAATCTCAGATTCTTATCCTTCGCAGAACAAACTAATTGAACAGATACATGAAATTCCTAAAATGATGCTACCCGATCATAGTTGCTGACACCTACAAAATCATAACCAACAGTTCTGCCACAACACATACATAGCTTTGCAAATAAAACAATGAATCTGTCGTAACAAATAGCTTCAAAATCAATATCAAACCTCACTAAATAAACTAGTATAACCTGATTCGATCATAACCTAATCCATATTCCGCGTAGATGTGAATCAACAACCTAATAGATCTGCCATAACGAATAGTTTTGCAATCGAAAAATAATTATCTCACTAAAAGCCAGAAGATTCAAAATAATAAAGAAGAACCTGGATTCCATTGTTAGGAGAATAATTTCTAACCATTAACCTATTGAATTAACAAAAGATCTTCAAGCTGAATGATCAAATCCATGGGTTTATTTATCAACATATTAAAAAAATAAGTTTTATAGAGAGGAGGAGGTATATATAGAGGTGCATATATACGTGTATGTTGGTTATGTTGACAACGTGTGATAATGAAAATCAAACAAGATCAAATGTACCTATCCAATGGCTACATAACGATAAAACAAGCCACAGCCAGTCGCGTACTACTCAAGTACCATCAGAACCCTAGAAATACACAAGTTAGATATAACCTCGGTTGCGAAACAGAAATCAAATCAAATCAGGTATATTGAGTCAGAAATAAGCAACCAAATCTTATCCTTTTGCATAAGAGATTCCTAGAATGATCTTATACAATCCTAGCTAATCTCTGGCACTACAAAACTGAAATCAAACCATCTTATATTAGTTACTTAAGACCTTCAATCCATTACAAGTAATTCATTTGATATCGAAATCAGATACGATGTAATAATACCAACATATGTGCCATAACATATACGTTTTAGATCGAATCAAAAGGTCGAATAACCTGATCAAAACCCGTTACCAGTTCCATGAAAACCTAATCCATATTCCATGCACCTACGAATCAACAACCAGATAGATCTACCACAACATATACTTTCGCAAACATCTAGAGGAGAATATTCAAAATAGAAGAACCTGGAATCCGTAATACTAGACAGCTAGCTAGGATGATAAATGATAATATCCTATTAGAGAATAAAAAACAGATTTCAGATCGATTGATTACTAGCAAATGGATATGAAAGAAGTAAAGAGAAATAACAGATAACCTATGGGCTGTTAATTGAAAGAGGCTAGATATAGGTATATATAGAGGTGTTATGTCGGTTATAAGTTGATGACGACGTGTCTTAACGCGTATTCACAAGTGGAATAAGCCAACTGTTTGCTTTAAGGCGCCACTTTGATCAGGTTGAACGCGTTAGACCATGATTAGCTTGAACGCGTTAGACCAATTATCTTGCTACACGTGCTGATATATTAGATTCGTCCTTATCGTTTATGACATGCTCTAGAACTGACTAAAAGAATCATTTCCATGTCTAAAATCAAATTAAGGGTCCGTTTGGTTTGTCAAGAGATTGATATGGATTTGGATTTAGATTTGGATTTTGTATTAAAAAAAAGCAGAGAAAATATATAAATAATATAATATTATAATTTAAAAAATATATAAAAAAAATTAATTAATTTTTTATTATGAAATAAGTTTTATACTAAATTTGTCAGATCAAGTGTGGACTTAAATTTTTTGAAAAGGACAAGATGATAACTGAAACATATTTTCTGTTCCTACCTTTGTTGTGTGAAATCGGATATTATCACTATTTGGTAATCATGTTATATTTTGGGCCCACACCTTTTGTACCAAACAATTTTTTTGGGTTTGACCTACGCCAACAGTGCAAATCCAGGATACCAAACGCCTCCTAAAAGTTTTTTGGAAAGGAAATCAAACTAAAGTTTAACTAATAACTAATAACAAAAGGGTTGTTAAAAAAAAGAAAAAATAAAAAATAAAAAAATAAATAAATAAATAAATAAATAATTATTAATATCTCCCTTTTTTTTTAGTTGAAAATTTCATATATACCCAAACATCCATAAAAAACATTATATACTATACATTCAATACTTGCACTTTGGTAATATATGAAATTAATCATGAAAGTAATCTGATATATGAAATTAATCCAATAACAAAAATGCACGTATTTCACATCTACCTCGCGGGTATTCCAAAATTTTCCATCCTTATGAAGAAAACATAAAAAATACACAAACTCATCGAAAATATAAAGAATTTGACCCATAAAGTATCTCAAGAAATGTACATCACTCATACTTAGATTAGTTACAATGTTAATCCAACTTTAAAGCATCTTAGATATTGAGATAACACATATAATATAAGAATAACGTGCATTGTATGAGACTATTCAAACAAAACATTGGTTCAGTAATATGTAATAATTATTGTTTAATTATTTATGCTTTTAAAGCTATTTGATCATTTAAATATCACACATCCATATAAATTACATGCCAATACTCATAGAAATATACATACAAAAGTAAATGTTGAATGGCCATACATATAATTTTTATATATTTATACTTTAAAAATGTTAGGGCCGGTTTCGGGGATTGATGTTATCCACATCCCGCCCCATACCCGGTTACGTAATTCGGGGATTCTTCGTCTTCGTCCCCGTCCCCATCCCGGTTAAATCGGGGATTCTCCGGTCAAATTGGGTTTGGGATCGGGTCTCCATCGGGCATGCGTTTTCTTGCCATCCCTACATCTACCATGAATAATAATAATAATAATAATAATAATAATAATAATAATAATAATAATAGAACTAATGTTATCTATTCTACTTATAAATAATGAATGCCGATTCTTTAAATCATGAAATATGGAATTTTGAAAACTTAAATTATTGTATTTTTCGTAAATTACTCTTAAGTATCCCTAATACACGTTTTGTATTTCAAAAATCACACGCTTTGCATCAAAGGTCGAACCAGAATCACGGTTTCACAAGTATAATTATTTGCCGCTATACATCGTCGTTTTACACAGGCATACGTCTAGTCTCATAAAATATAGGGATTATCATGACGAATCATTAGGACTTGATAAGATAAACTTGGCTAACACGTTCTTCTACCATCGAGACCATAACCAAACATTTATTTTGTTGTTTTAGTTTAGTTATTAAAATCGTGCCAATATATCAGATTGAACCCCCTTTGCGTAATTAGATTATATAATTAGAATATCACTATGTTTAGTTTTAGTTTACTCACTCCTTGTGAATCAACTGTACTTACCATCACTAGCTATAATTGATCGAGTACACCACCCGTAAGTGTTAGTCTATAGGTTAGTTCGGCATTATAAATTTAAGACTAGATAATAACACATCAGTATGCAAGTAGGTGTGCCTGAAGATTGGGTCCATGCATCATATAGGCTACAAACATTGGAGGGATGTCTACTCTTTTAAAATCAACCCAAATCCTAGGAGATAGTTTTGGGAGAAGTGTGAGCGTCCAACAACGTTGATTCCACCTTATATTCCAGCACAAATAGGAGAAGTTGTTGATATGGTAAGATGGGGTAAGCTGAGTAGGAAAGAGAAACTGTGGCTTTTCGTAAATGTAGTAAAAAAAGTCATAACAAAAGAAGTTGCATGGACCAAAGAATGATGTTGCACAGGCTAGTGGTGCAGAAGCTGCAAGTGGATCACAATCTCCAAGTCAGGCCTAAACTGCACTAACTCAAAGCCGAAGGCAAGCATATGCAAGTCACACCAACCCATTTGCAAGACAGTCCAACCCATTTGCAAGACAATCCAACCCATCAACAAGTCAAACCAACCTATTTGCAATTCCAAGTCAAACCAATAGATCAAACAAAAAAGACAGCAAACAAGGTCACACCAACAAAGTAGTCTTCTTTGTTTAAGTTTGATTTGATTGGTCTTTTGTTTCATAAACAATATAAAAAAGTAGTAGCATTAAAACCTGAAGATGCCATACAAACTTGAACATCCTTACATAAAACAAAATTTATTGACCATATCATGAATTTTGGTCAATTATGAGTTGAAGTTATTCAACATAGCTTTCAAAGCTTAAAAAAATAAATAAATAGATAAATAATTAATTAAGGAAAAAGAAAAAAAAAAACTGCAAATCAACCATGTCTCCAATTTACTTCTATGTAGCGGCCTTGGTTCTTAGCTTTAGATACAATACCATCCTTTATTGTAACCACATAATGAGCTATACATGTTCATGTGAAAACTATTTTTACTCAGATACAGTGGAAGACCTGATAAAAAATACATATGAAGGTATATTAAACATGGAACATCACTGGTCATATCCTAAAGAATAGATAGCAATGCACCACCCAGTAAAATTACCCACAGTTCTCATCTACAAAAATCATGCATACCAAACACCATTCAAAGCAACTAAATGGTTTCCTTTAGAATACCATTCATTTGAAGTATAAATACAAGTTTTTTGCGGGGAGGCATTTTACCTCCTTCAACCCTCCTCTTTTTTATCCGGGCTTGGGACCGGCTGAGTACACACTAAACCCAGGCAGAGTTAAAACTTGTACACATACCATACCAATATTAAACAAAGAAACAATCAAAGCATATACACCAAAAGCAACATCTTCCAAATAGCCACTAAACCACACCATGCACAGATAACATTTAGCAATCTTCAGCCATACTTTTATATCAGCACCCAAATCACCACTTTTATTTAAAATTAAAATCCAAAATCCATATCTGGTGTATCACAGTATAAATAACCCATAATCTCATACGAAACCAAACACCACCACCAACTTAAAATTAAGGACTGATGACACTTTCATTTATTCATACTCATTTGCAGAAATAGCTGAACCAAAAAAAGCATGTAGCATGCAACATCTCTTACTCAAGGTCGTCCAAAACAACCAGCAATCTTCTCCAACAAATCCTAAATGATTGCCCCAAGCCATATCCATATTCTCACAAAGTGCGGATCACTTGCAGAAATGACTAACCTTAATAATATCGCTACGACAATCCATTTAGCAGTCATACTTGAGCAAGGCCAAACAAGAAAAACCAATCGTGAATCATGAGTGCATGTGCATCTAGTAATATCTAGTTTCTTACACAGCAAATTACAATTGTGCTTTACCTATAGAAACTTCACTAAATTCACCTTTCATCAGATAACTTGTGCTTCCAGTTTAAAGAATACAAAGAGACTTCATCAAATTCCTACTTCCAGCACACATAATTTCATTTATCATCAGGTAGAGTACAAGATACAGCTATCGCCGTAAAAATTTTGGAGACCACAGAGCAAGTAAATTTTATGTTCATCAAGAAGAGCCAGCCAATAAAATCCAAAAGAGAGCAATGGTTACAATCAATCCATGTGAGGAGGGACACTATAGTGTAATTTAACACACTTGGAAAAAAAGAACACCATCACTGTATAACCTGACCGATGACTGCAACAACCAGCGCATAAAGGAACTAAGAAAAAGATTAACAGCCACCAGTAACAGAGGTACAATAATACTCAAACTGACAATCCATTTAGAACCCTAGCAGCAAAACAACTAACCCAATTTAACGATTGCAACGACAAATAAAAAACAACTAACCCAACCATCCAAGCTATGAAATAACGAACCACTGCAGAGCTCGCTTCACAGCCAACAAAGACTCCTGACGGTGATGGCCAATAACAAATTGAATAGGCAAACAGATAACAGCAACCAACTGTCAGGTAAATCTTACTGCAAAAAAAGGAAAAAACAGCAAGCACCAGAAAAGCACAAAAAATTCAATGTGGATGTATGGCCTGATATAACCTGAGCACTTCCAACAACAATTTTAGGGATATATGCCAATGATTTGCATGAAAAAAAAAAGAGCCAGTCATATTCGGGGATGCGTAAGCCTACGATGATAATAGTATACGCTCATGCATTTAAGCCACATAAAAGGAAGATAAATGGAAGAGCATAACATAACTTCTCCAACACCAATTAAACAGCAGATACTCACATGAAATGTACAGCTACAAAATCTGCAAGGCGCAACCAATGAAGAACACATAAAAATAAAAAATAAGGTGATCACATATACTGAAGAAAACCAGCAGATAAACAATTAAAATGCCAGGACAAGTGTAATTGTGTAAAGTACCCAACAAACCTACACGCAGAACATATTCGAAAGGGAAAGGTCAAGACAGAAAAAAGTAGGAAAGAGGTTGTCATTTTAATTAAATTAGAAACCAGCATATAGCCATCATGAGCACTGTGTTTGGAAATCAGCAAACCTACACACAAACAAGGTCATATTGAGAGCATATACTGAATGTTTGCCACTATGGGAAATAAAGAACCTAAATAAAAGGTTTTAAAAATCGATAGAACTTAACATATAACTTAGTCTTTAAGTATCGATGAGAACTTGAATGACGCATCCAGTCTGTTGACCTATTAGCAAAAGAGGAAGATACAAGGACCTCATATGATGATGACAGCTAGAAAACTATATAATGCAAATACTCGTAAGAATTATAGGAAAAAACAGCACATGGCGACCATTATGATGGGACAAGGATGTTTGATTCCAGATAAACCTACAAACGCAACATAATCTTGTCATGCAAACTTAGAAGAAAGCAAAGAAATGTTAAAAGCATAAATGACAAAAGCATGTGGGCATCTAAGAAACAAGAAAATTTCAAAACTCAAAAGCATCTGAACGCAGAGAAAAAAATCCAAGACCAGAACGTTGATATCACACAAATTTGACCAAGAAACCTCCTATTAAATTAGGCCCACCAAACCAATCAAATTGCAGGTACACATAAGAGAAAGACAAGCTACAACAACTGCAAGATAGAACCGATGAACAATTCAGGAAAACTAAAAAATGCAAAGACAAAATAAGAAAACCGAGAAAGACAAGCAAATGGCCATTAAGAGATCAAGACAGGTGTACGGCGGCAAGCAACAAACCTACAAATAGAACACAATACTCTTGATTAAAAAGGCAGAAAGAATGACAGCCATTTAAACAACCTAAAATAAAAGATTATGGTTTTTAACACAGCCTGGTATTACTCAGATTGCAAGGATCCAACCCTTAGAGGACCACATATATCATATCCCGACCACACATCTACTAATGGTCCACCAGCACAGAAGCAGTCCAATTTAGGTACCAATTACCATCTTAATCTGCAGCAAAAATATGAAATATACTTACGCATCTAAGCATACACAAAGGAAAGAAATAAAACACAAGTAACAAAAATAGGAACACCCAAAACGAGAGGTAGACTTCACACAAAAATTGGACCAAGACACCCTCATCAGCCCATATGGATTAAAGAGTAATTTCACTTTGAAGTACCCCACACAGACTCGGGACCTATCAGCAGGAAGATATATGCAATTGAAGACCTATCATAATAGAAGACAGAGCATAAAAAAGGTTTAGAAAAACCAGCAGACAGCGCCCATAATGATCGACACCACATAAACCAACACACAGAACATACAAGCTTACGCAAGGAAAATCAAATAATGAGCAAGAGAGAGACAAATAATGATTCTAATGATATTGTTAAGAGAGAATAAATTTCCAAGAAAAAAAAAATGAAAGTTAAGTCAAGTGAAGAACCAGAACAGATAGCCTTAGAAGTTAGAACAACAAAAACGAACTTATACATGAAGTCCACCACAAACCTTTCTCAACCTATAAACAAAAGAGCAAAATAGAACGATCTCATGATGATGACAGACTAATAAGCCAATGATGCTAAAAAACTTAAATAACCACAAGAACTAAAGAAAACCAGAAGAGGGTGACGGACAAGGTTGTATGATACAATGTATGATACCACGCAAACCTACAAACAAAACACAATAATGTAATGCAAGCTTACACAAGTGAAAACTTGAGATGAAATAATGAACAAAATAAGGGAAAAAAAGAAACAATGGTACTACTGGTCCACCAGCCAAAAGACGGTCCAATCATATATTCAGCAATCTCTAAGCCTGTGGCGACAACATATAATTATGCATCAAATCCACACAAAAAGAAAAGAGAGGGTCCAATCCAAACACATCCTTTTCCAGACCTATCAGCAAATAGAGGGACAAATAATTCTTCTAATCATATTGCAAAGAAGCAAATAATTTCAAATAGAAAACGAAATGACCAGGAGTCTTTGAGAGAAAAAAACAGCATATAGACATCGCTAGCACCACTTTTGCAACCGGCACACCTACATAATGAGAAATTGAGAAGTCCTCATATTTAAGACCTTATAAATTGATTTTCCATTAAAGAAAATATAAGCATAGAAAGAAAGTTTAGAAAAAATTGAGCTTATTCAATATTTTGGCCTAAAGTATCACGCAATAACTCATATGAGAAGTCCACTACACGAACTTTCTCAGCCTATCAACAAAAGAGCGAACAGAGGATCTCATGATGACGAAATAAACAAATAAAACTAAAACAATATACGACCATAAGGGCGATAGAAAACCATTAAATCGTGATTGCCCAGGATGTATGACACCATAGACACCTACAAATAGAATACAATCGTGTCATGCAAGCTTACACAATGATAAACAGAATAACGGGAATAAAGAACGAAAAAAAGTGATCCTGTAATATACAACCAATAGAAGCACATTTTCTATACCAAAGTATCTATCGAAACTTATGTGATGCTTCTACTTCTACATTCTAAAAAGAATGTTTCTAATCATATCATAAAGACGGAACTAAGTACTTAAGAAAAGATCATAAGAGTCGAACAAAAAATCAGAGGCTAGTTATCAGAATCATCGCATTTAGTAACCAACAAACCTACACAAAAGGCAAACGTCCTCTTATCTAAGAGCCTAGATATGAAGACTATTTAAAAAAAAAAAAAAAAAAAAAAAAAAGGCATAGAAATAAGGTTCTAAAACAAAATAGAACTTATTCAGTATTTTGCGGTCTGGAGTATCGTCTGCAACCGAATGGGCATCTGTGACTTATCAACAAAAAAGCGAGATAGAAAAATCTATGATGAAGACAGACAAGAAAACCAATAATTTCAGAAGAGCTTAAGAAGAACCAGAAAATGGTGACCAACTGATCATGATTGCCAAAGTATGTTCGACACCAAATGAACCAACAAACAGAGCATAATCCTGTCATGCAAGCTTACAAGGGGAAACTAAAAACCAATTAATGAACTGAGTAATGGCAAGAAATTAGCATATGACGGTGCCAGTGGTTCGCCAGCAGAAAAGCAGTCCAATCAGATTCCTAGTAATGTCTAAACCTGTGGCGACAACAACACATAATTACACATCTAATCCAAGCACACATAAAAATAAAAAATACAGCATGTTTAACAGAGTACATTAACAAAAACACAAGACGAGAAAGGCAGACGTCACAGCAAAGAATAGAGTCAATAGACCATATCCAGTCGATGCCTTAAACACCCTCATGGCACAACAAGGTTCCTGAATCAATCTACATCTCGCATATTTAGACACTGAGATTTAAGAGGACATAGGAAGTTAACAAAAGTTTGTAGTTGGCATGTTAGACTAGTCATCAAAAGAAACCTTGACCAAATTAATACAGGTATAACAATATCTACACTTCAACAACAAAAATCTTGACGACTAACCGAGTGACTTATCGATGCAAAGTTTAACCTCAAAACAAATGCTACATAACCTCTTGAATGATCATCCAAGCACTGAAAGTTGTAAAAACCCATAATTTTACTGCAGCCATTAGCCAACAAACAAATCAAATCCTAAACCCGCAGGGCAACATAAACACATATGGTATTTAAGGGGAGGTAATCAAACAAGACCAAATGTACCCATCCAATAACCACATAATGATAAGCGAGTCCCAAAATCTCAAGAGTCAGCAGAAACCTAGAAATACACAATAAACTCATCTCTCAATTGTGAAGCCAAAAACAAACCTAACATATAAGCAACAAATAACAAGTAGATCTTATCCTTTGCAGAAGAACGACAAACCAATCGTACCAACTATATAAAATTCAAAGAACGATGCTATCCAATCCTAGTTTCTGGCACCTACAAAACCACAACAGTAATGCCACAACACACATAGCTTTGCAAATCACTTCAAAATCGATATCAAACCACATAGCTTTGCAAATGACTTCAAAATCGATATCAAACCATCATTAAAGCCAAAAAAACTGACGGATCTGACATACCAAACAAGTTACTGATCGAAAACAAACCCTAACTAAATGTAGAATAACCTTAAAACCGTTATCAATAACTAAACCATCATGGCCTATAACCCGTGCACTTATGAATCAACAACCTGATAGATCTGCCATAACAGATAGAGATAGCAATATATCCAAAGAAGGAACCTGAAATCCATAAATTAGCAGCCAAGATGCAAAACTGAACCCCAAAAAATGCTACCTGACTACGTGAAAAGATTATCAATTCAGCAAACCTATAATTTAACTGCATTTAACCAGTTACGAACAACAAACAAATCAACTTAACCTGTAACCTTCAAAGGCAGCATAAATATATATGCAGTAAACTAATGTAAGATTATTAAAAAACAGATCATTTGTACCCATCCAGTTGCTACTCGATGATAAACAAGTCCCCACTCTATCTCTCAAACTAAAACCAACAGAACCCTAGAAAATACGCAAGAGATACTAATCACTTTCGATTGCAAATCTGAAAACATATTAAATATAAAGCGCCAGATACTAATTATCATGTAAACTTTACGCTTTGCAGACCAAACCAATCGATCTGATTAAGATTTCCTAAAATGATGCTATCTGATCCTCATCTCTGTCCACCTACAAAACCATAGCCAATACATTTCTGCCACAGCAGATAGCTTTGCTAATAAACCGATGAATCTATCATGAACAATTATAGCTTCAAAATTGATATCAAACCGTCATTAACTGTAGAAGATTCATTACCTTCAAAGCCATGATTAACACCTATCAAAGAAACTGACCAATCTCTATATATCGAAACTAAGTACCGTCATTAAGATAGAATAATAACCTGGTTCGGTCAACACCTGGTCCATATTTTGTGTACATGTGTATCAATAACCTAATAAATCTGCCACAAACAGCTGGTTTTTAGGTGGAATTATCAAATCGATGGGTTATTTGAGAAAAGGTATATCGGTAAAATTGATAAAACAGGCACCAGCATGTCGCGTCAGCAGAACCCTAGAGAAACACAAGAGATAGTCTCATCAACGTCAATTTCTAAGGCCTAAAAGAATTCAGAGTATAAAGTGTCAAATATAAACAATTAAATCTTATCCTTTGCAGATACAAGAGATTCAATTCCTAGAATGTTGCTATTCGATCCTAACCTCTGGCACCTACAATAATAAGTATCTCCCAATTTAAAATCAAAACCATCTTATATCACCCATGCATTACGAATAATTCATTCGATATCGAAATATAATACCTAGCAAAGGAAAACCAAAGATCTGCCTTAACAATTAGGTTTTCTAAGTCGAATACAAACCGTAGAAATAATATGATCAAAACTTAATCCATATTCCATGCACCTACGAATATAATACATCTCATAAAATAACCCATATAAAAGAGCCTGGAATCCGTTGTGCTCGGATGATAATATCAGATCATAACCTATTGAGATAACAAACAGTTTTGTTACATAACCAACTGATTATGTTTAAGAAAAAGATTGGAAAAATAAGAAGTTACGCAAGATGTAGAGAAATAACAGAAAACCTATTGGGGTGTTTCGTGACGTGTGTTAAGTATTAACGCGTGAAGTACAATAAGGTCAACTGTTTTAAAGCGGTTTGACGGATAAGATCGGTCAATTTTATTATCTAACTAGACTATAGACCCGCGGTTTCGCGGGTGGCAATAAAAAAAAAATGTATTGTAAGTAAAACAAAGTCATATTAACACATTCCAGATTTTTGATACCTAAAAATCACAAATTCCATAAACTAAAAATCATAAGTCTTTGAGTTCAACAAACAGATACATAAAACCTACAAGAACTCTATTACATTGTACTATTAATTGGTGCCTCATGAGTTACTCTAGCAGCTACAATTCTACAAACACAGCCTTCACCCCTGTAATGGAACCTGCAAACACAGCTATAACCTGTTAAAAAAACAATTAAATGAAAAGAAGAATGGCAAAAAAGATTAATTACCAATATAAAGCAATATAAAGCAATAAAATGTTTCCAAGTGATGTTGATATAGATATCATAACGTGTTTTAAAAATACTTGACATACAAGGTGTTTGGATATGAGTTTTATAAGTGACTACTGAGACTTGCCAAAAGAATGTAAAGACTGATCAAACAATGTATAATGTACATGTTGTCTGCAAAGAGAACGGCGCAAATTAGAGAAACAGCCATCACACACAATTGTGAGAGGTGCAAACGCTTTTACTACTTCACCAGATTTGGTTTTATGTTGAACACCTCCTATAGTTCCTTCGTCTTCAACCAAGGATGTCACAGTGTCTTGCTCCAGTTTTGCACTAAAAATAAATTGAACTTTGTTAATAGAAAGAAAACGATATGTTTTAAAACACTGAATAGCAACTTCGCGAAACACAAATGTCTAGTACTAACTTGGGTAGAGTAACACCTTTCTCTCGCATCCTCTGTATTAAACTCCATTGTGAAAGCTTCGACCCGATACATCTGATAATTACTTTGTAACCTTACTTTCAGACAATCTGAGCAAGATATGATAGTTTAACTTTATCTTGACGTAAATGAATGCTAGCAAGAACATATACCTTTGAGACCCAACTCGATCAGCTTAACGTATCTACCTGGTTGTAGAAAGTCACCTACAATCCTATCTGGCTCAGTTAGATCTATCTCAATCACACAAACTTTATAGCCTTCCTGTTGTAATCAGTTCAAGCAGAAACCTTTGGCATCCATCATCTGGATCCTTGTACACTTTTTTGGGTCTGAAACATGATCGTATACTCTAACTTAACTCAAATGCTAATATATGAACTCCACGAAAACAAATAAAACAAATAGCAAGCATAACTAATAACACATAATAAGAACACCCATGTATGCAAATCGTCACTGTTTCAGATATATTAGCAAGTGTGGATTTTTTACCCTTAAGAAATATATTTTATAACTTATAACCAAATCTATCCAAAATGAGCCTAACGCCCACAGTACTGAATTTTAGACACCTAGCAAACCGTGATCCCGAATCACGGCCCCGTGCAGGAGTTCCTGGTGACAATGGTCTGATCTTTAGCTTCTTAAGTCCTAGAGTAAATACCCGTATTGTATTTGAACAAAATACCATTTTTAATGATGCTCTATCATATTTTATGAGACAGCATGCTTCACAAACCAAATATCAAAAACTTAAGTTTAGTTCAGATTTGGAACCTTGTATGACGTTCTTATCTTCATCAAATTTTTCTAGAGCAGGAATGCAAAAGGCAGCTGTTTTTCCCTATCCCATTTTTAGCTCTTGCTAGAATATTGTTACCCGTAAGAGCAATGGGTATGATTTGCTCCTGAATTGGAGATGGCTTCTCGAAACCTTTGTCATATATCCCCGTAAGCAACTCACGCTTGAGAAAATAGTCTTCACATTCATTTCCTTTTTGTTGGTGTCACATCCTAAAAAAATAGAAAATTAGAGGTAAATTCGGTTTGTACTCCCCAAAACAGAATACTGTGCAAGGCAAATCACCATTTAATTGGAAAAGTAGAAGTTTATCATATGAGACGCAAGCTGTTAATGGTATAAAACAGTAAAAAATTAATTGGACACAAAAGAAAATCAGAAGCACAGAGATGACATCAGTAAGCATACCTCGGTCCCATTTTTAGTGTCAGCAGGTGGAAGTCTCAATTGCGCCTTCCAATCTTGGGAACTACAATGAGAAATGAAGATTATACCTAGCTAAACCAAACAAAAGATCTATATTGTTTCATGATATTTGCACCTTTTAATTTGAATACTGATGATATACATTGATAAACATAAGCTAATTGGGAAGGTTCTTGATTTTTGAACAACATATTTGAAAGTACAGAAGGTTTGATTCATTATTGTATAAATAAAATAAAATCTTACGGAGTATCAAGAAACATGAGAGTAGGAAAACAAATACGCAATCACAAACACCCCCATAGGAAAATAAAATAGAAGGTTTGATTCACTTTGCTAGATGATGCACCTGTGGTTTCAAAAGAATCAGTGTCATTCCGAGGCCGGCCTGGCTCGGATAAACAAATACGCAATCCCAAACACCCCTATATGATCATGTAAATTACTTTACAAAACATATAAAATGACATAGGAGGTATTTAGCAAAAGTGACGATTTTTCTTGGCTACAATGGTGTTTTGACCTGATCAGATAAATTCGTTAAATCTTAAACAGTGGCGGGCTCAATTTTCTAATCACATAAAGTATATTGAAGATGTAAATTATGAACAAATTAATTCCTAATTTCACTAACAGTTAATAATCAAAACAAAATCAGCCATATCAAGCATCTTAGGCAAAACCCCCAATTTGATTAGGGTTTATAAAAATTGAAATTAAAAAAATGCAAACTATACATACTCGTAATATCAAGCTTCAAATAAACAAAACAACCTATATGAATAATTATAATACAACCCCACTGATATGAATCGGGTATAAAAAAAATAGTACAAATAAATTAATTACCTTAGTGTTTCAAGAATGTTGTTTGATGTTGTTGCTACAAATAAAAAAATAGTAGAAACAAATTGAATCACAGCAATGTGAATTTTGAAATTAGATGATAGAAAAAGAGTCATACTCAAAATACATAAAATACATAATCATTAACTGTTCTACTTAAAATACATAATCATTAACTGTTCTCATTTCATAAACTGATGTTAGGCAAAACCCCCAAAAAAATCAGCCATATCAAGATATTAATCAAAAAAAAAAAAAAAAAAAAAAAAAAATCCAAATAAAAACACATAATCACACAAATTTAAATTAAGATGCAAAATAACAACAAATTGATTCTTATTCACAATACATGAATAATCTCAACAAAATCCCTAATAGTAATCGTGATAACAAACTCCCAATATGATTCGAGTAAAAAAAAAATATTTACCTTAATTTCAGAAGATTGTTGTTTCATGATGAATATTTGAAAACATAATTCTAATTAAGAAGGATCGTGATTTTTGAATAACTGATTTGAGAGTATAGCAACTTTAATTTATCTTTGAATAAATAAAATAAAACCTTATAAAAAGATGATAGAAAAGAGCTGATAGAAGCGAATTTTTATCAAATGGTGACAGGTGTATATATGACGTCATATTATGATGTCAGAATAGAGGCTATTGGCATTCAAAAAACTTTTCATTTATTATATATAAAGATATATTAAAAGATGAGACATCTATCTATAGTATTTGCTACAATACTGCTACAGTAAACTTTTTTTTTTTTTTTTTTTTTTTTTTTTTTTTTTTTTTTTTCAAAAATAATTTCGAAAAAATAATATTTTGAAAAGAAAAAAAAAAAAAAGAATTGAAAAAATATTTTCAAAGTAGCTACAGTACTTTTTTTTTTTTTTTTTTGAATTAAAAAAAATAATAATAAATTAATTTTTTTTTAAAATAATTTTTTTTAGAAAAATTATTTTTTTAAGAAAAACAATACTTAGCACCACACTCCCGCAGCAATGCGCGGGTTTCCCAGCTCGATATATTAAAAAGGCAGGAACGAACTACAGTAGCATGAACAGTAACACGCTACTGTAGCAAGTTACTGTAGCTTTTTTTTTTTTTTTTGGAAAAATAATTTCGAAAAAATAATGTTTTGAAAAAAAAAATATTAAAAAAAAAAAAAGTTATTGATAAAATATTTTCAAAAAAAATATTTTCACGCTACTGTAGCATTTTTCTTTTTTCTTTTTTTTTTTTTCAGGGAAAATAATTTTGAAAAAAAAAATATATAAAATAAAAAAAAAGTTTTTGAAAAAATATTTTCAAAAAAAAATATTTTCAAAAAACTTTAAAATTAATTTTTCTAAAAAAATTAATTTAAAAAAAAATTCAAAAAAAAAAATACAAAATAATTGTGAACCTACAAAACGTAAAACAAACATCGTACAACAAAAAACAACTATCTGAACAACCCGCTGTAACGCGCGGGCTTCCCTGCTCGTTAGCTTAAAATCTTAAATGGTACTCTAGTTGTCTTTTGATCAATTAGCGTGTTACGCGTGACTCTAGATAAGATTCTTCCTTTTTGTATAATACTCTAAGGGTGTGTTTGGTATGCTGGCATGAATGACAATGGGTATGAGTTTGATAGTAATGGTGTGTCCTTCACCTATGAAAGATTCATACCTAGCTATCTTGATGTATATTGAGTATGGATTATATCTATCATTCATTACCATAGTGGCGGACCCCCTCATCTTAAATAAACACATTTAATCACTTTCATAGTCATAGTCTCATTCCCATAGTGGGATACCAAACACACCCTTAATAGTTCAGTATATCTTGGCCGTTTCGTATGATGGCATTGATGGACATGTTAATCTGAAAGTTCTATATAAACTAGTTACCCTAAAACACACACAAATAGAATCATTAGCTATCCATCAAGCTCTCAACACCCAAGTGGGCAAAGGGAGAGAAACTAGTTTGTGCTTATAGTGTTCTCTACATCATGACAACATCCGCTTTGCTTTGGGTATGTTTTACTCATTCATGTTAATTATGTATTATATTCTCAGATCGTGTGGCATAATAGATTAATGTCACTACAAAACAGAGTATGCTTTTACACGCTTTATTGATGGATAGAGTGTACAATTGAAAAGTCCGGATCTTCTGTGGAGATATTGTGCGTCACAAAAATTGTCACTTTTAGAACCATGGATACATTACTTGACTCTTCACATAAAAAAGCGTGGACAAAACATAAAATTCCACACATTCAAATGTGGACAAGCCGAAAGAAGTTCAAAAGGTTGAGTGTGGACAATCATAAAAACTCTACACCTTCAAAATGTGGAGAATAATAGAAACTCCGCACTTCCAAATGGACAACTAAAAAAACTCCACACCTTTTTTTGTTGAAAAACAAAAAGACTTGCGTGTGAAAACAACAGGTGGTATTTTCAAATTTTGCATATATTACACTCCACCTTTTCAAGTTTTACATTATCATCCCTATATTTTGCTGGAAACTAGTAAACTGCAAAGAATGCTTAAAATAACTAATTCATTGCAATAAAAGAGATTCAACACAACTAATTCATCGCGATAACAGAGAGTATATACATTTCATATACCTACAAATTTGAAAACAAAAAGTACATCCGAGCATAAACACATCCTACAAATAACCAAAAAGTCATTATAGCATTGTCTTGCATCAACAAACATAAATGGGAAACAATCGAACTCTTGTTGCTCGCTTCATCAACGTTGATCTCTTCACCAAAAAGTCATCATAGAACCTGCAGAACACATACGCAACAATAAGCGACCAGGCTTTAGTGAATACATTATCATCTACGATAAAATAAAAGACATCATGCTTAATTGAGCTTATAGGACTGACTCCAGTCCTCACATTTTGTAGAGCATTACATATATGCAGATTTAAATTAACAAATGAACATCTGTGTTTTCACCTATAAAAAGGTAAAACTTATATTACAAGTTATATGTAGATATAACTTGACCGTTTACCTGGTCTGCTGGTCAGATTTGGTCACGGCAGTTAAGTAATTGCTCACTTTGCTTACAGATGAAAACTTTTTGTGAGTGCATATAAAGTCAGTCACCTTATACAAAACCCACGACAGTTTCTGGGTGTACTTTTTGCGAAAAATTTTCACGTTTTTAGTCGTGTCTTGTCACAGGGTGTTACATATCAAACCAAAAGTAAAGGATTCTGGGTACTATACTCAATTATGTGGTGATTGGATTTGTCTACTTGAATTTCAGACCAAAAAAACAAAGACCAAGGTATATTATACTTAACATTATGGTATATTATTTTAACAAAGAAGTAATGAAGTTAATATCATAGTCACAAAAAAGCAATGATATTATGCTACAACAACATACTAAACTAACACACATCGTTCCATTTCATCAATACCAAAACATGAAAATTAACACAAATTGCACAATATTAAGCTAAATCACAAAATCAAAACACAATCCATAATAGTCACATAAGTCGAACAAAAAAAAATTCTAAAAATGGCTTCAACCTAATTCATCACATTAACGATAGATATAACTTTAGTAACTACGATCTACATTAGCTATAAACTAAAAAGTAACAATCACAACCTGATAACATATAACACGTATCTCAACTAACGACGAACATTAACACTATCATTTTCAGTACAAATCAAAACTTTAACATAATCAATCACATTCACGATAAACGAACTACATTATCACTTAGAAAACAACAACGTCATATCAAGTATCGTATCGCCTACAATGAGCATTATTACTATTATCAAAACAAATCACATATCACATTAACTATGACATATATACGACCTACATCACTACTACAAAATGAGCCTAAGGCAACATTTTTGAAGCAACACTTGCGAAATGTGTTGCTTTTTTAACAACCAGGGTTGTAATGCAATATTTTGCATGTAAGTGTTGCATATGTATATCTAATGCCATACTTTTTTAGAAGTGTTAGCAAATTTTACATGCTTGTGCAACATTTTTCTAGAAGTGTTGAAAATTTCACCAAAATAGTTTTAGCGGGATACAACTTTTCGTTTGCCGCTTTACCAAAATTCATCAAAATTTAGACACACAACTCTAGACATTTCGCCCAAATTTCCCCAAAATCATATACTCTCAACAAAAAAAACCTAGACACACAACTCTCACAGCCATTCTTATCCAGATCCACTCGTCAGGTACATCATCTATTTCATTTCACTCATTTATTAATTACTTTTGATTTGCATAAAAACAAAAACATAAATCATGGATGTTTAATTTATCCATCGATCTTAAACAACAAAGAAAACAACGCCAATACCTACTTGAGACCTTTTATAAAGAAACTAGAAGATCTATTGTGTTTTAGTTCGAATGTCTCTTTTTCAGTTCGTGGATTTATTGTTCGTATGGTTCGTTGCCTAGTCTTGAGAACAAAAATATTATTTCGTATGTGAAGATTAAACCAAGAAAGTGGTTGTAAGATTAGATCTGATAGGTGGCTGAGGTTGATTATATAAAAGGAAAAAGAAAGAATTTTGATAGATCACAATGGTGTAATTGTTGGTGAATGCAAATGATAAATGTGTAGTTGCTTGTGTGTAATGGATAGATAAAGGTGGGTTTGCTTTTGTGGCTGAGTATCCAACGAAATCACTTCTTTTCCATCCACCTTGTAAGTATTTGTTGATATATACCATGTAAGTATTTTATTAATTGGATTTGGTGTGGATCTGGAAACCAAAAACGAACTTTGTTTTAAAAAGTAGTTTAGCCTGGATATTGCTTTTTTAATCAATTTCCAAATTTTGATAAAAGTTTTTACATTTGTTTGATTTTTATATTTGGTTTAAAGCCTGTTAACTTGGTTCTTCGTTTTCGAATCCGAAATATATTTGGTTTAAAGTTGTTTATTGATGTGGGATTGTTGGTTTTGCTGTCGAGTAATTTGTAAATGTGCATACATGTTAATATAAAATTAGTGTGCATATATGTTAATATATATTAGCTAAAGACCTGAAGTTTTGCATACATGTTAATATAAAATTAGTGTGCATATATGTTAATATATATTAGCTGAAGACCTGACGTTGTGAAATAAATGAAATTGCATATCGTTCATTTCACTCATTCATTAATTACATTAATTACTTGGTCATCAAATAAATGAAATTGAATGTAAATGAACCTTAACGCGCTATGTTGGCTGTTATAAGTGTAGTAAGGTTGGGCATCTCGGTAGGGATTGTGGTCAGGTTTGGGGCGGGGGTGGTGGTGACGGTGTTTGTTATGACTGTGGTCTGCGGGGGTATATGGCTGTTTGTTCTCTGTGTGGTAAGACAGGGCATTTGGGTAAGGATTGTTGGTACATCTAAGAAAGACTCGGTAAGTGCAACATAAATGTATTGGATACAAGTCATGGATCAAAATATATTTTATCAACATGGTGATGAACAGGCCAAACAGGCTGGAAATTACCAAAGCTTTTGGTTTTGTATCAATTCTTTAAAAAATATATCCTTAAATGTAATCAAAAAAGTGTTTGCGGCTCAAATCAATCCCTGCAAATATGACCTTCTTCATCCGAAACCTGTTTTGACCCATTACCCGGCTGGTCTATCTCGTTACCCCTAGTTATTATAGTTTGGTTATTTATTTGATACTTCCTTGAGCCAATGTTTATTCAAAATATGATCCCTTTTCAGGAAGCTATTTGTCGTAGGAATCATGGATTTTCATCTGCTGTACATGCATTAGAAGAAACTTCAGCCATGGAGAACATCCTTCATTGCATGAGGTAGAAGCTCCCCTGTCATCTCCTATGTCGTGTATAATTATGCAGTTCTATGATGTTTACGCTTATCATCATCATCATCATATAACTATGCAGTTGGATTTATGTTCTTGAATACCAGAGTGCAGATTCAATCGTCTTCTTCCTTCAATGACATTGATGAGTTTGCCACCAAAATTAAAAATGGGGCAAAAGCCATCACAGCAGCAGCAGCCTCATCCAAGAGAATCAATAGTCCCGTCTTGGCCTCGCATAATTCCGTCGATGAGTTGTCCCTAATAGAGGCGCTATTGTGCTTGGTGCTAACTAACGCTGTTGAGGTACAAGACTCCATTGGTAGATTGTTGGGTGTTGGGAATTATGATAACTCTTTCTCCTGGATTAACCATAGTTGTTCCCCCAATGCCTGCTACCGCTTCTTACCCCCAGCGACACCAGATACCCAACGACAATGTCTCATCACTCCAGTATCTTCTAGTGGTCATGAACCAGTTACATATTCTGACTTCCGCCTAACAGGTAAAGTAATTCGATTAACCATTCCAAGAATTAGTCATAATTTTTTTTCAATGTTTGATAGATGTAAAATAGGATTGCCAGGTGGTGGCCCGAGAATAGTTGTTAGGAGTATAAAGCCGATTAACAAAGGGGAGCAGATAACAATATTTAATCCTCAATGTTTCTTGCCTACAGTTATCCAACCCATATACATTGCAGCACCCATGGTTGCATGCTGCTAACATCACTTACAATTTGAAGATCTCATTGCGCCTTGCCATTGCAGAGGCACGCAAAAAGATGTCCACAGGTCTTGTCTTGACAATTGGCGCTCAACCAGGGAATCTAACTTCCATTCCCGTTTTTCTTAAAGCAGCTCATACAATAAAATTTTAAAACTTGTTTTTGAATCTTGACTACTGTGGTGTTTCCCATCCGGGTTACCCCTATTAGCTGTTAACTGATTAACAGATTACACCTTAATTTATTTGGATCTATATACATATATGGCTATATGACACTATATCAGCAGGAACAAATGGAATTTTAACATGTTATTGGCGGCCTTTTGAAGAGGATATAGTTGTGTATCATATTATTTCGCATATTGAGTTGTCGTTTACAGGTTTTTTTTCATTAGAGACAAAAGCGTCACATTGAGTGGATTAAACAAGAACTGCTGAAAGAATCTACTGCATGTCATGGCAGTTAGTTTATTATTCCTGTTTTACCAGCTGATGATACTCGGCGTAAATTAACTTCTCATTCAACTGCCAGTTAGTTTATTATTCCTGTTTTACGTAATTTTCATTTACTTTATTTATGACATACTCAAGTATTTTTTTCTAATTGTTTTAATCAATTTTGTATAGATGCCTTTCATTCACAAGAATTGAACATTGCAGATACTCAACTTACCATGGATCAGACAGTTGCTTCAACCGAATTGGCTACACCATTATCAAATTTCTTTAGTTCTCACCGACTTACACGAGGTAATTTAAACAACTTAAATTTCTCTAACAATTTTTTTTATCTTTATGAATGGAGATGTGCGACCACGGTGTTTACAACTGAATGGCCATGGGCAGTTGTATGTAGCTCTTTCTAGAGCTACATCACCTCATGGATTAAAAGTTCTTATAAAACAACAGGAAGATCGAAAACCAAATGAAACAAAAAATATAGTTTACAAAGAGTTTTTGACAAAAATACAGGATACGCATTCTTAAATCTTCTCTCTATATCTCTTTTTCTTCTTTATTTATTATTTTATTTTATTTCTTATTTTTTTTTAAAATTATGGTCCTTTTTTTTTTTTTTTTTTTTTTTTTTTAATAATTTTTTTCTCCATTCCATATATTTTTCTCACTCATCCATGCGAAGACAGAATAATTGAAAGCAGCAACGCTACACTGAATGAGCTGGAGCATATATCTAAAAACGCTATGGCTCAAAGCAGCAGCACATTGGACATTACACAATTGCTGAGCTGAATCCTACCTATTATGACAAAGTGATCAAAGCCGCCAAAGAGGAAGGCAAACCGCCCTATTAAGCGCAGCTAAGCTAATATGCGCCGGAGAAAGCCAGGTGCCTATTTGCCTATTGCGATTTGATACACAAGATAAAGAAAGCACGGGTTGGTCATTCTTTTTGTCCCACTTATTTCTGTCATACAGGTGTGAAAATTTGTATTAATTGTTTTATATAATGGTTATGTGCTAATATGCTTGATTAGCTATTCATCTCTAATTTTACTACCACTTGCATCAGGTGCTGGAACAGCCACTGCAGTCCCAACAACCAATCAAGCTAGGAACCGAGGTTAGTATATAATTGTCCTATTCAATTTTATCGTAGATAACTTGCAGTCTAAATGTTATTGTACAAAATACAGCTGTAGACGTTGTATAAATGTTTTTCTACTATAACGTTGTGCAAGCTTCTTATTACTATTCTGTTGAAGTGAAAAAATGGGGGTATGAACTGGATAGGTTCAAAATGAGTTGGTCGCAGTCAGACCTTTTTTTTACCTGATCTGGATCAGACCAATTTGATCTACTGAGTTTTCAGTTCATTTTGCGTACACATAATGCAATTTTAAATGATAGAAGAATTTAGTGTAGGCTCCTAATTATTAATCAACATTTTATGTGTGAGATATTTTGATCAGACTATACACTTATTAATTTAAGATGCTCATCCGATAGTGTAAATTCACAAATACTTTTTTAACGAAACAATGAATATAGGTGGTGAAAGAAGCATTATTTAAAACAGGGTTTAGGATAAAAGGCCACTGAATGAGCAAAATTGTTGGTTTCGCTAACAAAACTTTTCATGCCGTATGTGTTCGTGTTTTGAAGATTGTGTTTGTCATTGTTCGGTTAAGTTATATTTGTGTGTTTGATACTTTGATGCGGGTTTGCTTTTTTGTGATGATTAAGATTTTAGAGTATATATATAATAATGTGTTTCATGAAATATTGCTGAGAATACTACCATTTATGCTACTGATTCTGCAGACTAATCTCATGTGTGTTTAAATGACAATTCATTAGAATAGTGGTTTGTCTTCTGCCGCATTTTTTATCAAAGTTGTGCCAAACCTTGCTGCATACTAACTACACATTGCTTTCACAATGCTGAAAAACAATTTTTTTTGCAGAAATTGTGGCTAAAAGATGAGTATACTCAGCCGTTGAAATAGCGCCGTATGTGCAGATGGGGTACTGTTTTGCCACCACTAAATGTATGTTTTCAAACATATGTAGCAAATATATGTTATATAATGAAACCACTATATTTTTGAGTGTAACATTTGTGCAACGACTCCCCGCAGCAACGCGCGGGCAGCCAACCTCGTTTGAACTTATATTAAGATATTTTTGTTCATTTGAAAACTTAAATCTTTTCAATGTGATTATTTTTTTGATGTATAAAAAACAGACGATAGCACAAATTCGAACCGTTTTGGCATATGTTGGTGAATCAAGAGCAATGCAAGACTATTCAGCAGCATTAAAGATCTCACAAAAGCTTGGATACAAGAGTGGATTTGCAAAAGGATTAGGACTAGGATCAACTTATTTTACTGTCTTTTGCTGTTGAATAACTTGGTTAAGTACAATATCATATTTTCTATTGTATTTAATTATTTCTATTGTGGAATGAAAATGTCAATTTATATATTAGACTTAGCTGAAAAATTTTTTGTGTTATAAACATTTAATATTTGGGTGTTGCATGAAATAAAAGTGCTACTAATCATTAGAAAAAGTGTTGCACTAATATGATAAAACACCATAAAGTGTTGCACTTGATGCATTAAAGTGTTGTATGCTTAGTGGGTCCAAATGAAGAAGTGTTGCACATCAATGGGAAAAGTGTTGTTATTGAATCTAAGAGTGTTGCACATGTGTGTATAAGTGTTGCACTTGAATGTAAAAACTGTTGCACTTTATTTTAAAAGTGTTGCACATTGAAGTATTGCAATTGCTAAACATGGGCAACACTTTCAAAAAATGTTGCATAATCCAATATAAGTGTTGCATATACCTAAGGCGACGTTGCATAACGCAGCACTTGGTAAAGTGTCGCATTATGCGTAATGCAACATTTTAATGGGATAATACAACACTTTGTTGGTGTTGCCTTAACTTCATTTTGTTGTAGTGTGTATCTCAGATCACAATAGTCAACGAATTGACTAGTCAAACCCTAGATGATATCGACTAAAGACTTAACGTGATTGACTAGTCAAACCCGATGGTCAACTTAATAGTCAACGAATGTGTTATAGGTTATAGAGGGTATATGGTGTCAACTAGAAAGGAAATAGAGTTCAAGGATGTAGCAACCGCGAATTTTCCAAGTCATTACTCGACATTTAGGACTCAAAATAGTTTATTTTAGATGTTTCATATGCTCTTGCGTGTAACTTATATCTTGATTTTTCAAGTTATTAAATTCATGTAATCAATTATGAAGTTTTATTCGAGCTATTTTATTCAAATTCGCATTTAAAAGTTTAGCTCTGTTTAAACTGAGAAACAACAAATGATATGGCCAAACGAATAATGTGGCAAAACACACGTTCCATTTTTACTGGAACCACACGCGTTCCGACACCGTGATAGTATGGCATATGTCTAATAATTTAACACTGGTAATTATAAAAATTACGAAACCCGTTAAATTCACACGAGTGTATTTAATCAACAATGTTCCCACGCCTTATCTTTTTATTTAACCCTCACTCAAACAATTACATTTTTATAATAATACTACCACCTTTATAAAATTAAAAAAAAAAAAAAAAAGAAAAAAAAAAAAAAGAAAAAAAGAAAACAGGATAAGAAATATTAATACCCTACCACTACCCAACGTGTAACACCCTAGGCAAATCCCACATCGGCTGTGGCCTGGAGAGATGTTGGGTTCATAAGATAACATTCGCCTTACAATGAAACAACGCGTTTTGTGGTCTACTGCGTGTGGAGTTCTTAGGAACTGGCAGTTAAGCGTGCTCATGAGAGAGTAGTACTGGCTTGGGTG
The DNA here is from genome assembly GCA_021014915.2 of Artemisia tridentata subsp. tridentata. Classification (NCBI taxonomy): domain Eukaryota; kingdom Viridiplantae; phylum Streptophyta; class Magnoliopsida; order Asterales; family Asteraceae; genus Artemisia; species Artemisia tridentata. The sequence continues at coordinate 125,699,207 of CP139505.1, read as the reverse complement.
ACCTGCCGGGAAGTCTTCAAATGAGGCCACAAAAACAAAGCCGTGAGCCTGCGGGCAAAGCGGACAATATTGTGGTCTGAGTAGGCGGGATGTTACAAGTGGTATCAGAGCCACTCCTGAGCCGTTCGGGATGGTGGGGCAAACCTCATCGAGGACGATGAGTCCCTAAGGGGGGGTGATTGTAACACCCTAGGCAAATCCCACATCGGCTGTGGCCTGGAGAGATGTTGGGTTCATAAGATAACATTCGCCTTACAATGAAACAACGCGTTTTGTGGTCTACTGCGTGTGGAGTTCTTAGGAACTGGCAGTTAAGCGTGCTCATGAGAGAGTAGTACTGGCTTGGGTGACCTGCCGGGAAGTCTTCAAATGAGGCCACAAAAACAAAGCCGTGAGCCTGCGGGCAAAGCGGACAATATTGTGGTCTGAGTAGGCGGGATGTTACACCACGCCTCCTCACTCTTCTCTCTCACCCTTCTGCTTCGCTTCTGCTGCTCTTCTGCGTTCCTGCTTCACCACAAAGACAAAACACACATCACCATCTTGTCCTCACCTTCATGCTTATAACAAACAAGAAGCGATGACTAAGCTATGATGAAACTTACTCCTTTTTGGCTACAAGGTCGACTGGTAACAAGAAAATAAGGAGTCAAACCTCCCTTGTATTATTCTTATTAGACCCATCGATCCGCAAGTAAATCCACACGCTCCCAAAACTCCTCCAACAAAGATTCATAGTGAAGATTCAATTTTATCGAAAGGACGTGGATTTACTTGAAGTCGGATCCGGGTTTGATCTTTTCGAACTCCTGTTAATCGCCTCTTTTTGTTGTAAGGGTTCTAAATTCTTCTTCCTTTTGATTTTTTTTTGTCATTCGAATGTAGTTATGTTTATGAGATGTTGATTAAGTGTCATTTGGGTTAAGTTGCTATACACACTCGATTTGATGTTATTCTTATTTAGATTCTGTCAAAAAGTTCTATTGTGGAACCAATGGATTCTTTTAGTTGTATTATTATGTTGGTGTGGTGACTTGAAAACGATTTTCAAAACTAGTATTGGCTCAAAATTGTGAAGTAAGGTAGGTTGAGGTTATGTTAGAAGTCGAATTCGACCAATCTTAGTAGTTAAAAATTATGCACGTAAGGTGTTTGTAAAAATGCCAAGCCGGATTCGAGTAGAACTAGTCCTCCAAAATCTTGTCGTTTACCGTTCTAAACTACCTAGTATGCTCGTTGATTGTGGTCGAACCACAGTGGCAAAACCTTTTAAACCATGGTTTTAAGATGATGAGTTTATGACACTTTTCTTGTGCCTGCTGTCGAGAAACCCCCACCCCAACACTATGTGTTGGTTTTGGTCTTACTCCTCTTGTGTCAAAAACCGACGATGCGCGTCCTTGCTCTAGGCCGTCTGGTCTTAGCTTAGGCAGTGTCGAGTTTGATTGTGGCAGTACTTGCGGTGTTTAACTATTCGAGTCATAAAACACACATGGGGCGTGTTAGTTTCTGCTCGGTAAAACACGGGGTCTCAAGCTCTCGTAATGACGACACGGTTAGGTCAAATACTAGGGTCGACTTTTCTCCACATGTCTAACACAAATGGTTATGACACAACCCAACTGATAAATTAAATCCTGGTCGAAAGTTGTTTACAAATTCTGTTGAAAATGGTTACTGGGAGTAGACGAATTTTGTCAACATGGAGTGCTAAGCGCCTTTCTTTTCTTACCTTTGACTAAAGTATTGTTGTGGGCCGAAGCCCACTCCATTCTATAGGGGAAATTCAGAACATACAAACAAATTTTTGAAAGCTATTAACTAAGAAAGAATTAATAATGTCATTAACTAAGTGAGTAACAAATAGTTCGCTCCGACTCACTCGTCTTACTCGCTCTCGACACGACTTCACAACACACTTCAATTTACCAAACTTGTAAAACCATACTCATTTATCTATATCGTCTAATTAAATTGTTCACACACAAAAAGATTATATAAAAACCTACTAAAGTTTTATAAGATTATAAAATGACTTTTACTTAAAAATATATTTTGTAACACAAAGTGACCACAAGAAATCAACATACATATACGGGTCGTGCCCGACTTCTATTAATAAATGTACATGTTATACTTTTATCGAAAACGGGACAACAAAATATTTTATAAACAACCATGTTACGCTAGTTTTCAAATCACGAATCATTTAAACGGAGGTAGTCACCTACGCATAATTTTCCCACATTTCAAAATTTATATAATTATTTATATATATATATATATATATATATATATATATATATATATATATATATATATATATATATATATATATATATATATATATATATATATATATATATTTTTTGTAACAATTGTTCTTAGCAATAACATACCATATCTCGACAACATCTAGTGTCATTCATAATCACTCTTTGTTCATCGTCTTTCGATTAGTGTCAAACCATAGTCTTATTCGTCCGTGATATTTTAAGTGTCATACACTTATGCACTCCCAATGAGCCAATGCCTACACATACTTAGTAAAACTATTTTTAAAACTTAAATGCTGCCACACCAGCAACAACAACATAAAACTTTTGAATTAAATTCATGGAATCTTAAACTTAGTCGGTGAACTAAATTATGCCATACTAATCTAGGTCACGCGTTGGAGTTACTACACACCATTTGATTCTATTGCATTCAGATTTCCACTACACTGAGGTGAGTTCTCGTAGCCCCACTTTTAACGTGTTTTACTTTGGGGGAAAATGGTACTCAATGCTTTACAAATGTTTTCATGCTGTGAATTACTGTTTTTACATGATTTTGGACATACACGTGTGATGATGCGATTATATGCTGCGACATGTTTGTTTTGTGAGTACATGACTGCGCCACTGTTAACTCTCTACTGAGAGCCCACAAGTTATAGGTTCAGTTGATGCAACTGTTAACTCTCTGTTGAGAGCCCACATGTTGATAGATCTATCGGGGTAGCTCCCCACGTGATATTGGTTATGAGTGTGAGGAACACCATAGGTTCAGTTGGCGTGACACTACTACTATTTGGTTAACGTGCTTCTAATTTGTATTCATGTGCACTATTGTCCTACACTATTATTCACAGCTTCGTGGTTTAACATTTCAAACCTACGAGCTCACCAACATTATGTTGACGTTTTCGAGTATCCATTTTCAGGTGTTAAGAATGAAGGTACCATAGGAGGTTGAGTATTGGCCTAACTTAGCAAGACTTAGTCAAGACCCTCCCGGGTTACATCTCGTGGAGTTGCATTCTGAGATTGATTAGTGATGTTGTGTAACCTTAAGACTTATGTTATTTTGGAACTTTGTATTTATCCCAGTTATGGGAGTTTGCGACTATTATCTATTGTATGTTATGCATTTAGTATTTCTCTGTTGTGACACCTTGTGTTCTTAACTAATAAGTCATACCCCGTAAATGTCATTCCGCTGCGCCATTTTTGGGGTGTGACAAAGGACCTAAGTTGCCAAGAATAAATGTGTTATAATATGTAGTGTGGCCAAAGTATAAGAAAAGAGTTTAGAGGGATCATTCTTGCCATAGGCCAAAACTTGTGCAAGTAAATATCTGTTATGTGGAGGATTCTAGAGAAATTGAGAAGTGTGGAGAGTGTGTTTGTGTGTGGTACGGTTTATAAGAGAAAGGAGGGAAGAAGATGAGTTGGGTAGACTAAGAATGATGATGATTAAGGTCTTATGCAAGAAGATCATCCATAGCAACCACTCCTACACAAGTAAGTAATCTATTGTCTTGATTCAATGAGGTTATAGATTATATGGATTGTAGGATTTCATCATATGATCAAGGTAAGATCATATGATGATGTAGGAAGGAAGTTGGATAAGTTTAGTGGGTTATATAAACCCTTAATCATGATGTTGATTAATGTATTAATAGGTCTTGATGGTAAAGGATGATGAGGATGGAAGATGAATGATGAGGATGGAAGATGAATGATGTTGATGATAGGAGATGATGATGATGATCTTGTTAGACTTAACTTTGGAAGCTAAGGTAAGTAAACCGGTTATAATGTAATGTTATAATGATTTATATGCATTATGTGTTATGTGATTTGATATGTTAATGTAACTGAATGGTTTGAATATATGTGTTTATGTGAAAGTTGGTTTAAGACTAGTTAGGTGTATTAGACAAGAGTGGATTAGGAAATGAGAGTTGATGCTTAAAGTGGTCAAAGGTATATGCTAAGTTTAATGTTGTAATGGATTAATGGTTATGAATGCGTAATGCGTGAATGAACTATGATATTATATTATACCCGTTTTACTTACTTAGCTTTATGCTTACAGTTTAAGTTACAATGTTTTGTAGGTTTATGCGTGATAAAGGTTATGCTTGCATAAGGGTTAAGGATTGAAAGTGCGGATTTTAGAAGGTTTTGGTAACAAAGTAGGAGCTAGGTAGAATACCGTGCTAAAGTATATATAAATAATATCAGACGGATATGCGTGAAACGTGGGAAATAACAAATCAACCCTTTAGGAAAAAGGCTAACTTACAAAACCCGTGAATACGATATGTGTGATACCGGGCAAGTGATTACCCGGGTCGTGTCCCAACGAGGTGTGAATCGAGGATTTTGTTATCGGTTAGGAATTAAAATGCTTGATGATTGGATTTTGGATTTTTGAGTTTTTTACTTCTAAATGAGATATCAAAAATAAATTCACAAAGAAAAATTAAGAACAAATCTATTTATCAGTGTTGCAAAACAAGGCCTACAAGGCCGATTAATCGCCGATTAGGTGCTACAAGGCCGCCAACCTTTCCGATTTGCGTAAATCGGTCAAACAACTCGGTCAACCGTGGTCAACGACGGTTAATGATGGTCAACGGTGGTCAAGCTTGCCCGAAACCTTCAACCTTGCTGAAAATACCCCAAACTCGCCGTAAAAATGTTTAATAAGTTATACTTGTTGTTTATATCTATTTCAAGATGCCTTTTTAATAAAAATCTTGCCATTAATACCTAAAATTTGCCGAAAATACCTAAAACTTGCCGGAAATACAGAAAACTTGTCGAAAATGCCAATCCGATTAATCATCGATTAATCCCGCCTAGACCGATTAAAAGCTACAGGGGGGTCGACCGCCCGACTACCGATTCACGATTTTTGCAACCTTGCTATTTATACTAAAAACGGGAATCGGGAATTCTAAAAACGAGCCTAAAACTAAAATCTTTAAAAATTAACCCTACAAGTTCAAATTTATTTTTCCTAAGTTCTATATGATAAAAGAAAATTTTGGAAAAAAGAATTAAATTTTTTTGACTTTTATATTTTTTATTATGAATTAAAAACAGTTTTAAACTAATTAAATTATAAAAAATACTAAATGAATTTAGAAAAATCTAAAATTTTACAGGAAACTATTTTATACTAAGTAGGAACAAGGAAAAATAAAATGGTGCTAACAGCTTATTTAAATAAGCTGTTTTTAAGCTAATATGAAAAATAAGCAAAAGAAAATTAAAATGTGTTAAAAGGATTGTTTGTGAAAGCTATGACAGGAAAGACCCAAGGGCGCTAGTGGTGTATGTGTGGTGTGTTGGGGCTTTGGTTAGGCTGAGGTCCAGGGTTCGAATCCTGGCCTTAGCTTTTTGCTTGATTTATTTATTTATTATTATTATTATTTTTTTTTATTGTAACTCAATAAGCACAAACCAATAAGCAAACTTTATAACTAAAACTTAATTTGAATACCAAAAATAAGCCCAGAAATAAGCCAAGGATCTGATCAGAAGCAAAGAAAAATAAAAAGCTAAGGTTCAAGTGCTAAAGGGCTGAAAAGCATGTGAATAAGCTAAAATGGGAACTGAAAAAGCTAAAAGCACCTAAGGGGATTCTGAAAAAACTATGGGAAGCAAGTTAAGCAATTGGGGAGAGCAAATAAGCACTGAAATCCAAGCAAATAAGCACTAAGGCTGTTGATATGTGCAGAACAAGAACAGTCCAAAAGGGAGACTTTGGGCTTATTTAAAAGTGCTTAAATGACAACTAAAGAACACAAAAGCTTATGGCAGTTAAAGCTGACCTAGCAAGGATTACTTGGATCCAAAAATTAGACAATAAGCAACTTGTCAAATGCTTAAAAATAAGCTTGAAATTTGCTATTCCTCACAAGTATACACTGATGACTCAGTGTATACTTAATTGGAATTAGTTGATTTTCTAGCTTATTTCAAGGCTTTGATAAGCTTGGCTCATGTCTGAATTTAATGACCATCAAGAACAATAAGCATTCAATCAAGAAAACTCATTCAATAAGCACTTAAGGTCACAAAAAAGGGACAAAAACACACTGAGTCTGCTGATACACTGAGGTGATCAGTAGGCACAATATGGGTTTTTAAGGCACAAGACTATATGAAGCTTAACCAACTTTTGGATACACACTAAAGGCACTTAAATGAACACAGAAATGCAAAGAAAAAGGGTAAAAAGAGCTTATTGCAATATATAGCTTAATAGATCAGTCCATAGCCTAGGATTGACATAGTCTATCTAAAACCATGAAATCAGTCAAAATAGCTCACAATAACTTGAAAACAGCTTATTTACTCTATTTTAAGTAAGGTTAAAGTTCATGGAATGGTAAATGAACAGTAGATAGCTAATTTGACCCACTTTGGGACTTAAACCAAACACACCTTAATGTTTGACTGTTTTGAGATTAAAACTACCCTAGGCCAAAATAAGCTCTAAATCTGAGTTGTAACTGATTTACTACTCTAATTTAACCCTAATGATCAATTTTCAAAAGCCAATAAGCACTCAAACAAGCTTAGCTTATTTTGACTGTTTTTTGGATTTTTAAGCTATTAAGGACAAATTTGAGCTAAACAAACTACAACTAACAAATAGGCATCAACTAACATCAAATAAAACAAATAAGGACAGAAAAGATCAATAAGCACTCAATAAGCTAGTGTACAGTAAAATTAAAGAAAATAAAGAGATATAACCTTGGGCTCTAGCTAAACAAGAGCACCAAATAAATGTCAGCTACAAGCTCTAGCTTGTTTTACAGCAAGCTAGTAAAGTCCATCTTGCCATTCCACAACTGAAAACTTCCATAAGCTTTCCATAATTGCTGAGGTTGACTTTTATTGACTTTTCTAGAAATCTTGGATTGTGACTTAGTAAACTTATCACAAGCTTACTATAAGCTATGTTAAGCTTAAATGAGCTTATTCAATAATAAAAGAAGCTTTTGCAATATCAAATTAACTTAATACGATTTAACAGTTATGCTTAAAACATGAAATTTCATTAATTTAGGAAAATAGTACAATACTTAAATAACTGAAGACAAATGGGCTTAATAGAACTTGAATTGACTATTGAAAACTTAAATTGCTACAAATTTAGAACTTAACTAAAAATACGATTAAACAAAAAATTCTACATGCCAAATTTGGCTACAAAATGCCCTATTTATACTATTTTTGAGCTGGGATTTTTCTTGTCTTCTTCTTTGACCATTTTCTGACCCTTGAATTAGGTTGAAATCATCTGAGCCTTTAATTCTTGTTTTGGCGCCAAAAATGGATAAGGGAAAACCCACTTGGTACTGTTAAACTTGTGATGTTGGAGAAGCATTAAATGCTTTGGAATGGGTAGGTGGAGTGTAGAAGGAGGGATAAGCAGGGTGAGGGGGAGGGTAGCTTTTGTCAGGAAGAAAATAGTGGGTTGGGGGTGGTTTCTGGTTTTAGCTTTTGGCGGGTTTGTGGGTTTGACCAAAGGTCAAACTGGGATTAGTTAAAACAGATGGGGTGGGTTATTTCTTTTGAGTTGGGATTTTATGGGAGTTGGGATGGGAAAATGGGTTAGGATTGGGTTGTTAGTTATTTTGGTTTTATGGGATAAGGGTTAAAAGGTTTAAGGGATTAAACTTGAAAATGGGATAAGCTTGGAGGGACTATTTCTGCCAAATCTTGAAATTTATTCCAAGGGACCAATTCTGTCATTTTGATTATCTTGGGGGTTGACTTTTGACACGAGCAATTTCTTGGTCTAAACTTGTAAATTTCTTCCCCGTCCTCGGCTTTTGACGACTTTCCACTCTTTTGCTCGGATTTTGCCTGTTTTGCCTCGTTTTCAATCCTTTTTTACCTGAAACACATAAAAACACAAACCAAGGATATCTGCAGTATAAATTGGTATATTTGGCCATTTTCAGTATTTTTATGGTCTAAAATGGGCATAAAATGATGAGTAAATAGACACCCATCAATCCCCCACACTAAGCTATTGCTAGTCCCTAGCAATCCGATCATATGAAGTAATGAAAGGATCAAAAGAATACCAAGTATACCCCGTTTTGGCTTTTTATTTGATGCGAGAAATTTAAACTAGAACAAAAATATATAAATGCTTGATTTCCAAAAATGGTATCACGGAACAGGATTCACACAAACTGGGTGTCTCCAGGGAATTGTAATCGTCATCCTCTTTTTTATACTCCCAACTAAGCTTAAACTCATTGTGCAAATGTTTTTGTAAAATGCTAACGCTACTTATACTAATAATCTATGTAAGCCGAAACTTAACTTTTCACTCCCACAATTTATTCAAGTTAGGTGACTGTGCTCAATTTCAAAATTTTGATCACAAAAGTCGACGTTTTTATAAGATATTGACTAATACTAGTTGAAAGATAGATTTAAAATTTAAAACAAGCAAGTTTCAAAACTTTATTGCATTTTGCTATATCATTCCATTTTATTATACATTTTTTTTTTCTTTTCATTTTTTCATCAATTTTTTTTTATTTATTTTTTATTTTTTTTACTTGTGCAACATAAACTAACGGAGTTTCACGGGAACCAAGACCTTACACCTTTCCGGAATAAAGGATCCAAGGGCCGTTACAACGGAGAGTTCCAAGACTCTAAACATTCCTGAAATGAGGATCCAAGGGTGTTAGACCAAGACCTCACACATTCCTGAATTAGAGGTCTAAGGGCCGGTGTAAGAGGGTAGCCAAGACCTAAACGCCTTCCAGAAATAAGGATCCAAGGACCGATCTTGAACCGTAGCTTTTTAGCACATACATTTATTACTTAACTTTTGCAATTTTCAAGCAACGTCTCACTTTCATTTTGCATTATTATGACATATGCTTGTTCCGAAGTTTAAATAAAGCCTTGAACTAGTATTTTTCAAAATCGTATGAAAAAATGATTTTGTGTGTTCAAAAGTTTGAAAATAAGCACTTATTAAGTCAGATTAGTTATCTCCTGGGAGGAAAAGCCATAGATTACTTATATAAGCTCTAAAGAAAACCAACTATTCTACGCTTAGCATTTTCATTTGCACAAATCGTAAAACCTTAGTCTAACCGTTAAGGAAGCAGCCAGATCAACACTCTGGCAGAGTCAGGATTCCCCTTGTTCTAACCTAATCAAGACTAAACACTTTTTTTTTTTTTTTTTTTTTTTTTTTTTTTTTAATTGCGATTTCTTATCTAAAAACGAAAAAAAATTTAAATTTTTTGGCCAAAACGGGGGTACTAGGGCACTAGAAGGTACATATGTGACAAAATTCGAGAGAATTCCCCCCCACACTTAGAATTGAATAATGCCCTCAATATTCAAAGTACCGGCTATTGTGCCGACACTTAGAACGTAAAAAGGTAATACTAATAGCCAAGTGTGGAACAGAAATCTCTCTATTTCACAAACAGGATTAATAAGATATCCCTAGATAAACATTAGCAACAAGAAAGGATATATGGGCGGCTGGATTGAAAACAGGCGCGTCAATCATCACAATCCAAGGGAAATCTGCAAACAAGAGCAAACAACACACAAAAGCACAGCACAGCAGAGGAATTCCCCCACACTTAGTGTTAGAAAATAGAGAGAAGTCAGAAACATGGGTTGTCACCCATGTGGTGCTAATGTTTTTGTTAACCGAATCACTAGCTTGACTCGACCTCGAATTCATTGGTCCATGGGGAAGCAAGTGGAAGAAACAATCTCCATCGGACTTTTATTCAATGTGTTTGGATAAACATTTGAACATCAAAAAGTTCCACACCGACGAGATACCTGATTTGAATATTTAGTATAGTATGTTTTTTTCCAAGGGTAAAACTCAACGTATGCGTTTTCCCCGGGTCGTTTCCCAACGAAGGTCGAATATCGAGTCTTTGTTCCGGTGTCGAATTCGTGTAGTGAATGTGTGAAAAAGAGTGATTGATTGTGATTTTATGCTACGAACAATGAAATTATAAAAGAAATTAACTAATTAATCTAATGCAACAATTAAACTAAGCATATTAATTTTAAAAATGAAAAATTTGAAATTAAAAACGTTATGCGACGAATTATAAAACGTAAATAAAAATGATTTTGTGAAATTTAAAACCTAAAAATATAAAAATAATTTTCCTATATTAAAAATGATAAAAGAAAATTTTTGGAAAAAGAAAATTATTATTTTTTTTACTTTTAAATAATTTTTTATGAATTAAAACTATTTAAAACTAATTAGGTGATTTAACTAAAATGCAAAAGTAGAAAAAACTAAATGACTGAAAATGTAGTTTAGAAAAACTAAATTATAAAAGAAAATTTGGAAAAATAAAAGTTTTATAAAAGCTAAGGGACTAAAGTTGCTAAAACTGAAACTAATTTAGACTAAATAAAGAACAGGGACTAAAATTGCAAAGAAACAAACAAATAAATCTGATTAATACGAATTGCACTAAACTACAAGGACCAGAATTGCCAAACTAAGAAACTTGTTTTATTTTCTAAAGCAGTTAACAGCTTAACAAGCACTTTTCATGAGCTTATAAAAAGCTCAAAACTTATCCAATTTTAAAAATGAAAACTGTTTTGGAAAGCTTATCAAGCAAAGATTATTAAAATCTAAAAAGCCCTTTCACAAAAACTTAATTGCTAAGTCGAATTGAACCATGAACAGGTCACCAAAGAACAACACAGAAAACCAGAGCAAAACAGCAAACCACAGCAGACCAGCCTTTCAAACTTACTCTAGCACCTAAGAACACCTCAAAACTACCAAACTGAGACTTCAATTAGACTCAGCTTATGCTGAGCTTGTCCTATGCAGTAAAGGTTCTTTCAATTTCACCAAAATCCCAAAAGTAAATAATGAGCTAGAACTTACTGATTTAGTTTACTAATAACTCAACTAAGCTCACTTAAACCTCAAAAAATATGCAAATCCACAGTTAGTATTAAACTCAAATCACCATAGATATACTACTGAATATATTGCAAAAGTAACTTTTAAAAAGCCTAAAGTCTTAAATCAAACTATCTAAAACACACCTTATCAAAGCTATTTTTCCCAAATCACTCTAAAACCTCAAACTATAACTATCCTATAATCACATAAGCTACTAAAGCAGATATAACTGACAAAGAGCAATAATAAAAGCTGAATAAAAGTGAGCACTCAATAAGCAAATAAAAATTATGAAATACTCACAAATAGATCCTGCTATGTAAACAATGAACTCAGACAACTACAACTACCCAGGCTTATGAAAGCCAATATTATACCCAAAAATCCTTTCTGAACAACTTAATACCACAGTAATCCCAGCTTATCAGCTTCTTTACCAGCTTATCCAATCGGATTATCCAAACTGCTTAACTTGTTGAGATTTTGTTTGACTTTTGACTCTGATGATTTTTTTTTTTTTTTTTTTTTTTTTAAATGATGATAAAAATAAAACAATTATAATAACTAAAATAAAATAATGAGACAAGTAATTAAAACAAAGCTGAAATAAAATTCTTCCTTAATCAAATTTAACGATTACAAAAAAAAAAATGAAATTCTGATACAACCAAATTTAAATCGACTGAAATTTTAAATGACAATAAAACAATTAAAATTAAAACATTTCTAACTAAAAAAAAACTACAAGCCTTCTCGTTACAAATTTAAATTCGACTGAAAAATTAAAGTAACAATAAAATGATTAAAATTAAATCAAATCTATCTCAAAAAAACTAGCCTTCGAACGAAAGGTGATCCCCGCTATTTATAGGCCTCGATCGATTCTTCTGGAGAGTCCACGTTGGCGATCCGCGTGTGCTTGAGCTAATATCCACCTTTAGATCTTCCCTTCATCACCAAGCCTTCATTTTCCTCCGTACGATCAAAGATGCTGCGTGTTCGGACCAATCACATGCTGCCACGCGTCATTCCTTCTGTCAGAGGCATCCTCGAAGTCCGTGCAATGACAATCTTACCCTTAATTGTGGTAATTTTGTTAGGTAATATTTAGGGTTCATCGGTGATTAGTAATTTTTTAGAGGATAAGGTGTGCGGGTGTTTGTGTGGGAGAGAAAGGAAGTGAATGTGGTTTAGTTTATTTCATTGTTGACCGAATGGGATTTATTGACCGAGTTTTTTAGCTAACAAAAAACTTTTGACCGGTGTGTGATTTAATCTTTTGACCGGGTTTAAGTGGGTGTTGGATCCGGGTTAGGTGATTAGGGATTGGGCCGGTTGTGTTTGGGAGTTGGGCTGGGAGGTTGGGTTTTAAAATATGTGATCCGGTATTAATTCTTTTTAAGGGTTTAAGGAATTTTAAACATAGGGACTAAATGTGTATTTCTTGAAATCTCAGGGACCAATCTTGCCATATTTTCCAAAGATAAATCCAAGGGCTTAATTTGATAATTGCTAATAGACGGAGGACCTCGGTTGACTTTTTGACCATAATTTCTCCTCGGCATCGGCTACAAATAACATTTCCATATCTCGTGCTCGGTTTCCTGGTTCTTTGCTTTATTTTTTTGTCCTTTTCTTCGATATCCGTGCCTGCACATATAAAAACACAAAAACACAATATATTTGGCATTTTGGTCGGGTTTTTGGTCTATTTGGTCCGGTTTTGGTCTAGAAATGGTATGTGTTTAAGCACATACCAAAATTCCCCCAGACTAAGCTATTGCAATGTCCTCATGCAATGTTATAAGAACTCGTTTTTCCTTTTATTCTATTTTTGTATTTTTATATTTTTCTCATTATTCATGTGACGGCTTTTGTTGACAATCATTATCTTTCGATAATTTTTAGGGTCTTCGAGTAGGAAACACGACTCATAAAGAAGTGACCATAAGGATAAAATTCGTCCTTCCTGATTTTTCACGAGTCCCCAAACTAAGCTTAAAAACGAAATCATTGTCATTTACAAGTTAGATTGCCGACACTACTCATAAAAGCTAATTGTGGACTTCTCGTTCCCAAATTCCTATTTTTCCTCTATTTATTTTATTTTTGGTGAGAAATGAATTTCTTCAAATTCTCGTTTCGATAATTTTTAATCCGATAAAGATACCTAGTTTAGACGCTAAGTAGTTTCCAAACCTTCCCTCGAAAACCGTTGCATACAAAAATGAGGTCCACATCAAGGTCTCTGATTTAACACGATTTTGAGAATATCCCTTTTATTTGCGACCGAAACAACTCATCTACGAGTCCAGAGACGGAAGCCTTTATTAGGATACCTCGGAGTCGAAATTTGGCATTTTTATCATTATTAAGCACATATTATTATTGATCCTTGGCCCTTTATAACAATCACAACATCGGCTGCGAACCGGCAAGATGTGATAGTCTATTATGACCTTGGAATTTTTCCTCTGCCTTTATTAGAAGTCTACAACATCGGCTGCGAACCGGCAAGATGCAGAAAACTTTTTATGGCTTTGGATTATTATTATTATTTATTATTCATTATATATTTTGCCAAATCCCGAGTCCTACGGCTTTTATAACAATCCCAACATCGGTTGCGAGCCGGCAAGATGGAATAGTCTATTACACCGTAACACTGACAGTACCTTGATGTGTACCCAACTCTTATAAGCAAGGATTCTCTTAAGAAGGATTAAAAACTAAATTTCGCCAAAACCAAAATAGCTTTAATTATTCCTAGATTTATATTTTTGAGTGAAACAAGCTTATGGGAACAAAAAGCCACAAGTAACTTCGATGAGCTCTAAAGAGATCCAACTACTCCACGTTTAGCAATCTAACTTATAAACAACTCTATCATTTTTCGTTCTTCGCAAATTTAAAATCTTAAATAATAAGATCCGCGAATGCTTAGCCAAATAATCAAGCCATGCATATATAAAGTCAAATACGGGAACTTGCAAATTCTTAAAGAGAATTCGCATTTTCTAGCTCCTTGTGTAAAAGACTAGCACGAGCTTATAGATTATAAACGGTTAAGGAGACAAGCTAGGGCTCAACACGCCCGGTCAAGTCAGAATTTTATTCCTACTCTCTCCAGCGGAAAATCAACAAAAATGTCAAAATTTATTATATTTTTGCACAAAAAATTTTAAAATTTTTCTCATTTTTTTGGATTTTTTTTCAAATTTTGGAGGAAAAAACGGGATTGCACGAGACAATAGCAAAAATGCAAGGCAAAAATCAAATCGACAGATTACCCCCCCAGACTAGAACGAGACATTGTCCTCAATGTCTTAAAGGTACGGGTTCTCCGACATAAATCTAAGGCCGTTTATTAATTATGCCAAAAGATAGATGCAAAACGATAAGATTTAGGATATTGATGAGCAACGAATGATGAAACTCGAGTAGCGTGAAGGAAACTACGAGCACGAGAGTCTTCATCATCGGGCATTCCTGGACACATCACAGAAAACACGAAACACAAGATATGGAAGAGGGGATCCCTCCTCACGTTTTATTAGAAATAAGATAAGAGGATAGAATGATAAGCATGGGGTGCCTCCCACGAAGCGCTTGTTTTTGTTAACCGAGTCACATGAGCTTGACTCGACCCCGAATTTATTTGTCCTTGGGGGAGCATGTGGAAAAGATAATCTCAATCGGACTTTCGTTCAAGATGTTTGGATAAACACTGAAGCATATGAAAGTTCCACTCCGATGAGATACCCGCGGTATTTTTTAGAAAGAATAACTAGAAGTGGTAATACCGGGGTCAAAGGTAATATCCTCACTCCCGAAGGAGTGAAGAATGGGAGAAGGCACAACATATGTGATGAAGAGCATAAAGATATTGAGGATGATCATAATAAGCTCTTCATCATCAGTAGAAATTTTCTCAAAAGTCTCGGGCGGGAGGGTTGGGATGAAATCTTCATGAGAAGGGACACCTCCCCCCAGACTAGAATCTTCCTCCGGATCAAAATAGAATTGATCGTATTCCGGAGGAGATATGCAATGAGTGAGTTCATCAGAGAACTCTTTATGAAGAGAATCAATCATATGATGATTTGTGAGCTCAGGTTCCGTCACAGACTTATCACTTTCCTCCATCTGACTATCAAAGATTAGATTATCCGAAATCAAAGTAAACCCTGATTCGAACTCAAACAGAGGGTTGGTGATAGTTGTTTTGAAAGTTTCGGGAACAAAGTCATCAAATTTCTTTGGAAGATTGATTTCAACTTCCTTCGGATGGAAAGAAAGAGATGGCTTTTGGTCTAATAATTTTTCAAAAAGAATATCCCCCTCCGGATTAAGACAAGAATCATCAATTTCCGGAGGAATTGATTTATCTTTGAAGAACACCTCGAGCTCTTCCCGCAAGATCACACTTCCCTCAATCGGAGGAGAAGGATGGGAAGAGTCGGAATCAAGAATCTCGATGTGATAAACTTGTTCTGGAGGTGGGACAAGTGGTGTGCTCTTAGAGCTAGCAATTTCCACCGCTTCCGTTGTAGTCTCCGATTCGTCTTCATCATCGTCGTCAAGAATACTCTTAGAATTTGCAGCACAACACTCAAACCATTTGCTCGATCCAGGATTGATTTTCATGGCCTTGAGCTCAGCACGTTTTTCTGACATGCTCTTGACCGTGAATCTGGAAAGGTTGGGATCAATTCTTTTAGGAGCAATTACGGGATCGGATTTTTGATCAACCGTAGCGACATTGCATTTGTCGGTTTGAGGTTTCGAGTTCGGATTAATATTGAACGTGACTTTTTCTTTATCGACCCGCAAAGTAATTTCTTCACCATATACATCGATCAAAGCCCTCCCGGTCCTCAAGAATGATCTTCCGAGAATAAGAGGAACCCGGGGGTCGGCGTCAAAATCAACTACCACAAAGTCTGCAGGAAAATGGAACTGCCCCACTTTTACAAAGACATCCTCGGCTACACCTTTGGAAGGGTTATGGACCGATCCGCAAGCTCGAGGGTCATGCAAGTGGGGGTGAGATCGGGTAGAGATAGTTTCTTCCAGATGGACAACGGCATTAGGTTGATGCTTGCACCAAGATCGGCCAAGGCGTGACATTCAACCTTTCCCGGAAATTCACATGGGATGAGAAATTTTCCGGGATCTCCAAGCTTTTCCGGAAGCTTTTTGAGAATTGCCGCGGAGCAGTTTTCGTTTACTGGAGTTTTTGTCATTTCAAATAATTTTTCTTTATTGCTCAACAAACTTTTGAGTGTGGAAGTGAATTTAGGCATCAAGAGTAAAGCATCCGCGAAGCTTATATCAAAATGTAATTCTTGGAATATTTGAAAGAATTTTTCCATTTGACTCGAAGCTTTGTCACGGAGCTTTTGATCACTCAATCTCGAAGGATATGGAAGATTTGTCTTAACGGGAGCTTCTTTAGGAGCTTTTTCTTTTGGTTCAACATTTTTCGGTTCAGATGGATGGATGACCGGAGGTTGGACGTCTTTGGTTCCTCCGTTGTTAGTAGGAGGTTCCGTGTCCTTGGTCACCTCGGTCTCACGGACGACTACCTTGGGAGGTAGAGAAGAAGGGGTAGTCGGAGCCGTGGGTCCATCATATGAAACACCGCTCCTAGTCGTGATCGCCTTAGCATCGCCCCTCGGGTTAGCGATCGTGTTGCTTGGAAGAGTAGTAGTACCCGAACCCGAGGGTCGATCATTTAAACGTTTGTTCAATTCGGTTATCTGATTAATCATCATTCTATTCATTTCCTCTTGTTTCTTTTGTTGATGCTGACTTTGAAGAATGAATTGTTTTAATAACTCATCCGAGGGCGATGGGTTTGACACAAATCCTTGATTTTGATTGTTAGAAAGATTTGGCCCTCGGTTGTTTTGAACAAAACCTTGGTTGTTTTGAAAATTTCCCTGATTAAAATTTCCTTGATTCGGGGCTTGGTTAAAATTCCCTTGGTTTTGATAAACTTGATTGCCCCGATTTTGATTTGGATTATTTGAAACATTACGGTTTTGCACTTGCTGATTTTGATTTGGTGGGAAACCGGGTGGTCCGAGGAAATTGTTAGAACGGTAGCTGAGGAGATTACGGTCACCTTGGGGTTGGTAACCGTTACCACCTTGATTGAAATTTCCAGAAGCAGCATACACATTCTCTTGAGTGTAGCCACCGGAGGCTGGGCACTCGAAATATTGGTGAGGACCACCACATGTCTCACAACTATGATTAACAACATTCACTTGATTGTTGTTGTTTTGAGTTGAAACCTGATTTTGATGAATTCTCAAGATAGCCGTAGATAAATCATTCATTTGTTTAGAAAGAGCGGCTATCTCGGAAGTAGAAGAATCAGTGCTAGATCTTGTTGACTCATTCCTCTCGGCAGAGGAATCCCAGAAATTATGATGGGTGGTCATATTTTCAATGAGATCATAGCACTCTTCGGGTCGACGTTTCATAAACGTACCACCGGCAGCAGCATTAATCGTATCACGGTGTCGTAATGTCAAACCATTATAGAAGGTATCTATAATAGTGACCAATAACATATTGTGGTTCGGACACCGATCAATCGATAACTTGTAGCGTTCCCATGCCTCAAACAATGATTCATCGGGAAGCTGACGGAAATTGCTAATCTCATTCCTTAATTTCGTCACCATCGACGGTGGGAAATATTTCGCCAAGAACTTTGTAACCATTTCGTCGAAACTACGAATGGAGTTCTTGGGAAGACGATCAAACCATGCGGTGGCATGATGCGTCAATGAATAAGGAAAGAGGTATAGCCGAAGGGCGTCATCGGAGACTCCATTTTGTTTCATACTTTGGGTGACGGTTATGAATTTGTCAAGATGCTTGTTCGCATCATCACCCGGCAAGCCATGGAATTGGCACGAATTTTGGACTTGTTGAATCATATGATGCTTAAGTCCAAAATCGGCGGCTTGAATATTGACGGGGGCAATCGGGCCACCACGTCCGTGCATTGTGGGTTGGCACAGCTCCTCCATCGTTCGGAGATCGGGAGCTGGCATGTGATTATCACCACCCACCGGCGGGGGTTGATTGTGTGGTTCATCGGCCATTTCTTCAACGTTTGAGAAATGAACACGGTGATTGTGACGAATAATCCTCTCGGGATTTGATAGCGGTGAAAGAAGAGGGTGAGAAGTAGAAGATCGGGTGTGCATACACCAAAAATGAAACAAAAATAAAAATAAAAAATCTTTTTGTATTTTTGGTTGGGAATTATTTTTGGCTTTTTTAATATATTGAAAAACAAAAGACTTTATTTTCTTTTTTGGTAACCGTTACGTTAACCGTAACCGTTTCCTTTAAAACTACGCGCAGCGTGGCGGGAAGGCAAAGGTAGCTCCGAAGATGCTTAAAAACCCGCCTTCTTCAGCTCGACAATTTAATGTCAAGCTTCCTTAAACCCCGTAATTAGGTTGTAGTAATAAAGTAATCCGATAACGATCAATTTCACGATTTGTTTTGTTGTTATTTGGAATGGTTTACAACCGCCCTCCTTCAACGGAAGACCGAGGATTTATTATTAATGGTGAAAACACTTTAGGAAAAGTGTTTTTTAATTATTATATTTTTGTATTTTTTTTTATTTTTCAAAAACAATTAACTTCCGAGGAAGGGTCTTCAAAACACAATTCTTATGGCGAAACTCCAACTCTTTTCAAGCCTTCCCCGGCAGCGGCGCCATTTTGATTTGAATATTTAGTATAGTATGTTTTTTTCCAAGGGTAAAACTCAACGTATGCGTTTTCCCCGGGTCGTTTCCCAACGAAGGTCGAATATCGAGTCTTTGTTCCGGTGTCGAATTCGTGTAGTGAATGTGTGAAAAAGAGTGATTGATTGTGATTTTATGCTACGAACAATGAAATTATAAAAGAAATTAACTAATTAATCTAATGCAACAATTAAACTAAGCATATTAATTTTAAAAATGAAAAATTTGAAATTAAAAACGTTATGCGACGAATTATAAAACGTAAATAAAAATGATTTTGTGAAATTTAAAACCTAAAAATATAAAAATAATTTTCCTATATTAAAAATGATAAAAGAAAATTTTTGGAAAAAGAAAATTATTATTTTTTTTACTTTTAAATAATTTTTTATGAATTAAAACTATTTAAAACTAATTAGGTGATTTAACTAAAATGCAAAAGTAGAAAAAACTAAATGACTGAAAATGTAGTTTAGAAAAACTAAATTATAAAAGAAAATTTGGAAAAATAAAAGTTTTATAAAAGCTAAGGGACTAAAGTTGCTAAAACTGAAACTAATTTAGACTAAATAAAGAACAGGGACTAAAATTGCAAAGAAACAAACAAATAAATCTGATTAATACGAATTGCACTAAACTACAAGGACCAGAATTGCCAAACTAAGAAACTTGTTTTATTTTCTAAAGCAGTTAACAGCTTAACAAGCACTTTTCATGAGCTTATAAAAAGCTCAAAACTTATCCAATTTTAAAAATGAAAACTGTTTTGGAAAGCTTATCAAGCAAAGATTATTAAAATCTAAAAAGCCCTTTCACAAAAACTTAATTGCTAAGTCGAATTGAACCATGAACAGGTCACCAAAGAACAACACAGAAAACTAGAGCAAAACAGCAAACCACAGCAGACCAGCCTTTCAAACTTACTCTAGCACCTAAGAACACCTCAAAACTACCAAACTGAGACTTCAATTAGACTCAGCTTATGCTGAGCTTGTCCTATGCAGTAAAGGTTCTTTCAATTTCACCAAAATCCCAAAAGTAAATAATGAGCTAGAACTTACTGATTTAGTTTACTAATAACTCAACTAAGCTCACTTAAACCTCAAAAAATATGCAAATCCACAGTTAGTATTAAACTCAAATCACCATAGATATACTACTGAATATATTGCAAAAGTAACTTTTAAAAAGCCTAAAGTCTTAAATCAAACTATCTAAAACACACCTTATCAAAGCTATTTTTCCCAAATCACTCTAAAACCTCAAACTATAACTATCCTATAATCACATAAGCTACTAAAGCAGATATAACTGACAAAGAGCAATAATAAAAGCTGAATAAAAGTGAGCACTCAATAAGCAAATAAAAATTATGAAATACTCACAAATAGATCCTGCTGTGTAAACAATGAACTCAGACAACTACAACTACCCAGGCTTATGAAAGCCAATATTATACCCAAAAATCCTTTCTGAACAACTTAATACCACAGTAATCCCAGCTTATCAGCTTCTTTACCAGCTTATCCAATCGGATTATCCAAACTGCTTAACTTGTTGAGATTTTGTTTGACTTTTGACTCTGATGATTTTTTTTTTTTTTTTTTTTTTAAATGATGATAAAAATAAAACAATTATAATAACTAAAATAAAATAATGAGACAAGTAATTAAAACAAAGCTGAAATAAAATTCTTCCTTAATCAAATTTAACGATTACAAAAAAAAAATGAAATTCTGATACAACCAAATTTAAATCGACTGAAATTTTAAATGACAATAAAACAATTAAAATTAAAACATTTCTAACTAAAAAAAAACTACAAGCCTTCTCGTTACAAATTTAAATTCGACTGAAAAATTAAAGTAACAATAAAATGATTAAAATTAAATCAAATCTATCTCAAAAAAACTAGCCTTCGAACGAAAGGTGATCCCCGCTATTTATAGGCCTCGATCGATTCTTCTGGAGAGTCCACGTTGGCGATCCGCGTGTGCTTGAGCTAATATCCACCTTTAGATCTTCCCTTCATCACCAAGCCTTCATTTTCCTCCGTACGATCAAAGATGCTGCGTGTTCGGACCAATCACATGCTGCCACGCGTCATTCCTTCTGTCAGAGGCATCCTCGAAGTCCGTGCAATGACAATCTTACCCTTAATTGTGGTAATTTTGTTAGGTAATATTTAGGGTTCATCGGTGATTAGTAATTTTTTAGAGGATAAGGTGTGCGGGTGTTTGTGTGGGAGAGAAAGGAAGTGAATGTGGTTTAGTTTATTTCATTGTTGACCGAATGGGATTTATTGACCGAGTTTTTTAGCTAACAAAAAACTTTTGACCGGGTGTGATTTAATCTTTTGACCGGGTTTAAGTGGGTGTTGGATCCGGGTTAGGTGATTAGGGATTGGGCCGGTTGTGTTTGGGAGTTGGGCTGGGAGGTTGGGTTTTAAAATGTGTGATCCGGTATTAATTCTTTTTAAGGGTTTAAGGAATTTTAAACATAGGGACTAAATGTGTATTTCTTGAAATCTCAGGGACCAATCTTGCCATATTTTCCAAAGATAAATCCAAGGGCTTAATTTGATAATTGCTAATAGACGGAGGACCTCGGTTGACTTTTTGACCATAATTTCTCCTCGGCATCGGCTACAAATAACATTTCCATATCTCGTGCTCGGTTTCCTGGTTCTTTGCTTTATTTTTTTGTCCTTTTCTTCGATATCCGTGCCTGCACATATAAAAACACAAAAACACAATATATTTGGCATTTTGGTCGGGTTTTTGGTCTATTTGGTCCGGTTTTGGTCTAGAAATGGTATGTGTTTAAGCACATACCAATACCCACGGTATTTTAATAGTAGAAACTATTAGGGACGATACCGGGGTCAAAGATGGTGTCCTCATTCCCGTAGGAGAAAAGGGAAAGAGAAATCACACCATATGTGATGAAGAGAAGCAAGATTTTTATGATTATCAGAAAAAAACTCTTCATCATCAAAGGCCATATCGTCTTCAACTGGAGGGGGGGTCGGGATGAAATCTTCAAGAACCAAATCCTTATGATCAATAACATCTCCCCCCACACTAGAGTCATTCTCAATCTCGAAATAAAAATGATCAAATTCCGGCTGAGAGAGTTCACCGGAGAACTCTTCAAAGATAACCGGATCATTTTTATCAAAGAGAAACGAGTCATACTCGGGAAGAGAGATATAAGTATGAGAAGTGGTACTGCCACTACTCGTCTCTTCCAACAGATTGATATCAAAAGAAAAGGCTTCATAAGCCGGGAGAGAAAAATCATAATGAGAAGTGGGATTGCCACTACTCTCTTCAGCCGTGTCAAAGATAAAACTCTCATATTCGGGAACAAGATCCTCGAGCTCGTGCTCCAAAGGATCTGACGGCTTATCTTCAACAATAACTTCCTTCGGGGGGAGAAAAAATAACGGTTCATCAAATATCATTTTTTCTAATAACAGAGCATCTCTCCCCGGATCACCATCGGGCTCAACAATTTCTGGCGAAATTGGAGCATCAAATAAGAACACCTCGAGCTCTTCCATAGAGATATCACTTCTCTCAATTGGAGGAGAAGGATGGGAAGAGTCAGAAACAATCTCAATACGACAAACCGATTTCAGAGATGGGACAAGTGGTGTGCTCTTAGAGCTAGCAATTTTCACCACTTCCGTTGTGGTCTCCGATTCTTGTTCATCGTAATAAAAAACACT
Source organism: Artemisia tridentata subsp. tridentata (assembly GCA_021014915.2). NCBI lineage: Eukaryota > Viridiplantae > Streptophyta > Magnoliopsida > Asterales > Asteraceae > Artemisia > Artemisia tridentata. The sequence goes on along the minus strand of CP139505.1, from coordinate 125,676,447 downwards.
CTTTACTTCCCCAGCACATTTCTCAAACCATTTGCTTGTGCCAGGGGTAATTTTCATTGCTTTGAGCTTAGCACGTTTGTTTGAAGTACTCTTAACCTCGAATCTTGAAAGTATCGAATCACTTCTTTTGGAAGCAATTACGAGACCAGATTTTTGATTCATCGTAGCAACATTGCATTTGGTTAGAGGTTTAGAGTCTTGATTTATGTTAAATGTGACTTCTTCATTTTCAACACGAATGGTTAACTCTTCAGCATATACATCAATGAGAGCACGACTCGTTCTTAAAAAAGCTCTACCCAAAATGAGTGGAACTCGAGGATCGGCATTAAAGTCTACCACAACAAAATCAGTGGGGAAATGGAACTTTCCTACTTTCACAACGACATCCTCAGCTATTCCAAGTGGACGAGTTATAGTATGGTCTGCTAGCTCGAGTGTCATGTAAGTAGATGTAAGCTCCGGAAGAGATAATTTCTTCCATACCGAGAGTGGCATAAGGTTAATGCTTGCGCCAAGATCGGCCAAGGCTGAGCACTGAACCATCCCCGAGAAATCACATGGGATTAAAAACTTGCCGGGGTCTCCGAGCTTTTCGGGAAGCTTCTTGAGGATAACCGCCGAGCATTGCTCATTAAGTGGGGTCTTTGCCATCTCAGTCAACTTATCTTTGTTGCTTAGCAAACTTTTGAGTGTAGATGCAAACTTGGGCATAAGAACGAGAGCATCAGCGAAGCTTATGTCAAAGTGCAATTCATTGAAGATTTTAAAAAATTTCTCCATTTGTTGATTTGTTTTATCATGGAGCTTTTGTTCATTAAGCCTTGAAGGATATGGAATTGAAGGCTTAGGATTGGTCTTCGGAACATCGGGTTCCGGAATTTGAGATTGGACGACCGGAGGTTGGACGTGTGCGGTACTTTGTGGGCTTGAAAAATGCACCTTGTCCGTTGTCACCTCGGTATCTCGATTCACTTCCCCCGGTGGAGGGGGCATAGGAGTCGAGGGTCCATTATGTGTCTTACCACTTCGAGTGGTGACGGCTTTCAATTCACCCTTCGGGTTTGGAATGGTATTTCCCGGAAGAGTTCCCGAAGTTGAAGGTTGATTCAATTGACACATGAGGCTAGCAAACATGTTCTCAATTTTATTTTGAGATTGATCAATTTTGTGATTTGTATTCCTAAGTTCACTTTTAAGCTCTTGACCTTGTTTTGACATTGAGGTTTGAAAATCATTTTTCAAAGTGGTGATTTGATTTTGCATTGACCTCATGTTGGCCTCATTTGACTTGATGTAATTAGCAAGTTCATTTGAGGGACCAACGGGGGCTTGGTAATTAGAAGCTTGAAAGCCTTGATTGAAATTACCCCCTTGGGTCGGGTATTGATTGATCGGGGCTTGAAATTGATTTTGAACATTTTGCCCTCTCGGTTGATTTTGATTGAATCTATTTGGATTGTTGGGTTGAGAAAATCCGGGTGGTCCATTTTGATTACTAACACGATAGTTTGGGTCAACTTGAGGACGGTATTGGTTACCTCCTTGGTTGAAAGCCCCGACTACCGCATTAACTTCAAATCGACTACCATCGGTGGCAGTACAATTGTAGTATGCATGAGGACCACCACAAGTGACACAAGTTTCTTCCACCGCTTTGACTTGAGTCGGTGAAGAAGTTTGTGGGGAAGAAAGTTTCTTTTGCTTGGAAAGAACCAAGGCTTGAATAGCATCCGTGAGTTTTTCAATCTTAGCATCGGTGCTAGAAGTACTCACGTGAGATGAAGAAGGAGAAGCACTACTAACTTGGGAAACAACCGGCTTGCTTCGTGTAGTGCGGACCTTGGACTTATTCTCGATGATGGTTAATGCATCTTTCGTAGTCCGATTCAAGAGATTGCCACCGGTGGCGGCATTAAGAGAATCTTGGTCCGTTTGGTTCAAACCATTATAGAAGGTATCGAGTTGATGTAACTCGGAGAAACCATGGTGAGGACATTTGCGAAGTAATTCTTTAAAGCGATCCCACGCTTCACTAAAGGATTCATCAAATTTTTGAGTGAATTTGGTGATTTCATTTTTAAGGCTTGTGGTTTTAGAAGGGGGAAAGAATTCGTTCACAAATTTCGACACTAAATCTTCCCATGTTTCAATAGAACGAGGGGGTTGTTTTTCGAGCCAAATCCGGGCTGCCCCCTCGAGAGAAAAAGGAAAAAGAAGAAGTTTGATAGCTTCTTGAGGAACATTTCGGTATTTGATGGTAGAGGTGATCTTATTAAACCATCGAATGTGGGAGTGAGGATCGTCCCTCTCAAATCCGAAATATTGACTCGCAGTTACTAAGGATAGCAACCCGGTCTTAAGCTCAAAGCTATCGGCAATGATTGCCGGAACAACAATAGCATCTCCGTAACCCTCGGTGGGTGCTTGGAGAAGCTCAGACATGGTGCGTTCATCCGCCATTGTGACAATGGGAGGAACGGGAATAGCACGAATCTCGGGTTCGGCTATTGAGGCGGAATGCCTACGATTACGTCTCCGATTACGTCTTCTCGGAGTATGCATGAGTTCACGTAAAGGACTTGTTGACGGAGAAGAACGAGTGCGCATGCACTAAAAACAATTCAATTAAAACAAGACCGAGGCAAAACAAAAGTGAACTTAAACCTTAAATCAAACAAGCGTACTGTAGCTCTTTGAAAAAAAACGCACAGAGTGGCGGAGGAGCAAAGGTGGGCAATAAATGCCCTTAAAAACCCGCTCCTTTCGGTCTGCAATTTAATGTCAAGACCTCCTAGAACCTCCGTTATAGTTTGTTAATCAATCAAAGGTGAGCCGAATTCGCAAGCGACACAAAGGCAAGTTTTAAATCTTTTGTTTGGGAACTTAATATGATAATACTCCAAGTTGAGGAATATTATATTGAGATTGCTTTTATCTTTTATTTAACACAATAAAACGACGAATGTTTTTGTATTTTTGTTTTTATATGATAATATATATACAAAAGAAAAGAAAAATATTTTTGTTTTTTATGGGGTTTATGGAAAACGGGAACTTCACAAGGAAGGATCTCAAGTCACTAATCGTTAAAACCTTTAACAATATTGTCGCAACACAACCTCCCCGGCAGCGGCGCCAAAATTTGATCCGTGCTAAAGTATATATAAATAATATCAGACGGATATGCGTGAAACGCGGGAAATAACAAATCAACCCTTTAGGAAAAAGGCTAACTTACAAAACCCGTGAATACGATATGTGTGATACCGGGCAAGTGATTACCCGGGTCGTGTCCCAACGAGGTGTGAATCGAGGATTTTGTTATTGGTTAGGAATTAAAATGCTTGATGATTGGATTTTGGATTTTTGAGTTTTTTACTTCTAAATGAGATATCAAAAATAAATTCACAAAGAAAAATTAAGAACAAATCTATTTATACTAAAAACGCGAATCGGGAATTCTAAAAACGAGCCTAAAACTAAAATCTTTAAAAATTAACCCTACAAGTTCAAATTTATTTTTCCTAAGTTCTATATGATAAAAGAAAATTTTGGAAACAAGAATTAAATTTTTTTGACTTTTATATTTTTTATTATGAATTAAAAACAGTTTTAAACTAATTAAATTATAAAAAATACTAAATGAATTTAGAAAAATCTAAAATTTTACAGGAAACTATTTTATACTAAGTAGGAACTAGGAAAAATAAAAAGGTGCTAACAGCTTATTTAAATAAGCTGTTTTTAAGCTAATATGAAAAATAAGCAAAAGAAAATTAAAATGTGTTAAAAGGATTGTTTGTGAAAGCTATGACAGGAAAGACCCAAGGGCGCTAGTGGTGTGTGTGTGGTGTGTTGGGGCTTTGGTTAGGCTGAGGTCCAGGGTTCGAATCCTGGCCTTAGCTTTTTGCTTGATTTATTTTTTATTTTTATTTTTTTGATTGTAACTCAATAAGCACAAACCAATAAGCAAACTTTATAACTAAAACTTAATTTGAATACCAAAAATAACCCAGAAATAAGCCAAGGATCTGATCAGAAGCAAAGAAAAATAAAAAGCTAAGGTTCAAGTGCTAAAGGGCTGAAAAGCATGTGAATAAGCTAAAATGGGAACTGAAAAAGCTAAAAGCACCTAAGGGGATTCTGAAAAAACTATGGGAAGCAAGTTAAGCAATTGGGGAGAGCAAATAAGCACTGAAATCCAAGCAAATAAGCACTAAGGCTGTTGATATGTGCAGAACAAGAACAGTCCAAAAGGGAGACTTTGGGCTTATTTAAAAGTGCTTAAATGACAACTAAAGAACACAAAAGCTTATGGCAGTTAAAGCTGACCTAGCAAGGATTACTTGGATCCAAAAATTAGACAATAAGCAACTTGTCAAATGCTTAAAAATAAGCTTGAAATGTGCTATTCCTCACAAGTATACACTGATGACTCAGTGTATACTTAATTGGAATTAGTTGATTTTCTAGCTTATTTCAAGGCTTTGATAAGCTTGGCTCATGTCTGAATTTAATGACCATCAAGAACAATAAGCATTCAATCAAGAAAACTTGTTAGGAATATAAATATTCAGATGAAGGCTCGGTCACCCCGAGCATCTAATTAGCATTTCTATAGCTCGTAGGCTTATCTATATTAGCTTAGTATTATTAGTATTAGTATTAGTCGTATCTATAGTTGTGGAGTGGGTCGGGGCTTTCCCCACTGTCAGCTCGCTCCACAGTCCACTAGGGACATAATATGTAGTAGTATATATATCCCTTCCCACACAAGGGAAGGGTTGGACCTTTTCAATCTAATATATCACAAGTTCATTTCTCTCTCTAAAAGGCTCCCACTTCTCTCTAGAATTCTTACATAGTTCGATCCAAACTAGCCTCAAGATAGTGATTCTTGTATTGTGAATACCCTACAATTGGTATCAAGAGCCATGGTTAGGTCCATGAGAGTTGGTATTCACGAATTAGTGTAGTTCTTGAGGTTTTTGTTGGATTCGAATTGTAGTTTTCAAGTTTTTTTTATTTTGTTTGTTTAGTAGCATAAATCTCAATTTGTACTTTGTTTAGTGATTAGAAGTTGTTTTTCTTTGTACTTTCTAGATTAAGATTAGTATTAGAGTGGTAGTTAGTGTTTGGATTCACAGATTTAAGGCTCGTGTGGTGTTTGTGGGTGATTCGAGTACTTTTCTTTCAAAAGTTCTTGGATGCGGTTTGTGTTGCTTGGACGATTCTTGAATGCGGTTTGTGTAGCATCGTGAACTCGGTTTGTCTTTATACTAGTTTGGGCTAAAGGACAAACGGCATTGATAGTGACAGGTTTGGAAATTTGAGCCAACGCGGTTTGTCTCTTCGGTGCGTACGCGGTTTGTGTCTACGGTGTGAACTCGGTTTGTCTCTTTGGCAAGTACGCGGTTTGTGTCTTTAGTGTGAACTCGGTTTGTCTATTTGGCGAATACGCGGTTTGTGTCTTTGGTGTGAACTCGGTTTGTCTCTTTGGCAAGTACGCGGTTTGTGTCTTTAGTGTGAACTCGGTTTGTCTATTTGGCGAATACGCGGTTTGTGTCTTTGGTGTGAACTCGGTTTGTCTCTTGGGCAAGTACGCGGTTTGTGTCTTTGGTGTGAACTCGGTTTGTCTATTTGGCGAATACGCGGTTTGTGTCTTTGGTGTGAACTCGGTTTGTCTCTTTGGCAAGTACGCGGTTTGTGTCTTTGGTGTGAACTCGGTTTGTCTCTTTGGCAAGTACGCGGTTTGTGTCTTTGGTGTGAACTCGGTTTGTCTAGGCGGTTTGTGTCTTGGTGATTTTAGAAATTCCCGCGAAAGATTCGATTTCTCGGTTAAATCACAAGATCAGTAAAATCCCGTAGTTACTATGGCTACCACATCAAGTACATCATCAGATGATATTCAGGCAGCAGGATCTGACACTCGTCCACCTATGCTAGATAGGACGGATTATGAGTCTTGGGCACAACGTATTAGACTTTACTGCTTGGGTAAAGATAATGGTGTTAACATTCTTAAGTCAATTGACGAAGGACCTTATCAGATGGGTACCACCAGAGACGTTGTTACAACTGGTGAAGATGGTACTGTAACTTGGGGCATAGACAGACCTAGAAACTACAATGATCTTAATGAAGAAGAAAAGAAGAGGTATGATGCCGACATTAGAGCTTCCAACATAGTTATTCAAGGTCTTCCAAAGGATGTATACAAGCTCATCAATTTTAACACTGAAGCCAAGGCTGTGTGGGACAACGTTAAAATGTTGTTGGCAGGGTCAGAACTCACAAAGGAAGATCGTGAGTCACAGCTGTATGATGAGTTCGAGCATTTCAAAATGAACCCAGGAGAAAATGTCACAGACTACTATGTGAGATTTCATAAGTTGGTGAATGATATGAGAATGATCAGAATGACTATGCCCAACATCCAACTTAACTCAAAGTTTGTGAACAACATGACTCCGGAATGGGACAGATTTGTTACTGCTGTCAAACTCAACAAAGGCTTAAGGGAGACTAACTATGAACAGCTGTATGCTTACCTGCAACAACATGAGAAGCATGCTGTCTATGATCGGGTGCTGAGAGAAAAGTTGAATCCTTCAACTACGAATGACCCACTGGCTTTCATGACAAATGTACAACCAACAATCCAATCATCATCCTATCCAAGCTATCACCAACTTCACTCACAAGTACCTGCTATGAGTTCACAACTTGACTCAGGCTACTCTCAGACCGACAAAATGATTGACAACCTCACCAATCAAGTATCTCTACTGGTTCAACAGTTTCAAGCATCACTCCCTCAGACCAACAATCAGTTAAGGAATTCTTCCAACCCACGCAATCTAGCAATGGTGGAGGACGGGAAAATTGTGGTCCAGAATGTGCAAGGGAGAGCTGGTAGAAACATGGGTCGAGGTTATGTGCAGAACAGAGCAGGAAATGCCAATCAGGGGCAAGGAAAACAGATCAAGTGTTATAATTGTGGGGGGCTTGGACATATTGCTAGAAACTGCAATCAACCTAAACGTCCTCAGAACTCAGATTACTTCAAAGACAAGATGCTGTTAATGCAAGCTCAAGAAAATGGTGCTGTATTGGATGAGGAAGAGTTATTGTTCTTGGCAGGAGATGGAGGAAATACTTTTGATGAAGATGTGGATGAGAAACCTGTTCAGGATCTGGCACTTAATGATCCTAACGTCTTCAAGGCAGATGACTGTGATGCATTTGACTCTGATGTGGATGATGAACCTACTGCTCAAACAATCTTCATGGCTAACTTGTCTTCCCTGGCCTCATCTCGTCAAGCTGGTTCTTCTAATGCATCCGTGATTTCTGAGGTACTAAAAATTTATGACACATATAATATTGTCGAGGGACATCAGATTCCCAAAGAAGTACATCAGGCGGTTGTTTCTGACTCAAGTGATGTTGATATGGAAAATAGCAATATTGTCTCATATGAACAGTATTTGAATAGCAACAACTTGCCTGATGTACCAAATGGTGAATCCTTTGTCAATAATGATGTGTGTGCTATGAGTAATGTACGTGCCTTAGACAATGCGAGTAATGTAGATAATGCATGTGTGTACCATGAGAACCAATTGCCTGTCCCTGATAATAACTTGATCACTAGACTTAACATCTATAAAGAACAAGTTGCTATGTATGAACAGCGTGCTAAGTTTGAGCTTAATGGTCGTGAGCAGAAATTAGAAGGTCAAATGAGTACACTTATTAAAGAGTCTAGAGTGCGAGAAGAAACATTAAAGTTAGAGTTAAGTTCTTTGAAATGTCAACTAGAGCAGTCTGTCAAACAAAAACAGGAAGCACAAAAGTGTGTAACAACACTTAAGCAAGAATTCAAACAAAAAGAAACAACTCTTTTAAATGATTTCTCTAAACTCAAGACGTTAAAAAATAAGCTTGAAGATAAGTTGTACACACAAAATCAAACCATACAAACTGCTCAAATGATTCATAAGCACAGAAAGTTGAGTGATAAGCATAGTAAAATCATGATAGGTGAACCAAAGTCGACCATCCTTAGGGGTATGCAAGTACTTCAACCTGCCCTATATGATGGTAATGTGATGATTAAGCCTATTCATGACCAACCTGAGCATATCTACACTGATGAAGAGGATGAGTTAAGTGAGAAAACGAAAGAAAAAATGAATGAGAAAATGAGGGATCCCGAATGCATAGCCCGACGAATAATAATCAAACCCCATGATTATTATGAGGAAAATCGTTTGACTGTGTTTGCTCCTCAAAAGAAGTTAACACCTGAACAGATATTTTGGAAACAAGATAGTGAAAAACTTAAGGAAGATAAACTTAAGGCCAACACCCCCCTCATTAGAAAAGTTGCGTCCATAACGGTGTATCCTCCCAATACACCTAGGAATCTGGTGCCTTTGTCTCTTCCCACTGAATGCAAAACCTTTATTAGCTTATATGTGCTTTGGCAATTATTTGCTGATTTTGAGAAAACATGTAAGAAGAGAATCACACCAACTGGCATTACTGAGGGGGAAAGGTGTTTTGAACATGCAAAAAGGTGTTACTTAACTGAGGTCATGCCATTCTTTAATCTACTTAAAGAACACTTTGAAGGGTTGCAAACTGCCCTTAAAGCCGAAATAAATGAAATGAAAGTAGTGTTTAAAGATATGGAAAATGAGGTGAATGAACATGCAATAGAACTTAAGAGTCGTGAGATTGAAAGAAAAAACATACTCATCACTAATGACAACTTGATTGCTAAATGTATTGCACAAGATGTATTTTACACTGTCACTGATTCTGCATTGTCTGCTTGTCAATTTAATGAGTATGCTATTGCGTTAAATGTCACCCAGAATCGTGTTGTTGAGCTTGAGGGGGAGAATTTAAAATTGCTTGAAAAAATTCAAAAAGATGACCATGATAATATGGTTAAACGTTTCTCAAAATTGGAAGTCGAATTTCTCAATTTGCAATTGAAATATCAACACTTAAATGAAAAACTGAAAATATCAAATGACAAGACATCCTTGGATGCTCCTGAATTTGATACGTATTTTGAATTAAGCAAACGAGATGAGACAATTCAAGCTCACACGAACACGATTCGACTGCTGAGGGCCCAAATTGCCCAATTGAAATCCAACAAGTGTGAAGCATATGGCACCAATAAACCTTCGTCTTCAGATTCTCAGAATTTTCAATATCAAAACACCATAAATAAGTTACATTATGAAAATGAGTGTTATCGAGAAGAAAATTCAAAGGTTAAACAACATTTCAAAGAGTTATATGATTCTATTAAAGTCACAAGAAACAATCACAATGATCAAATAACCTCTTTGACAAATGAAATTGAGAATCTGAAGGTTCGGGTGAAAGGTAAAATGCCATGCACCACTTGTAATGGTGATGCACCAAAGGCTACTAATAGTAAAAAGTATGATGTTGATGTTGGGGACATTCCGCTTAAGCTTAGAAATAACAGCCTTGCCCATCAAACATATCTAGATCATCTTAGAGAAGGCCTTGACACACTTCGTGAGGTAGTTGAAGAGGATAGGAATGATAAGCCACTTGATCAAGCAGTTGTCTATGCATGCAAACTCACGAAAAGGATTCAGGAAAACTTAGAATATGCCATAGGCTCAATTCCTAAGTTTAGAGGCCATAGAGATAGATTTGTTGCATCATCATCCAATGTTGTGAACAAGCATGTAGCCTTTAACCTACCACCCAAAACATCAGAACACAACACATCATTATCAGGAAGGCATGTGGCAGAAAAACAAACTAATGTTACCTTCGATGCTTCTACAGGAGTAAAAAGTGACACCCAAGCTAGCGGGTCAAGGTCTAGAGGAAATGAAAGAAAGGATATGACTGCGCCAGCTAAGAATGATCACTTGAAGAATGTAGAAGCCCAACCTAGGAACAATAAGTTTACAATGAGTAGGATGAATCGTGTTGATTCTAGTATCAGAAGTACTGTAATTAATTCGAATTCTAATGCTATCTGTAAAACTTGCGACAATTGTTTAATTTCTGCTAATCATGATGAATGTGTTGTGTCTTTTCTGTTGTCTTCTGCATCATCCCATGTTAAGAATGGTAGGATAACTAAAGCATGCAAAAAGGTTTGGAAAGCAACAGGAAAAACATTTGCTAGCGTAGGCTATCAATGGAGACCCACTGGAAGGACATTCAATTTAGGACAACCGTGCACGTTACCTAAAATGAATAAGCATAAAAGTGTAAAAGTTAAGGAATGGAGACCCACTGGAAGGAAATTCAATTTAGGAAAACAGAGACCATTACCTAAAATGAATATGCATAAAATTGTGAAGAATATGGAATGGAGACCAACTGGTAGAATTTTGCCTTTAGAATCACAATGCCTTCCATCTAGGTCTTGTCCTGTCTCAAGTTCTGTCTCCACAGTAAAGATAGCAGCATCTGTGAAATCTGTGGTACCTGAATATGTGTGTGCTGACCAAATGGACCCCAATTGCACTTGGGGATCCACATTTTTCAGTTATCCATTGTTGTCTGGTTTCAAATGCAGGTCGTACAAATCGTCCTGTGGTATTTGGACTCAGGCTGCTCAAAACATATGACTGGAGATCGCTCACGGCTCAAGAACTTCGTGAAAAAGTTTATCGGGACAGTTAGATTTGGGAACGACCACTTTGGTGCTATTATGGGTTATGGAGATTATGTGTTTGGTAATAGTGTAATCTCAAGGGTATATTATGTGGAAGGACTAGGACACAATTTGTTTTCTGTGGGTCAATTTTGTGATTCAGATCTGGAAGTGGCTTTCAGAAAGCATACATGTTTCGTCAGAGAATTGGATGGTTTAGATCTCCTCAAGGGCAGTCGGGGCACCAATCTATACACCATATCAATTGAAGAAATGTTGAAGTCCTCTCCAATATGCTTGCTTTCTAAAGCCTCTAAAACTAAATCATGGCTGTGGCATCGTCGTTTGAACCACTTGAACTTCGGTACCATAAATAATCTTTCCCGTAAAGATCTTGTTAGAGGGATGCCCAGACTGAAATATGAGAAAGATCATCTCTGCTCTGCATGTCAACTGGGTAAAAGCAAGAAACAAACCCACAAGCCTAAAACCGTCAACACCAACTTGGAAGTTCTTCACACCCTCCACATGGACTTGTGCGGTCCAATGAGAATACAAACCATAAATGGAAAGAAGTATGTTCTGGTGATAGTAGATGATTATTCTCGGTTCACATGGGTAAAGTTTTTGAGAACCAAGGACGAAACTCCAGAGGTTATCATTAAACTGATAAAACAGCTGCAAGTAAGGCTAGATAAAACTGTCAGAATCATCCGCACAGATAATGGTACTGAGTTTGTTAACCAACAACTCCGTAATTTCTATGAAAGTATTGGCATCACGCATCAGAAAAGTATCCCTCGCACGCCTCAACAGAACGGGGTGGTTGAACGAAGGAACCGTACTCTGGTGGAGGCTGCAAGAACCATGCTTATATTTTCAAAGACACCGATGTTTCTCTGGGCAGAAGCTATAGCGACAGCATGTTACACTCAAAACCGATCCCTAATTCATCCGGTTCATGAGAAGACTCCCTTCGAGTTAATTCATAACAAGAAACCAGATCTTTCCTTTCTGCGTGTGTTTGGTGCTCTGTGCTATCCAACTAACGATAGTCAAGACCTGGGAAAATTAAGAGCTAAAGCAGATATAGGTATTTTCGTTGGATACGCACCAGACAGTAAAGGGTATCGAATCTACAATAAAAGGACCCGTAAAATCATGGAAACCATTCATGTTACGTTCGATGAGCTGAGTGAGCTACCTGTTTCAGGACAAATCAGTTCTGGACCCGATCTTCACCTTTTGTCTCCTGGACCCATTAGTTCAGGACTTGTACAGAATTCCACGCCTGCAGATTCTTATGTGCCACCTACATGTGAGGAGTTGAAGAAGTTATTCGATCCTATGTTTGATGAATACTTTGAGCCAACGAATGGAACTATCCCGAGTGAACCAGCTATAATTCCTATGGATGAGGTTCAAGCCCCACAAGGTTCAGAAGGCCCTGCAGCTTCAGTATCAGTCAGTCACAATGCTCCTGTTGCCAGTCAATCGCCTTCGTCATCAAACGTTCAATCTTCTCCAGTAATGCAAGAATCTTCAGATAATAATTCGTCGGAAGTTAATCCTTTTGCTCCTGTTGAAGAGGTTCCTTTTGAAAACATATTTGCTCCTGAACACCCATCAGACACATTCTTACCTGAGGAACACAGCACTGCTACTTCTGTTCATAACCCTCAACCTCACGACCATCTCAGGAAATGGACCAGTGATCATCCAATCGACAACATCATAGGCAATCCCTCACGTCCAGTATCCACACGTAATCAACTAGCCACGGATGCACTATGGTGCTTCTTCAATTCCGTACTGTCTAAAGTCGAACCAAAAGATGCCAAAGAAGCTATGACTAAAGATTGCTGGTTCCAGGCTATGCAGGATGAAATCCATGAATTTGATCGACTTGAAGTATGGGAATTAGTGCCTCCTCCGGAGCGTGCAATGATCATTGCTTTAAAGTGGATCTTCAAAGTGAAGCTTGACGAGTATGGTGATGTCTTAAAGAACAAGGCACGGCTAGTTGCTAAAGGGTTTAGACAAGAAGAGGGCATTGATTTTGAAGAATCGTTCGCTCCGGTTGCTAGAATTGAAGCTATAAGAATCTTCCTAGCTAATGCGGCTAGTCGTAATATGATAGTCTACCAGATGGATGTCAAAACGGCATTCTTGAATGGTGACTTAAAGGAAGAAGTTTATGTGAGTCAACCTGAAGGATTCGTGGATGCTGAGCACCCTACTCATGTTTACCGCTTGAAGAAGGCTCTTTATGGGCTAAAACAGGCGCCAAGGGCATGGTATGATACATTGTCCAAGTTCCTCCTAGCAAACAGATTCTCCAAGGGTGTTGTTGATCCTACACTATTCACCAGGAAATCAAGAAACCATCTACTGCTAGTTCAGATATATGTAGATGATATCATCTTTGCTTCAACAGATCCTGGTGAATGTAATAGTTTCTCAAAGGAGATGAATTCCAAATTCCAAATGTCCATGATGGGACAAATGTCATTCTTCTTAGGACTACAAGTTTCTCAAAGTCCCGGGGGCATATTCATCAATCAATCCAAATACGCCAACGAGATCCTGAAAAAGTTTGGATTCCATTCAAGTGAACCTGTTGACACTCCCATGGTTGATAGAACGAAGCTGGATGAAGATCCTTCAGGGATTCCAGTTGATATCACACAGTATCGAAGCATGATTGGATCTTTGATGTACATCACGGCTAGCAGACCAGATCTTCTGTTTGCTGTGTGTATGTGTGCTCGGTATCAATCCAGACCAACCAAGAAGCATGTTGAAGCAGTGAAAAGGATCTTCCGATATCTTCAAGGCACGGTTCATATGGGTCTCTGGTATCCTAAGGACACTGCAATGGAGTTAACGGCATACGCAGATGCTGATCATGCGGGATGTCAAGACACACGTCGAAGTACTTCAGGAGGAGCTCAATTTTTAGGGGAAAAGTTGGTTAGTTGGTCTTCAAAGAAGCAGATGAGTACTTCTATATCATCTACTGAAGCTGAGTACATTGCTATGTCTGCTTGCTGTGCACAAATCCTTTGGATGCGATCACAGCTTTCGGACTATGGATTCTCATACAACAAAATTCCCCTATATTGTGACAACAAAAGCGCCATTGCTCTTTGTTGTAACAATGTTCAGCACTCCAGGTCAAAACACATCGATATCAGGCATCACTTCATCAGGGAACAAGTGGAAAAAGGAATTGTGGAACTATACTTCGTGAGGACAGAGTTTCAGTTAGCTGATATCTTCACCAAGGCCCTCCCAAGAGAAAGGTTTCAGTTTATTCTCCCACGCCTTGGCATGAAAAGCATGACTCCTGAAACCCTCAAGTGTCTTCAGGAAGAAAAGGAGGAGTAAAGGATTGTCTTCTTGTATCCTTGTACATAGCTGTATATATCTTATATCAAAAAGAAAAATACAAAAATATAAAATCTATAAAAACCATAAAAAATCGAAAAATCAGAAAATACCAAAAATAGTCCTACCTAGGCATGTCTTCTGTTTATCGATAACATTTACGGATCTAGAAATGTCATTCAACAATGGCACGGATTTTTAAATGAAGCTCGAGCAGAAGTTATACTAATCAGTTAAAACATGTCTTAATGGCTTGCAGTTACTTCATACTGCAACCCGCACTGTACAATGGGGAAAGCATGTCGCCAAAAAGACAGCTGTTTCTCCAACCGGGTGATGTTCACCTGGGCATGGATTACTTTATATCCATGTTCTCCCGACTTGATGTACGTGTCAGTGCATCACTTCGTATATAAGAAGAGAAGTCTTCTTTTCATCAAGATTCTCTATCTTGTTTGATTCTTCAAGAGAGTCTTGATGTTACACAAGGTGGTAAATTGAACTAAATTTTCACAAATGTCCGTCGCTCAATTGAATGACTACAACTATGTTAATGGTGAACGTATCAGAGACAGCTTGCCACAGTTGTGCAAACATCAGCAGTGACACTCTCTCGCTGTTTCAAAGGGAGCATAGTATGCTTCAAAATCAGAATACATTTAAACCTGACCACATTTTCTCCCAAATTTTTCTAAATATATTTAAATCAATTGGGATCACAAATCTCAAAAGGTTTGAAATTTATGATCGGGGGAGAGAATGTGATTTAAATATGGAATCTGATAAAATGTGATGATTTGGAAGTTAATGTATGCTCTCCAGTATGTGCCAAACCATTTTGTATATCAAGGCACATATTGAGGGGGAGCAAAATGTTTTGGTAATAAACGCAAGCTCCTCCACATGTGCTAAAATCTTTCTTATATCAATGCACATATTGAGGGGGAGCAAATGGTTTTAACAAAACAAAGGATTTGGCATCTCATGTGGCCGTGACTCTGAATTAACCAATGAATTGACGATAGCTAAAGTCAGTAGTCGAAAGGACATGTCCTGGACGGGTAATAATTTCAAGCCAGTTTATCTGGTGATGTAAGCGTGTCTCGCAAAGGACGTGTCTAAGTAGAATGTACCGATTTCGAGCGACTTTCCTTGAATGTGATCTGGACGGGTAATAATTTCAAGCTAGTTTACTAGTGATGTAAGCGTGTCTCGCGATGATCATGTTCTTGGAAAATCAATCAATTCAAAAAGTGCGAGCTCTGCCTAACATGTGCAAATTTATAAAACAATCAACCGAGCACATGTTGAGGGGGAGCATTTGAAAAATATAAAACTCTCAAGTGTTTGCAAAAAAATGTGTTTCAGAATCATGAACACTTTGAGAGATTTTTTCAAGGATTTGGTTTTATGGCAATCGTGGAAGAATACCAAAGACCGACCACTTTGATTAATGCATGGAGTTATAAGGATGGTTAGGTTAGGCTTATGTTCCCACGATCCCGCCAGAGCCGGAGGGATCTACCCAGGGACAATCCACTAGTTAGTGTAGAAGTCCTTAGGTATGATTAAAAAGGGAGATAAGTGGATAAGGGAAAAGTGCCGACTGAGATGGAGCTAGTACTGGAACAAACCCAACAAGGTTCTAGTAATGAAGTCTCGGTAAGCACTGAAGGGGTTGAAGAATGAAAAAGAATTGTAAAGAGAAAGGGTGAAAAGAAATAGCCCTCCTTACAACTTAGGCAGAAACCGGGTCAATACATATGCTGTCAGAACCACTTAGTTGGTTGCTGGCATTGAAGACGAAGTATCATGGACCCAGTGATACGCTGCACAACCCTCCCTAGCCACTCAAGGTCCCTCAAAGGACTCTTGTTTCACTTGTCACGGAGATCAATACATTTCTATCATCTCTCTCACTCCGAGTTAGATGATATTGAAAAGGTGGCAGTCCTCTCCAGCCTCCGATCACCAAATCAAAACGCACAATTGAGTCTAGAGCCACGAGATGCATAATAAGATCTCATAGGGACACAAATTATTTCTACACTGGGTGTTCAACATTAAGGACACCAGTTGTAATCTTAAGAGTCCTACGCAGATCTTAGCAATCTGCCAGAACATTTATGAGAGAATTTACCTATGTAATTCTCAATGATTGAATGGAAATTCCTGCCAGGGTCAACATCAAGCAGCCCTGAAAGCAGGTCACTTAGGTAATTCCTCGTGGATTACGCTTTGTGGTCTCGGCAGTTTCAACCGGTCTACAGTCGTGGAGTGATCTCCAGCGACTCACCTAATCGTTGATTTACTACGGTAAAATCTTAAAAAGCCCTCTGTGGGTTTTCGATTAGGAACGGTCTTGGTAAGGATTAGAGAGAGTTTTCACACTATGCTGTTGACGATCTCGAAGTCCAAACTTGTAAGTACCGGTCGAATTATTGCTAACTGTCGTATGCAGGAATTTCTGGCGGATGTTGCTGTGGAATGCTGTAGCTGGTTGCTGTTGTAGCTGGTTGCAGAAAAGATGCCAATCCATCATCACATGTTCACACTACATCATCATTGTTATTCAACAAAGTCATGATCAACCTAAAGACCTTCAACACGGCTTCTGCTAACTCTGATGCTGAAGATCATGACACCAACCAGTGTGAGCATGTCGGCGCGAAGACTATCACATTACAGGGAAAACATACTGCTGAGAGATGACTTGAATACTAATGTTGGATGATAAAGTCGAAGAATACTCAAAGATCATCCAAGACAATCGATCAGTCATCAAATCATCACTGCTGAATGCACAAAGATACTAGAGTGTGAAGAATCAAAGACTACGAGCTATAAAGACAAGTTCAGAAGAAAGAATGCTAGAATTCGAATTATTGTTTCCGGGGTGACCTCCCTTAGGGGGAGATTGTTAGGAATATAAATATTCAGATGAAGGCTCGGTCACCCCGAGCATCTAATTAGCATTTCTATAGCTCGTAGGCTTATCTATATTAGCTTAGTATTATTAGTATTAGTATTAGTCGTATCTATAGTTGTGGAGTGGGTCGGGGCTTTCCCCACTGTCAGCTCGCTCCACAGTCCACTAGGGACATAATATGTAGTAGTATATATATCCCTTCCCACACAAGGGAAGGGTTGGACCTTTTCAATCTAATATATCACAAGTTCATTTCTCTCTCTAAAAGGCTCCCACTTCTCTCTAGAATTCTTACATAGTTCGATCCAAACTAGCCTCAAGATAGTGATTCTTGTATTGTGAATACCCTACAAAACTCATTCAATAAGCACTTAAGGTCACAAAAAAGGGACAAAAACACACTGAGTCTGCTGATACACTGAGGTGATCAGTAGGCACAATATGGGTTTTTAAGGCACAAGACTATATGAAGCTTAACCAACTTTTGGATACACACTAAAGG
The DNA here is from genome assembly GCA_021014915.2 of Artemisia tridentata subsp. tridentata. Classification (NCBI taxonomy): domain Eukaryota; kingdom Viridiplantae; phylum Streptophyta; class Magnoliopsida; order Asterales; family Asteraceae; genus Artemisia; species Artemisia tridentata. Next base: position 125,658,951 of record CP139505.1, on the reverse strand, counting down.
CACTTAAATGAACACAGAAATGCAAAGAAAAAGGGTAAAAAGAGCTTATTGCAATATATAGCTTAATAGATCAGTCCATAGCCTAGGATTGACATAGTCTATCTAAAACCATGAAATCAGTCAAAATAGCTCACAATAACTTGAAAACAGCTTATTTACTCTATTTTAAGTAAGGTTAAAGTTCATGGAATGGTAAATGAACAGTAGATAGCTAATTTGACCCACTTTGGGACTTAAACCAAACACACCTTAATGTTTGACTGTTTTGAGATTAAAACTACCCTAGGCCAAAATAAGCTCTAAATCTGAGTTGTAACTGATTTACTACTCTAATTTAACCCTAATGATCAATTTTCAAAAGCCAATAAGCACTCAAACAAGCTTAGCTTATTTTGACTGTTTTTTGGATTTTTAAGCTATTAAGGACAAATTTGAGCTAAACAAACTACAACTAACAAATAGGCATCAACTAACATCAAATAAAACAAATAAGGACAGAAAAGATCAATAAGCACTCAATAAGCTAGTGTACAGTAAAATTAAAGAAAATAAAGAGATATAACCTTGGGCTCTAGCTAAACAAGAGCACCAAATAAATGGCAGCTACAAGCTCTAGCTTGTTTTACAGCAAGCTAGTAAAGTCCATCTTGCCATTCCACAACTGGAAACTTTTACACATTTATTCAAGTGTTGGAGATTTAAATGTGTAAATTCAGCCTTTGTTTTTTGTAGTGTATGTTCATCATGAATATTTGATGCTGTTAAAAAAAAACTAATAAATGCTTACAAAAAAGACTTAACTAATGTGACTAAATTAATAGTTAAACAATTTAACATGTGACACATGTAGTTTGCATTCTCTCTCTTTTAATTCAGACTTTGAATATTGCCAAGTGTGTTTATCTTGTTGTTAGTCATATTTCTAAACATAGTTTTAGTTATGCTCATTATTTCCCGAAAAATATATAATTTGAGGCCTTCAAAAGATGGGAGCCATAAGCCCCCTACCTCGCTCGACCTTAGAAACAGCACTAAAAACATAATGATAACATACAAGACGACTTTGAGATGCCTTGTTTAAAGTAAGCGACAACATATTTATGCTACCCCTACTCGTATATTAATGGCTAACCTTATTTATAGGCATCATGTGATATTTAACGAAACTTTTTACATTCTTTTTAAAGAAACCAGAGAGAATTCTATGGTTTTCTACATAAGTGTAGTCAAAATGATTACCAGTTCCAACATTCTTAGTAAGGCATAGTAGCAAACAAAAGAGCTTTCTATCGTTGTCTGCATGTGTTTAGTTCAAAAAGATTACCAAGAACAACTACAAGCATTCATTGGTTTATCAATTCAATTGGTCAAACATAAATGAAGTGGTAGACTTGTAAGATAAATCCATGAATGAGACAAAGATGCAACTAATGTTTATTAGTCGTACATCTGCTAAAGTATCTTTTATTGAAGGTTTTTTTTTTTTTTTTTTTTTTTTTTTTTTTTTTTTTTTTTTTTTTAATCATTGCATTTTTGAACTTTTTTCTTTTTCTTTTAATTTTTTTTTTAATTGTGGTTTTCGATATTTTGATCAATTAATTCACGAGCTTGAACAATTGTGCCGAAATAAGGTTTTGATGATTTGGGGATGCTGGACAGTTTAGCCCAAGTGTTAAGACCAGTCAAATTATTTGGAAAATCCGAGCGATGAAGCAACCTATGAAAAGATGACGACGATTTTATCATCACAAACTAGATATTTAGTCAAGTCACGATGAACAACCTAGATATCAAAATTACATCTAGTGGGCAATCCATCGATCATTGTAAATTCTCCAAATTAGGCTCTAGCATTAGATAGCTCGAGAAGGCTAAATTGTTTTCCTAGATATGTGGGAGATGCCCTGTCACAACACATAGCCATAACATATTTAGTCATTGTAAGGTTACGTTATTTTGAGACGAAAATTTAATAATTATGGCTAGTTCATATATTAAATAAGTAATCATCATACACATGCGGAAGCGTAGGATTTATTTTAACACATAAAGAATTAACTGAATAATAAAGTAAACGTACCTTTGATTATAGCAAAACAAGAATCAACTTCAATAATCCTTCAATTAAGATCAAGAACTCTAATTAGGGTTTATAATTGGATAAACGAATTACCCCTTACCGTTTTGTAATTCAATCCAAGATATTAACTATAGTGAGTTAATACCACGTTCTTGTACACACGTACTAATACCAAATTAATGTAAATATAGTGAGTTAATACCACGTTCTTGTACACACGTACTAATACCAAATTAATGTAAATGCTAGTTTAATAAAACACAAAACGATTTTGTTTTGGAAAAACAAAAGTCGAACACCTCTTGAAGGTTTCGGCCGATTGGGAGACAAGGAAAAGAGAAAAACACTTTTAGGGTTTAGTGTGTGTACAAAAGTTACAAAACAATGAACCATTGTGTTTGTTTATATAGGATGACAAAACTTTGGGAACAAGTTAGGGTTTGGGTTTGGGAAGCCCATTGCCGATCGGATCTCAACCCACAAAGGGGTTCTAGATCTTTCTTGTTCTCTATTTTCTATCTATAGTCCTTTCCTTTTATTATATAACGACCGTTAGTCAATTACCGTTAATTACTTAACGCTCGTTAGTCGTTTTGTGTAATTAACAATTAAATATAACTTTTTATATTAAATTATTAAACATTAATTCTTCATACGTAAAGTGTGCAATCCCGTGGTCTCAAGTTCGATTCTAGACATACACATATTAAATATTGTCCATAAACTAACATCTCCCACTTGGACATATCTTAATAGTGTAATGACATTGGTTAGTGTCTAGCAACATGCCAATGTCCCCAGTACAACTCGAGTAAGGTCTCCTGAAAAAACCTTTTGATGTTTCATCATCATACTTATCCTTTTGTTACTAATACCACGTTAATAAAGATATGGATCTTAGTAATTCTTTAATTAACTATTCTGTTTCTCGTTGTTTATGATTGAGCAAGATTACCAAATCGTCTTAACGTATTTAAGATAGATCTTGGGTGTGGCCACGCAAACATCTTGTCAACCCTACGAGGGGCCCAGCAGTATTAAACTTCAAAACAAATTTGAAGGAACAAATTCTCTCTTGACTACGAGCATAACCCATGAACTTTGCAACACTCCTGAAAACAATCCTTATAGCTACTAGTAATGTATAGCGGTAAATTGTTTTACAGAAATGCACTACATCCATGACAGTTATCTGGTATCTCAAGTCTGAGGATAACTATATTCATGATTTACTTGATGACAAGATCCATAAAGTAAACTCATGAAGTTGGGATAAGTCCTATATTCAATTCATTAAATATCATGTGAAATTGGCATGTCAACTCATCAATATACTTTCAAGTATATTCTACCAAAACTCAGATTTGTCTTAATTCAATGATATTCCCATATCATTGATCGACAACGGACTATTTAGAATAACATAAGTTATTCACGGATTTAAACATGCAAATATATGATATAATCTATTATTAATGAAAACAAACGTACCAAGTACTTTAATTCATTGTAAATAATAATTTCTTAACATCCCTTATCCAAATACTAAATAGATCAATGCATGATAATTCTAGTTAATGAATTATGCCTCAAATCATGTCAATCATACTTGTTGACAAGTCATAAATCAACTAATTTTGATCTATCGGAATTTTGAGAACACTTATTTCAAGAATTCAATTAGTGAAGTTCTTGTATGTGTGCATTCAATTATCTTGATATTGCCACATAATATTTCATAAAATGCGTGACATCCTCAACCACCAATTTATGACAATTAAACTATCAAACCTTTTATTGTTTAAAGTATTCTAATTCTTTAATGTATAATGCAACTATGCTCATGGTTAAGCATAACTAGTACACATGGCCATTAACAAGGATGAAATCCTACCATGACTAGTATTGAGTGTCATCTCAATTTTATTAGCATCATTGTATGCAAACAACAATATGCTCTTTAAAATTCCGTAAACTTTAATATCCATTGTGTAATGTTTGATGCCTTCCAATCTTTCAAGATTTGTTGGCTATAACGATTACGCAACAATTTATCATATGGTTCATACTTAGAATTTAGGAGCAATTCTAGGCTGAGGATGTAATTCTATATCCAACCATATTCATTACACTTAGTTATCTAATAACTTTCAATTAGATATCAATGTTGTCAAATCATCTTTCATCCAAGCATGATACAACAAATAACATGATGTACATGAAAAATCCTTGTGTCAAACTTAGATTTCATTCATGTTATATCTTTTCAAAGATATGTTTCCATTTAGACTTTCTAATAGTATATCATGTTCTATTAGAATCAATTATTTTACCGCCTATGTTTATAACAATAAATATATATTCAAAGGTTGTATGTTTATTTTCTGAATCTTCAAGTGAAGTTTCATTCCAAACTAAGACTTAACATTTAACGTTTATGGAATGTTACTTCTTATATGTTATACAACATATATGAAATAAGAAAATAAATATAACACTCCCACTAGCTTTCAGGAATACTAAAGAATTATCTTATTTTAATTATAAATCAAAACTTGGATTTAATAATTAAACATAAGTATATCTCCTAGATGCATGCATTAATCCATTCATGAATTATTGCACTTTGTATACTTCCAAAGATTATTTGAATTCAAATACTCCTTTTGATTACTTATCGTCCTCGCACAAGTAATTACTCAAGAAAGAGTTTTGATATTCCATTGTCAATTTCATATTAATGAAACTAAGAATGACAATCATAATCTTTATACATTTAATGTGTCTAGAAAGAATATTCAATCACAGTTAATTGCTTAAGTGTGATTAATAATCTTGTCATAAGGCATACATTAAATATGTTTACAAAATTGTCCATATGATTTCTACACAAAGATTTAAACCTCTAGGATTTTCATTCCTTTTGAAGAAACTCATCTTCATTCTATAGTCTAACTATAGAGTTCAAGATAAACTAAGTTTCCAAAACTAGTTATCTTTATGGACTGCATCTAAACATTCATAGTATGAGTAATTTGCCAAATTCAATATTTGCAATTCATCTTAATGACCAACAGGTTTACCATAATCCTGTAACTCATAATCCTCAACATATTATTCAAATACTTGAGATATCCTTGCGGATCTATGAATGAGAATTCCATCATCTTGAGATTTAACATTAACATGTTTAATCCTCATCATGACTTTCACTAGTGTATTTTTAGAAGATTATGCATCTTGTAATTTTATCTTTTCAAGATAAAACCTCCCACTTGTCTTTTGCAATTTATAACTATCTATAAATACTTAGCAATTAGAGCAACCCCAAATTGTTCTCTTTTGGGACATTACAAATACACATTGACAGTTCCTTACATTAGTTTGTTAATATCCTACTTCATAAGTTGTTTAACAAATTAAGAACTTCAATTTTAAGACTTAATGTGATTCATCACATTCCATAATAAATGGTGTCTTATTAATCTTCTAGATTGGAGTCTTATTGAGTATATACAATCCATACTCAATTTTCTAACCTTGATAACTTTTTGGAAGAAAAGAAGTTATAGTTATCTTTAATCAAACAATACCAATAAAGTTTGATTCTCCTAACTGAACACACCACAAACTTGTGGTACTTCATTAGAACTAATATTGTGAGACAATCTAACAATATGTAAGATAACCTTATACTCCTTTTGGCTTACCTATTTACCAAGTCAACTTAATGGTGAAATAGATTTTCAAGCCAATTGCATGCTTTATAACACAAGTACTTTTTAACTAAGTCACTTCATGTCCATGTCTCAACAAGAAGACATAAACTGTTTTAATCCCACTATACGTTATAAATTGTTGATCAACTCAATGACTTCTTGTATATGTCTTAATAAAAAAGACATAACAAGTTAACGTCTTACTTTATATTATAATAAGTCTTGTAACAATTTAAAAGACTTCATATTTATAACTTTTCAATAAAGTATAAACATGTATAACTAAAGTAATCATGAACACCACAATTTGGTTTCAATAGTAATTTCAAGTTAATTTATTACTTCATTTATTTATGACATTCCAAGAATACATAAATATTCAAATTTGAAGTAGTATTAGATTACTTCATTTATTTATGTCATTTCAATAATACATAAATATTTAGTTTGAAGTAGTCTCATTATCATACTGACACTTGTTCTAATAGGTATCTAATTTAGAAACAGTAATTATCCATGTACGGTCTCACGTAATCATGGAATTTCACCTTGTTGTTGTAATCTAGTCAAGGTCTCACTTAAGCTAAATTGCAACACCAAGTGTTTCTTGGATTAGATGTGTATTTAGAACGTTAGTTTCTTACCTTGCGGTCAAGACAATCCTTTAAATCATATTCCTATGTGTTGTACCTTGCACACAATATAAGATTTCTCCCACTTGTGCATGGAACAACATCATGTATCAGATAAACAACACGTCACTCGTTTGTTTATGTGATCAATATGATTGTGTCATAGATATTAGCATAATTAGTAGATATAGAACCACATTGTCTAGTAAGGAAACGTACATGACTATCCTTAAAAACACAAGTGTCTACAATTGGAAAGTAATTATCTCAAGACATTCTAGAGATAATCTGGGTTACTACCAAGATGACAAAGCTTGTAGCTCCCACTGAATTACAGATCATTACAATAATTCACTATTCAGTAATTACAACACAATGCTCCCACTGGATTTGAGAAGACCCATTCGTAACAATTACTTAGGTATTAAAAAAGGGTGTATTCTACTATGTAGATGATGGACTATCCATCAATGCAATTAACTTGAAAATTGGGCATGCAATTTTTCCTTAATATGTCTACCATCCCCACAATGGTATGTAGCATCTTTAAATGGTCAAAGCACAACAACTAGATAAATTATGCTAGTTTGCCTTTTACCAATTTTGCGGTAATTAGTCTAGCTTCTAATTTAATAACTCAGAAAATGTGCAATTTTCTTAACTATTAAAGTTTGCTATGAGTTATTTCTTAGAATTTAGACAATTATAATTTTCCTATCATACCTTTCTCATTCATAAAAAAGAATAGAATTAAGTCTCACTCTTCTCTCATAGAAAGGAGACTAGGTTTATTCTTTTAGTAAAGTTGACTCTAGCCAAAACCCCTACGGATGTAGATCAATTTACCAATAAAAGAATGTCCCACGTTTACGGTTTAACGTTGCATTAATACATTTAAAAGAATTTACAAAATTCAACTTTAGTATTTTCGATAATACAATCTTTTCAAGAAAATAAAATACCCAAGGAAATATTCATATAACCATTGAATTTTCTTGAAAACTAGGATCCAAATTTTCATAGTTTCACTACATCAGTTGATCTGCTAGTAGTGAAAGTATAAAATATGGTAATCTGTCGAACAATAATCGGCAAACAATTTCTGATTCCTAGATCATTATGGGATTAAGATTTGCCAAATAAAATTTGCAAAGTAAGCATGTTTCATCCCATCTCATGCCTTAAGTTTCTAGGTCTCACTAACAACTTAATTAAGTTGTCTAATTTAGAAACTGCAAATTCTCCATGTACGGTCTCACGTCATGGAAATTTACCTTGTCATTGTAATCTAGTCAAGGTCTCACTTAAGCTAAATTATAATTTCAAGTGTTTCTTATAATTAGATGGCATGAACTTAAATTTTAGGGTACTTATTTTGATGTGTCAATAAAAATATGTACGAAGAAGCATGCACACATCTTCGTATCATAAGTTTTCAAAACCTTTTTATTTACCAATTTTAAGCTAAGATTTAAATCAACAAAGTTTTAATTGAGGTATTGGGTTCACCAATCAAAGAATCACCTACAATTATCGCCCACTATATCCTACTGTTGCATGAGTCAAAAGACCCAAGTTATTCGGATAATTACCACAAAAGTGGCACGTGGAATTGAGGTCAATTCACCCTTAAGATGATTTTGTACATTAATAGCTTACTTGGTAGCTCCAATTAGACGCACAAAGGAGCGGAGAGACAAACGTCAGCACTAAATGCCAATTAAAAACGCGTCTCTTTCGGTTTGACAATTTAATGTCAATCCTCCTTATACCCCTCTTATAGTTTGTCAAAACTGGGTGAGCCGTTTACACTATTGGTACAAAACTTATCACTCAATTAAAAGTTTATGATTTTAAGTCTTAAAATCATGTAATAAACTATAATCTTGCTAGTTTCGCCTGGGAGCAAATTACCGTGCGAAGCGAACCACTATCGGCACATACGACTTTGCAAGATCTATAATTTATTAAAACAAGTTTCTTAGTTATTTAGTCAATTTATTTTCTATTCGAAAATTACCCTTTTTTGCTTACAACGTGTCATACAATTTAAACAAAAAACAAGTAATTAATAAAAATAAACAACTAAATAAGTACACATAATCTTAACAATTAATTTATGTATCAAGTAGCCACATGCAAACTTGTTGATAAAACCTATTAATAATCTTTCTATGTTTCAATATGCATATATTTAACTAAGAATATCCCCTACAATGGGGTCTCCGCAAAGAAAGAAGCACCCGTGAACTTCCTGACTGACCCCCGGGAGGGAAGATCAACACTCAGACCGGCGGATGTTTTGGTTTTTGGTTGGGCAGGTGGTAAGCATGCTTGTGTGGACCTAACAGGTGTTTCCCCTCTTGTGGGATTGAGGAGTGGAGGTTTTACTGCAGGGGAGGATGCTCTTAAAGCTGCCTCATGCAAAGTGACCAAGCATGAGAAAGCGTGCATTGATAATCAACACGAGTTTATACCTTTCGCGTTTGACACTTTTGGTTTTCTAGCACCTGATGCTGTAGTCTTCCTCAGCAGAGTTCAGCGGGTCATGCATTCTAATGTGATGTCTCCTAGATCCATGAATGTAGTTTTTCAGCGGATTAGCTTTGCAATCCAAAAAGGGCTGGCGGCGCAGCTTGTTGCCCGTTTGCCTTCAATTACTATTGTATAAATTATATTCATTAATATAATTAATTGAGGTCTTCCCCAATTTTAGATCTATCATAATTACATTTGACAATCAACTTAACAATTAATTAAACCCTAATCCATGATAAACATGCATGTTTCATCATGGATTAATACAAGTCACAAGATACACACTTAATCACATAACCATGTTACAATTTTAGGGTTTCAAAATTACAAAACTAATTTTTAATTAATAAGGGCATCGCCCCCCCTTTAAAAAATTAGGGTTTCGATTTTATAAACCCTAAAAAATGGAGTAACATAAAACCTAATCCAGTTTTTTTATGTGTTTCGGTAATTTATTACATGTTAAAACGGCTCGTGATGCCACTGTTAGAATTTAATAATCATGACAAGTTCATATATTAATCAAGTAATCATCATACACATGCGGAAGCGTAGGATTTATTTTAACACATAAAGAATTAACCGAATAATAAAGTAAACGTACCTTTGATTCTAGCTAAACAAGAATCAACTTCAATAATCCTTCAATTAAGATCAAGAACCCTAATTAGGGTTTATAATTGGATTAACGAATTACCCCTTACTATTTTGTAATTCAATCCAAGATATTAACTATAGTGAGTTAATACCACGTTCTTGTACACACGTACTAATACCAAATTAATGTAAATGCTAGTTTAATAAAACACAAAACGATTTTGTTTTGGAAAAACAAAAGTCGAACACCTCTTGAAGGTTTCGGCCGATTGGGACACAAGGAAAAGAGAAAAACACTTTTAGGGTTTAGTGTGTGTACAAAAGTTACAAAACAATGAACCCTTGTGTTTGTTTATATAGGATGACAAAACTTTGGGAACAAGTTAGGGTTTGGGTTTGGGAAGCCCATTGCCGATCGGATCTCAACCCACAAAGGGGTTCTAGATCTTTCTTGTTCTCTATTTTCTATATATAGTCCTTTCCTTTTATTATATAACGACCGTTAGTCAATTACCGTTAATTACTTAACGCTCGTTAGTCGTTTTGTGTAATTAATAATTAAATATAACTTTTTATATTAAATTATTAAACATTAATTTTTCATACGTAAAGTGTGTAATCCCGTGGTCTCAAGTCCGATTCTAGACATACACATATTAAATATTGTCCATAAACTAACTAGTCATTGTAAGGTTATTTAACTATTTTGAGACGAAAATATAATAATAAAATGACAACAATAAATAAGAACATTACTAGTTAATCATATGAACACTTCTTCTCATTCACATTTCGAACCATGAGGATATTACACCCTCGACCCTTAAGCAAGATTCATTAAACAAAGAAAACAAATTAGCGAAACAGAAAGGAGGTCCCTTATGTTAGTTTATGGACATAAAATAATAGCGTATGTTAGGATCGAACTCGAGATCAAGGGATTGCACACTTTACGTATAAAGAGTTAATGCTTAATAATTATTTATAAAGAGTTATATTTAATTATTATATTCACAAAACGTCTAACGATCATTATGTAATTAACGATAATTGACTAACGACCGTTAAGTTCAAAAGAGAAGGACTAGAATGAAATTAGATGTCAAGAAGGTTCTGGATCCCCCTTAATCATAAGGGCCGATCGGTTATGGATGGGTTTAACCCAATCCATACATAACTTGGACTCTAAGTTTCTTTTACTATATATACAAACCTTAGGGTCATTGTTTTGTACCTTTTGTGCACATACAATACCAAAACCCTTTTTCTCTCATCTTGTTTCTTGGTGGCTGATCGATCAAACAACCCTAAGGGTTCGATTGGTTTGATTTTAGACATCAAAAATTGTTTTGTGTTCTTAACTAGCATTAACGTTAACTTGGTATTAGTACGTGTGTACAAGAATGTGATATTAACACACTATTGTTAGTATCTTAGATTGAATTGTTAAGCGGCAAGGGACAATTCTTATAATCCGCATAAACCCTAATTAGGGTTTATAAAGTTGATTGTTGAAGAATTGCTAAAAGGTACGCATACGTTTTATATTCGGTTAATTATTTACATGTTATATGATATATTCGCTTCCGCATGTTTCTTTGATGTTTTTGTGTTTAATTATGTTTGACATGTTATTAAAACCAACAGTGGCATCACGAGCCTTGTATTAATATGTAATTAATTACCGAAACACGTAAAAAACGAATCTTGAATTGTGTTTAATTATATATGTCGAATTTTAGGGTTTAAATAATTCGAAACCCTAAATTTTGGGGGGGGGGGGGGGCGATTGCCCTTAGTTAATAAAAAAAAATCGTTTTGTTTATTAATTGGATTAGTAACCCTAGGATTGCATGATATAATTACGTGTTAATTGTATGGGATCTTGTGACAACGTGCAATAATTGTTATGTGAAATCCATGATGGAACGTGCATGTTTTGTTATGGAATTATTATGAATTAATTGTTAAGTGTTTACTCATGTTTATTTATTGATAATTCTTGAATTGGGGAATACCTCAATATAATTAATGAATCAATTGCGTGCTATGTGTTATATATTTAGCTATGGTTTACGCAATTGATACGTCGATGCATGTGGTTCACTTGCATTTGTAAGTGAGAGCCTTAGTTAAATATATACATTATAAACCTAGAATTGATTATTAATAGATTTTATCGGATAAAGTTTGCATGTGGCTACATGTTTTCACATATTAATTGTTATGTTATGTGTGTATTATTTAGTTGTTTATTTTTTTATTATTACTTGTTTTGTTTATTTTTTGTTTGACATGTTGTAAACCAAAGGGTAATTTTGAATAGAAAAATAATACGGACTAAATAATGGTGAAACTTGATTTGTGTATAAATTGTAATCTTGCAAGGTCTCATGTGTCGATAGTGGTTCGCTTCGCACGGTAATTCGCTCCTAGGCGAGACTAGCAAGTTTTATAATTTATGACATGTTTTTAAGAGTCAAAAACTAATCTTTTAGTTGATTGGTGTTTTTTGTACTAAATAGTTAGAAAGGATCACCTAACTTGACAAACTGTGTGAGGGGTATAAGGAGGGTACGCATTAAATTGTGACCTTAAAGAAACGGGTTTTTAATGGCTTTAAGCTAACCTTTGTTTCTCCGCTCCTTTGTGCGTCAAATTGGAGCTACCTAGTATGACTATTTTATATGTACAAAATCACCTTAAGGGTGAACTGACCTCAATTTCACGCGGCACTTTGTGGTAATTATCCGAATAACTTGGGTCTTTTGACTCATGCACTAGTACGATATAGTGGGCGATAATTGTAGGTAATTCTTTGATTGGTTCATCCAATACCTCAATTAAAACTTGGTTAATTTGATCTTACTGAAATTGGTTAATAAAAAAGTTTTTATTAAAACATATGATACAAAGTTGTATGCATGCTTCTTCGTACATATTTTTGATTATACACATCAAAACTAGTACCCTTAAAATGTTACACCCGTACCCCGACAAGGTACCATTAATGTAAATATTATGTCATGTAAATATGTTAGGGATTATTTATAACTTAAGGTGTGGCTAAATGAGAAGTATAGAACTAGAAGGACCATAATTGCCAAGAGGCCAAACTAGTAACTAGCACATGATTAAATAAGCAAGATTTGGAATTGTCTGGAAATATTTGGAGAATTCTTGGTCGTCGACATATAGAAGAGAAATAGGAGGGAAAACCAAAATTATCATCTTGTCTCAATTGTACATCAAGAAGTGATCAAGAAGCTTTAAGGAAGCCTTAATTGTGTTCCTTTCATCAAGTAAGTAACTTTCCCTAATTGTGAAAATTAGGGTTCATATGGTGGGTTTTGAGGATTATGGCAAAAGGTAGTGAATTAATGATCTCATTAGTTAGTTAGTTGCTAATTGAAGTTAATTTTGTGATAGGAAGCAATTATAGTAGCCCATTCAAAGTCAAGTAGGAAGCTAGTAGGAGTAGAGGTAAGTATATGAGTATAATCTTTGTAATGTTATGCTATTAATGTTATGATTGTGTTAATGTGATGTTTTATGGAGCTTGTAATGATGTGTTAGCTTGGATCCAATGCTAGATATGAAAATGTTGTATATATAAATATTACTTGCTTGATCAAGGTAAGTAATAACCCCACCTGATGCTCCTTGTTAATGTTATGATTGGTGGTAATCCCCAATCTTGTGTAAATGTGATGTTGATTATACCTTGTATACTTACTAAGCGTTTTCGCTTACGGTTTAGATGTTAATGTTTTTGTAGGTTTTAGCGGAGGAAGCAAGGGTAAGGATATAGCCTAACTTATAGCATAAGAAGGTAGTTTAGAAGATCGAAACTCTTTTGGACCAAGCATATAGAAGTTGGAAGCCCCCAAGTGTTCTTTTGTGTCGTGGGTACACTTCTCTTTATATGGTCATTTTGTTAAGTTCACGGTCGTGTTTTGATGTCTAGATTATGGTTTAACTAAGTGTGTAAGTCATGAATTCTCTATGGTACATATTGGTAGTTATGGACGTTTAAGGGGGTGTTTGGTATAAGCATGCTCCTACCCATTTTGGGATGTTATCGGGTCATGTAAGCATGGAACGCTTTTGATATGTTAAGTTAATGGTTATGGTCAAGTTATTTGTGTATTGGTAGTAGTAAATGGTCTTGTAGTGTAATGGGTTATGTTGGGTATTAGTGTATAACCCGTCAAATTTTGAAGTACTATTACGGGTGGTCAAACGGGTGATGTTTTTGCATGAAATTAATCTTACGGACATACTAAAGGATTCTGGAAAGTTTCGTCAAGTTTCGAGTCCGGGAGGTCGGGTTTCCAGCCGAGGCTGTTGATTATGCATATTTTGATCAGTAGGGTCTGTCCAGATTTCTGTGATGCAGGGTAGATACGGCGCATCTCCTATGAGATACGGCGTATCAGGTGATGCGGCGCATCTCCTGTTGGGATGCGGCGCAACGTAGCCATTTTCTTGTAAATTTCGTCTCAGTGGGTCGATGCGGCGTATCTAATTTAATAGATGCGGCGTATCATAAGTTTAGAATAATACGGCGTATCACTTCAGATTGATACGGCGTATTGTATCTCAGCTTTGATGCGGCGTATCCCTAAAAAGGATGCGGCGTATCTAGGTCTCAGAAGGGTTGTTTGGTTGTTTTAGAAAATTTGTATGAAATGTTTGGAAGGGTCTTTGAGTAGATGTTCTTGCAAGTATATTTAAAAGGTTAAATGTTATAAGTTATGGTCATTACATGAAAAATTTGTATGAGTTCAATTGAGTCAATCGTTCCCAAGTATAAAGTTCAAAATTTTTGGTATAAGTGGTCACGGGGCGTTACAACTTGGTATCAGAGCTTCGGTCTAAGAGATTTAGGATTTCATTTTAGGATTTCCTAGACTTAGGCCTTGGATAGATGCGGTTAGAGCTAGTGTTTGTTATTTATGTATTGTTTGGATGGTTTTGAGGACCCATATGTTCAATATTTCCATGACTACGCCTGGCCACCGTAGTAATGAAAATACGGGACATATGTGAAACTGAAATCATTTAGATCATACATGAGTGGCAAGCTAGGGTGCTAGAATAAGATAGAAACGTCATTCATGCATTGGCTAAGTATTTATAATTGTGTTTAATGTTGTGAATTGCTAATTTTCAGTAAGAAGAAATGGAAACTCCTCACCAAAAAGAAGTCACGAAAGCCACGGCTTCAAAGCATGCCGAAACTTCGGCAAGTGATTCGGGTAATGCTAATAAGGATAATGAAAGTTCTTCCTCAAACTCCGGAGGCCCTGACTTTAGAGGCTTCACGGGAGATGAAATGAAAGCCCTAGACAAAATGTTAGCAAAAAGGGTGGCTAAGGCTATTGAAAAAGCAATGCCCTTCTATGTTCAACAAACGACGCAAAATCTTAAGGAGCTAATGAAGGAAGAGTTTAAGGAGTTTAAGAAAGAATGTGGTCCGACAAAAGAACCTAAGAATGACAAAGCTACTTACCGGGATTTCACGGCTTATGATGTGCCACAGTTTACCGGTATTCTTGATCCCATTGTTAGTAATAGGTGGATAACGGCGGTGGAAGGCGCTTTTCGTACTAGTGGTTGTGAAGAAAGGAATAAGGTTATCTATGCTACTAACTTTCTTCGTGATAGTGCGAAGACTTGGTGGGAAGGAAAGGTGTGCGAGAAAGGTGAACCTTGGGTAGAAACTTGTACATGGAAAGAATTCAAGGAGTTGTTTAGTGCCGAGTATGCTCCGGTTGAAGAGGTCGACAAAATTCGAGAGAAATTCCAATCTCTCACTCAAACTAATGAAACGGTAAATGAGTTGTGGAAGACGTTTAATGATATGATTCCTTATTGTCCCGAGTACCTCGGGAATGACAAGCTTAAGGTTGACAAGTTCCAAAGGATGCTCAAGGACGATATTCGTGAGGTGATTTCACCATTCAAATGTACTACGTTGGATGATCTTTTGAGTAGGGCTAGGGTAAGGGAAGCGGACTTACTTAGGAGGAAGGAGAAGGAGGCGAAAGAATCAAAAAGGAAGCTAGAGTTTGCGGATAAGGATGGAAAGAAAGCTAAATTTGACCATGGCAAGAAGAGTGCGGGAAACAAAACTAAGGTAGCATGTTCTAAGTGTGGCAAGTTTCATCTTGGGGAGTGTAGGCGTAATACGCCGGGTTGTTACAAATGTGGAGCCTTAGATCATCAAAGGAAAGATTGTACTAAGCCGATGATAGTATGCTATGGGTGTAATGGGATAGGGCATAGGTTGAGGGATTGCCCGAAAACAAAGGCGATTGAAGCAAAGCCTTTGAGAACCGTCAAGCAAGAGAAAGTGGAGGTTCCAAAACCAACAGCTCGCGTCTATCAAATGGGTGTCGAAGAAGCCAAATCGGGGACCGATGTCATCACAGGTATTCATCTTGTAAATTCCATACCCGCTCGGGTTTTGTATGATTCGGGTGCTAGTGTTTCTTTCGTATCTTATGATTTTAGCAAGTAAATAACTTCCCCACTAGCTAAACTTCCTATACCCCTAGAAGTCGAAATAGCCGATAGTAAAATCGTTGTTGTATCTAATGTATATCGAGACGTAGAGATAGAGATCGATGAAAGTGTCTTTAAGATCGACTTAATTCCTATTATGCTCGGGGAATTTGATATTATTATCGGTATGGATTGGCTTGATAAATATAACGCGGCTATCCTTTGTAGCCAAAGGATCATTCGAGTTGTTAATCCTAGCGGTCGTGAAATGATTATTTATGGGGATAAAAGAAAAGGTGAACTAAAGTTATGTACCGTGATGAAGGCTAGGAGATATTTATCACGTGGATGTTATGCCTTCATGGCTCATGTGGTAGATACGAGCTTTGGGGAGAAAAATATCGATGATGTTCCGGTTGTGAATAAATTTCGTGATGTTTTTCCGGAAGACTTGCCGGGTATCCCACCCGAAAGGCAAGTCGAATTTCGTATTGATCTTGTTCCGGGTGCTACTCCTATGGCTAAAACTCCCTATCGTCTAGCTCCGTCCGAAATGAAAGAATTGATGAGTCAACTTCAAGAATTGCTTGACAAGGGTTTCATTCGTCCTAGTAGTTCGCCATGGGGAGCACCAATCTTGTTCGTTAAAAAGAAAGATGGTAGTATGCGGATGTGCATTGACTACCGCGAATTGAATAAAGTCACGGTGAAAAATGTGTATCCGTTACCAAGAATCGATGACCTCTTTGATCAACTTCAAGGTGCGCGGTGGTTTTCCAAGATCGATCTCCGTTCGGGTTATCATCAATTGAAAGTTCGAGAAGAAGACATTCCTAAGACGGCCTTTAGGACCCGATATGGACATTACGAGTTTACGGTTATGCCATTTGGTCTTACGAACGCACCTGCGGTTTTCATGGATCTCATGAATCGTGTATGTAGACCGATGTTGGATAAATTTGTTATAGTGTTCATTGATGATATCCTTATCTATTCTAAGAGCAAGGAAGAACATGAACTACATCTTCGAGAAATTCTTGAGACTTTGAGAAAAGAAAGATTGTATGCTAAATTCTCGAAATGTGAATTTTGGTTGCAAGAAGTTCAATTCCTTGGTCACGTTATTAATGCCGATGGTATCAAAGTCGATCCTTCAAAGGTAGAAGCCGTAATGAAATGGCATGCACCAAGGAATGTTGGTGAAATTCGAAGTTTTCTTGGTCTTGCGGGATATTATAGGAGGTTTATTCAAGACTTCTCCAAAATTTCATCGTCTTTAACGAAACTTACTAAGAAGAATGCTACCTTCGAGTGGGGAGAAGAACAAGACAAAGCCTTTTGTACTCTACGGAGGAAATTGTGTGAAGCACCGGTTCTAGTATTGCCGGAGGGGACCGAAGATATGGTGGTTTATAGCGATGCGTCTTATTTCGGTCTTGGATGTGTTCTTATGCAAAGGGGAAAAGTGATTGCCTACGCCTCGAGACAATTAAAGAAGCATGAAGAAAATTATGCGACTCACGATCTTGAGTTTGCGGCTGTGGTTTTTGCTTTGAAACTTTGGAGGCATTATTTGTATGGTGTCAAGTTTGTAATTTATACCGACCATCGAAGCCTTCAATATTTCCTTGATAAGAAAGATCCCAACATGAGACAACGGAGGTGGTTAGATTTGTTGAAGGATTATGATTGCGAAATTCGCTACCATCCGGGTAAAGCGAATGTGGTGGCGGATACGTTGAGCCGAAAGGATCAAAATGAGGTTACTAAAATTCATTCCTTGAGAATGGTTGTCACCACTGACCTTTTTGATAAGATCAAGTTAGCTCAAGAGGAGGCATTGAAAGAAGAAAATAGGGAAGGTGAGCGTATCACTTCCTACATTCCGCATCTCGAAGAAGATAGTCGAGGAATTAAGACTCGGTATGGAAGGGTTTATATCCCTTTTCGTAGCAACATCAAAGAATTGATTCTAGAGGAAGCACACAAGTCGAAATATTCTATTCATTCGGGAGCTACAAAGATGTATTGTGATTTGAAAAAGAAACTATTGGTGGCCGGGTATGAAAAGAGATTGCGTAAGGTATGTTGAGAAGTGTTTGACTTGTTTAAAGGTCAAAGCCGAGCATCAAAAACCGTATGGAAAAGTTCAACCTTTGGATATTCCGGTTTGGAAGTGGGAAAAGATCACGATGGACTTCATTACGAAATTGCCATGGACGAAAAAGAAGAATGACACGATTTGGGTCATAGTAGATCGCCTAACCAAGAGTGCTCATTTTATTCCAATCCAAGAAAATATGCCCGTTCATAAGCTAGCAAAGATTTACGTTAACGAGATAATTGCACGTCATGGGGTGCCTATTTCTATAGTCTCCGATAGAGACGGGCGTTTCACCTCAAATTTTTGGCAAGATTTCCAAGAAGAATTGGGTACGAAACTTCATATGAGCACGGCCTTTCATCCTCAAACCGATGGGCAAAGTGAGAGGACGATTCAAACTTTGGAGGATATGTTACGAGCTTGTGTGATTGATTTTGGAGGCAATTGGGACGATCATTTACCGTTAGTCGAATTCGCCTATAATAATAGTTACCATGCAAGCATAGATATGCCGCCCTATGAAATGCTTTATGGTAGGAGGTGTAGGACACCCGTGTGTTGGGAAGAAGTCGGAAGGAGGGAATTGGCGAGCACGGATGTAGTGTTGGCTACAACGGAAAAGATAGAGACGATTCGTGCAAGACTTAAGGCGGCACAAGATAGGTGGAAAAGTTATGCCGATAACCGAAGAAGACAAATCGAATTCGAGGTGGGTGATCTAGTTATGTTAAAGGTTTCCCCTTGGAAAGGCGTTTTTAGGTTCAGAAACAAAGGGAAACTTAGTCCTCGGTTTATAGGACCTTTCAAAATCTTGAAACGAGTAGGTGAAGTAGCATATGTGTTGGAATTACCCGAAGAAATGAGGGGTATTCACAATACCTTTCACGTGTCATACTTAAGGAAATGTTTGGCAGACGAAGCGAGTGTAGTCACTTTAGACGACATTGAAATTGATCCGGAGTTGCTTTCGCAAGAAGATGAACCGGAGGCTATACTAGGAAGGAAAGTGAGGCAACTAAGGAATAAGGAGATTCCGTTGGTAAAAGTGCAATGGAGACATCGTAAGGGTACAAGCATTAGATGGGAGACGGAAGCAAAAATGAGGAGCAAGTATCCTCACTTATTTTCCGAGTAGAGTTCGGGGACGAACTCTCATTTTAAGGAGGGGAGAATTGTTACACCCGTACCCCGACAAGGTACCATTAATGTAAATATTATGTCATGTAAATATGTTAGGGATTATTTATAATTTAAGGTGTGGCTAAATGAGAAGTATAGAAATAGAAGGACCATAATTGCCAAGAGGCCAAACTAGTAACTTGCACATGATTAAATAAGCAAGATTTGGAATTGTCTGGAAATATTTGGAGAATTCTTGGTGAGTCGACATATAGAAGAGAAATAGGAGGGAAAGCCAAAATTATCATCTTGTCTCAATTATACATCAAGAAGTGATCAAGAAGCTTTAAGGAAGCCTTAATTGTGTTCCTTTCATCAAGTAAGTAACTTTCCCCAATTGTGAAAATTAGGGTTCATATGGTGGGTTTTGAGGATTATGGCAAAAGGTAGTGAATTAATGATCTCATTAGTTAGTTAGTTGCTAATTGAAGTTAATTTTGTGATAGGAAGCAATTATAGAAGCCCATTCAAAGTCAAGTAGGAAGCTAGTAGGAGTAGAGGTAAGTATATGAGTATAATCTTTGTAATGTTATGCTATTAATGTTATGATTGTGTTAATGTGATGTTTTATGGAGCTTGTAATGATGTGTTAGCTTGGATCCAATGCTAGATATGAAAATGTTGTATATATAAATATTACTTGCTTGATCAAGGTAAGTAATAACCCCACTTGATGCTCCTTGTTAATGTTATGATTGGTGGTAATCCCCAATCTTGTGTAAATGTGATGTTGATTATACCTTGTATACTTACTAAGCATTTTCGTTTACGGTTTAGATGTTAATGTTTTTGTAGGTTCTAGCGGAGGAAGCAAGGGTAAGGATATAGCCTAACTTATAGCATAAGAAGGTAGTTTAGAAGATCGGAACTCTTTTGGACCAAGCATATAGAAGTTGGAAGCCCCCAAGTGTTCTTTTGTGTCGTGGGTACACTTCTCTTTATATGGTCATTTTGTTAAGTTCACGGTCGCGTTTTGATGTCTAGATTATGGTTTAACTAAGTGTGTAAGTCATGAATTCTCTATGGTACATATTGGTAGTTATGGACGTTTAATGGGGTGTTTGGTATAAGCATGCTCCTACCCATTTTGGGATGTTATCGAGTCATGTACGCATGGAACGCTTTTGATATGTTAAGTTAATGGTTATGGTCAAGTTATTTGTGTATTGGTAGTAGTAAATGGTCTTGTAGTGTAATGGGTTATGTTGGGTATTAGTGTATAACCCGTCAAATTTTGAAGTACTATTACGGGTGGTCAAACGGGTGATGTTTTTGCATGAAATTAATCTTATGGACATACTAAAGGATTCTGGAAAGTTTCATCAAGTTTGAGTCCGGGAGGTCGGGTTTCCAGCCGAGGCTGTTGATTATGCATATTTTGATCAGTAGGGTCTGTCCAGATTTCTGTGATGCAGGGTAGATACGGCGCATCTCCTCTGAGATACAGCGTATCAGGTGATGCGGCGCATCTCCTGTTGGGATGCGGCGCAACGTAGCCATTTTCTTGTAAATTTCGTCTCAGTGGGTCGATGCGGCGTATCTAATTTAATAGATGCGGCGTATCATAAGTTTAGAATAATACGGCGTATCACTTCAGATTGATACGGCGTTTTTGTATCTCTGCTTTGATGCGGCGTATCCCTAAAAAGGATGCGGCGTATCTAGGTCTCAGAAGGGTTGTTTGGTTGTTTTAGAAATATTTGTATGAAATGTTTGGAAGGGTCTTTGAGTAGATGTTCTTGCAAGTATATTAAAAAGGTTAAATGTTATAAGTTATGGTCATTACATCAAAAATTTGTATGAGTTCAATTGAGTCAATCGTTCCCAAGTATAAAGTTGAAAATTTTTGGGTATAAGTGGTCACGGGGCGTTACATAAAATTTAAGTTTATGCCATCTAATTATAAGAACACTTGAAGTTGTAATTTACGTTATGTGAGAACTTAGCTAGATTGCAATGAAAAGGTAAATCTTCACGTTGTATGAGAGCTCAAATGGACACATTTGCAATTCTTTAAATTAGACTACTTAATTAAGTTGTTTAGTGAGAGCTATAACTCAAGGCATTAGATGGGGATAAAACATGCTTACATTGCAACTAGGTTTGGAAATGTAAATCCCATAATGATCTAGGAATTGGAAATTGTTTGCCAATTATTGTTTGACAGATTACCTTATTTTATACTTTCATTACTAGCAGATCAATTGATGTAATGGAACTATGTTAATTTGGGTCCTAGTTTCAATAAAATTCTATGGTTATATGAATATTTCCTTGGGTATTTTATTTTCTTGAAAAATTGTATTATCGAAAATACTAATATTTGAACTTTTTTCTATAGAAATGGCTCAAAACGATAACACTACTTTGAGTTCTGCGTTCAAAACTTTCTTTGAGCGAGAAAAATTGACTAGCTCACAAAATTTCAATGACTGGTTTCGATCACTCAGGATTGTCTTGCGAGTGGCTGAGAAACTGGAATATTTGTATAAGCCTTGTCCTACTGAACCTGCTGCTAAAGCATCTGATGCAGAAAAAGTAGAGTGGAAAGTTGAATATAAGAAACATAATGATGTGGCTTGCATGATGCTGGGAATGATGACACCTGCTTTGTTAGTGCAAATATTACGATATTTAAACTAAACGGTTTCTTCGGTTTTAATAATGACAAACATGTAACATGTAATGCATAACGTAAAATGCGCAAGTTACTTGTAAACACAAATCATCAACGCATACTTACATCAACATCTCTCGACGTATCAAGTATGCCTCAACAGAGTCGTAGATTTTCATCCCGACGTAAATCACTCAAGGTATGAACAAAAAAATTTAAACTTGACGGATGATCAAAGAAATATTTTTTTTTGATCTAAACTTCACATTTTTAATGTGACAAAACGGTGGAAAACTAGAAGGGGGGTTGAATAGTTTTACGTCTTTTTAATTTTATCTTGAAAACTTTTGTTTACTTTCAAAAGCTTAGATTCGAATTTATGTGAACTCAACACTTGAACAATATAAACAAATATAAGTAAATCTAAACTAACAATGCAAGTAAAGTAATGAAATGAAATGAAAGATAGAGATGGAAAGATCGAACCGGGAGACAAAGGATTTATAGTGGTTCGGCTACAAGGACACCTTCCTTGCCCTACTCCACTCCTCGAGCACCTAACTTGAGAGTTTTCTTCACTATGTCAACAAGCTACCTTATGGCGGAGAAAACCTTACACAACTTTAGCTTACACCAATTTTATGACACAAAGCTAAATGTCGAGTTCTAATCGTAGCTAGAACCAATCTCACAACTTTTATCACAACTTCTTCACGACTTCTTCAATACGGATTCACAACTTCTTCACTACGGCTTCACAACTACTTCACAACCTAGCACTACTTATATACTCTTCTACTTCTTCACACCTTCACTACTTACACACCTTAACTTCTTCACAACTTCACTACTTACACACTAATCTAGCCTAACCAATTATATTCACACCTATCTAACAAGTATACACAACTTATACAAATGAGAGAATGATTTACAATTATGATAAACCAACAACTTGGATGGAAGAGGTACACAAAGTTGTAATACTTCTTGTCTTGAGGGATAGAAGTATTCTTCTTTTGCACTTGGATGGTAGAAGCTTGGATCACTTAGAAACCAATGCTTAAGAGTATATGATCAAAGGATTTAGAAAGATATAAGAAGAGATTTAGAACAGAAAGTTTGGGGTGCAAAAGGTGAGAAAAAAGTCCCGAGATGAACCAGTATTTATAGGCAAAATTTGACAGCTGGAGGAGCGGGGCGGTCCCCTTAAATAGGTGGCCGGTCCCCTTAAAATTAAGGGGGCCGCCTAGTAAAATTAAGGGGGCCGCCCTACCCGAACGTTGCCCAGTTTTGTCTTTTTGTGAGAAAGGTTTTTCTGGAACATTTTTGCCATTTTTGGTTGAAAATTTGAATTCATAAATTTATAATAGATTAAACATTTTTATTTAATACCAAAAATGATTTTCTAAAAGATATAAAATATTTGTGTCATTTTATAAAAAATCAAGTGATTAAGAAAATGTTCCTTTGATCATATAATGCATTAAACATTTGTTTATTCATACCTTAAGTGAATTGAGTTGTTGAAGTGACTATTTACAACTAAATACTTGTTTACGTCATAATCTTTCGTTTAATGATTTTACATTTTGTGATTATCAAAACGTAGAGATATCGAAAGATGTTAATAACGTTTTTAGGCATTATTTATATCAACAATCTCCCCCTTTTTGATGATTACAAAACTTAAACTCATTAAACCCAAAAATTTATTTTCGGACAAGTATTTAGTGAGTTTATATTCACTTCTCCCCTTTTTTGTAGAATCAAAAAGGTTATGCCGACAAGTTTTAGATACGAAATTTGTCGGGACGAGAACTCCCCCTTGATGTGTGCTCCCCCTCGTTTGAGGGCACCAAGGAGACGAGCTATGGAAATCTTGGCTGCAAAAACAAGTTAAGAACACAAGACATATATATGCATAGCAAAAATATTTAGAACAAACAACTAATCTTATTCATTCATTCAAGATGATCACTGAATCATCATTACATCACACAATATGCTTAAAACATAAAGGTTACAACATAAGTAAAAGATACTAATGGTCCTAATATTGCCAAATAGAGCGATTGGACTTGCTTGCGACACAAAAGGGTGAGGGATTTTATTTTGGGGTGGAAAGCTTGTGAGTGGGGCTTAGATATTTGATGGTGAATGAAATGGAGTGGATGAAGTGGATCTAACAATATTATATCATTTTAGGGGAGGAATAGGATGAGGACGGGTGATTAGATATTCGATCCAAGAAATATCTTCACTCAAGTGGAGAATTAGTTTTTGAAGGAAGATGCAACAAGGGAAATAGTGGGTGTGGTTTGTAACTTGATCCAAGTTGAGAGAGTGGGGTAAGAAATTTGAGTAGGGTGAGGATGGAGGTTGTCCCTTGTTGCGTTGTGCAAGGTGCATAGCAAGGAGATCACTAAGATCATGGATTTGGTTAATCTCTTCATGAAACTTTTGCCTTTCCGTGGGAATGTGGATTTGATCATTTGGTGGGAATGGATGAAATTGGGGTGTGTGGTTTGAGGTAAAGTTTGATGTTTGACCAAAGTGATGAGGGTTTTCAAAGGTTTCATTGAAGTTGGTTTGAGGTTTAGAAGTGTAGTTTGGAATGAATGTGGATGTTTGGCCAACATGATAGGGTTTATGAAATGGTTCAATGGAATGATGTTGAGATCTTGGAGAGTAGTTGGGAATGAATGTGGATGGAGGTGTTGGTTGTCTAGTCACACCATTTGTGGTGGACTTGTTGTGAGGGTGAGGTTTTCTTTTCTACCCGGGTTTCATGGTCATCCTTGCTAGCTTTGAGGTTTTTGGTTTTGGGTTGATGGGAGAAGACATGATGAGATGAGTGAATTGTTGGAATATGTGAATCATAATACTATAAACACATAAACACAAAGATCACGCAGCGGAATGGATCTACATAACATATAATTAATTAACATAAAATTAAATAGATGCGTACCTTTTGATTTCTAGCAAGAACAAGAAACCGTGCACTCCAAGAACAAGGTATAAACCCTAAAATTAGGGTTTATATGAATCGACCTACATCAATCGAATTGGGGAAAATAACACAAGCTAAAGTAAGCTTGTCCTTCGTTCTTGTACACACGTATTACTAGCGTTTCAATGTGAAAAGCTAGGTTCTTGATTCACAATAGATTAACCAAACACTTTGTAATGCTCAAGGTTACTCGCAAATCCCTTTCTAGGGGTTTCACTTGTCGACCATGAGCAAGAGAGGAGAAAAGAAGAAGTTTGGCCTTCCATTGAAATCAAGTATATTAAGGGATGAATACATAGGGATGTATTTATAGCCTTAGGGTTGAGATCAAGTTTACAATGGTTTCCGATGTGGGATTCCATTGTTTTGCCTTAATTTTCTTCATATCCCATTAAGTGTTTAATTGTGAAATTAATAATTAATCATAACTAAATATATTAATTATTAATACATTGAAACTCATACGTAATGTGTGCAATCCCGAAGTCTCGTGTTCGAAACTGGACATACGAATATTAATTATTATCCATAAACTCTAACAGCTCCCACTTGGATATTCATTAATATCGTAATGACATGGGCTAGTCTAGCTTAACAGATCCCAATGCCCCCAGATTGAACCGAGTATGGTTTTCCTGGAAAAACCACGTGATGATATTATCATCATACTTATCCTTTTGTTTCTAATACCGTGTTAATATGGATATGGATCTTGGTCATTCCATAATTAACTATTATGTTTCTCGTTATTAATAATTGATCAAGATTACCAAAACATCTGAACGTCTTCCAGATAGACTTTGGGTACGGCCGTACAAACATCTTGTCAATCCTACGAGGGGCCACACAGTATTATACTTCAAAACAAATTTGAAGGAACAAATCCTTTATTGACTACGAGCGTGACCCTCGAACTTTGCATCACCTCCGAAAATAGCCCTTATAACTACCTTTTACGGATAGCGTTAGACTACCTTACAGAAAATGAGCTACATCCTCGGCAGTCACCTGGTATCTCAAGTCTGAGGATAAATATTCATGATTTACTTAATGACGACGATCCATAAAGTATAATCATGTAGTTGGGATAAGTCCTATATTCAATTTATCTAATATTGAATATCATGTGACATTGGTGTCTCAACCTTACAGTACATTCTACCAATCCTCACATTTGTCTTAGTTCAATAATATTCCCATATTATTGATCGACAATGGACTATTTAGAATAACATTAGTTATTCATGGATTTAAACATGCAAATATAGGACACAAATATTAATAATGAGAATAAACGTTATCCGCACTTTATTTCATTAAAATAATAATTGTTTACACGTCCCTTATCCAAATACTAACTAGATCAAAGCATGATATTTCTCATTAGTGAATTATGCCACAAGTCATGTTCCACATACTTGTTGACAAGGCATAAAACATCTAATGCTGATCTATCGGAATTTTGAGAATACTTATTTCAATAATGAAATTCTTGTATGTGTGCATTCATCTATCTAGATATTGCCACATACTTCATAAAATGCGTGACATCCTCATGCACGAATTTATGACAATTAAACTACCAAACCTTGTAGTTAAAGTATTCTAATTCTTTATGTATAATGCAACTGTGCTCATATTGAGCATAACTAGTATACATGGTCTCCTAATAAGGATGAGCTCCCACCATGACTAGTATTGAGTGTCATCTCAATCTTACTAGCATCATTGTATCAAACAACAATATGCTCTTTTAAAGTTCCGTAAACTTTAACATTCATCGTGTAATGTTTTGATATCTCCAAATCTATCAAGATTTGTCAACTATATCAATCATGCAACAATATGCTATATGGTTCTAATTTAGAATTTTTGGAGCAAATCCAGGTTGAGGATGTAAATTCTAAACCATATCCATTACACTTAGCTATCTAATAATTTATAATTAGATATTAATGTTGTCAATCATCTTTCATTCAAGCATGATACAACAAGCAACATGATGTACATGAAAAATCCTTGAGTCAAACTTAGATTTTTGTTCATGTCATATCTTTCCAAAGATATGTATCTATCTATCCATACTAATAGATTATCATGTTCTTTTAGAATCAATTATCTACCGCTTATGTTTATGATCAAATAAACATATACTTCAAGGTTTTATTTTCTATGTGAAGTTTCATTCCTAACTAAGACTTAACATTTAATGTTAATGTCAATGGAATGTTACTTCCCATATGTTATACAACATATATGAAATAAGAAAATAAATAAATCACTCCCACTAGCTTTCAGGAATGTTAAGAAATATCTTAATTTTAATTATAAATCAAACTAGATTTAATAACTAAAAATAAGTATATCTTCAAGATGCATGCATTAATCCATTTTCAAATGATTTGCATTTTGTATACTACTAAAGATTATTTCGAATTCAAACACTCCTTTCAATTACTTTTCGTCCTCGCTCAAGTAATTATTAAAGAAAGAGTTTTGACATTCCATTATTAATTTCATATAAATGAAACTAATAATGACAATCATAATCTTTATATATTTAATGTGCTTAGAAAGAATTTCAATCACATTTAATTGCTTAATTGTGATTGATAATCTTTTCACATATTAAATATGTATACAAATTTGTCCATTATGATTTCTACACAAGAATTTAGATCTTTTGGATTTTCATTTCCATTTTAGAAATTCATTTCCATTCTATAGTGTAACTATAGAGTTCAAGATTAACTACGTTTCCAAACTAGTTATCTTTTGGACTGCATCTAATTATTCATAGTATGAGTAATTTGCCAAATAACATTTGCAATTTATTAACAGGCATATCACTATCCTGTAACTCATAACCCTCAACATATTCTACAAATATTTGAGATACCCTTACGGATCTATGAATAAGAATTCCATCATCTTGAGATTTAACACTAACATGTTAAATTCTCATTATGATTTTGCTAGTGTATTTAGAAGATTATGTATCTTGTAATTTTTATCTTTTGAAAATAAAACTCCCACTCGCCTTTTGCAATTTATAGATTACCTATAAATGCTTAGCAAATAGAGCAACACAAAACTTGTTCTCTTTTGGGACTTTTACAAATACATATTGACAGTTCCTAACATTAATTTGTTAATAACCTACTCAACAAGTAGTTTAACAAATTCTGAACTTCAAGACTTAATGTGATTTAACACATTCCATAATCAATGGTGTCTTATTAATCTTCTAGGTTGGAGTATAATTGAGTATATCCAATTCATACTCAATTTTCTAACCTTGATATCTTTAGGAAGATTAGAAGATATAGTTATCTTTAATCAAACAATTTTTCAAGAGTTTGATTTTCCTAAATGAACATACCATAAACTTATGTATTTCATTAGGGTTAATATATTGTAAAGTTAATCTTACAATATGTGAGATAAATACATTTCGTTTTTGGCTTACCTATTTACCAACTAAATCAATTTAATGGTACAATAGATTTTCCAAGCCAATTGCATACTTTATAACATAAGTGCCTTATTGTCCAAGCCACATAATATCTATGTCTTACCAAAAAGACATAAACTGTTATAATCCCAATGTACGTTATAAGTCATTGATCAACTCAATGACTTCTTGTATATGTCTTTAATTAAAAAACCATAACAATATAACGTCTTACTTTGTTATAAGTCTTATAATAATAAAAGACTTCATATTTATATCTTTATACTAAATATAAATATGCATAACTAAAGTAATTATGAAACCCACAACTTGGTTTCAATAGATTTTCAAGTTAATTTATTTACTTCATATATTTATGTCATTCCAAGAATACATAAACATCTAAATATGAAGTAGTATAAGATTACTTCATTTATTTATGTCATTACAACAATACATAAATATTTACATTTGAAGTTGTCTTATTATCATATCGACACTTGTTCTAATAATTATCTAATTTTTAGAAACTTGTATAATTAACCTAGTTTCATTATTTTAGCCGAGGCTGCAATGATGAAAGTATGTAATTTACCTTGTCATTAATATCTAGTAATGAAAGTAGATATTAACTCCAAGTGTTCTATAAATTAGAATGTGTATAAAACACATTAGAACATCAATCTCTGACCTTGCAGTCAAGAGAACCCTTTAAATCATATTCCTTTATGTTGTTGCTTGCACACAATAAGATTTCTCCCACTTGTGCATGGAACAACATCACGTATCAGATAAACAACACGTCAATAGTTTGCTTATGTGACCAATATGATTTGTGTCATAGGTATAAGTAGATATAGAATCACCTCGTCTAGTAAGGAAACGTACACGACTATCCTTAATACCCCAAGTGTCTATAACTGGAAAGTAATCATCTCAAGAGATTCAAGAGATAATCCGGGTAACTACTAAGACTTGTAGCTCCCACTGAATTTAAGATCACTACATGAACTCATTATTCAGTTAATGACAACACAATGCTCCCACTGGATTTGACAACATTTTAAGTGTTGCATCACCAGTAAAAGCAAATAGCGTGCTGTTTACTTTCCTACATCTTTGAGTAATTCCTTACGTAATGCATACTAAGGTACTTCAAAGAATGTATTCTACTTTGTC
This sequence comes from Artemisia tridentata subsp. tridentata, assembly GCA_021014915.2. Classification (NCBI taxonomy): domain Eukaryota; kingdom Viridiplantae; phylum Streptophyta; class Magnoliopsida; order Asterales; family Asteraceae; genus Artemisia; species Artemisia tridentata. The sequence continues at coordinate 125,629,326 of CP139505.1, read as the reverse complement.
AATGATGGAATATCCATCAATGCAATTAACTTGAAAGAATTGGGTATGCAATTTCTTCCTTAATTAGGTCTACTATCCCCATCATGGAATGTAGCACCTTTTAAATGGTTAAAGCATAACAACTAGATCAACTATTCTAGTTAGCCTTTTACCACTTTTGCGGTAATTAGTCTAATTTCTAATTTAATAACTCCTAACCATGCAATTTCTTTAAGAAATTCGCCATGAGTTATTTCTTAGAATTTAGACAATTCTAATTTTCCTATTATATCTTTCTCATTCATGAAAAGGAATAGGATTAAGTCTCACTCTTCTCGCGGAAAGTAGACTCGGTTTATTCTTTTCAGTAAAAATTGACTCTATCCAAAACCCCTACGGGTGTAGATCAATTTACTACTAAAAGAATATCCCATGTTTACGGTTTTAACGTTGCATTAAATACATTAAAAGAATTTTCAAAATTCAATTTAGTATTTTTGATAATAACTTTTCAAGAAAATTAAACACCCACGGTAAGATAACCATTTAATTTTCATTGAAAATCAGGATCCAAATTGACGTCGTTTCATCACATCAGCTGAGGCTGCTAGCAATGAAAGTACTCAATAAGGTAGAGCTACACTCAATTGCCAATATCCAATTGCAATTCCTAGAATCATGGGACTTACATTATATTGCCAACATCAGTTGCAAAATGTAAACATGTTTCATCCCCAAATCTTTATGCCTTGACGCCGTTCCAACACATCAGCTGAGGCTGCTAGTGATGAAAGTGCTCAATTAAGTTAACCAATTTAGAAACGTGTAAATTGACGCCGTTTCATCACATCAGCTGAGGCTGCTAGCAATGAAAGTGCTCAATTTACCCCTTTTGACTACCATCTTTGAACCATTACATCAGCTGAGGCTGCTAGCAATGGTAGATGTCATCTTAGGTGTTTCCGTATTAATTGGTTGGCATATTACTTAAATTTAAGGGTATAAATTTTGATGTGTTAAATCAAAAAATATGTACAAAGATGTCATGCATTCATCTTTGTATCATATATATTTTCAACAAAAATCCGTCTACTTATTCGTAAGCTCAAATCATCAAAGTTTTTAATTGAGGCGTTGAGCAAATTACAACATTGCCTTAAGATGCTTCGTACTTTTTCATGGTGTACTTGGTAAGTCTATTATTGACGCACAGGCGAGCGGAGGGACGACAGCCGCCGAAGCTGGTTAAAACCGTGCCCCTCTAAGGTCACAATTTAATGTGAACCAACCTTAAACCCACTTTATAGTTTGTCAATAATAGGTCCGCCGCTTCGACCACTTTTGTACAGTCGCATCAATCAACTAAAACTTATGATTTTCTTGCTTAAAACAATTTATGTAGTAAATTATTAATTGCTAGTCTCGCCTGGGAGCAAATTACCGTGCGAAGCGAACCACTGTCGGCACATAAGACTTGGCAATTAAATGGTTTACTACAAATGTTTCATAGTTATTAGGTTCATTTATATTTATTTGAAAAATTACCCTCTTTGTTGTTACAATCCATCATAATTAAACATACAAAGAACAAGTAATTCAAAAAATAAATAAACACTTAATAACACGTATATGATCATTAGCAATATCATATAGCCACATGCAAACCTTTTTTTGATAAATCTTATTAATTATCTATGTGAATTTTAATGTATCTAATCAATAAAACTCCCATTGGTTTTCGAGCTCATTGTACCCAATGGACCACAGACGCCAAATAAATTTGGCCGCGTAAGTTTTGATCAATTAGATACCACATTGCACATAACCAATTTTAATTAATATATTAGGGTCTTCCCTAATTTAAGATCTATCTTAAAATCATGTGGCACATTGACAACAAATCATTCCATGACAAAATATGCAAGATTTTGTCATGGATCCCATATAGCACTTAAAATCATGTTACACATATTTACAAGCCTATATAGTACGCAATCTAATTAATTAATTAATGACATCACATAAGGTACTCATTAATTAATCCCTAAAAATTGCATGCAATCCTAGGGTTTTCTACAAGTTTTCTACAAAAACCAAAACCCCTAAATCTTTTTATTAGGTATCGACCTAATTTAGGTTTACAAAAAATATAAACCCTAGATTTATTAATTTGCATGTATCTAATTAAAGATTCAATTTTTAAGGTTTTATGTAATCAATTACATGTTAAAAACGCGGCTCATGATGCCACTGTTGGAATATGTGAATCATAATAATACTATAAACACATAAACACAAAGATCACGCAGCGGAATGGATCTACATAACATATAATTAATTAACATAAAATTAAATAGATGCGTACCTTTTGATTTCTAGCAAGAACAAGAAACCGTGCACTCCAAGAACAAGGTATAAACCCTAAAATTAGGGTTTATATGAATCGACCTACATCAATCGAATTGGGGAAAATAACACAAGCTAAAGTAAGCTTGTCCTTCGTTCTTGTACACACGTATTACTAGCGTTTCAATGTGAAAAGCTAGGTTCTTGATTCACAATAGATTAACCAAACACTTTGTAATGCTCAAGGTTACTCGCAAATCCCTTTCTAGGGGTTTCACTTGTCGACCATGAGCAAGAGAGGAGAAAAGAAGAAGTTTGGCCTTCCATTGAAATCAAGTATATTAAGGGATGAATACATAGGGATGTATTTATAGCCTTAGGGTTGAGATCAAGTTTACAATGGTTTCCGATGTGGGATTCCATTGTTTTGCCTTAATTTTCTTCATATCCCATTAAGTGTTTAATTGTGAAATTAATAATTAATCATAACTAAATATATTAATTATTAATACATTGAAACTCATACGTAATGTGTGCAATCCCGAAGTCTCGTGTTCGAAACTGGACATACGAATATTAATTATTATCCATAAACTCTAACATGAATATGGTGAGGAATGGGGTTATTTATAGTGGAGGATTGATGTGATTAAGGATTGATAAACTTGTTGGGGTGATCAGGACAGAATATGTTTGTGAATTTAGGGAAGAGTGGGATGAAATGGGCTAAAAAGCAGAAAAAGATTCTGTGAACCCGTCCTGCAGATGGCCGGTCCCCTTAATTATTAAGGGGGCCACCTTATAAATTAAGGGGGCCGCCCATCTGGTATCATTCTGAGTTCCAGAATTGGGTTCTTCTGCAGGAATAGGTAAGGAGGGCTATGTTTTGAGCTTTTGGTTTTAGGCAAGTCCCACTCTTTGAGGCAAGAAGGTATGTAACATATTAATAATTATGCATGCAAGACATATTAATTAAGCAAATAAGCAAGCAATTATATCTAGCAATCAAGAATATTGAAACTATTAATCACATAAGGCAAGGGGGTAATAGAATAAAGGCACTAGAAACTAACAAGAAGGTGATGGAACAAAAGTGGAGATGTGATATGCAATTTTTGTTCTAGTGTGTGCCTATATGCAACAAATGTGGAGATGTGATTGTTTCGACTCCTAAATGCAAAAATTTCCTAAGAAACAATCCAAAGTCTCCTTGATTTGATTTTGCTCAATATATGAATATCAAAGATATATATTAGATTATATATTTTGACAATTCATGTGAGATTTTATGCATGAAAGAAAAGTGTTTTTAGCATTATTCAACAATGCAAGGAAAATGGTTTTCATGTGTTTTCCTAGATGTGAGAATGATTTGAATAAAATAGATTGGGTTTTGTATATAAATATGTTCATGCAAAAGGAAAATGTTTCCCAATCTTTAATTTTGTGCAAAATAGATTCCTAGACACAGATGTGAGGAAGGAAAAAAAAATTTGCCAGACAGATGGCCGGTCCCCTTAATAATTAAGGGGGCCGCCTTTATAACATTAAGGGGTCCGCCCATCTGATGAAAAAATGTACCAAAAATGCAGAAAATTTAGTCAATTTGTTCCATCATTCCTAGGCCTAAATGTAAGTGGTTAAAGAGTTCGCGCTTAAGGGGTTTAGTGAATATGTCCGCTATGTTATCTTCCGATGCAACTTTTTCTATAGATATGTTTCCTTTTTGAACGTTATCGCGAAGGAAGTGGTGACGTATTTCTATATGTTTAGTCCTAGAGTGTTGAACGGGATTCTTACTTAAATCTATAGCACCTTTGTTATCGCACATAATTGGGACATTATCTAACCTAATGCCATAATCTACGAGAGCTTGTTTCATCTATAGTGCTTGTTGACATGCCTTTCTAGCGCTTACGTATTCGGCTTCTGTAGTAGAAATTGCAAGACCGGTTTGCTTCTTTGAAAACCAAGATGTTAGACAACATCCCATGAACGTGCAAATACCACTAGTGCTCTTTCTATCCACGTAGTCTCCCGCATGATCCGAATCCGCATAGACGATGGTTTCTATGCCGGATCCCTTAGGATACCATAATCCTAAGTGTATAGTGCCTTTAATGTATCGGAAGATACGCTTAACCGCTTCTAGGTGAGAGGTTTTGGGATCCTCTTGAAAGCGAGCACAAAGGCAGACACTAAACATGATATCCGATCTACTTGCCGTTAGGTATAGTAAACTACCTATCATCCCTCTATACTTAGTGTTTTCTACGGACTCACCTTCTTCATCTCTTGTGAGTTTTACTTCCGTAGACATCGGTGTTTTCATAGGCTTAGAGTCTTCTAATCCAAATTTCTTAAGCATCTCCTTAATGTACTTAGATTGATTAAAAAATATTCCATCTTCTAATTGTTTTATCTGTAATCCTAGAAAGAAATTTAGTTCACCCATCATGCTCATCTCAAACTCATCATGCATGATTTTGGCGAATTCATCACACATATCCTGACAAGTCGATCCAAATATAATGTCGTCGACATATATTTTGACAATGATGAGATTTGGGCTTTTCTTTTTCGTGAAAAGAGTGTTATCTACCATTCCCATGGAATAATCATGTTTAATAAGAAAAGCTTTTAATCGATCATACCAAGCCTTAGGAGCTTGTTTGAGTCCATATAAAGCTTTCTTGAGTTTATAAACATAATCAGGTTTTTCAAAGTTAATGAATCCTGGAGGTTGTGCCACGTATACCTCCTCATTGATAAAACCGTTAAGGAATGCACTTTTCACGTCCATTTAAAATAATTAAAGTCTAGGGCGCATGCATAGGCAAGGAGTATTCTTATAGATTCTAATCTAGCTACGGGGGCATAAGTTTCATCATAATCAATTCCTTCTTGTTGATTATAACCTTGGGCGACTAACCTAGCTTTGTTCCTAGTAACAATTCCATTTTCATCCAACTTATTTCTATATACCCATTTAGTTCCTATGATGGTCATGTTCATGGGATTTGGGACTAGTTCCCAAACGTCATTAGTCTTGAATTGATTTAGTTCTTCTTGCATAGCCATAACCCAACATTCATCTTTTAATGCCTCATTTATATTTTTAGGTTCTATTGTTGAGAGGAAACAGAAGAAGTTATTTTTATCTTGAGCTTGTGATCTAAGAGTTCTTTGATTTAGGTTTCCTATTATATTGTCTAATGGGTGTGATTTAGATTCCTTAACACTTACAATTTCATTTTCTCCTAGTGTTGTATCTTCATTATCATCACCTAAGGGTTTAGTTTTACTAACCTCAATAGCTTCTTCTTCCACTAGGTCATCATCTTCTGGGGGCAATGTCTTAGGTGGTGGTGGAGTTTCATCAAATGTTACATTCAGGGACTCTTCTACTTTTATAGTGTGTTTATTAAGTATTATATAAGCTTTACTATTTTGCGAATACCCTAGAAAAATTCCTTCGTACGACTTAGGATCAAACTTAGTAAGGTAATCTTTTGTATTTAGAACAAAACATTTGCTCCCGAATACCCTAAAGTAATTTAAATTAGGTTTTCTACCTCTTAATAACTCATATGGGGTCTTTCCTAAAATTCGCCTAATTGAGACTCTATTTATTATATATGTTGATGTATCTACGGCGTGACACCAAAATTTTTGTGGGATAGATTGTTCATTTAGCATTGTTCTACTCATTTCTTGTAAGGAGCGATTCTTTCTTTCTACTACCCCATTTGATTGTGGAGTGCGAGGAGCGGAGAAATTGTGAGATATTCCATTTAAATCACAATATTTTCCGAACTGCACTTCGTTATCAAATTCCCGACCATGGTCCGTCCTAATAGATACTATAGAACATCCTAATTTGTTTTGAATCATTTTACTAAATATTTCAAACTTATTAAAGGCTTCGGTTTTATCACTTAAAAATCTAGTCCACGTGTATCGTGAATAATCATCTACAATTACTAAGGTATAACGGTTACCTCCGTAACTCCGCACTGCGGATGGACCAAAAAGGTCCATGTGTAATAATTCTAGGCATCTAGTAGTGGAGACTATATTCTTAGCTTTGTGACTAGCATGTGCTTGTTTTCCAATTTTACAAGCATCGCAAAAGTGTTGATCATATCTTAGGTTTGGCAAATTTCTAACTAATTCCTTAGAGGCTAGGGATTGTAGTTGTTGCATATTTGCGTGACCTAATCTCCTATGCCACAATGTAGAGTTTTCATCTAAGGTTGCTAGACATATTTTATCTTCCGGTTTATTTCCTAGTTTCATGACATAAACGCCACCTTTCCTAATTCCTCTCCTATGACCTTTCCATCCTTAACTATTTCGCTATCTTTATTTGTAAAGGTAACCCTACACTTATTATCACATATTTGTCCTATACTAAGCAAGTTGTATGTTAAATTATCTACATGCTCAACATTTTCAATAGTTAGGGAGTCTTGAGAGATCGTACCTTTGCCAATGATTTTTCCACGAAAGTCACTACCGAAAATAACATTACCTCCATTGTATGCCTTGTAGGAGGAGAATAACTTGCGATTTCCCGTCATGTGCTTCGAGCATCCACTATCCTTAATCCATTCGTCGGGCTCCAAATTTATTCCTAAACATATTTCATCGGTAGCTTGAGCTACAAGACATTTTTCGTCTTTTGCTTTGTCCGCTTCGTCTTTGTCGCTATCGCTCCATGTTCCACTAACAAAGGCGCTTTGGTAATCATAACCCGGTGGCTTTGGACATTCGCCAATGAGATGGTTTGGTCTTCCACATCTAAAGCACTTTCTTTTCCCGTAGTTATCATTCCTATTTCTTTGAAGCGATCTACTTTCATCTCGTGGTTGTCTTGTGAGTCTTCCTCGTCTCTTGAAAAATTTCTTGAACTCTCTTACGGCCATTGCATATTCTTCGTCTTCACTATCGTCACTTAAATCGTCATCATCACTAAGTTCCTTTTTGGCTTTTAGTGCAAGAGATTTGATTTGATTTTTCTTGCTCTTGACCGTTTCCGAGTCTCTCTTTATAATTTCTTCATGAACTTTCAGGTTGCCGATAAGTTCATCAAGCGATAACGTCATCAAGTTCTTTGATTCTTCAATAGCCGTGACCTTCGCGCGCCATTTTGGATGTAATGCCCTAAGAAATTTCCTTACACAATTTTTGCTAGAAAAAGTCTCATCAAGTGCTTTTAAACTTGTGATGATAGTGTTAAATTTAGCAAATGCATTATCAATAGATTCCTCTTCAGGAATTGTAAATTGTTCATATTGTTGAACAAGAAGATCTATTTTGTTGTCTTTGACTTGACTATTACCTTGGTGAGTGATTAATAAAGAATCCCAAATTTCTTTTGCGGTTTGACACATAAAAATTCGTTCATATTCTTTGCGTGGTAATGCGTTATCAATTACCATTTTAGACTCATTATTTTTTGGCTAGTTTCTTTTTCAAATCATCATCTTGTTTTTCAAAAGGTACAATTTTATCTATTTTAGTTAAAGGAATATTTTGAATAGGAGGAAAATCACCATAGGTAATAACATGCCAAAGATCAAGATATTTTGATTTCACATAAGTTTCGAATCTATTTTTCCAATAAAGAAAACCATCACTCTCGAATAATGGTGGCCTTTGCATGGATTGCCCTTCTAAATATTTTTCAGATTCCATAGATCGTTTCAAGTTTTAAAATACAATTTATTTTAAAAATCTTGTTTGACGTGGCTCTGATACCAATTGTGGAAAACTAGAAGGGGGGTTGAATAGTTTTACGTCTTTTTAATTTTATCTTGAAAACTTTTGTTTACTTTCAAAAACTTAGATTCGAATTTATGTGAACTCAACACTTGAACAATATAAACAAATATAAGTAAATCTAAACTAACAATGCAAGTAAAGTAATGAAATGAAATGAAAGATAGAGATGGAAAGATCGAACCGGGAGACAAAGGATTTATAGTGGTTCGGCTATAAAGACACCTTCCTTGCCCTACTCCACTCCTCGAGCACCTAACTCGAGAGTTTTATTCACTATGTCAACAAGCTCCCTTATGGCGGAGAAAACCTTACACAACTTTAGCTTACACCAATTTTACGACACAAAGCTAAATGTCGAGTTCTAATCGTAGCTAGAACCAATCTCACAACTTCTATCACAACTTCTTCACGACTTCTTCACGACTTCTTCAATACGGCTTCACAACTTCTTCACTACGGCTTCACAACTACTTCACAACCTAGCACTACTTATATACTCTTCTACTTCTTCACACCTTCACTACTTACACACCTTAACTTCTTCACAGCTTCACTACTTACACACTAATCTAGCCTAACCAATTATATTCACACCTATCTAACAAGTATACACAACTTATACAAATGAGAGAATGATTTACAATTATGATACACCAACAACTTGGATGGAAGAGGTACACCAAGTTGTAATACTTCTTGTCTTGAGGGATAGAAGTATTCTTCTTTTGCACTTGGATGGTAGAAGCTTGGATCACTTAGAAACCAATGCTTAAGAGTATATGATCAAAGGATTTAGAAAGATATAAGAAGAGATTTAGAACAGAAAGTTTGGGGTGCAAAAGGTGAGAAAAAAGTCCAGAGATGAACCAGTATTTATAGGCAAAATCTGACAGCTGGAGGAGCGGGGCGGTCCCCTTAAATAGGTGGCCGGTCCCCTTAAAATTAAGGGGGCCGCCCTACCCGAACGTTGCCCAGTTTTGTCTTTTTGTGGGGAAGGTTTTTCTGTAATATTTTTGCCATTTTTGGTTGAAAATTTGAATTCATAAATTTATAATAGATTAAACATTTTTATTTAATACCAAAAATGATTTTCTAAAAGATATAAAATGTTTGTGTCATTTTATAAAAAATCAAGTGATTAAGAAAATGTTCCTTTGATCATATAATGCATTAAGCATTTGTTTATTCATACCTTAAGTGATTGAGTTGTTGAAGTGACTATTTACAACTAAATACTTGTTTACGTCATAATCTTTCGTTTAATGATTTTACATTTTGTGATTATCAAAACGTAGAGATATCAGAAGATGTTAATAACGTTTTTAGGCATTATTTATATCAACAAAATCATTTTTCAAAAATACATTTTACAAATTATTTTTGAATTAAAAAGAAATGTTTTAATTGGAAAAATAAGTTTAAAAATCCCAACAGCTATTTCCCCCCAAAACAGCTTCAAACTTCCCCAAATAAACTTTCACCACTAAAAACAAAAATAGGAGCGTTTTTGTCTGGCACGGTACTACGTTACCATTAAATTTATTGGTACCGTGATATATTTAATGGTACCGTCCCTCGGTATCGGTCAAATTTTCTTTGCCTATAAATAGTGGACCATTTTACACTTCGAACTTGATTTTCCTAATTAGTTTTCTCTGGTCTAATCCCTTCTTATTTAGATCACTTTCTTTTATCATTTAGAAAATCTTAGTTTGTTTAAGAGTGATCCTTTCATCCAACCAAGAGATCACCTTCACTCCTCTACTAGTGCAAGAGAAGAACACATAGTATCACAAAGATACAAAGTGTTATAGTGTTAGTGTAGTGTACTCGTAACATTCGTTACGTACTCGTTGTATCTTGATATACGTCAAGTTGTCTCTCATCTTGTTTAGTTAGCTCGTGTGGATCATTGTGATCTTGTAGAGATCGGACAGATCTTGTGTAGCTTGTGTTGATAGTGAGTAGATCGGGTAGATCGTGTGAAGAGAAAGTAGATCAGGTAGATCGTGAGTAGATCGGGTAGATCGAGTGTAGATCATGTGGATCTTGTAGCTTGTGTGATTTGTGAAGATCGGGTAGATCGTGAGTGAGATTGGTACTAGCTAGATTAGTACTCGATATTTAGCTTAATGTCGGAAAATAATGTAAGCGACGCGGTTTATGTGTTTAGGCCTCAAAACATAAGGTTTGTTATGTTGGGCCATAAAACATAACGGGTTTGGTTGTACCCGAAGAAGAACTCGATATCTAGCTTAGTGTCGGAAAATATTGTAAGCGACGTTGTATGGTTTTTTCCGCCAAGAAGGGAGCTTGTTGATTAGTGAAGTAACTCTTGAGTTAGGTACTCGGGGAGTGGAGTAGGGCGAAGAGGAGCTTCGTGACCGAACCACTATAAATCACCGTGTCCGGTTTGCGCTTTCTTTACTTATCTCTTTACGTTTATTTTTGCATTTACCGCTTTACATTTATACTTTGCATTGCATTTATGTTTGTGTGGTTTATTGTTTATATTGCGTTAGTTATGTTTGTGTCATGGCATGTTATCACTAATATATCTAAGTTTGTGTCAATGTGACATGCCTTACTTGTTGCTTTATATTATCTCTAGTTCTTGTAAGACTAGTGTTGACACTTTTCATATTATGTCACACTTGATCGGGTGTTTGATACAAAAGTTTTTAAGTTTTTAAATGGAAACGTTTCACCCCCCGCCTCTACGGTTTCCACAATTGGTTCCAGAGCCACGTCGCTCAAATTTTTAAAACAAATGGTTTTCAAAATTGAGTACGATCCATGTATCAAATTACCCATGACAGGGGATAAAATATGAAAAGTATTTAGTTGCTTAATACTTACAAGTTTTGTTGTTAAGGATACTTTGTCATACTAGCTTGAAGGTTTTCTTAAACAATTAAAGAATAGAGTTTGTAAGTGTCCGGTTATGTTTTTAGAACAAGTCGTAAAGTGATGCGGTTTTGAAAGGAACGTTTGGGACAACTCTTTGTTTTATAGTAAATATATGTTTGTAAATGGTTTTTCTTTCTTAGTCCTAAACATGGAAATGTTACTTAACATATTCTACATGTTCGGTATCTAGTTTACTAAGTTTTACATCTCTTCGTTACGTCGAAACAGAAATTCAGTCTGAGACAGAACTGTAACAACAGTGGATGGTACCACTAAATATAGGACGGTACCATTATATTTAACGGTACCGTGGGGTATTTAAAGGTACCGTGCATCTGTCTGTCTGTTTTCAGAATTGGGTCATTTTCATAAATTCGTATAAAATCAACCGTAAGTCCATAGGAGTCGTGCCCTCTATCGTTTTAAACGTAATCGAGTCTATTTTCATTTAAAAATATCTTTATGAATTGTTTCTAAATGAAAATATATTAGAGTCCTTGATTTGCAACGAAAGATCTTTTTAGTTATGCCGTTTTGCGCAATTTTTGGCCAAAATGAAAAAGGGCGTTTCAACTTTTGAACATTGATGTATTTTCAAAATAACTTGGTAAAAATCTTTAAAATGGGGAGGAAACAAATTCATTTGAAAGAAAATAAATAAAGTCAAGCTAGGTATACATTGTTATACTTAATACACAAAATGGCGATAAGTATTTTTGTGTGTTACGCTAAATGGTTATTTGTTTTTTTTGTGTCCTAGTACTGTTAGTTAATATTTTGAGTGCTTATAGTTATCTTTAGTTGAGATAATTATATCTATAATCACAAGCGTTTTACATGCCTTGTTACTATGTGTTGATTATTAGTTTTCCGGTTTATGCGTCAATAGGACTTAGACTAGACTTCTTGCACTAAGTTGCTTAATTGATTTTGCATTGCATATAGGCATAGACCAGTTTTCTTGCATATGTGTTTTTGACATCTTGCAAGTTTTAAGATGCTTTAGTAACCTTCTTAGGAATGAAAACTAAGTTGGTTGATCATGTGCGTCGAAAGATATTGTCTTACACAATTATTTTTCCAAAGGTTTAAGTGTAAAAAATATATCACCTCAAAATATTTAACACTTTCATTAAATCCCTAACATGATCTCTAAAACATTACATCTTTTGTCTTGCTTGACCATGGGTTGTCTAAAAAAGATAAAAGATTGTATTAATACATTAGTATTTAAGTAAAAGAAAATGTATTAAATTTGCATTGATCTAACACACACAAAAAATGTTTTAAACATTTAGTATTTTACGTATGTTGTATAAAAATGGTTAAGATAATTATTTTTATACTCATGATATGTCGAAAACTAAGAATATTATACTTAATAATATAAATAGTTTTTCGCAAATAAAAATAAATGACAATATCGAAGTAGTAAGTTAATATGTCATTAACCTCACACATACAACTAGTATTAGAATAAATGGAACACATTCCTTAAATTTTTATTTTTTTTTAAAAGGAGTGATCGTGAGGGTCAAGAAAGATTTCGAGTACATATCAATTCATTATTCAAATTGGTCATACACTAAAATACTTGTTTTGCTGAGCATTCGTAAAAGTGATAAGTTTCCTCTTAGAAAAGCATATTTGTTGAAAGATACATTATGTCTCATTTCAATCATACATCATATAATACTCACAAGATCTATTGAGGTAAGTAACCTTTACTAGATTCTTTTCTCAAGATATGCAAAGGAGCATTCTTGAAACACTCTCAATGTAGCAGATTCTACATTGTGTCACATTAAGGCATCTCTTGGCTCTATAAAACTAAATCATGTTAAAATAACATGTAACAACTCAACAAACACAGATGTCGTACAAGAGATCATGAAATGCACCATCTAAACTCAATAACCTCTAAATCTCAAACACAAGATTGAAACATTGTGCTTGCCTTTGGTAGGATATTGTGTAAGACATGTCATCTTCTTAACCGACTTTCAAAATATGGTTAGTTAAGTCATATTAGGCCATGTATTAGCGAAATAAGCTAATATCATCTTTGCTATACTTCGATAGGCAAATATAGGAATTTGAATTTTTCTAACATGAGAATGACTACTGGAGAACCTATCGCACTAGAAATTCAATTTGACCTAACAGTTGAATTGCTTCCAGGAGAGAAGTTGGGTTTGTGGTATAACCCGTAAAAATGGTCGTGTTTAGCCTGAATTGAGCACCACTAGTGATAGTCTCATACTCATTCTCTAACTTGAAAATTTTTCATTCCTACATTTGACTAAAGATAGTTTACATCGGTGAACTTTATCTCCCATTAGGATTTCATTTTGAACAAGTAGTAATTAGGATCCTCCTTAGCGAACCTAGATTACTTGCATCCCACATATGTGTTTCAAAATGATAACATGTTCTCGTAAGATATGATTGAATGTCTTCATGCTCTTAAATGCTAAATGATTATCATGTTTTGCATGATGTTTGCATTTATTCCTTATGTGCATTTTACATGACTTGCTTGTAAATTTTGCACCGACACTATGTCATTTTGACACATAATGAATTAGGTATGCCTATCACTATGAACTCTTAGACGTCATATAGTCATACACTAGTGTCAAAACCTATAAGTTAAAGTAGTCGTGAAATTGTCCTAATTCCTTGGTCATCATTTCACTTTCTTCCAAGTAATACACCCTTTGTCATAGGGAGGTTAGATACAAACCTAGTAGAACTCGGAGTAGGTTTGACAACTTAAATATTTCATCCGAAATATTCAAGTAAGTTTAACTTGCTATCGCAATTGTTAAATGTCATATCCGAAACATCATATTTATGTCTTTTAACAACATATGTTAAAACGCTCATCCAAAAGCTAAAAGGTAACATCAACCTTCGGGTGACAAAGGACTCACGAGTTACTACATAAGTGATTAGTAGTTCCTTTCATTCTCGTGTGAATATACACTTCTTAAGACCAAGTATATTCATTTTCGTTAGTTCCTCTTATCCCCATAGGTTTGTCATCGTGGTTTGTCGTCAAGCTCACCTCATAGATAATGAGGATCGAACTTATCCATCAGTTTTAGGGTAGAAAACAAACGTACCATCCTATCTCGCCAAGAGTATGTTGATACTCTCTTTCTTCCGAATCTCGTCTTATGACTATCTAATTATTTCATTGGAAATATTAAAGTCATCCTTCAAATCCCTCTAATGACTACTTAAATATTTCCTTGGAAATACTAAAGTCATCTCTTCTCGTCTAGTCTCGTCCATCTCGTAAAAAGAATTTATTAGGTATAAATTCTCTCTTCGTGTCTAAAACTCTCACTAAATCAGCGAGGTTTATTCGTCAAATCCTCTCAAGATTAGAGTCAAATCCTCTCAAGCTTCCAATGACAACTTAAACATTTCATCCGAAATATTTAAAGTATATTTAATTTACGAAATGCAATTAAATGTCATCTCTCGTTCTCGATCAACGTTCATCGAATCCCGTTGGGTTAATTCATAAACGAATTTATTTGGTATAAATTCCTTTAATCTAAGGTCCAGAAAGATCACAACATATGTGAAATTTCTTTGTTGAAAATCAAATTCTGGGTCAAAACTGACCTCAACAGGTCACGATACCCTTAAATAGGGGACGGTACCGCTAAATTTAACGGTACCATTGGACCGTTGTCTGCTGAGACAGTTTATTTTGTTTTCAATTCTCACTGTTTCAAAAGCACTATCAAAACCCACTCGCTGTAGTCTTGAACCAGAACCGTCTCCTATCAGAATAGATTCTGCCTATCTTCTGATTCCTTAGCTTTTTCCCCTTTCACTTCCGCATGGTACTAAACACACCATATGTTTGGTTACTTCCATATCCATTATCTTCTCAACTTATCTACAATTCTCAACCTTCGTTCTACACTACCAATGCTTCCACATCCCACTCATCTTCCACACACTTCAAGCGAAGAACCGCTAGGATAAGTTGAGATAACCCTTCTTCATCAACATAGTTTCTTCTATCAAAGATAACCCCACTAGAACCTTATCACTAACTCCACAACCTTAAAGATTCTATCTTCTTAACCCTTAGCACATTTCCACGTAATCACATGCCTCATAATATGAATGTTCTATGAATATTCAAAATGATTGAGAAGAGCTACGTGACTTCAAAGGTGAAGTTTATTATGCTATCCACCACTTGTCATGACGTTACTAAGCTCATCGCTTCCGTCAACGTTTGTTTTCCTCTTTATTATTTTTTTCTTTTTCCAACACATCTTGTCCGGATGGTCATCGATTAAGGGGGAGCGAAAACACACTCATATAGTCTTTCACCAAACACTCTCACGAACACACAAATGTGGTTCTTATTCCCTAGAATTCTATACTAAAACACTCACCTCCTAAGTACCCACTACTTAGCAAAACCTCAGTCACAAAACCACAATCGGTTCTAGCTTCCTAACCTCTACTCTTTGTGACCACCTAGATATTTGTTCTATACAAACACCTTTAACCCTTACATCAAACCTCACATTAATATCATTTATCATCACACTCAACCTTTACAACTAAACTTCACTCTTGACAGTGATATTTAGTTTAAGAACCTTCAACCCATCGATCATTACACTCAAACCTCACAACTATCCTTCACTTTTGATAGTGATAGTTAGTTCAATAACCTTCAATTCTCACAATCATTATACCCAATGTGTATAAACTACACAATAACACAAAATACTTCATACACCAAATCATCTCTAACTCACAACTAGGATCATCCAAAACTAGAATTCTAGAACTTCGTTACCTCAACCCTGTTAGAGATATTCGCCCACAATCCTGTTAGGATCACATGCACATTTTCTTTTTCTCCTTTGAAATATATCATGCATTTCATTGTCAGTGCAAACGATATATTAATCTAAACCGTCTTTTCCCACCTTTTCTCAAAGGTCAAATCCAACACTTCCCATCTTATGGAATCATTTCCATTCGCATCTAGGTGCATATCGTTCTCATTTTCATTTTTTTTGGTATAACTTCTATCGAGTCTACTTTATGGCATGACTTGTCATAATAGTAATCATTTAGAGTATGTCTTATCAACAAACTGTCATTAACACCAATCATCTTAGGTAGATGATTATGTTGTTCAAAAGGTTTGTTAGAACTTGCCTTCCCAATGACAACTTGGAAGAAGTCATTTTATGTGTCAGTCAAGTTGTGACTCTCTTGTGTCTCTCTTCTGTCTTTGAATTGCAATATGCATTCATCTTTTTGGTCGCTCAACTTTCTTGGGCTTTCTTCTTTGTTTTTATCCTTTTAGCACACTTTCATCACGTGTCTAACCTCTAGCATACTTTGATATGCTCACATACCTCATCAAACTCATTGCTTTTAGGTAGCTGCATTTTAACATAGTTTAACCCTTGCATGACTTGCTATGTGTATTCTATCCCTATAATGTTGCTCTTATTCTTTTATGTATTATGTTGCACGAAGCTAACCCTTGATGTAGGAAAAGCCTTTGTAAGAATTTGATCCATGGATTCGCTAGATACTAAGGTATATAAACAAGGGGATTCAATCATCATAGGGGAGCATTGAGCTATGGGGAGCTCGAGGGTATTTGAATACATAGCATGGAGTTGTCTTAACAAGTAGTGATAGAAGACTTCACTGGGATGATGCAAGCTCGACTTTCTGGGGAGAAAGGAAGGTGTTGTAATAAGGGGGAGAAGTTGAATGATAGAAGTAGAGAGCTTGGGGCAATTACCTTTTCGCTTCGATAAAAGGGGAGGAAGGGAGTGTAAACAGGTAACTTCTACATTTTACTATGTGTTACGGTTTACATATTTGTCATCATAAAAAATGGGGAGATTGTTAGTGCAAATATTACGATATTTAAACTAAACGGTTTCTTCAGTTTTTATAATGACAAACATGTAACATGTAATGCATAACGTAAAATGCGCAAGTTACTTGTAAACATAAATCATCAACGCATACTTACATCAACATCTCTCGACGTATCAAGTATGCCTCAACAGAGTCGTAGATTTTCATCCCGACGTAAATCACTCAAGGTATGAACAAACAAATTTAAACTTGACGGATGATCAAAGAAATAATTTTTTTTGTTCTAAACTTCACATTTTTAATTTGACAAAACATTTTTCAAAAATACATTTTACAAATTATTTTTGAATTAAAAAGAAATGTTTTAATTGGAAAAATAAGTTTAAAAATCCCAACAGCTATTTTCCCCCCAAAACAGCTCCAAACTTCCCCAAATAAACTTTCAGCACTAAAAACAAAAATGGGGATGTTTTTGTCTGGCACGGTAATACAAAATTTAGTGGCACCGTGTTATATTTAACGAGTAGGGCTGCGAACCGCCGCGTTGCGGCGGGGCAGCAATGGATAGCAATTTACATATACAAAACATTGCATTAAAAATTAACAGTAGTATAGTGTTGTATTACAGCCGATACTAATTTAGATGTTGTTCTAAAGCATAAAAAAGTTAACATGTCATTGAACTGTGGCACTTGGATCTTCAGTTATTTACGGACAACTGGTTTTGGTTTTTTAGCTGCACTGCTTGTATCCTCTCGCTTGTTATCTGTTAAGAGTCGTCTTCGAGCAGATGTTCTTGGTACCTCAGTCTTTGTTGGTTGGTCCTGTAAATGGCTAGTAGTCTCTATCGTAGTAGGAGTGGATGCTTGCAAAATTTCAGGTGAAGTAGGGGTAACCGGAGGTTCGGAAGTAGTACCTGACAGAGTTCAGTTAATTATCATGGATAAAAAAGTTACCAAGCACATGAAACAGACAACAGCTTGTGAAATGACAACCTTCTTCAGCTGCTGACTCGGGTTCAGCTTCTGTTAGCAAGAGCTTTTTATTAGGTGTTTGCTGGATTGTTGAGTTAACAGCAATGGTCTGTTCAGGTGGTAGCAGTAGATGTGGACCAGTCTCCATCACGCTATCAAGCACATAGCTCTGATTTTCTTTTGTAGAATCTGGCGAGAACTGCAGCTGAAACAAATGCGTGGTTCCTTCGAGGGCTGCCAAATGTGGTGGGACTGTATACAGATCGGTGTAGCCTTCTTCTGAGACAACTTTGTTGACTTCTGTGACTATTGAATGTACCTCATTACTAAAGCATGTTAACGTTAACACTCCAGTGTTGTCAGAAATCAATAGTCTAAAGGAATAACTGCATAGGTATTAAACATAGGTGAGTTGATTAGACAATATTAAGAGTTTTTTTGTGTTGCTTATAAACTGTTTTTGGTTATTTGTACCTGTAATCATTCAGCTGTGTTGGATCTGGTATCTCACACTGTGCATGTGGGCGGTCATCAAAGATTTTTCGCCTACAGTCATGGCATCTGCGAAAGAACCACGGTATGCCAACAACAACTTCTTCAATTGTTGCAACGACTGTGAATCTAACATTCTGTAAAAGGTAGTTATAGATTAAAAGAGTTACATGGCAAACACAAAGCTAGTAGTTTTAAGTTTGAAAGAAGTACTTACTGTTTGGTTTCTTGGATCTTCTCATAGAAGCTCATCTATTGTGACTCTGTTTCTTTTCTTTTCATCCTCTATGTTATCATACCGGTATGTGCGTACATTCTGTATCACTGGTGGCGGGAGCAATTGATCATACCTATAAGGATATTGCAGGTTAGCTAGCTATTTAAAAAATTAGGTAAATGTGTTAAAAGAAAGGGAGAACAACTGACATGCTTAGGATATAATTTGTTTCAGGAATAGGAGGGTTGAAATAGTAGTAAGTTGCAGGTGTGCTTGAAAGCTGCAACCCTGCATTTGTTTGTGCCTTTCTTACAATTTATTCTGTTAATATCTTTTAAATGTGGGTATGTGGCAATGATGGTACCTCTGTATGTCTTTACCCAGCATGAACTGACAGCCATCACGGTTGGTTTAGGTTCTTTTTCGTAAGCATTGGTGTTAAACTCTTGAGCTTTCTCATTCCAAAGGGTGAATCTGACAGTGTCCCCTCTGCATATGGAAAAATACGCTAGTGAATTGTTATTCAGAATGGCTGTTATTCAAAAAAAGAGTTCATATGATTAACTTACTCTAGGTTACGAAGTATGATGTCTCTCCAGACAATTTGTTTTGTATTGGGTGGCTTTGGTTCACGGATGTCACCAACAGAAAGGACACATCCTATGTAATCTGCAGTGACATAATGTGCAGTTATACTATTTTTTAGTGCGTGATTGTTACCAATAGTAATATGTACCTGTTAGTATGGCAGTGCTTTTGTCTGCACGCTGAAGTAACTGGGTGTATGTGGCAAAGTTGAAATGATGTAGTGGAAAGTTGTTTCCAGTATAGTGCTGAACATCAGTGAGCCTCCCTAATATCAAGGTGAAGCGATTAGGTAATGTCTGCATCCATTTTTTGGTGTCTAGAAGACCGAATCCGGTGATTGTGTATGTAGCATTGATTTGAAGGATGTTATCAAATCTTGTCTTCTCGCGGCCTTCTGCATTTGCCTGTATGGCGCCACCTTATAATATGAGAGAAAAACAAAATATTAAGAATGGGAAATTTAATGTGTATTAAAAGGCGTTGTGCAGATTAACATCACCTGCTGATCAAGTATCTGTAACTGTCCATTTACGATATACTCGTACGCATATTGCCTTTCCTATGTCTGATGGTTTGAGATTAGCAAGTCCAACAATTTCAAGATCTGTTGCTGGCCTTTTTCCTGCAGACCTTGTTATTGTTGCCAGTGAAGTATCATGTGACATTTTCCTGTATCATAACGATGCAATGATAAATGAGATCATATATAAATAGGTGGAATAAGTAAGAAAAGGTAGTTGTTAAGAAAAATGCATAGCCAATAAACTGTATCCAAGTAACCACCACATCAGAGTTGGTGTTAGCAGGAGTCAGCCTAGTATAACTTTACCTTGGTTCCAAAAATGTATTGGTATTACATGGGAAGAAATATATGGTTGTGGTCTCCGTAAAGTACACGCGAAAGAAGTCTCCGAAGGTATCCATTCTTAGAACATTATAAAAGGGTGGGTCTATTCTCTTGTCTATAGGACCGTACATGTAACTGTCAAATCAGATGTAGCAAAATATGTGTCCGATTTCTCTTCAGTATAAGCATGGTGGTAAAATGTGTGTGACCCTATATGGGTTCATTGAGCTGGCCTTTTGACAGTAGGAAACAAAATCTGTAAAAATATAACTAACATAGATACACTACGCAAGGGTTAAAATAAGATATTAGATCCTATATGGGTTTAGTCACCTGCGATTTAGTAATAGGATACAAAATCTGTAAAAATATAGGTAAGAAACATAGTAAGATATTAGACGCCACATGAGTTCAGTGGTCTGCTGATTAGCAATATGCTAAGCAAAGAAAATATGTAAAAACATAACTGATCCTATATGGGTTTACTTACATGTGGTTTAGCAATAGGAGACAAAATCTGTTTATTAGACCCTATCTGGGTTTACTTAACTGGACCTGTGCTTTAGCAATAGGAGACAGAATCTGTTTATTAGACCCTATGTGGGTTCACTGATCTGGCCATTGTTTTACAACATCATAAAAGGGTTGGTCTATTCTCTTCAGATGTAGCAAAATCTGGTTTTGAAAGTACAAGCAAAAGAAGTCTCTGAAGGCATGGTCGATTCTCTTGTCTATAGGACCGTACATGTAACTGTCAAATCAGATGTAGCAAAATTTGTGTCCGATTTCTCGTCAGTATAAGCATGCTGGTAGAATGCGTGTGACCCTATATGGGTTCACTGAGCTGGCCTTTTGACAGCAGGCAACAAAATCTGTAAAAATATAACTAACATAGATACACTTCGCAAGGGTTAAAATAAGATATTAAACCCTATATGGGTTTACTCACCTGCGATTTAGTAATAAGAGACAAAATCTGTAAAAATATAGGTAAGAAAAATAGTAACATATTAGACGTTACATGGGTTCAGTGATCTGCCGATTAGTAATAGGCTAAGCAAAGAAAACATCTAAAAATATAACTGATCCTATATGGGTTTACTTACCTGTGCTTTAGCAATAGGAGACAAAATCTGTTTATTAGACCCTATCTGGGTTCACTGATCTGACTGTGGGTAAAAGTAAAATGCATATGACCCTATATGGGTTTACTGAGCTGGATTTTAGCAGTAGGTAGCAAAATCCGTAAAAATAACTAAGACAGATAGATTCCGCAAGGGTTAAAATAAGATATCAGACGCTATATAGGGTTACTCACCTACGATTTAGCAATTGTTAAAATACAATTATAAACTTAAGAAATTTCTTCTAGAGAATATTAGTGATTGGTTCACCCCTATACAATTTCTAAGTATTAGAATAATATATTCTGTATCCCGTACCTGTGCTCGGGTCATATGCATAAATACTAAGACAGAAATACCAAAGAACATGTGCAATGTATTTGTTATGAATAAGACCTGGTTTCCGATAATGTTTTCTAAAAAGTCCCTGTAGACGATATTTTTCGTCGTATTTGATGGTCTGTTAAGCTGATCTTTGATGAGGATTTTCAGCCCGTCAGGAGATGTGGCTCTTGAAAGTGCAACGTATAACTGGCCGTGACCAAAAATGGGTTCTAGTAAGTACACACCGATCTTGTTCAGTGACTGGCCTTGACTTTTGTTGATGGTCATCGCGTAGCATACTTTTACAGGGAACTGCTTCCTTTTGAATACAAATGGCAGATGCTCGTCTCTGTTGAACAACATAATTCGAGGAAGAAATACTTTTTGTAGTATGCGAGTACCGGTAACAATTCTGACTTCGATCACCTTAGCAAGCATCTGTGTTATGATCATGAGTGTCCCATTACAAAGACCTCCAGTCAAATTCAAGTTCCTCAGCAACATAACAGGAGCGCCTATTTTGAGTTCGAGCTTATGTGGTGGAATTCCCGTGAATGAAAGCGTGTTAAGGTACTCTGTTGGATATAGTAATTTTGTGGCTCCTCCTTCATTTTCGCGTGGTATAGCTTCATCGTTACTTGCATATACATGACTGGGAGCAGACAACATCTGCAGGATATCTGAGTTAATGACGTCAGCAGTTTCATTTTTTGGACAAACAATTGCTCTTTCTTGCCAGGACTCGGCAGTTGGTGATTGAAGAATGGTGTCAGGATATATGAATCATATAAGTTGCATCCTTGCGTCATCACTATCTGGAATATAATACATATCGGGTACATGTATCCATGAGGTATCTTGAGGATTTGATTCATCTGGTTCACCAATAACACCATTCCCTATGTTGACCAACCATTCAGAAAATGTTGCAGTTGCAAGCAATTGATGGGAAGACGTTTCTGTCCTTCTCAGTCGCATATTTTCAGTCAACATATGAACTCTGAAGTGTTTCCAGAGATAGGATTCAGTGATACATGATGAAATAATTTGCTGCTTTGTACCTTTTTTCTTTACCGGTAAAGTTTGCCTGAAATCTCCACCCAGGATGATTGACTTATTGCCAAAAACAGCCGTTGGTGTATCTAACAGATCTCGCAAGGTCCGGTCAAGTGCCTCAAAGCATTTACGATCGTTCATAGGCGCCTCGTCCAAATTATTAGATCTGTCTGTATTAGTAAATCAGCCAGCTGAGTATGTTTTTTTATAGTGCACATAGACTCATTCGTTACATCTAGTGGCAACTTAAACCTTGAATGAGCAGTGCGGCCTGATGGCAACAACAGTGAAGCTATCTCGGAAGAAGCCACTGAGAGATCTATCTTTCGCTCTGCTCGTAGGGCGTAGATTATACTCTTCCATAAGAAAGTCTTTCCAGTCCCACCGTAACCATATACGAAAATTAGCTTTTGTCTGTTAACTCTAACCCCTTCGAGAATAGTATCAAACAGTTGCCGTTGCTGAGTATTGAGATTTGGTACCAAACGATCTCTTTCAATGGTCATAGCTTCTGTATCATAGCTTCGTTCTTCCATAACTGTTCTATTTCGCAGAATCTGGAGCAGACGGCGCGTAGGGAGGTGCATACCAAAATCTGTAACCGATTTTCCATGAAACCTAAGAATAGCTTCCAGCTCGTACAGAATCCCATTTTGCAGCTCTTCATCAGTCAAGTTAATTTGAGGCATTTGGAACAGTTGTGATAACATTCTAGGTATATCATCACTCATAAGCCTCCAGTGCTTATTCCAAAGAGACACTGGATTACTAACATCACAAAAGATAAGAATTTGAGAGAACAGTTGACGTATTTCTAATGCTGTAGCCATTAAGGCTGTCTCTAAAAGAGCAAGCGACCATTCTCCGTCATCTGCTAATAAACCCATTGCTTCACACGCTGTTCTATTAGTTGGATAAAGGCGACCTTCAACTGTACGTATAGCAGAAAACGATGCACAACCCTTCTGATGGCAAAGTAAAAGCCTTTGGTAATACAAATCACCAGCGCTGGGATGTATGTATACTAACCTACCAATTGAAGGCTTGTTAAGGTTTCGTCTAGGCGACCAAAACTTTTGACCAGCATTCCAAACAAATTCAGAAGGAAAGTCTAGATACGTCAGATGGTGACCAAGTGTAGACCGAGCATTAAAGTCTAACCATTGCGTTAGGGTGGTTTTCTTGTTACTCGAATTTTCAACAACAGACTGTAAACTTTCATTTGTTCTGAAAGTTACGCGCTGCATCTTTTCAAGATGAACAGCTAGTATCTGCACAGCCGGGTCTCTGTAGTGAATATTGAGTCCTAGCAATCGCCAACAGGCTTCGTGTGGGCCAATGTATCTTGCATCTAGATAATTCTTTATCTCATCAATTCTAATTGCAGGTGCTTGGCTAGTTGAAGGCGTGTCTCTAGTGGATCTTGTTATCTGCGTGACTATCCGGTCCGTGCCTTTTGAAATATACTTGAATAAATACTTAATCAGCATTGTCCATTCACAATATTCTACATTGATGTGTGCATAAAACCTTCTAAGAAGCATCATATTATATGGTACGACATAGCTATTATCTAGCTCAACGTTTTGAATGGTAGTAATATCTCCCCAAGGGCGCCTGCGATAATGCACGTACCTGTTTTTTACCACAGAAGTAGCATCAGCATATGGTTTAGGAAACCCTTTTGTACATGCATCAGTTCCCTTCATACATGGCGCTGATCTATTAGCGATGCCACACGGACCATGCATCATAAACTCGGTAACTATTCGATAACCTTCTGGGTCAACGTGCCTACCAGGTAGCTCAACCGATATATATCGGTCGATATCTGCATGCGAACGTACTCTTGAAGATTCTTTTATCCACAACAACAAATGACAATGTGGTAGGCCACGTTTTTGAAATTCAACCGTGTACAAAACTGGAAAGTTAAATGAAAAAATGAATCAGATATAATGTAAAGGGTTTATGTATAGGTACATGTTAATAAAAACTGAAACTTACTCGCTGCAACTGGTCCAAAAGGCCTCCCGTCACGTAGATACGCAATCAGAAGATGAATTTTCTGTTCGAAAACTCGGTCAACAACATCTGGTCTATCAGCAACATTGACGTCTGGAAACTGTTCCATATATTATGTAATTTCTGGCCATTTAACGTTGCATGTAAATGTGATGAAGAAAGATGGGTTTCCATGAACCCGGCAAATTGCGAGTGCATCAAGATAGTGGCTGTACATATATCGTGGTCCACCAACGAATGATGCAGGAAGGATTGTTCGCATTCCTACATCCGAACCATTCCGATCACCGCGCGCAATTGCATCATATACCCTTGAAAGGTAGTCGTTTTTGATATCATTTTGGTGTTCCCGAATGTAATCCAATCGATATTGTTCTACACTACAATAAGCTGTGACAACATATTGTTGAAACAGCCTCCCGGATCGTGTTAGTAGATTATATTCCTAAAGCGATCATGCAATTGATACGCGTAGTACATCTTCATTGACATCTTTTGCTTTCTTCCAGTGTTTGAGTATTCGGGTTCCATAAACGTAGACCAACGTGGAATCCATCTTCTCCAAAAATGAAGAGTAGAGGAAACTGAAATGACATATAGCAAGGATGTAATTTGCTAACTCTTTGTGGTTGACTGGAACATTTCTGAATAACGATATCAAATTCAGTCCCTGTATCAGGACCTCCTTCATAAATAATAGCTCCAATAGAATCGCCAGAAGGCAACTCATGTTGCCGCGAACCCTTGACTGCAAATAAGCGTATCTTGAAGTCAGGAATGTCTTGAGCGGTCAGCAGGTTTCTTGCTGTCCTAAATAAACGAACCAACTGATTGTGCTCATCCAGAACATGAATTAAACCGTCAACAATTTCTGGCCTTAAATTTTGACCACCATCTTCAAAATGGCTTAAACGATTTTGTATTTCATTTTGTGTGTCAAAGATATACAACTGCAAGAAGCGCGGGTCAGTGTCCTCAGGCGGGCAAAGAGAACCTATCCAATGATAAATCTGTCCCGATACTTTGAAGACATACGGGCCACGACCTCTGTTAACTGATTCATCAGTTTGAGCTCCTAACGAAGTCATAGCAAACATTGAATTATAAGCTCTGACATTCTCCATGAAATGCCGGTCTGTGAACAATTGCTTGATATATGCAGGGTATTCGGATTGACGGCGCAAAACTACTTGACCATCCATGCAACATCTATGATAGCTTGGAAATGTACGGCTTCCATGTTTGATCCTTTCTTCAAACCAAAAAAGTGCCTTGCAATGACGGCAGATTCTGTTACATGTGCCTAAAGACACATATGTATCCGGTGGCCCTGTAAAGGCATTAAAAAAAAGGTTAAAAGGAATAAAAGAAACAGAAACAACGTCCCATATAGCAAGAAGACATAATTAATACTACCTGTGCGTTGGCGGTTAATAGCAGCCCTTTTGTGTTCTCGCTGCTCGCCTAGCACTCGATATAGGATTTGTAAGCGTTTGAGAAACGATAGCAGAAGTGGAGGACGCATTTTGAAAGTGTGCATTATAGTTAGAAGATGTCGTAGGAGCAGGCTGAGATTCAACTGTGAAAACAAAGACGAAAGTTAGACACATATAAGAAAACAAAACTGTTGTATGCAGCTGCTAAGAAAGGAAATTGTACTGGCATTCATAAGCATTGGATGAACACGGAGCATCATAGCTAGCGATAGTAGCTGAAAAACAAAGAAATCAAAGTTGAGAGCTTCGGCTGTGACAACAACTTTACATAAGAAAACACTAACAAAGAAAGTATAACAAAAATCAGAAACAGAACATACATAATATTACCGCAGGGTTCTGTAGCAGCTCTTTGTCTTCTCGCTGCTCGGCTAGTACTCGATATAGGATTCGTAGGCATTTGAGAAACGATAACGGGAGTGGAAGACGCATTTTGAAACTATGTGTTATAGTTAAAAGATGTAGTAGGAGCAGGCTGAGATTCAACTGTGAAAACAACAGCGAAAGTTAGACACAGATAACGAAAGCAAAAAAATCAGAAAGAGAACATACAGAATATTACCGTAGGATTCTGCAGTCCCCGAATACGTTGGAACATATGTATTCATATAAGATGATCCTGCAAATGAAAAATGCGTGAAAAAGACTGTAAAAACCAATAAAATACAGACATAAACAAATGACAATCAGAAAATATACAACACCAGTTGTTGGCGACAGCGATACATCATCTACCTTCTGTTTCCCTTTTCCAGCAACATCCGTTCGATCTGAGACACTACATTGATAACCTTCATGACGCTCATTAATTGATATACCATTGGAACATCTAGTAGGCATTGTGGAAAGAACATTGTTGTTGGTATAACATAAAGAATTGTCACTATCCATGAATTCAGCAACGTCACACGGAGGAATCATTATACTTTCCCAAAACGAATTTGGCGTATCAATCGTTAGAAAGCCACTACCAGTATTAGAATCCGAATGCGCTGGTATATCTGCTCGCATCTCTGGTATGAAAAAAATGCCACGTAAGTAAACATAAAGAAACAATGAAAAAGAAAACTGAAAAATAAAAGATACAGAATATTACCAGAAGATTGGATAGTTCCCGAATGCATTGGAACAGACACACCTACACGACATGAACCTGCAAATAGGAGATGTGGCAAAAAGATTATAGGTATGAATAAAATACAAATATAAACAAACAACAATCAAAAAACTTACAGTACCAGTTGCTGCTGACAGAGATATATCATCCACATTTTGTTTCCCTTTTCCGTCGACACTTGCAGGGACCGGAAAGGCACGAACACAATCCTTCTCAGGCTCATTAATCGATATACCATTCGAAGATTTCGTATACATAGTAGGAACAGCGTTAATGGTAACCGAATCATGTCGCAAGCCATCGCTACAGCATAAGGAATCGTCGACACACATGAATTCGGCAACGTCACATGCAGGAATCATTATACTTTCACAAACCGAAGTCGGCGTATCAATCATCAGAAACCCGCCACCGTTATTAGCGTCTAAATCAGCGGCCACATCTATAACACCACCAGGGACCAACCCTTCACCAAGATCATCTCTAACAGACCCGTTTCCTTCTAATGATTGACTACAACTATTTCTACGCACAGCTTTACTCTTACTTCTTACGGTTTTACTCTTATCACAAATTACACAAATCACAAATCACACAAATCACTACAACTACTTATACAGATAAGCTTATTCTTATTTCCTACAACTACTTATCACAAATTACACAAATCGCAAATCACACAGATGACTACAAATCACTACAAATCACTACACACAAAGAGTAAGGAAAAAATACGACAAACATACGAATACACAAACCTAATATCCTTTGATTCGCTGCAACAATAATCTTCAAGATTTCCAAAACTGAACAATCAAAAAATAAATAAATTAATTAATAAATAACACAGCAACACGTAGACCATAAGAAACAAATACACAAACCACAAACCTACTGTCCTCCGCTATGTTAAAATTTCTACAGCAACCGATGAAAGTTCACGAAGAAGATCTGCGCAGATACCGAGAAAACCACACGGAAGAGACACGTATAAATCTCCAGTGCATTCTATTATTTGTTAGCTATTGAAAACAGGCTAAAAGAAGCGGTAAAACAAACGAAAAGGAAAAAGCGGGAGCCCACAACCCAATACTGAGTCCAACACTGTAGATGTCACTGTAGTTTTTAGGTTGACGCCACATTATATAATAGATAATGGTATCGTCCCTCGGTAACGGTCAAATTTTCTTTGCCTATAAATAGTGGACCATTTTACACTTCCATCTTGATTTTCCCAGTTAGTTTTCTCTGGTCTAATCCCTTCTTATTTAGATCATTTTATTTGATCATTTAGAGAGTCTTAGTTTGTTTAAGAGTGATCCTTTCATGCAACCAAGAGATCACCTTCACTCCTCTACTAGTGCAAGAGAAGAACACATAGTATCACAAAGATACAAAGTGTTATAGTGTTAGTGTAGTGCACTCGTAACATTCGTTATGTACTTGTTGTATCTTGATATACATCAAGTTGTCTCTCATCTTGTTTAGTTAGCTCGTGTGGATCATTGTGATCTTGTAGAGATCGGAGAGATCTTGTGTAGCTTGTGTTGATAGTGAGTAGATCGGGTAGATCGTGTGAAGATAAAGTAGATCGGGTAGATCATGAGTAGATCGGGTAGATCGAGTGTAGATCATGTGGATCTTGTAGCTTGTGTGATTAGTGAAGATCGGGTAGATCGTGAATGAGATTGGTACTAGCTAGATTAGTACTCGACATTTAGCTTAATGTCGGAAAATAGTGTAAGCGACGCGGTTTATGTGTTTAGGCCTCAAAACACAAGGTTTGTTATGTTGGGCCATAAAACATAACGAGTTTGGTTGTTCCCGAAGAAGAACTCAACATCTAGCTTAGTGTCAGAAAATATTGTAAGCGACGTTGTATGGTTTTCTCCGTCAAGAAGGGAGCTTGTTGATTAGCTAGTGAAGTAACTCTCGAGTTGGGTACCCGGGGAGTGGAGTAGGGCGAAAAGGAGCTTCGTGACCGAACCACTATAAATCACCATGTCCGGTTTGCGCTTTCTTTACTTATCTCTTTACGTTTATTTTTGCACTTACCGCTTTACATTTATACTTTGCATTGCATTTATGTTTGTGTGGTTTGTTGCTTATATTTCGTTAGTTGTGTTTGTGTCATGGTATGTTATTACTAATATGTCTAAGTTTGTGTCAATGTGACGTGCCTTACTTTTTGCTTTATATTATCTCTAGTTATTGTAAGACTAGCGTTGAAACTTTTCATATTATGTCACACTTGATTGGGTGTTTGATACAAAAGTTTTTAAGTTTTTAAACGGAAATGTATTCACCCCCTCTACGGTTTCCGCATGCTTTACAAAAGTAGTTTGAGAATTTTTTCCCTTATGACATGCTCAACGAACTCAGACGTATGTTTGAGAAACCTAAAGATGTTGAAATTTATGATTTGATCGATGCTCTTCACAGCTGTAAGCAGGCAGATGGTAAACCTGTAAGTGCACATGTGTTGGAAATGAAAGGTTACATGGACCAACTGGAGGCACTTGGCAAACCCTATGCAGTAGATATTGCTGTTAACTTAATCAATAGATCCCTGAATAAGGAATTTAGTGGTTTTGTGCGCAACTTCAATATGCACTGCGTGGGGAAGACAGTGAGTGAATTGCACGCATTGCTCATTGACTACGAGAAAAGATTACCACAAAAGGCTCCTACACTTCAAGTACTTGCTATTCAGGGCGGTAGGATCAACAAGCCAAAACCGCAAACGAACAAGAAGGGTAAAGGTAAAGGTAAAGCTGATAAGGGTAAACAAGTTATGGCCTATCAACATGAACCTAAGAAATATCCTCCTAAGAAGAAAGAGAATCCCAAGAAGGATCAGGCTTGCCACTACTGTCATGTAGTGGGTCACTGGAAGAGGAATTATCCTCTTTATCTCGAAGAGTTGTGAGCAAATAAGAACAAGAAGTCTGGGCAGGTCGCCAGCACTTCAGGTAACTTATTTATGATTGAATTATTTACTTTAAATCATAAAATTAATTCCTGGGTATATGATACTGGATGTGGTATTAACATTTGTAATACACTGCAGGGGTTTAGAGTGGAAAGGAAGTTGTCTTATGGGGAGCAATATCTGCACGTGGGCAATGGAGCACCTGCAGCTGTTGAAGCCATAAGAGTGTTTAATTTAATTTTGCCTTCGGGCTTAGTACTGTTATTAAATAATTGTTATTATGCACCTTCTATTATTAGAGGTGTTGTTTTCTTTTCTTTATTGTTGGATCTTGGTTTTATTCACACTATCACTAGTAATGGAATTTCTGTTTCTTTAAATGATATTTTTTATTTTAATGCTATTGCTGTGAATGGTGTGTTTGAGATTGACATGTTTGATAATGTATCCAGTAAAACTAATTTGATGTTTAGCATTAGTAAGAGAATAAAGCCAGACTTGAATTCTTCTTTCCTTTGGCACTGTAGACTTGCTCATATAGGCAAGACTCGCATGGAAAAGCTGCAACACGATGGGCTTTTGAAAAGTATCAATGATGAATCATTTGATAAATGTGAGTCTTGTATATTTAGGAAGATGACAAAGAAACCTTTTCATAATCGTATGGAAAGGGCTTCTGATCTACTTGGTTTAATACATACTGATATGTGTGGACCACTTAGACATGTGTCAAGGAGAGGTGCTGATGACATCAAATAAGTACATTTTATTAGCATCATGTATCCTATGTATATTGCTTGTTTTATATCACTTTATATGGGAATTGATACTTAATCGCCTACTTTTGTAATTCTCAGTTATAAACAAGCATTTGGTGAAAGTTAGCTATTATGGACATAAAATGGAGCATAATGATCAAGATTGGAAAAGTCTGCTGAATTGAAGAGATTAAAGACCATTGCCTGAATTTGAAGCATGCGCCGCATCTGATTTTATCATGCGTCGCATATGAAACTTTGGTCAACGAAGAAGAACCAACTTGTTCTACTCCAGATACGCCGCATCGGACCAATCTGATGCGCCGTATCGGCCATACACAATCCTTACCAAGAAATCAAGTGGAGATTAGAAGCTTAATAAAGAAGTCAAGATTACAAGTCGACACTTGAAGATGCTTTCGTATTTTGGCCATAAAATCTTCATTCGGACTCCGTTTTAGTTGATTCAAGCGGCCATGGAAAGAGAAAAAGGAGATCTACCTGTATCTGAAGGAGATGCGGCGCATCAGGTCTTTAGATGCGCCGTATTGGGAGATGCTCCATATCAGATTTATAGATGCGCCATATCGGGTCAGTTTCAGACTTGGAGGCTACGTTTACTTATAGAAGCGGCGCATCTAAGTCTCTAGATGCACCGTATCGACCCAGATTTCAGAATCTATAAATACCGAACTCATTAACGAATTAGGGCATCATTGGGGACCCTCGGGATCATTCCCAGGCGTCTGTAAACGTCCCAAAACAGCAGAAGACTATATTGAAGATCCATTCCATCCATGAAGAACATCTCAAGCCAATTTACTTTGTTTAATCATTCGGTTAGCGTGTAGTTTTCATTATGATTTCTATCTTTTATGCTATGATTCAAACATTGTGTATTGTTACTAAGATTATGGGCTAATACCCTTAGGTGTTAGCCATGTTTATGAAGTTTTATTAGTTTTTATGATTTTGTTAATGTGTTTGCTTTGTTATTGGATTGGGTGCTTGTCGATAAAAACTCGTTTATTGCTTATAACTAGTAGAAGTCTTTGTAACTAGGTTATGATCCTTATAACTTTAATTGATGTGACTTAACTACCTGTAATTGTGGTTGCTTAGGTTGAGTTATATGCGTGTTAACCCGAATCTCTATTAGGAATCATTGTTTGGCATAAACGGAACGTGTCTACAACCTAATAGGACTAGTAGCGTGTAATACCGAACTAGGTTAGATGGTTTAAAGCAATAAGTTAGTATTGATGCTAGACGAGTCACTATGATCATGTCCTCTTTCCCACCACGATGGTAGGTTATTTAATCGTGACAGGATTAATAATCGGATTGGCGACAAAACAATTGAATGAATTAAAACAAGTAGACATAAGCATGTATAACTATAAAATGGATTAGACGTGGCTAACCGTTCTTCCTATCTATCTTCATCTATCTTTAATTTGCTTTTAATTAGTTTAATATTTATTTTCTCGTATTTAGTTTAATTAAACACACAAAATCGTGATAGCCTCTCAGGCTAAAACCCCAAAAATATTTACTTGCTTTCTAGGTTAGTTAGTTTAGTAATTAGAATACCTTTAGATCACTTTAGCTTCGCTCCTAGTGAACGACCCTTGCTTACCTAAAAACTATCTACATTGATCGGGTACACTGCTCGTGAGTGTTTAGAGTCTATAGGTTAGTTCGGCAATAAATAAATTTAAAACTTGGTTGATTTTTATAGACCTAAAAAAAAACACTCAAGTTTTTGGCGCCGCTGCCGGGGAGTGATTGTTTTAATTTGATTTATTGGTATTTTAGTTTAGTTAGTTTTATTTGTTTCTGTGTGTTTTTGTCTCAGAAAGGCAATACGGCATATCCTTGTCTGTGGATGCGGCGTATCTGTCTTATATCAATACGGCGTATACAGGTCAATTGTATACGGCGTATTGACGTTCTGTGACCAATTTTTTTTTATCGTTTTTCTTTATTTTTGTTTATTTAATTTTTATTTTTCATTTTAGTTTTTATTGTTTTTGTTTCGGTTACTGCTGTTCTTGGTTGTTTATCTTTCAGGTAATAATGATGATGGATAATCCGGACATAACTATGGAAGAATATCTTAGGCTTAACAATGAAAGATCCTTGAGCAATAAAAAGGTTTACGATTGGGAAAGAGCAAGATATGGTGCACAAGTCATCAATGATAAAGAACCCACGATGGAAGAGTACTTATTATCAAAGCAGGAAGAGTCAGGGAAAGAAAGAAAGACATTGCCATTTAGACACACTTGGACTTTATCCAATGATGATGATGAAGAAGAATCATGCGATTTTGGTGCAATTAGGTTTCCGGCAATAATTATTGATGATGTTATTTCTCCGGAAGTTGCCCAAGATGAAGAAGAGTCACAAGTGTTTGATTTGAATGAAAATCCGGCAATTGTTTACAAAGAAGCTTATTCATCCGAAAGTGCTTATGATGAAAATGAAGATGAATGTGGAACAATGGTGTATGGTGCTATTACTTGTAATTTTTCACCCGATTTGGAAAATATATTCTCATCATATCAAAAACACCATGATGATATTCCATCGGATGAAGATAATGAGTATTCTAATTTTGAAAGTTTTGATTGTATTGTGTACGATGCCATACCGCAATTGCCACAACAAAATGAAATATTCATGCGTGGAACAAATGAGCCAGATTATGACCCCACAAAGGATTTTGAAGAAATGTGGGATGACTTATTTGAGGCGGCTATTCAGGAAAAGGATGAAATTACAAGACCACTAGTTGAAGATGGAGACTCACAAGATGAATTGGAGTCACTTACAACAAAAAGTGGTACTAATTTATTTAATATTATTAATCCCGTTACTAATAATCTTGCTAGTTTTCCTAAACAGGTTGCAAAACGAAAGAATGATGAGGTGGAATTTACTACACCAACTAATGATGAATATAAAGCACCTGTTATCAACCCATTTTTGGTTGAAATAGAAAAAGAATTCAAGGATGAGCTGATGGACACGACCATGATTGAAGAGGATGATTTCAATCCTATGAAGGATATAGAGGAACCCGAACTTTTACTCGCCAAAGACCCTTTCTCATCTTTTATGGAAGTCAAGGGACGCCTTACTACCAATAGAACAAACGAAGAAGAAGGGAGATTCATTGATCCTCAACATACTACTCTCTCACATGTAATGTTCATGTCATCCAATTTAACAACCAAACCGGGTAAGGTAATGAACGAAGTACACATATTGCCAAGGTATTATCTTTACATATTCTATCCATCTCTAGTAGCAAATTTACACCGTTATGGTGCTTATTGCTACTATCACCCGCACTTGACCGCAAGTGGGGGGAAAAACACCCTATTGCCTAGTAAATAAGGGTGGAGTCAGGCTCGTGACTCTAACAAAAACAAGCGCTTCTTGGGAGGCAACCCATGCTTGTCTTTTATTTTGTTTTTAGTTTATTTTTATTTTCGTATTTCTGTCAGTTGGTCAAATACGACGCATGCACTTTTAGTAGATGCATCGCATTAACCCATGACGTGCATTTTAGTATTTCCTACAGGTTGTTGATGCGGCGTATCCAATATTCCATGGATACGGCGCATCGACACTCTGACCTGTAATTTTTTCGTATTTTTATTTTCCTAACCAATGATTAACGAGATGCTCTCGAGATTCTTTTTCTGTGTTCTCTATATTTTTACAGGTCTGGACAATTGAAGAGGTTGATGGACTCCCGCATTATATACGCTCGCACGTTTACATTGGAAGATCATACCGAGCAAATCTCAGGGGAGTTCTCCGTTCTAATTCTTTCTATCTCTTGTTTTTAATTTTAAATACAAACAACGAGGACGTTGTTTAACTTAAGTGGGGGGATGGAGAATTAGAACGTTACTTGTCCTAAATTTTCAAAAATATGCTTTAATCTATGCTTAATTATCAAAATTTAATTTTTTTAGCATGTTTTTGTTTAATCTAAGTTGCATAGCTGCACACATAATTTTATTTTCAAAAATTGTGAACTTATCAAAATTCACAAATCTATGAGTGTGCCGGTGACTTGTAAACTTTAGAACTTGGCTTGTATACTATTCGAGACCACCATAATGAGTATTATTGATATAATTGGAGTGACTTGTCTAACAAGGTAAATTTCTGGGATTACACCCAAAAAGCCTATTATATGTTATGTGATATTAGCTAACTACACTGGTTAGTTAACCCCCGTATAAACCCTTTTGTTACTCTCACTTTTAGAGTAAGATACCGCTAGAAAAACACTCAGAGCCATTCCTTTCGTTTCTTACACCTTTGTTATAATGTTTCGTTACACCCTTACACCTTAGCCTACCCTGTAGATTAAAATCCGTGGTTGGTTAATTGCTTTAGGCAAAGTGTGTTTCCTTACATTACCTGTGTTCGCGTGCGTAATTCATTATCTATGGTTAGGTCGGGAAATTGCACAATGCAATTGGAGTGAAAGTAAATATTGTATATTTTGAGTCTTGTTTTTCGTGTGTTTACTACTTTCACTATTACCGTTATTTCTGAAGTCATGAAAAGTATGAAAAAATTATCCAGAGTTATCGTTATAGTGATGTGGTGAAATTTTACACATCTATATTTAAAGTTAAAAAAAAAAAAAAAAAAAAAAAAAAAAAAAAAAAAAAATCGAAAAAATAGAAAAAAAAAGAAAAAGGAAAAGTTGGAAGTTTGTTTTAACCGACTTATGTAAAGTTTTGTATTAAGTGGTCGATATCACCACTATTTGTTATATATTATATTTATGGATTGAATGGGAGTTGGCCGTTATGGGAACGCCAACTAAGGTTATTCTTTGATTGAGATCTTGTTGAGTATAATTCGTGTCTACCTAAAGCGTGTTTTTCAAGTGTTAAAGCGTGAGTTATTCAGTGATATGAGTCTTATTCATGGGATGGTTGGGATAGCAATTTACCACACTTAGGATTTTAATTTATCTGTTTTGTTTATTTTTCATTTTACACCAATTTGTATCCCAAATATTATCCATACCCTATATTATTCTTTATCCAAACCTTTGATTTATTGAGATTAGGGATTTGAGCAATCTTAAGTATCGTAGTCGTGGATTCGGCTATGTATTTATGATTTTGTCGCCCTTTTTGATATAATATTATTGGTAAAGATTACTTGGTCCTATCTTTAGCCTATTCGAGTTAAGGATTTAAGCAATTGCAAGTATCGTGTTCGTGGATTCGATCATGTATTTGTGATTTTGTCGCCTTTTCTGGAATTTGAGATCGATAGAGATTAAGAAGAATGATTAACCCTTAACCTACAAACCCTTTTTACCGCTTTAGACTTGTTATTCCTTGGCTTTAGTGGGGGAGATGCGTATACTTGCCAAGCTTATGATAGAATATTCGTCACGACTGGACAGTTAAACGATTAGATTTGCTTTTATCAAATTATTTTATTTTATTTCTAATTCGTTAAGTGTTTGGTTGTGTGATTATGACAAAATGAATACATGCTTAAATATAAAAATAAATCCTAATATCTTTTAGGATACATTTTCATAAGATTAATTTTAAGGTTTACTTGGGGACAAGTAAAGTTCAAGTGGGGGGATATTTGATGAACTTAAATAAGTACATTTTATTACCATCATTTATCCTATTTATTTGACTTGTTTTATTATATTATCTGTGAGAATTGATACGTTAATGTTTACTTTTGTAATTCTCAGGTAAAAACAAGTACTATGTGAAACTTGGCGATTTTGGACTAATTATGGAGCAAAAAAGCAAGATGTTAAGAGTCTACTGAAATGTACAAGATCAAGACCATTCTGCTCCAGATACGCCGCATCCTACTTATTATATACGGCGCATCACTATCAAGATTTCACAAGCTACGATCCAAGACAGCAAGGACATGCGCCGCATACAAGAATGGAGTTACGCCGCATCTTCTGGCGGTATACGAATATTCCTGAATATATTAATCTTGGACCCCACGCGAAGTTAAGTCAATGCGCCGCATCTACTTATTCAATGCGCCGCATCTTACCCTCAGACAGAAACTATAAATACCCCAAGGCCAGACGAATTTCGGGAGGCTAATAGAGAAAAAGACCGAAGACAGAAGAAACCCTAAGCCGAATTCAGACGAAGTAGCAGCACAAGACATACCTTGAACGAAGATACAAGAGCTGTAAGAAGGTCCTGCATGTATTCAATTCATTAAGTAGTTTTGTTTTATTGTATTAGTACACTTTAATTCATCAGGATTGATGGGCTTGTGTAATGTGACAACGGAAAGATTGCACTCCCCTTAATATTGCTTTCCCATCAATTAAAGTTTATATGTTGATGTCTTTGGTGACTTTTATTAGTGCATTGATAACCTCTGTGTCTAGCTGAGCATTGCTTGGGTCGCCATGCCCCTTCCTCGCCTGTTTATTCTATTTTCTAGGATATTGGGATAGTCATAAGTGATCATTAAGGGTTTACTCGCCGATAAGATTAGAGCCAACGAGAAAGGTTTAATCTCGGTGCGTTGCATCGAACTATACACTTCATATAAAACTAGCAATAAAACAAGTGACAAGCTACTTAACTATCAGGACAGGTCTTCTTATTGTCTCAAGTATTTATCTGTGTACGTGTGTGCTAATCGCTGATTCGTGCTTATTGGTTTAGTTTATATTTAATCATAACCAAACCGTGCCAGTCTCTCAGGCTGAACCTCCTTGCGTTAGATTAGGTTGTATAGCTAACTTAAGATATTAAAATACTGATTAGAATAACTAGATAATACGTTCCACTCTTAGTGATCGACACTCTACTTACCATTATATTCATACTGACCGGGTACACTGCTCGTTAAAGTGTGTGTTATATTGATAAGTCGGCTAAATATAAATTTAAAACTTGAATACTGCTAAAACCACAACGACATACCATGGGTATAAATTAGAGCACAACATACACGCACATCAGGTGCTGTAGGATCGTATTTTAGTTTGATTATTGTGATTCGGGAGGTCGGGGATGATGATAGTAAATGTTAGCCATAGTTAGAGATAGAGAGTAGAGAGAGAAAGTAAATATGTGTTTATTGATAAGGAAAATGAAACGTTTACACACTTAGTCTCACCCCTCCATGGAAGTATGGAGGGGTATATATAGGCTAATGTACGCACCACTTTACAATAATGAAGTTTCTAGTACATGCGTACATGCCTTACAAGATAACTAATGTAATCCCGTAAATGTCGTTCCATTTACTTGTTAGGAGCATTCCCAACAATCTTCCCCGGGACGACATAAGGGATTACTTACCACATTTCCTACAAGTACAAAAATAAGTAAAATAAAGTCTTCTTAAGCTCTTCAAATGTTGAGGATGACTGCAGTTTATGCTCTTTATCTTCATCTTGTACCTCAGCTTGAGAACTTTTCTTCACTTGTAGGCAAATAATGTAATATGCATGAAATGGATTAACTTCCCCCCATTCATGCTGCATGTCTTTAGCGGATTCTTCGTACACTTCTTTTTGGTGAAATTTCTGAATCAGCTTCCCCCCGAACTGAAAATCGTCTTAAGCAGATTCGAAACTTTGATGTAGTTAACAAGTCTTCTAACTTTTGAAGTTTTAAGTATGCAGCGGAATTTGTAGATAACACTGTAAACCACACCAAGTAAATCTGACTAGTCACTTAATCACAATTATACTTAATGCGTAAACTCCGTTCGGGGGTAACATGCAAGAAATCAGCAAGATTTTCTCACATATGTAGGCTACTTTACACTTCACAACCCACGAAAGTTGAAACGATTACACCAAAATCACAAAACTAAACCACTGATCATCTCTGCGGACGTCTCTCTGATAGTCATAAAATTGTAAGCTCGATCACGTGAACCTGTTATGCGTCCCCGATGTGCACATTTCTTCCCCCTGATTGCAGATACTCATGGAAAAAGAGTGTTTTCGCAAAGAAGTAAAAAAAAAGTACAAAGAACATCCACTCTCTTCCCCCACGATGTCTTCGTGGAATCGGAAGCATACACACTATGTTTCCGATGGAAAACGGAGGCAGCGTAACCCCGTATGTCCAATTAATCGAACAAGTGTGAAGTACCATAAATCTCTGTTAAGCTTAAAAATATCCCGTGAGAATCAACTGTTGATTACATCTCTACTCTTTTGTACTCCTCTCAGCTAACTCTTTACCGACCTCATTATCATTCTGTCGGCTCTTTGTAGTGACTACTGATGGAGAAAACACAATATGATGAACTTGAGACTGAAGTAAAATAACCCGAACTTGTGACTTAAACTTGCACTAATGTTTGACTAAGAACCAATATTAAGAATTTCAATAAAGGTAGGGAATCATATACCCATCCAACCATCCTTAACTGTATATGAACTTCTCTTGAATTATCCACAACTTTTTGTGACACTTGAGCACTACAACGTAACTCCTTAAAAGTGATAGCTATACACTGTGAGCACAACAACGTGACTCCTTACATCAGGTATAACTAGACAAATCAAGTCTTAATTATTCTAACGGTTAAAAGCTCGAACAAGGATCTCGAAGAATCATGCATCCAACCAACCCCGATATCTTCAGATACTAAGTACACACGCCCGTGAAATTCCACTTCAACTTCAAATAAGTAATAATGAATTAACCCCGTAGTCACATCTTGCGGTTCAATACCCAAAACTAGCCTTTGTTACTTGGTTAAGTGAACTTTGATAATGGTTTTTCCCGATCTTGTCAAAAATGTATCCTCGTGAAAATTTAATTAACCAAAATACCACTCCTTTTCGCCAAAAAATTATACCAACAATTAACTTTATGTATTAAAAATTACATTTGAATATTCACATTTCAGCTCAAGATTTTGATATAATGCGGATTCAATAAACAGATAATAAAAATTTGAGCCCATGATGATTATTGTCGGATCCAACAAAACAATCCAGTCCAATAATAAAGCTTTCCAGCCCAAGTATTCGGATCCAGTCCAACTTAAATGAAGTACCAGGCCCGATTCAAGCCCAGTCCACTACAAATGATGAACCGGTATTAGTAGTTATATGCCTAAACCTACGATTCATTAGGTGTAACCCTAACTCACACATAATCATTTTACTCCGCCCCCACCTCTTTCTTCTCTCCCAATAGCTTTTCATCTCATCAACAACTCAAATCAACATCTATATCTCATCTCTTAACCCATCTTCATCAATCTCAGTCATCACCTTCTATCCAAATCGCACCATAAATGAATCAGCACAAACCCCGATTAGATAACTGTTATGCATATGAAGAAGAGGAAGGCCAAGACTATAAAAAAATCATCATCAAGTTCCTTTGGAGGATCTCAGGTAGGGTCTACTTGGTTTGTTCATTTTTTTTCGTGTCTTGAACGAATTAAAGAAAAGAAGATAACACAATTGTTATATTTCTTCTCTTTTGTGTCGAATATTGAATGAATGAGGCTAGGCTTTCAAAATAGATCGATGATGATTATGTTCTTTTTTTTTGTGCTTAGATCTTTAAAAGGTCTATGAATTAATTGTACCCCACGAAAAAGAACTAACTGAGATCTTGATGTTGTTTTTGTTATTATTTTCAGTTCTGAGTTAACGAAACAAAGAAGGATGATAATTGTTATTGTTATTGTCTTTTCTTTTTAATTTTTGAATAGTTAAATTGAAGTCATGTCTTCGATATGGTCGATGATGGTTTGCTTTCTTTTGTTTGATCGACATTTAAGGTCTTGATATAACCTTGAATAATACGAAAGATTCAACTGAGATCTATAGTTATTATTACTTTTTCTTTGCAAGTATTGGTTTAGATATGAGATTGAGGTTGGTTTTTAATTAAGATGAGGAGTCGGTTGTGGTTGTGGTTGTGAATGGACTGGTTTTGGTTGGCAGTGGGTAACCCAAGTCTTAAGTGTCTCGTATGTGATTTTCACTTTTGGTTCGTGTGACTTATGATTTCTAAACTGAAGTCCGTGTCATTGGTATTTGGTTGTGGTCAACGGTCTTGGTCAAACTTCTTCTCTTCATCTTCTTCTTGTCACAAATTCGATAACTGGTATTTTAGAGCAATTGCGATAGGAAATTGCGATGAAGTTGACTTGTCCGATTGCGAAAAGGTTGACTTGTCCAATTGCGATAAGTCCAATTGCGATAAACCCTAATTTCAATAAACCCCTGGGCAATTTCGATAAACCCTTGGGTAAATGCGATAAACCCTTGGGTAAATCTGATAATATCAATCTACCTTGTACAAGTTAGAAGATTTCTCCATAGTCGAAGTATTCCACAAGATTATACAAGCAAGGGAATACTGAGTAATCGTTGAAGCATGTAGACATTTATCGACCAGTTTTTCGACTATCATTTCCGACCACTGTTTCTGACCACCATTTTATGACCACATTCCGATCACTTTTCTCTTCTTTTTGATCCATTTTCTTAGGTAAAATTGCTTCAACAACATATGTTCTATCATAAAAATCATCTTTTTTGTGTTCAGGCCATAATACAAAACAGTTTAATAGGAATCTTTTAGGATAAAAACGAGACCCAAAAAGATGAGACTATGACCATATGACTATCCTCAAAAAAATGAGACCAGAAATGAATTTTGATGAAAACCCACTAAAGCAAAATATGTCTGACCAGAATAACCAGTTTAAGAAATTGTTCTAACCAGAAAATATGTAAATAGCAGTTAAGAATATGTTAAAACAACTAAAAAAACAGATTTTGACAAGATAAACACCACAAAAATCAA
Source organism: Artemisia tridentata subsp. tridentata (assembly GCA_021014915.2). NCBI lineage: Eukaryota > Viridiplantae > Streptophyta > Magnoliopsida > Asterales > Asteraceae > Artemisia > Artemisia tridentata. The sequence continues at coordinate 125,587,606 of CP139505.1, read as the reverse complement.
CCATAATAAGCAACGAGGATCTGATGCCACTTGTAGGATCGTGTTTTAGTTTGATTATTGTGATTCGGGAGGTCAGGGATGATGATAGTAAATGTTAGCCATAGTTAGAGATAGAGAGTAGAGAGAGAAAGTAAATGTGTGTTTATTGATAAGGAAAATGAAAGGTTTACACACTTAGTCTCACCCCTCCATGGAAGTATGAAGGGGTATATATAGGCTAATGTACGCACCACTTTACAATAATGACGTTTCTAGTACCTGCGTATATGCATTACAAGATAACTAATGTAATCCCGTAAATGTCGTTCCATTTACATGTTAGGAGCATTCCCAAAAGGTACTAGCTACTTCTTAACCATTACAGATGATTTCAGCCGTTATGGTTATTTTTACTTGCTTAAACATAAACATGAGGTGTTTGAAACATTTAAGGTTTTCAAAGCAGAAGTAGAATTGCAACTTGGAAAGAAGATTAAAGCTCTTCGATCCGATAGAGGTGGTGAATACCTAAGCCAAAAGTTTAAAGATTATTTAGCTGAGAATGGAATTGTCCAGCATCTCACATCTCCATATATTCCACAACAAAATGATGTATCTGAGAGAAGAAATTGTACATAGTTAGACATGGTGCGATCAATGTTTAATCTTACAACTCTTCCTTTATTTTTTTGGGATTATGCTTTCGAATATGCTGTTCGTATTCTAAATATGGTTCCCACCAAGAAGGTTGATAAGACACTACATGAAATATGGAATGGTAAAGCTCCTAACTTGTCTTATTTAAAGGTCTGGGGTTGCAAGGCGTATATAAGACGTGACTCAGCAGATAAACTCCAACAGAGATCTGTAAAGTGTATCTTTATAGGATACCCAAAGGAAATGATGGGTTACTACTTTTACTACCCACCTGAAAATAAAGTAATTGTTGTTAGGTATGGAGACTTTATTGAAAAGGATCTCATATCTCAAGAATTTTGTGGGAGAATTTATGATCTGGAAGATGATCATGAAGATGCATTACCTTCTAAAAACACTAGCGAACTTCCTATGGAACCTGAAAGTCTGGGTCCTCCACCTGAAGTTGTTCCCATTCGTAAGTCTGCAAGGACTGTACGTGCTCTTGAACGTCTATGTCTTAACGTAGAAGTTGAGGAAACTATATTAGGGGATCTTGGAGAACCTGCTAATTATAGGGTTGCCATGAATGATCCTGAAAAGGATAAATGGGTAGTAGCAATGAATGGGGAAATGCAATCCATGAGAGATAACGAAGTCTGGATTGAAGTAGACCTTCCTCCTAATGCTAAAGTCATTGGAAGTAAGTGGCTATTCAAGAAGAAAACTGACATGGATGGCAATGTACACACCTATAAGGCTCGTTTGGTAGCTAAAGGCTTTACTCAAACCTATGGGGTTGACTACGGGGAGACCTTTTCTCCTCTAGCAGACATTAGAGCTATTAGGATTCTCATAGCTATAGCAGCATACTATGATTATGAGAATTGGCAAATGGATGTCAAAACCGCCTTCTTAAATGGTCGCCTAGATGAAGACATCTATATGGCGCAACCTGAGGGGTTTGTGAATCCACAATTTCCAAACCGTGTATGCAAACTTCAAAGATCCATTTATGGATTGAAGCAAGCATCACGGCAATGGAATAAGAGATTTGATGGAGAAATCAAAAAGTTTGGGTTTACTCAGAATCTTGATGAGCCATGTGTATATCACAAAGCTAGTGGGAGTGATGTAATTTTTCTTATCCTATATGTCGATGACATATTAATTATGGGAAAATACATTCCAAGTTTGCAAAATGTTAAGGCATATATTGGAAAGTATTTTTCTATGAAGGATTTAGGGGAAGCAGCATACATTCTGGGAATCAAGACCTACAGAGATAGATCACAGTGGTTAATTGGATTAAGTCAAAGTGCTTACATTGACAAAATATTGAAGAGATTCAATATGCAAAATTCCAAGAAAGGATATTTGCCAATGGAAGTAAAGCATGGCTTATGTAGCGAAATGTGTGCTTCAACACCTGCAGAGGTGGCACGCATGAGTAAAGTTCCTTATGCTTCGGTTGTAGGATCTATCATGTATGTGGTTAGATGCACAAGGCCAGATGTGGCGTTCGCTCAAAATATCACCAGTCGATATCAACAGAACCCAGGTGAACGTCACTGGATTGCTGTTAAACATATTCTCAAGTATCTAAGAAATACAAAAGAAATGTTTCTAGTGTATGGTGGAAATCCATCTGTAGAACTTGATGCTACATGTTTCTGCGATGCGTCTTGGCACTATGATAAAGATGATACAAAGTCTTAGATGGGTTTTATCTTTGTTATTAATGGAGGAGTAGTAGACTGGAAGAGCAAGAAGCAGAGTACAATTGCGATGTCTGCAACAGAAGCTGAATACATAGCTGCTTCAGAAGCTGCAAAGGAGGCTGTTTGGATTAGGAAATTCATTTCAGGGCTTGGTGTTATGCCTTCAATTGAATCACCTATTAATATGTATTGCGACAATTCTGCTGCAATCATATTTGCCAATGAACCTGGAGTCATGAAGGGCACCAGACATTTTCTACGGAAATATCACTATGTTCGGGATCAAGTCCGCAAAGGTGAAATTAATTTACTGAAAGTTCACACAGATGGCAACTTAGCTAATCCTTTCACTAAGGCTTTAGCTAAAGAAAAGCTTACTGAACCTGCCAATGGCATTGGACTTCGTTTAGCTAGTAGTTTCATGCATGACTGTGATTAGTATTTGGATAAAGGATATTGTAAACATTTATTATCTTTCAATGAAATAAAGTATTTGTTATGTTTATTTTTCATTCTTTAATATTGTGTCCTATATTTGCATGTTTAATCTGTGAATAATTTAGTTATTCTAAATCGTCCGTTGTTAATTAATGATATGGGAATATCATTAAACTAAGACAAATCTGAGTTTTGGTATAATATACTTGAAAGTATATTGATGCGTTGTCATACCAAATTCACATGATATTCATTGAATTGAATATAGGAGTTATCCCAAACTACATGATTATACTTTATGGATCTTGTCATTAAGTAAATCATTAATAGTTATCCTCAGACTTGAGATACCAGATAACTGTCATGGATGTAGTGCATTTCTGTTGAACAATTTAATGCTATACGTAACTGGTAGTTATAAGGATTATTTTCAGGAGTGTTACAAAGTTCATGGGTTTTGCTTGTAGTCAATAAAGAATTTGTTCCTTCAAATTTATTTTGGAGTTTAATACTGCTGGGACACTCGTAGGGTTGACAAGATGTTTGCGTGGCCACGCTCATGATCTAGCTCAAAGATTTGGTAATCTTGTTCAATCACAAACAACGAGAAACAGAATAGTTAAATATTGTAATACCTAAAATTTTAAAACATGCAAAATGACCAAATTACCCTTGAACTTAAAAATTTTACTTATTAATTATTTAAAATACCAAATTAATCCCAAACTCTTGGAAATTAATATCATAAGAAGTGAAATAATTTGTACTTGAATATTTTAACATTTTACATGTCATAAAAATATTTGTAATATTATTAATAATATATATATATATACCGAATATTTTTACCTTATATTATGTTATATTTTCTAAATTAAAATTAAAATAAATAAAAGATAAATACTAAAAATAATACAAGATTATTAGGAATCAGATTTTTATCATTATCATGAGTCTTGGACTGGAATTTATCTCCCCCCCCCTCTCCTCTCATATGCTCGGCTATATATATATATATTCCCATATAATCCCTTTAAACCGATCGACAAAAAATCCCAAAAATCCCTTTCGACTCAAAAGATTTTCTAGAGCTACAACCATAATTTTCTTGTGTTCTATTGAGTTCAAAGAAGGTTAGAAAAATAGGAGTTCGTGTGGTAGAAGCCTGGTTCGATCATTCTTGATTTTCTTGTTTGATTTCTTCCTACCGAGAGGTATAAATTTCCCTCAGCTCATTCGATAGTTCTAAACTCTTTCTGGTATTTTTTTGCACTTGTTTACATCCTATATGATCTGTATAAAATAGTTAAATTGATCCATGCAAGCTTGTTCAGTCGTATGAAGTTATTCGAACCTTTAAAGCCTAAATCGTATACATAAACTTAAATCGACTATGCAGATTTTTCTAAGCTTTGAACATATTTTTAGTCGATCATATACAAGTCTAATAACACTAGAAAAATGTTAATTGGATTTATAGAAGCTTAGAATACACTTGGTCGAATTATGTTCAAACCGATTATAAAATAAAAAGGTTTAAAAGTAAAATAGAAAGCGTGTAAGCTAGCGTTAGGTTTAGATGATGCAATTGAGTTTAATTAATGTTTTTTAAGGTGTAATTAATGCTTGGTAATGATTGGGTAATTTAGGGTTAGGTTTACATGGTTTTAGATTATAACCGATTGGAATTTGTAAACTAAAGGGGGTGTTTTGTAATTTACCTAACCCCTAAAACACACACTGTACACACACACTCACACTCGTCTTCTTCATCTCTCCTCAGATCCCCAAACCATCGCGAAACACTAATTGTGAAAAATATTCAATTAAATCAGACGGTTGTTACAGTCCGGTTGTATTGGTGACGTCATTGATCTGTTACGGAATCATGCCCCGTCTCTGTTAGACGATCACCGCATTTTATTTACGTTACAGAAACAGGTGAATTAATAGATTATTGAATTGATTAGTTTTTTTTTTTTTTTATAAAATTAGTATATAAATGATGGTTGATTGATTGATTAGTTTTGGTTTTGTGTGTTTTTAGAAATTAAAATGGACATACGATACGAAATAGCTCTATCTAAAGGCGATTCATTAGCCAAATCGGATGTATCTATAGTTTCCGATCAAAATAAGCTTCAAATGAAGATCCTGGTATATATATGTTTAGCTTATTTTGTTATATTAATCAGTAGATGTTGCTTATTCTTTATTATTGGTGATGAGTTATATGAATCAGTATATTGAAGTTGTGATGGAATGAGTTTTTTTATTAGCTTATTTTTAGCTAGTGGATTGAAGTTTTGTGATCGAGTAGCTTATTTTTTTGCTTATAGGAATCAGTATATTGAAGTGTGTGATTGATTAGCTTTTTTTTTTTTTTTTTTTTTTTTTTTTTTTTTTTTTTTCATATGTTTGTTACTATATTGATATATGAAATAGTGAATTTATGGTCTAGTAGTTAGAATTTTCCTTAGTTACAGACTAACGTATATGAGTTCATGTACTGCTTGGGTCAATTGTTTGAGTTCATGTTTGGATATATGCTTGGGATCATATAGAATCACATGGGATTAGGGATGAATCACAAATGATTCATCAAAGAATCCCATGGGATTCTATATGAATCACAGAAAGATACTTGACCAGAAAATATCCTAAAAAGACTGATTTATGCGTTCATTTATGCTTGATGAATTTATGCGAACTTATATATGGTGACATGCTATTGCAGCCGTGGTCGAACTACTACTTAACCCTGATCCATCATTATGCCAAACAAGATCCCAAGGAAACGCGACCCCTCTTATAACTACAGCCACTAGAGGGCACACTGCTTCGTTAAAGAGTTGTTATCAAAAGACCGTAGCTTGATATATATTTTCAGATCCAATAGTAAAAATGCATTGCATCTAGCAGCTAGATCAGGGCATGTTGAGATTGTGAAGGGTTTACTGGAAAAAGATCCACTACTGGCTAGAAGGACAGACAAGAAAGGACAAACGACATTGAATATGGTTGTGAAAGGTGTTAGCAGTGAGGTTGTGAAGTTGCTGCTAGAGGCTGAAGCAACTATTGTTATGCTGCCAGACAAGTCGGGTTTTACTGCATTACATGTGGCTACCAGGAAAAAAACGAGCAGATGTAAATTTCTTTTATTCTTTATGTCCATGGTAGAACAGGAGTACCATAACTAATCTTTTATGATTTACTGGTGAAGTAACTGTTGTGTAGTTTCTTAAAAATCTGTCTTTTTATGATATTTACTTGTCAAGTATCTTTATGTGATTTTATATAGAATCTCATGGGATTCTTTGATGAATCCCATGTGATTATTTGATGAATCTCATGTGATTCATCACTAATTCCATGGGATTCTCTATGATCCATTGTGATTCATATAGATTCCCATGCGATCCATACAAATTACCCATTTGATCAAGTTATTGATGGTATCTGATATTTTTGACAAGTAACAGTAGTGTAGTTTCTGTATGAATCACATAAAAGATACTTGACGAGTATCTTTTATGTGATTCATACAGAATCCCATGGGATTTTTTGATGAATCACTTGTAATTCATTCCTAATCGCATGTGATTCATACAGATTGCCCATGTGATCAAGTTATTGAAACAGAATATAAGTAACAAACATGATATATTCAAAGTAAACAAGATATATTCAAAGTAAAAAAGAATTTTCTTTGCAAATCATCTAAATATTCAAGTAAAGAAGAAGAAGAACTAACAAAAAACAAGAATATAAGTAACTTAAGTTTGTTCAAACATCAACTGGTTTCGCCTTTTGCCTTGCCTTTGGTTCATCGGACAAGTTGTTTTCGTATGCAAGTTGGTTTTCTCTCCAGAATGGCCACAAGGCTTCATTTGTTTCTTTTTAACTTGAAGTGCTTTTTCTCTTTCACTCTTTCGCCTTTCATCGCGTTCTCCTTCTATAATATTCCCTTTGTTTCTTGCCTTTGTTGGATTGTTATCTGTTTCTTTTCCTTCTCAATTCAGGTGGTATTATATCCCTTGTCCAACACCTCAAAATATATTGTTTTGGAATGACGTTAATATCACAATTCCTAAAGACACAGAATATGTGTCGGCATAGAAAACCGTATCGGGCAAAATGTCTATAAGTACATACTATTATTTTGGAATGACGTTAATATCATGATTCTTGAATACACAGAATATGTGTCGGCATAGAAAACCGTATCGGGAAAAATGTCTATAAGTACATACCACCGACCCATCTTCTATAGTACACAGTACCTTTTTAAAACACAAGAATTAAAGAATTAAAATTCATCCTGAACCCCATGGGATTCATAATGAATCACATGTGATTCAGCATGAATCCCAAGTGATTCATTAGTCAATCCCATGGGATTCATAATGAATCACATGGGATTCATAACGAATTACATGGGATTCATGATGATTCACATGAGATTCATGCTGAATAACATGTGAATATTTGATCCTGAACCCCATGGGATTTGTAACACCCCAACCCGACAAGGGTAAAGATATCACAAAAATGATTTCATATCAGATCAAAACAAAGCATACATTTACATTAATACAAGAATCTCAAAGGTTACAAATGAAATACTGAAATTACAAGGTTACAAATGCGAATACAAATTCTAAAAATATAATATCTTCTAATCAACTCTAATCCAGAATAACTATCAAGTCTTCTAAGTCCAAGGTACTCTCCACTCATTCCCAGCTTCCTCTAAAACCTGCCGCAGGAAAAGAAATGCGGCTGAGCTTAAAAAGGCCAGTGAACAGATATATATAAACGAAAAGAAAGCAAAAGAACGAACATATATAATATGGTGCAAAGGGGAAAACATAAGGTAAAAATAATGGAATCAAAGAAAGAAAGGGTCAGTAATCCACCACGAGCCCGAACACAAATCAAATATAGTAACCAAATCTTCATAATCATATAGAGGGGAGACCTCTCAGATAATCAGATAATATGAGGGGTGTCCTCATTCTTCAAATGGAGTAGCTAACTCCCGAACTTGTGAAAGACGTGGATTGCACCCACGCATCAGTCACCGAACAATATATAATATCAAATCATGTTAAGTCCACGAACACTGACACGAACCTAGGATTGCAACCCATACGCCCCCCGAACAATAATATAGGCCATAATAATTAAATAAGCGCGCATAGCAAAATGAGGACGGTGTGAGAAATCACTCACCCACACGTGAGTCATGCCACTGGTGCATCAAATGACACGGCCATGTTACCTTCATGGCTAGGAAACGAACTTGGCTCGGGTATCAAACTGAAGGGTCAAAGGTCAAAGGTCCAAATCAAAGCAAAGGTTCAAATAGTCTAAGTCATTGAATCATAGTCAAAGTCCAAATATCTAAGGTTCATGGCAAAGGTCATATCCAATATCAAAGTCAAATGAATCCAAACGAACTGTTCAAAGGTTCAAAATCAAATGGTTCATTTAAAGAAATCTTTATCAAATGACTTTCATAAAAATGATCTTTAATAACGGTTTTCACAAAAGTAGTCTTTAAAAGTAGTTTTCGTAAAAGTCTAGTAAAATTCCATATAAAAGTGGTATTGCATATTTCATAAACATCATTTTAAAATAAGTTTTCCTCAAAACATTTCCATGATATAATTGAAAAGGTTTTCACATCTATTTACCAAAATCAAATGAACCTTCGAAGTATCAAGTGATTCGAACACTAATATCACAAGGTAACGAACGAATATCAAATGGATCATTATAGAGGCTCAAAGCAAAAGGGTCATATCGAACATCAAAGTCAAAATGAATCAAACAAACGAACCAAAGTGTAAGGGAACATAGCAATGGCTTATGGAATCTTAAAACGAATCAAGATCAATGAGTCATGAGAGGGAAAACACCCTTACTGAAAAAGGGTAGAATATCTGTACCTTATTCGAAGCAAAAGCAAACAACGAAAGAAAAGTCACAAGATGAAAGATCACTCCCGCTTCACGGAACCTATACGAATTTAATACCAAGTATTACTTTTAGTCATATGAATTTTAGTATGCTTTCCATTTTTAGTGATCATCTATTTTTAGTAAATTTCTCGTTTTAGTAAGTTTCCTGAATTAGCAACATTTATCATCTATCATTAATGTTACCATTTAGTAAAGTTTAATTAGTTAAAATTACAATATACTCGAATTAGGATTTATTATATAATGTATGTAAGTTTAGGGTTTTAATATGTTTAAGTAGTAAATATGGGATGTTATATTAAAATAGTGGAATAGGGGCTACTATACTTTTGTTGTACAGTCTAACTTCCCAACGGTCAAGACATAAAAGAAGGAAACATACCCATGTGGTTTTGATTTGAAAAAAAAGGAACACATCAAAAGCATGACCAAGCGTACAACATATTGTACATGACTTTTATTTTACTTAACCAATCTTGTAGTAGACAAAACAATCTAGGCCTTCTTTATTTTATGATTCGAAACATGCAAGACCACAAAAGAACTCCCATGCATGCAGCTTATGAACGCCAAATCAATTATACTCTTCTTCTACACTATACTACATATTAAAGCACCACATTTTAACAACACAACACTTGGCATAAAATCACAATCCCAAAAGCCCTATTTTGTATACACGCACAATTTTAAAACTCCTTGTATGCTTCACAAGTTTGTATGAAATGACCAGTTTAATATTCTCTACCACTCGCTCTTTACCCATTCACTATTTAGGTTCTCATAAATATATGTTCGACACAACTCTTTTCAAAAAAATCAGTATATACAATTGCTTTTAGACATTGTATAACCCACAAGGCTCACACACTAATACATCATTTCGACAGTAACCGAACTAGTTCATGGACATGCAATTAAAGAGCCAAGATTTCTCATGCACTCACACAAAAATCACGCCACGTTCACAACTCACACACATATTTGGTTCTATATATTTTAATACTTTGGAGTCACATGTCTCTTAATTATTCATTAAGGCTTGTTTCTGATTTGGTTTAGTCGCTTACAGGGTGGGACAACAATGCCACACATACATGTGATCAATCAACAATTCACTATTAGGTCGACAAGAAACCAGGTTTGATAACAGGTCTTGATGCGAAGATAACAACCCGGTTCGAACCATATTCGAACCAACATACAACTCTAGCTCGACCTTCGAACATCAGACCCACGAATAGATGGACACCAAAATCAATCCTATGTTGCATGAACTACCCTGGTCTTTTTAAATTTCGAAATATATGCAGGTCGACATCAAAAGACACACAACGAACCATGTTAACGCACCAAAACCATGCTCGCGATACACACAAAAACTCCCACAGCCCTCACGATCAGTCACGCGCCTAGGGTTTCTTGTTTTAGAGTCTCGTTAATGATCATTTAAGATTTATTTCTAGGCTTGTATTTGTTTATATTTAGGTCGATACAGGGCTGCTAAACACAACACAAGGTAACTCAAATGCACACGACACAAGGCAGACCCGTATACACACGACACCAACGATATAATAGGAGGCGTATACTTGTAACTAAAGGTCGACCGTTAGGGTTTGAACCCGATACAAAAACAGCCACAAAACACTACACAAAACAGATACGAATTGCATATTTCCAATGATTTAGGTGACATAAATATAGCCTTTCGTATAAATGTATTATTAACGAAACATAAAGATTTGGTTTTCATGTTATATACGTATTAACATTATGTTAGTTGTATTAAGAATTCATCAATACGATAGGGTACCTCTGATCGGATTATACGAACGCAACAAGGAACAAGAGTAGCACCACGATCGAACCAAGCTATTTACCAATCACCAGGCCACCTATCACCACCCATGTAACGCATGTTTCTGAATTTGAATGAGGCTGCCGACTTATGTGTTTATTAGGGTTTTGAGAGTGAGAGGATTATGGCAAGGATATAGAAGAATGAGTGTGCCTGGTTGGCTCTTAACTGGGAACGTGTGTGGTATCGGTCGAATTGGGTCAAAGTAATCACAAGTCAACCTTCTCACGAAGAAAAGTCAACTTGAAATCATTAACGCAAAAACAACCAATTGTAATAACCGGATAAGCGAATACCCGGGTCGTTTCCCAGCGAGGCGTGAAATTGAGGATATCGTTTTCGGTTCGTAATTAAAGTGCTTGAAAAGACGAGAGTTGATTGTGTCTCTAAAATCTACTAAAACGAAAAATTAAATAACGCGAACTTTAAACTACAAACGAGTAAAAACGTAAAATATTTGAAAAACTAATCCTATGTATATCAAAATAATTTTTATAAACTCTAAATGGCAAAAGAAAATTCTGAAAAAAAAAAAAAATATTTTTTTTTGACTTTTAAATAATTTTTTATAATTTAAAAACTAATTTTAAGAAAATAAATGATTAAAAATATTTAAACTAATTTAAAAAACTAATTTTTTTTTTTTTTTTTTTTTTTTTTTTTTTTTTTTTACCGAATACTAAAAAACAATATATATATTTTTAAACTTAACAATACTAAACAAACAAACTGTTTAAACTTAACAATACTTTAAACAAACAATACTAAAAAAAAACTTTTTAAACTTAACAAACTGTTTTTGCAAATATATATATATATATTTTTTTCTTGAACTTTTTCTTTTTTTTTTTAAAAAGAATCCAACTAGCAACTTTGATACTTTAACTATAAAACAGATAAGCTATAGCTTATCTGTTTAAGCAAAAACACCCTATACTTGAGATCCTGGGTTTGAATCCCACTCACAACAATATTTGGCTAAACTTTTTTTTTGAACACAACTAAAACAGGCTTAAACACAAACAACTGATTTTGAAGCTAACACAAACAACTAATTTTGAAACTAACACAAACACAAACACAGACGATAAACAATAAACACAAACAACTAAGTTTTAAGCTAACACGAACTCAAACAAGAATCTGCTTATAGAAGACTCAGCCACAACGATCAAAATTTGACTACCAAATCCAAAATAAAAAAAACAGGAGCAGATGCAACTTTAACAAATTTTAACCAATCTTTAGCAAACTTAAACACACAAAACAAGAATCAGTCGAGAGTTCGAATCATCCACAAGCTAAATCATACACATACGAACTAAAATCCATTACACAAAACTACAATTTATCCAAACTAAAACCACAATTCATCCAAACTTCATGCAAATCTTAAACTAAAGTAATAATCCAAAACATAACTTAAAATGATAAACTTAGAACACAACATATTAATCTTAATACGCATAAATTAAAAAGCAGCGAAGTAAATATAAGCAGCAATTAAAACACAAAAAAAAACTCGACTTAAATTAAATTAAAACAAGAGTAAATTACAACTTAAAAATAAAATACAAATTACCTTAAAAAAAAACGCTAAAATAAACCTAGAAAAAAACTACTCTCGGCTGCTCCTCTCTATTTATATGAAAAAATAGAAAAACCCTAGCTTTCGAGTGTGTTTTTCGTGTGAGAGAATCCCTTCTTGTGCTTTTTTGCATCAATCTTGGCCCTTGGATGATAACGTGATGCCCACATCTTGAATTTCGAACCGTTGATCTTTCTTTGTAGCCTCGGATCGCTGAGGTGGAGTGGGGGGGGACCAACGACATAGTCATGTGATGTCTTTGGCTTGTTGTGGTGAGGTGGAGAGGGTGATTAGAGGCGGTAAACAAGGGGAGAAGAAGATGGAGTGGCGAATTAGGGTTGTGTTTGGTGTTTAATTGAGATATTGACTCACAAATGGGGATTTGACCATTCATTTGCCCGCTTTTAGTTATTAGCGAGTGGGTGGGTCGGGTTTGAAGGGTGTGGGCTTAGTTTAGTTTAGTGTTGGGCCGGAGATGGGTTAGTTAGTGTAGTGGGCTATGTTGTTTGTAAAGGTCAAGGGTTTAGCGGGATTGGGTTGGTTAAGTTTAGGTGTGGGTCGGTGGTGGAGGTATAAGGGGGTTTAACTATTTTGTGGATCCGGTTGTTTAAAGTTTTAGGAGGTGTTGGATTTTAGAGTTGGTATAGAATTAAAAATCAAGGACCAAAGGTGTAATTTATGAAATCGTAGGGACCATTTTTGCCATCTTTTCAAAGTTCATCCGAGGACCAATTTTGCCAACTAAAAATAATCCAAGGGCTCTTCGGGATTTTTGCACAATAACTCGACCAAACTCGTGAATTTCTTCCCGGGTCCCGTCTTTTGCGCTCTTGTCCAATCCATGCTCGGTTTTGCCTCATTTGCCTCGTTTTCAATCCTTTTTGTACCTGCAACAACTAAAACACAATCCAAGGATATTTGATATAATATATGGTCCATTTGGGTGTTTTTGGTCGTTTTTGTGGGGTTTTTCGGGTCTAAAATGATGAGTAAAAGGCCACTCATCAATCCCCCACACTAAGCAATTGCTAGTCCCTAGCAATCCGATCATATAAAGTAATGAAAGGATCAAAAATATCAAGGTTACCAAAAATATCACACCCCGATTTGACTTTATAAAATGCAAGTAAATTAAAACGAGATAAATCGTAAATAATATGCTTGATTTTCAAAAGTGGCATCATGGAACGGGAATCACACAAAATGGGTGACTCCGGGGAATTGTAATCGTCATCCTCTTTTTATACTCCCCAACTAAGTCTAAAAACCCTTGTGCAAACGTTTTTGTAAAATGCTAACGCTACTTATATTAGCAACCTATGTAAGCCGAGGCTTAACTTTTCACTCCCACAATTATTCATAAGTTATGTGTGTGTGCTTGTTTTCAAAGTTTTGATCGTAAAAATCGACATTTATTAGGGTTAAAAACCGACAATGATTTAGAAATTAGAGATTCAAAGGTGAGATCACTCCATGTAGCGACTTTCTTCTCAGCTTATCCTTAGTAAACTTAGGAGGCTAGGTTTTTACACCCTCGAGAATAGTATCGGAGCTCACGGGATCTTTGAAGTCAACAATTTCTAAATCACCGTCCAACTTTAGACAATTTTGACGAATACTAGTTCAACTTTCGATTTAAATTTAAGAAGAAGCAAGTTTCTCACACTTATTCATAAACAAACATAAACATTTTTTTTTTTTTTTTTTTTTTTTTTCATTTTTTTTTTCATCACTTTTTTTTTTTTTTTTTTTTTTTTTTTTTCACTCACTTTTTACTTATGTACTCTAAACGACGGACCTTCACGGTTTAGTTCCAAGACCTTAACGCCTTTCGGAATAAAGGATCCAAGGGCCGTTACAACGGAGAGTTCCAAGACCTTAACGCCTTTCAGAATTAAGGGTCCAAGGGCCGGTGCAAGAGGGTAGCCAAGACCTAAACGCCTTTCGGAATTAAGGATCCAAGGCCCGATCTCGAATCCGTAGCTTAGAGCACTTATTTATTCATACTTAAACTTTAACTTTTGCAACTTTCAAGCAATTGCTTACTTTCATTTTGCATTCTTATTGGGTTTGTAAGAAAGTATGTTTGTTCCAAAATTTAAATAAAACTTTGAACTAGTATTCTAAATCAAGATTGCATAAAAATTTATTTGCTTAACAAAAACGGTTTTTGCGTTCAAAAGTTTGAAAATAGCACTAATTTTAATCAGATTAGGATCTTCTGGGAGGAAAAGCCATAGATTACTTATATAAGCTCTAAAGAGAACCAACTACTCCACGCTTAGCATTTTCATTTGCACAATTCGTAAAAACTTAGCCTAAACGTTAAGGGTAGCAGCTAGATCAACACTCTAGCAGAGTCGGGATTCCCCTTGTTCTAGCCTAATCAAGTCTAAACTTTCATTAATACCGAAGTATTAATGTATAGCAAATTATTTATTGTGCATAGCACTTCTTTTTCATGAAAAATACGATAAAATTTTAAAATTTTTGGTCAAAACGGGGGTGCTAGGAGACTAGTAGGTACAATATGTGAAAATTTTTCAAAATTTTAAAATTTTGGTCAAAACTCGCAAGAATCCCTCCCCCACACTTAGAAATGAATATTGCCCTCAATATTCAAAGTACCGGCCTAAGCCGACACTATAGAACGTAAAAAGGTAATACTACAATCTAAGTGTGGAAAAGAAATCTTGGTTTTCACAAAAAGGATTTTTAAGATATCCCTGGATAAGCATAAACACAAAGATAGGATATTGGGCGGCTGGATTGAAAACAGGCGCGTCAATCATCACAATCTACGGGAATCCTGAAAACAAAGGCAAACACACAACAAGAAAGCAACAAGTAGAGGAACTCCCCCACACTTAGTGTTAGAAATAAGAAAGAAGATAGAAGATAGGCATGGGTTGCCACCCACGAAGCACTTGTTTTTGGTAACCGAGTCACATGAGCTTGACTCGACCCCGAATTTAATTGTCCTTGGGGGAGCAAGTGGAAGAGATTATCTCAATCGGACTTTCATTCAAGATGTTTGGATAAACATTGAAGCATATGAAAGTTCCACTCCGATGAGATACCCACGGCTTCAGAAGATAAAAGCGATGATGCCGGGGTCAAAAACTTTGTCTTCGTTTCCGGCTGGGAACGATAGTAAAGTTTCAATCAAAGACAACTCCATGCAGAATGGGAGTTTTTGACCAGAAAGAAGTAGAGGGGAAAGAAGTAGAGGTGAATCATTTTTCTCCAGAATTAAAAGTTCCTTATATGAGGCGGGAAACTTTAAATTCTTATCAAGAGTCAATTTCATCAAAGGATGAATTTTACCATCATCGAGTATGCCTGGATTAAACACTTTGTCTTCACAAGAAAACTCAGCAGGGTACTCGATGGGAGACTCAATGGAGAAAAGGAAATCATCCTCGAGAAAATGAGGAGATAAGTCATTAGAAACAATTGTAGCATCCTCAATTATGGTTTCCATTTTAGGGCCTTTTTCATCACTAGGTTTCCCATATAAAAGATTCCTCCATTCGGTTTGATCGGCCCCAAAATCGAAGAGGTCATCATCATCTTGTAAATCATTAAGCTCGGTGTAAGAATCAGATGATGGAGAATGGTATAAAAGTTTTTCGACTTCTTTAAAATCAGCATGAAAATCGAAAAGATCATCATCATTCTCTGATGGAAGTGGATCGTCGTGAGCGAGTTCATCGGCGAACTCCTCGGGATACGAATCACATCTAGACGGATCACGGTTCAGCAAAAATTCCAATTCTTTAAGATCAGATTCAAAATCAAAGTCATCGTCCTCATCCCCCGGTGGGATTGGATCGATGTGAGCGAGTTCATCGGCGAACTCCTCAAGAAGAGAATCAATACTTGAAGTGGTACTGCCACTACTTTGCTCTTCTGATTTTGAAACAACAACTTGAACGGATTTAGGAAGCTTTTCTTTAACATCTTCCGGGGGAAGGAAAAATAATGGTTCATCAAATTTCATTTGTAATAACGAGACATCTCCCCCGGGATCACTATCGGTCTCAACAATTTCCGGCGAAATTGGAGCATCATCAAAGAACACATCGAGCTCTTCCCTCGAGAGATCACTTTCCTCAATCGGAGGAGAAGGATGGGAAGAGTCGGAAAGGTTTGGTTCAACAATCTCAATTCTATAAATCGATTCCGGAGGTGGGACAAGTGGTGTGCTCTTAGAGCTAGCAATTTCCACCACTTCCGTTGTGGTCTCCGAATCAGATTCATCATCATCAAGAATACTCTTAACATCCGCGGAACAACTTGCAAACCATTTGCTTGAACCGGGTGTAATTTTCATAGCTTTTAGCTCAGCACGTTTTTCAGACATACTCTTAACCGCAAATCTTGAGAGAATCGAATCACTTCTTTTGGAAGCAATTACTGGATCAGATTTTTGATTAACCACAGCAACGTTGCTTTTGGTGGTTATCGGTTTAGAGTTTTGATTGATTTGAAACGTGACTTTGTCATCATCAACTCTTAGAGTTATTTCTTCTCCGTACACATCAATCAAAGCCCGTCCGGTCCTCAAAAATGATCTTCCGAGAATTAGAGGAACTCGGGGGTCAGCATCAAAATCAACCACCACAAAATCGGCGGGAAAATGGAATTTCCCAACCTTGACAAAGACATCCTCGGCTATTCCAAGTGGACGGGTTATGGTCCGGTCCGCAAGCTCGAGGGTCATGCAAGTGGGGGTATATTCGGGCAGAGAAAGTTTTTTCCAAACAGAGAGCGGCATTAGGTTGATGCTTGCACCAAGATCGGCCAAGGCGTAGCATTCAACCATCCCCGGAAATTCACATGGAATGAGGAATTTTCCGGGATCTCCAAGCTTTTCCGGAAGCTTTTTTAGGAGAACCGCTGAGCAGTGTTCATTTAACGGAGTTTTTGCTAATTCAATTAATTTTTCCTTGTTGCTCAATAAACTCTTGATGGTGGAAACAAACTTAGGCATCAGAAGTAAAGCATCCGCGAAGCTTATATCGAAATGCAATTCTTGAAAGATTTGGAAGAATTTTTCCATTTGAATACTAGCTTTTTCGCGGAGCTTTTGGTCATTAAGTCTAGATGGGTATGGGATAGAAGGTTTAGGTTGAGACTTCGGAACATCGGGTTCCGGAATTGGGGTTTGGACTACCGAAGGTTGGACGTGTGCGGTACTTTGTGGGCTTGTAGAGTGCACCTTGTCCTTTGTCACCTCGGTCTCACGGTCAACTACTTTTGTAGAAGAAGAAGAAGTAGTAGTTGGAACCGTGGGACCCTCATAAGCTTTACCACTTCGGGTGGTAATGGCTTTCAATTCACCCTTTGGGTTAGGAATTGTATTACCCGGGAGAGTTCCCGAGGATGAAGCTTGGTGAAATTGGTTGATAAGGGTATCAAACATACTTTCAATCTTTGTTTGAGATTGATCAATTTTGTTCTTAAGCTCATTACCCTGCTTAATCATTGAATTTTCAAATTCATTTTTCAAATTTGTGATTTGATTTTGCATAGACTTTATTTTTACATCATTTGTTTTCATGTAATTTGAAAAATCATTAGAGGGAGCAATTGGGGCTGGGTAATTTTGAGCTTGATACCCTTGATTGTAATTGACCCCTTGGGTCGGGTATTGGTTAGTAGGGGCTTGATATGGAACATTTTGCCCCCTACTTTGGGTTTGATTGAATTTGTTTTGATTGTTTGGAGGAAAACCGGGTGGTCCTGCTAGATAGCTAGCACGATAGCTCGAGTCAACTTGAGGACGGTATTGAGTACCTCCTTGGTTGTAAGACCCGGCTACGGCATTGATTTCAAAAGAACGGCCATCGGTGGCGGTACAATTGTAATAAGCATGAGGACCACCACAAGTAACACAACTTTCTTCCACCGCTTTGATTTGAGCGGGTGGAGAAGCTTGTGGGGTAGAAGAAATATTAGAAGAAGAAGGATTTTTCTGATTAGAGAAAACCAAAGCTTGAATTGCATCCGTGAGCTTGTCAATTTTAGCATCCGTGCTAGAAGTACTCATCGAATGTGAAGTAGAAGGTGAAACACTCACTTGAGAAACAACCGGCTTGCTTCGTGAAGTGCGAACCTTTGACTTGTTCTCGATGATGGACAAAGCATCACGCGTAGTTCGATTCAATATATAACCACCGGAGGCGGCGTTTAGAGAATCTTGGTCAGTTTGGTTTAATCCATTGTAAAACGTATCAATTTGATGCAACTCAGAAAATCCGTGGTGAGGACATTTGCGAAGTAAGTCTTTGAAACGATCCCACGCTTCACTAAAAGATTCATCAAATTTTTGAGTAAATTTGGTAATTTCATTTTTAAGACTTGTGGTTCTGGAAGGGGGAAAGAATTCATTCACAAATTTCGACACCAAATCTTCCTATGTCAAGATAGAACGAGGGGGTTGTTTTTCAAGCCAAGTCCGGGCTGCCCCCTCGAGAGAGAAAGGAAAGAGAAGCAATTTAATTGCTTCTTGAGGAACATTCCTACATTTGACGGTAGATGAAATTTTGTTAAACCATCGAATGTGGGAATGAGGATCATCCCTCTCGAAACCGTAAAATTGATTCGACGTTACTAAGGATAGTAATGCCGGTTTAAGTTCGAAATTATCGGCAACGATCGGGGGAACAACAATAGCATCTCCATAACCCTCGGTGGGTGCTTGGAGAAGCTCAAGCATGGTGCGATTCTCCGCCATTATATCAATGGGAGGATCGGGATTAGTACGAATCTCGGGTTCGACTAATGAGGCAGCACGTCTACGATTACGTCTTCGCGGAATTGCGACGAGTTCAAGAAAGGGACTCGATGACGAAGAAGAACGTGTGCGCATGCACCAAGAACATTAAGGTTAAGAAGAATATTTTTGGGTTTTTTTTGGATTTTTTAATTTTTTTTGGATTTTGGATAGAAAATATTTACAAGATATTTACGAATCTTCACGAGGAAGGTTCTTCAAGTCACTAATCGTCAAACCGTGACGATATTGTCGCAACACACCTCCCCGGCAACGGCGCCAATTTGATATCGGTCGAATTTGGGTCAAAGTAATCACAAGTCAACCTTCTCACGAAGAAAAGTCAACTTGAAATCATTAACGCAAAAACAACCAATTGTAATAACCGGATAAGCGAATACCCGGGTCGTTTCCTAGCGAGGCGTGAAATTGAGGATATCGTTTTCGGTTCGTAATTAAAGTGCTTGAAAAGACGAGAGTTGATTGTGTCTCTAAAATCTACTAAAACGAAAAATTAAATAACGCGAACTTTAAACTACAAACGAGTAAAAACGTAAAATATTTGAAAAACTAATCCTATGTATATCAAAATAATTTTTATAAACTCTAAATGGCAAAAGAAAATTCTGAAAAAAAAGAAAAATATTTTTTTTGACTTTTAAATAATTTTTTATAATTTAAAAACTAATTTTAAGAAAATAAATGATTAAAAATATTTAAACTAATTTAAAAAACTATTTTTTTTTTTTTTTTTTTTTTTTTTTTTTTTTTTTTTACCGAATACTAAAAAACAATATATATATTTTTAAACTTAACAATACTAAACAAACAAACTGTTTAAACTTAACAATACTTTAAACAAACAATACTAAAAAAAAACTTTTTAAACTTAACAAACTGTTTTTGCAAATATATATATATATATTTTTTTCTTGAACTTTTTCTTTTTTTTTTTTAAAAGAATCCAACTAGCAACTTTGATACTTTAACTATAAAACAGATAAGCTATAGCTTATCTGTTTAAGCAAAAACACCCTATACTTGAGATCCTGGGTTTGAATCCCACTCACAACAATATTTGGCTAAACTTTTTTTTTGAACACAACTAAAACAGACTTAAACACAAACAACTGATTTTGAAGCTAACACAAACAACTAATTTTGAAACTAACACAAACACAAACACAGACGATAAACAATAAACACAAACAACTAAGTTTTAAGCTAACACGAACTCAAACAAGAATCTGCTTATAGAAGACTCAGCCACAACGATCAAAATTTGACTACCAAATCCAAAATAAAAAAAACAGGAGCAGATGCAACTTTAACAAATTTTAACCAATCTTTAGAAAACTTAAACACACAAAACAAGAATCAGTCGAGAGTTCGAATCATCCACAAGCTAAATCATACACATACGAACTAAAATCCATTACACAAAACTACAATTTATCCAAACTAAAACCACAATTCATCCAAACTTCATGCAAATCTTAAACTAAAGTAATAATCCAAAACATAACTTAAAATGATAAACTTAGAACACAACATATTAATCTTAATACGCATAAATTAAAAAGCAGCGAAGTAAATATAAGCAGCAATTAAAACACAAAAAAAAACTCGACTTAAATTAAATTAAAACAAGAGTAAATTACAACTTAAAAATAAAATACAAATTACCTTAAAAAAAACGCTAAAATAAACCTAGAAAAAAACTACTCTCGGCTGCTCCTCTCTATTTATATGAAAAAATAGAAAAACCCTAGCTTTCGAGTGTGTTTTTCGTGTGAGAGAATCCCTTCTTGTGCTTTTTTGCATCAATCTTGGCCCTTGGATGATAACGTGATGCCCACATCTTGAATTTCGAACCGTTGATCTTTCTTTGTAGCCTCGGATCGCTGAGGTGGAGTGGGGGGGGACCAACGACATAGTCATGTGATGTCTTTGGCTTGTTGTGGTGAGGTGGAGAGGGTGATTAGAGGCGGTAAACAAGGGGAGAAGAAGATGGAGTGGCGAATTAGGGTTGTGTTTGGTGTTTAATTGAGATATTGACTCACAAATGGGGATTTGACCATTCATTTGCCCGCTTTTAGTTATTAGCGAGTGGGTGGGTCGGGTTTGAAGGGTGTGGGCTTAGTTTAGTTTAGTGTTGGGCCGGAGATGGGTTAGTTAGTGTAGTGGGCTGTGTTGTTTGTAAAGGTCAAGGGTTTAGCGGGATTGGGTTGGTTAAGTTTAGGTGTGGGTCGGTGGTGGAGGTATAAGGGGGTTTAACTATTTTGTGGATCCGGTTGTTTAAAGTTTTAGGAGGTGTTGGATTTTAGAGTTGGTATAGAATTAAAAATCAAGGACCAAAGGTGTAATTTATGAAATCGTAGGGACCATTTTTGCCATCTTTTCAAAGTTCATCCGAGGACCAATTTTGCCAACTAAAAATAATCCAAGGGCTCTTCGGGATTTTTGCACAATAACTCGACCAAACTCGTGAATTTCTTCCCGGGTCCCGTCTTTTGCGCTCTTGTCCAATCCATGCTCGGTTTTGCCTCATTTGCCTCGTTTTCAATCCTTTTTGTACCTGCAACAACTAAAACACAATCCAAGGATATTTGATATAATATATGGTCCATTTGGGTGTTTTTGGTCGTTTTTGTGGGGTTTTTCGGGTCTAAAATGATGAGTAAAAGGCCACTCATCAGTGTGGATGGGTTCCCTCATTAGGTAATTTGCTAAAATTGTGGCTTTAAATTTTGGGCCATATTAAATGGTAGGATATTTTCTTAAAATAATACATTGCAAATTTTTGATTATATCATGTATTATAGGCGTGACCTTTATTTGATAAATGTGTGTACATTTGTTTTACTCGTTCCAATATTAACGTTAAATACTTAGGATATACCTGGGATTTAAATGTCTTAAATTTTTAACGTCATTTATGAATTTGAGATCAAGGGTAATTTGGGTATTTTACATGTTCAAAATTTTTGGGTTTTACAACTCTTCCCCTCCAAAAAAAAAATTTCGTCCTCGAAATTTGAAGTCGCAGAGTTAAACGAAGTCGTAGCAAATCGCAAAAGGTCGTCAAAATATTCTCATGCCCGGGGAGGTTCATTCAAAAAGGATCTTCAAACCAAATAGTTTCTCATGACTCAATCAAAACAAGGTGGGTTCAAATTCTCAGAAGGAGACAAATTGGGTTGATTCTGATCAAAAGGTCCATGCAATATAAAATGGATGATAGGTGAATTTTCTGGAAAGCTCATACGGAATGCGAACAAGATTTCGAATCAAATTAACTGTATAAACAGTAGAGAGCTCTTCAAAGAGTTTAAGATTCATAACTGAGGTCAACAGAATGCAAAACGAGAATTCAAACTCATCCAGACATCTAATGAACAAAGGCAGAGTATACGCATAACGGTGAAAGCAGATTAAACGCATAGGTGGAATGAACCTAAAGTCTCACTAATCACGGATAATCCAACAGAGATCAATTTCTAAGCTTCTTAGGTACTCCCCAAGATATCCTATGCCCACAACTAGTGCACGTTATATGATGTAAGTATTATCACGTTGGCCAGATGTCATAATACTGGCATCATATAAATATGCCCTCATGATGGTCATACTTTATCTCAAGTCGTAATGAAAACCACCTATCTTAATCCACTTAGTACTTCTACAGTCTCAGAGGTCAACAAAATAAAATGCCATAGTCAAGAGAGAAAACAAAACTATTCACAAGAGTATCAAAATCCCAGATTGCCTAGCAGAAGTGAGGTATGCCGTCATACGCATCATATCCTCCACAACTCGCCAAAATCTCTCAAAACATAGCCATCAACGAACATATGAAAAATGAACACGGAACTGAAATGCTTCTAGGGAACTTGAATCATTAAAGAATCTTATTACTATATAACAAAACTTAAGAGACTCAACGGAATGAAAGTTAGTCGCCAAGAACTCCGGCCTTCATAGAATCAATTCTTCCAAACATAAAGGGTCTGCTTCAAAAATCCGTTCATTCAACACATCCAATCTCCTCGAGTCCGGTTAATCTGTCTTCGCCTGTCCATAATTCTGGAAGTGAAACCTAAATCAGAAACTTGTGTCTGGTTCGTCAAGCCTCCTGCAGTTCTTCTTGGAATGTGATGGAGTAATGTGAATTCCTGGCATGCTCTTTAAATCTCTTCATCATCCAGTCTGCTTTCGCTCTCAATTCATCTTAGTACAACCAAGGTGAATAGGGAAATGAGACTGCATGTCTTCATCAGCTCCAGGTTCGCCATCTTGACTAGAATCTCTTATTCTGCATTGCCAACCCTTCTACCTTGTAAGGAAAATCTTCACTCTTCAGGGTGGCCGCCGTTGTTGTCTTGATGCGCTTCTAGTTGTCTTGATGCATACGAAAAACTTCTGTGCAGCAAAGGAGTATAACTGAGTCTCTTTCTGAATTATCCCAAAATTGTTCTGCCCGAGGGTAAGGAAGCTAATTTCTATTTCATCTTTTCCAAAACTCCATTCTCAATCAAACTAAGTTGTTTCTCTCGGTTCACAAAATTTCTCAATGGTATCATAAGTTGTAAACATCTTCCAGAGTGCACAAATGATCGACAATTTTCTAGCAAAGTACAAAAATGATTTTCATGCTTTTCCTCGTCTCCGAATGTACTATTAAGTCATACAATGACCATTTGCCCAAGTACTCACGAGAAAACATCATTTATCAAATTCAAAAAAATAGTCAGAGTTTTAGCTAATACTATTAGCATCACTAACCGTCATAGCAGTCGTTTACGAATATGGAAGGCGATTCCAAGAATAGAATTCAATTCATCAGAAGGAAACTTCGCGCTTTGAAATTAAACAAACACATAGTCGTTTCAGGGTGGATGAACATTGGCCCCTAACAGTAATACGGTTCAGCTTCTTCCTGGTCTTCGGTTGCTGCTCTTCCCGGTCGCTCAATTCAACAGGTATGGTTCCGGACACATCTGAAAGATACCTTCGCTTAGTGACTAGACAATCTCTCGGCATCAAGCCAAATCCTTTTTCACACTCCGGTGGAAAAACATGTGGTTCCGTCATGAATCATATTTAGAAAACTCAGGGTGCCAAAATAACTCTCAAGATACGATTCATTCATTGGTGTACGAAATGGGTTCTAGGAAAAACTTAATAACCGCGAACGTAACATACGAGTCTCCAGAGTAAAAGGGTTTAACAATCGGTAATCATAGAAGGGAGTTCAGGATTGTTTCAAACACCAAAGGTGAGACATAGGAGGATAGTTGTCAATATTTTGAATGCTCAATCAACCAATCCCTTATCAGAATAAAATCGGAGTTAACTATCCAAAGAAAGACAGATCAATATAGCAAATCTTATCGTTCAAAAGTGAGAGGGAAACATTCTTATACTCGTGGTTAAACACCACAAGACTTCTCATAGGGACAGAGATGGGTAAGACGAAATCAAACAGCGTCGGAAGATTCATAGATGCTTATCAAAAGCAAGAGACAAATCACAGAATGTATCAAGTACGTCATCGCCATGGAGATTCTCAGAATGCCCTAAGAGGCATCAAAATGATTAACAAAAGGATCAGAGGTCAGAGTCGGAATCTGAAGATAAGGATCAAATAGTGTCAGGCAATTTCTATGCAATTCTTAATGCCTTCAAAATTTATTTAGGTTTCAAAACTTAGGTGGTGCAAAGCATAAGCTTTCAATCTCCAAAAGTGATCTCAACAGGCTTTAACCAAAAGTAAGGCATGAATCAGAGTGATGTGGAAGCAATGATACTTAAACAATTGCCTTACAGTCTACCCCTTCCCCACTGGTCAAAACTTACGTTCCTATAGGGAAATCTTAAAGCAAATTTTCAAAGGTTGTCTTGCGAGCGCCTACAGGGAAAAATTAGTGGTCCTAACTTACACAGGCCAAGGGTAAATGTATTACGAGTCGCAGCCTGTCTCTCTGATACCATAATTGTAACACCCCAACCCGACAAGGATAAAGATATCACAAAAATGATTTCATATCAGATCAAAACAAAGCATACATTTACAGTAATACAAGAATCTCAAAGGTTACAAATGAAATACTGAAATTACAAGGTTACAAATGCGAATACAAATTCTAAAATATAATAACTTCTAATCAACTCTAATCCAGAATAACTATTAAGTCTTCTAAGTCCAAGGTACTCTCCACTCATTCCCAGCTTCCTACTAAAACCTGCTGCAGGAAAAGAAATGCGGCTGAGCTTAAAAAGCCCAGTGAGCAGATATATATAAACGAAATCGAAAGCAAAAGAACGAACATATATAATATGGTGCAAAGGGGAAAACATAAGGTATAAATAATGGAATCAAAGAAAGAAAGGGTCAGTAATCCACCACGAGCCCGAACACAAATCAAATATAGTAACCAAATCTTCATAATCATATAGAGGGGAGACCTCTCAGATAATCAGATAATATGAGGGGTGTCCTCATTCTTCAAATGGAGTAGCTAACTCCCGAACTTGTGAAAGACGTGGATTGCACCCATGCATCAGTCACCGAACAATATATAATATCAAATCATGTTAAGTCCACGAACACGGACACGAACCTAGGATTGCAACCCATACGCCCCCCGAACAATAATATAGGCCATAATAATTAAATAAGCGCGCATAGCAAAATGGGGACGGTGTGAGAAATCACTCACCCACACGTGAGTCATGCCACTGGTGCATCAAATGACACGGCCATGTTACCTTCATGGCTAGGAAACGAACTTGGCTCGGGTATCAAACTGAAGGGTCAAAGGTCAAAGGTCCAAATCAAAGCAAAGGTTCAAATAGTCTAAGTCATCGAATCATAGTCAAAGTCCAAATATCAAAGGTTCATGGCAAAGGTCATATCCAATATCAAAGTCAAATGAATCCAAACGAACTGATCAAAGGTTCAAAATCAAATGGTTCATTTAAAGAAATCTTTATCAAATGACTTTCATAAAAATGATCTTTAATAACGGTTTTCACAAAAGTAGTCTTTAAAAGTAGTTTTCATAAAAGTCTAGTAAAATTCCATATAAAAGTGGTATTGCATATTTCATAAACATCATTTTAAAATAAGTTTTCCTCAAAACATTTCCATGATATAATTGAAAAGGTTTTCACATCTATTTACCAAAATCAAATGAACCTTCGAAGTATCAAGTGATTCGAACACTAATATCACAAGGTAACGAACGAATATCAAATGGATCATTATAGAGGCTCAAAGCAAAAGGGTCATATCGAACATCAAAGTCAAAATGAATCAAACAAACGAACCAAAGTGTAAGGGAACATAGCAATGGCTTAAGGAATCTTAAAACGAATCAAGATCAATGAGTCATGAGAGAGAAAACACCCTTACTGAAAAAGGGTAGAATATCTGTACCTTATTCGAAGCAAAAGCAAACAACGAAAGAAAAGTCACAAGATGAAAGATCACTCCCGCTTCACGGAACCTATACGAATTTAATACCAAGTATTACTTTTAGTCATATGAATTTTAGTATGCTTTCCATTTTTAGTGATCATCTATTTTTAGTAAATTTCTCGTTTTAGTAAGTTTCCTGAATTAGCAACATTTATCATCTATCATTAATGTTACCATTTAGTAAAGTTTAATTAGTTAAAATTAAAATATACTCGAATTAGGATTTATTATGATAATGTATGTAAGTTTAGGGTTTTAATATGTTTAAGTAGTAAATATGGGATGTTATATTAAAATAGTGGAATAGGGGCTACTATACTTTTGTTGTACAGTCTAACTTCCCAACGGTCAAGACATAAAAGAAGGAAACATACCCATGTGGTTTTGATTTGAAAAAAAAAGGAACACATCAAAAGCATGACCAAGCGTACAACATGTTGTACATGACTTTTATTTTACTTAACCAATCTTGTAGTACACAAAACAATCTAGGCCTTCTTTATTTTATGATTCGAAACATGCAAGACCACAAAAGAACTCCCATGCATGCAGCTTATGAACGCCAAATCAATTATACTCTTCTTCTACACTATACGACATATTAAAGCACCACATTTTAACAACACAACACTTGGCATAAAATCACAATCCCAAAAGCCCTATTTTATATACACGCACAGTTTTAAAACTCCTTGTATGCTTCTCAAGTTTGTATGAAATGACCAGTTTAATATTCTCTACCACTCGCTCTTTACCCATTCACAATTTAGGTTCTCATAAATATATGTTCGACACAACTCTTTTCAAAAATCAGTATATACAATTGCTTTTAGAAATTGTATAACCCACAAGGCTCACACACTAATACATCATTTCGACAGTAACCGAACTAGTTCATGCACATGCAATTAAAGAGCCAAGATTTCTCATGCACTCACACAAAAATCACGCCACGTTCACAACTCACACACATATTTGGTTTTATCTATTTTAATACTTTGGAGTCACATGTCTCTTAATTATTCATTAAGGCTTGTTTCTGATTTGGTTTAGTCGCTTACAGGGTGGGAAAACAATGCCACACATACATGTGATCAATCAACAATTCACTATTAGGTCAACAAGAAACCAGGTTTGATAACAGGTCTTGATGCGTAGATAACAACCCGGTTCGAACCATATTCGACCCAACATACAATTCTAGCTCGACCTTCGAACATCAGCCCCACGAATAGATGCACACCAAACTCAATCCTATGATGCATGAACTACCCTGGTCTTTTTAAATTTCGAAATATATGCAGGTCGACATCAAAAGACACACAACGAACCATGTTAACGCACCAAAACCATGCTCGCGATACACACAAAAACTCCCACAACCCTAACGATCAGTCACGCGCCTAGGGTTTCTTGTTTTAGAGTCTCGTTAATGATCATTTAAGATTTATTTCTAGGCTTGTATTTGTTTATATTTAGGTCGATACAGGGCTGCTAAACACAACACAAGGTAACTCAAATGCACACGACACAAGGCAGACCCGTATACACACGACACCAACGATATAATAGGAGGCGTATACTTGTAACTAAAGGTCGACCGTTAGGGTTTGAACCCGATACAAAAACAGCCACAAAACACTACACAAAACAGATACGAATTGCATATTTCCAATGATTTAGGTGACACAAATATAGCCTTTCGTATAAACGTATTATTAACGAAACATAAAGATTTGGTCTTCATGTTATATACGTATTAACATTATGTTAGTTGTATTAAGAATTCATCAATACGATAGGGTACCTCTGATCGGATTATACGAACGCAACAAGGAACAAGAGTAGCACCACGATCGAACCAAGCTATTTACCAATCACCAGGCCACCTATCACCACCCATGTAATGCATGTTTCTGAATTTGAATGAGGCTGCCGACTTATGTGTTTATTAGGGTTTTGAGAGTGAGAGGATTATGGCAAGGATATAGAAGAATGAGTGTGCCTGGTTGGCTCTTAACTAGGAACGTGTGGATGGGTTCCCTCATTAGGTAATTTGCTAAAATTGTGGCTTTAAATTTTGGGCCGTATTAAATGGTAGGATATTTTCTTAAAATAATACATTGCAAATTTTTGATTATATCATGTATTATAGGCATGACCTTTATTTGATAAATGTGTGTACATTTGTTTTACTCGTTCCAATATTAACGTTAAATACTTAGGATATACCTGGGATTTAAATGTCTTAAATTTTTAACGTCATTTATGAATTTGAGATCAAGGGTAATTTGGGTATTTTACATGTTCAAAATTTTTGGGTTTTACAGGATTAATAATGAATCATACATGATTCAGCATGAATCCCAAGTGATTCATTAGTTAATCCATGGGATTCTGGATGAATCACCATCCACTACCCACCCGGTGGCCCTCTTTTAACTACACCTAGTTTATTAAAAAAACATACACAAAAACACACCAAACCCTAACCCTAAGTGTCCGACAACGGCATCATCATCTCTGGCAACGGCGGCGACACCAAACCACCAAGAAAGTTTCCACCATTATGCTGGTCACAAGAAGAAGCTCTTGTTCTAATCCAAGCTTACCGTGACCGATGGCACGCTCTCCGCCGTGGATGTCTCCATACGGCTGACTGGGACGCGGTGGCGGAAGACCTCGGCCGGATCTGTCCCGGAGTAACGCCGCACAAAACCTCCGCTGAGTGCCGTCATAAGATGGAGAAGCTCCGGCAACGGTATCGGGTTGAGAAGCAACTGTAGATGTCATTTGGTGGTGGTCAGTTTGTTTATAATTGGTTTTATTTCTGATCACTTTCCGGCGACAAAACCACCGTCATCGACCTCACCTTCGTGTGATTCCGGTGGTTTTTTGGTGATTTTCCGGTGGTTTATTGTGATTCGTGTGATTCCAACGGTCTTGATGTGATTCTGATGATTTTCAGGTGGTGTTATGGTGATTCTGGCGAGTGATGAGAGAGAAAGTAGATCTAGGTTTTCTTGATGAGAGAGAAAGTGATGTATGAAATGAGATGGATTGGGATATTTTTTTGCTTTTATAGAGACAGGTGAAATTACTAATGTGCCCTTGTTTATAATTTTTGGCTTTAAACTCAACCATTGGATGAAAGGTGGATGGATGGTTGGGATCTTCTAGTTTGTTCCTTAGATAACACATAAATGTCAGGGATCTTACCTCTTGGGAATAGTAGATAATTTAAAGTCATTAGAACTACCAAATGATGGATGTTTTGTTGATGTCACGACCCAAAAGCAAAAATTGACCAACTAAAATGCCTTCTTTTGCTTAAAAAAATTAGTTGAATGAATAGATAAATATTTAAAATAAGTATCAATAATTTTTTTGGTCAAATTCATATCTCCCCTTCTTAAATTTGGAAGTTTCATATATACTCAAACATGCTTTAAAAATATTATACATTCAATACTTGCACTTTAGGTATATATGAAATTAGTCTTGAAAGTAGGGTTCTATATGAAATCAATCATAATTTGTAACCATCAGTTGTCCAAGTTGGCAAATGGCCGGGTTTGTGACTGTTATCACCCAAGTATATATGTGAGGTCACAAATTAAAATCCTTTTTCCTTCCGAAAAAGAAAAGCTTTACCTGATTTAAGTCTGTGTGACATCGACTTTAAACTCTGTCAATTAGTCAGTTAAAAAAAGACCATAGTTACCCAAGAATAACTAATAAAGAAATTTGCATCAGTGGTAACAATAGGTGTGTGCAACAAGGGCACTTGCGCACGCTTGGTCTCCCATCTTTTTCCCATTTCATACGTGAAGCACTATTACGACGAGTCGAGGTTGACGCGTGGTGAAGCCAAAAAGAAGGAAATCCGTGGTAGTACCGATTGAATTAAAACTTTATTTTTTAATCTTTGTGTTTCAGTGTATTGTGTGGTGTTTACGTGTTTAAGCATGGTGTAGGTAAATGGTAAGAAATGCGCTAAACATTACGGGTGAAAAGGTGGTAGAAAATGATGGGTAGAGATGACGAGAGATGATGTAGCGATAATGTAGAAGTGGTGGTAACTACCACCATTACACATTTACACCCAATCTTAATGTACAAAATATACTCTAATAAATATTGGATCTCATGAAATTATGAATTGAGTAATTAGTTAATAACTAATTTAGACTCCTAATGTGAGAATAACATGAATACCTCTAATCCCAATATGGCTACTTGTAATCCCACTCAAACTTTTGTTGAATCAGACATAAAGCTTAGTACTGACAAGGATCCGGTTTCTAATCCTACTTTATATCGTATTCATGCATGTGGTATGCAATATCTGCCATTTACTCGTCCAAATATTTCTTATGCAGTACAACAGGTGTGTGCATTCGTATGCGTGATTCTCGAGAGCCTCATTTTTCATCCCTAAAGCGAGTTCTTCACTATGTTCGTGGATGCTAATTGGGCTAGTTGTCCTTCTACTAGGCGTTCTACTTCTGGTTACTGTGTTTTCTTGGGGTATAATCTCTTCTCATGTTAAAGTAGAAACATACACCATCTAGATCGAGTGTTGAGGTTGAGTATAGAGGTGTTGCTAATGCTGTTGCTGAAATTGTTTGGCTATGTATTCTTCTTTTTGAGCTTCTTACATCATTATTTTCTGTCGCAGTTGTCTATTGTGACAATTTTAGTGCCATTTATATGACTGCTAATCCTGTTCAACATTAGCAAACCGAACACATGGAGATTGATATACATTTTGTTCGTGATGTGGTTGCTTGAGGACAGGTTCGTGTACCTCATATGTGATCTTGTTACCAGTATGATGACATCTTTACCAAGGTTTGCCGTACGCGCTTTTTGAAGAGTTTCATGTCAGTTTGAGTGTTCGGTCCCCTCCCGCTCAAACTGTGAGGGAGTGTTAGACGTATATTATTAAGCCATTTAGCTTTGTTATTAGTTGATAAGCATTGGCCGGTTTATGTTTTGTACCTAGAATAATCCTAATGGATTATTTATTGTCATCGTGTGTTAATTAATAAACAAGTCAAATTTTACTTCCAATTGAATCAATAATACTAAAAAGAATGATTAATGATTAATAACACATGAGACTTAACTGATTGATCAGCTCGGTTTACAACCATTTGTAGATACATAACATACCGAGGTTAGTTTATGGACATTATTTTAGTAGTCGTATGTTATGATCGAACTCGAGATCACGGGATTGCACACTTTTCCGTATGAGAACTAAAGATTAATAATTTTATATAAAACATTATATTTAATTATTAATTATCACAAAACGTATAATGAACGTT
Organism: Artemisia tridentata subsp. tridentata; assembly: GCA_021014915.2. Taxonomy (NCBI): domain Eukaryota; kingdom Viridiplantae; phylum Streptophyta; class Magnoliopsida; order Asterales; family Asteraceae; genus Artemisia; species Artemisia tridentata. Next base: position 125,555,796 of record CP139505.1, on the reverse strand, counting down.
AGTATTTAACGAAAAGTGACTAACGATCGTTAAATAAGAAAAGGAAGGGACTAGATTGAAAATTGGATGACAAGAATGTTCTGGAAACCCTTGTGGGTTTAAGGCGAGTCGTGGGTATTGGGGTGAAACCCAATCCCACTCAAACATGGTCATCAAGTTACAATTAGTATATAAGCAAACCATGGGTTATAGTTTTTGTATCTCTTGTGCATATAAACTAAACCCTAAAAGTTTTCTTTCCTTGTTCTTTCTCTTGATCGATCGACTAAACCCCTCAACAAGGGCCGATCGATTTTTTACTTAAAACAAAATGTTTGGTTTTAAGTTTTGTGATTTCTTTACTTGCATAACTTTAGTTTGTATTAGTAAGTGTGTACAAGAACGTGAATCAAACACACTATTGTTTGATTCTTGGATTGAATTGCAAAATTGGTAAGGGGCAATTCGTGTAATCCTTATAAACCCTAATTAGGGTTCATCACTATTGTTGCTTGGATTGATTCTTGTTTTGCTAGAATCATTAAGGTACGCATACGTTTAAATTCGGTTAATTAATTATGTGTTATTGTTCCTACGCTTCCGCATGTGTTCTTTGATGTTTATTGTTTTAATTATGATTGTCATGATATTAATATTCTAACAGTGGCATCACGAGCCGTTATAACATGTAATTAATTACTGAAACACATAAAAAATGAATCTTGATTGTGTTTTTCATGTTTGGTCGATTTAGGGTTTATACAAAATCGAAACCCTAATTTTTTTTAGGGGCCGATTGCCCTATAATGATTTAGGGTTTGGTTTTATAATTTAATTTGATTAGAAACCCTAGGTTTAACATGTTTATGTGTTAGTATGCGATCTTGTGGCAACTTGCTAATTGTTAGGTAGAATCCAAGCAAACGTCCATGTTTGGTATGGATTCACTGTTGTGATGATTTAAATTGTTTTCACATGTAATTTAATTGATAGATGTCGAATTGGGGAAGACTCCAATATATTAAGTAATCAATTATGTGCTATGTGGTGTATATTTAATTATAACTAACACAATCGACACGTCGATGCATGTGGCTCACTTACCTTTGTAAAAGATAGTCTTAGTTAAATATATACTATATAAACCTAGAATTGATTATTAATAGGTTTTATCAAATAAAGTTTGCGTGTGGCTATTTGTTTACATAAATTAATTGTTAAGTTATGTGCATTATTTAGTTGTTTATTTTTATTATTACTTGTTTTTTGTTTAATTGTATGACATGTTTTAAGCAAAAAAGGGTAATTTTTGAATATAAAATAAATGGACTAAATAATGGTGAAACTTGATGTGATAAATTATGAATCTTGCAAAGTCTTATGTGCCGATAGTGGTTCGCTTCGCATGGTAATTTGCTCCCAGGCGAGACTAGCAAGGTTATAATTTATAACATGTTTTTCAAGACTTAAAGTCATAAACTTTTAATTGAGTGATGAGTTTTGTACCAATAGTACGAATGGCTCACCCAATTGTGACAAACTATAAGAGGGGTATAAGCAGAAACGGGTTTTTAATAAGCTTCGCGCTGACCTTTGTTTCTACGCTCCTTTGTGCATCAAATTGGAGCTACCAAGTATGACTATTTTTATGTACAAAATCATCTTAAGGGTGAGTTGACCTCAATTCCACGTGTCACTTTGTGGTAACTATCTGAATAACTTGGGTCTTTTGACTCATGCAGTAGTAGGATATAGTGGGCGATAATTGTAGGTAATTATTTGATTGGTGAACCCAATACCTCAATTAAAACTTTGTTGATTTAAATCTTAGCTTAAAATTGGTAAATAAAAAGTTTTGAAAAACTTATGATACGAAGATGTATGCATGCTTCTTCGTACATATTTTGATTATACACATCAAAACTAGTACCATTTAAATTAAGTTAATGCCATCTAATTAAAAGAACACTTGAAGTTGTAATTTACATCATGTGAGAGCTTGACTAGATTACAATGGAAAGGTAAATTTTATACTTTCATTACTAGCAGATCAACTGATGTAATTGGACTTTGTTAATTTATAGTTTTTTTTAATTAGACGACTTAATTGAGTTGTAAGTGAGAGCTTGGACTCAAGGTATAGATGGGGATAAAATATGTTTATATTGGAACTTGTTTGCGAATATAAATCCCATAATGATTTTAGGAATTGGAAATTGTTTGCCAATTATTGTTCGACAGATTACCTTATTGTATACTTTCATTACTAGCAAGTCAACTTATGTAATGAAACTATGATAATTTGGATCCTAGTTTTCAAGAAAATACTGTGGTTATATGAATATTTCCTTGGGTATTTTATTTTCTTGAAAAATTGTATTATCGAAAATACTAATATTTGAACTTTCTTTATCTGTAGAAATGGCTCAAAACAATAACACTACTATGAGTTCTGCGTTCAAATCATTCTTTGAACGGGAAAAATTGATTGGCTCTCAGAATTTCAATGATTGGTTTTGATCACTCAGGATTGTCCTGCGAGTGACAGATCAACTTGAATATTTATATAAGCCTTGTTCTGCTGAACCTACTGCTGAAACTTCAACTGATGAGGAAAAAGCATTGTGGAAAGCTGAGTTTAAGACGCATAATGATGTGGCCTGTTTGATGTTGGGAGCGATGACACCTGTTTACAAAAGCAGTTTGAGAATTACTTCCCTATGGACATGCTAAACGAACTCAGAAAAATGTTTAAGAAACCACAAACCGTTGAGATTTATGATTTGATGGAATCTCTACACGGTTGTAAGCAAGCAGAGGGTGAACCTGTAAGTGCTCATGTGTTTAAAATGAAAGGTTACATGGATCAACTACAAGCACTTGGCAAGGTCTATGAACAAGACATTTCTATAAACTTAAATGATAGATCCCCGACTAAGAAATTTAGTTGTCTTGTGCGTAATTTCAATATGCAATGCGTGGGGAAGACAGTTTCTGATTTACACGCACTACTTATTGATTACGAGAAAGGTTTACCACCAAAGGCTTCTACACCCCAGGTACTTGCTATTCAACGGGGGTAGAATTAACAAGCCAAATGCGAACAAGAAGGGTAAGGGAAAGGGAAAGGCTGATAAGGGTAAGCAAGTTATGGCTTATCAACCTCAACCCAAGAAAAACCCTCCTAAGAAATAGGATAATCCAAAGAAAGATCAGGCTTGCCACTACTGTCATGTAGTTAGTCATGGAAGAGTAATTGTCCTCTTTATATCCAAGAATTGCGAGAAAGTAAGAACAAGAAGACTGGTCACTTGGGCGCCAGCACTTCAGGTAACTTACATATGATTGACTTATTTACTCTAAATCATAAAATTAATTCCTAGGTATATGATACTAGATGCGGTATTCACATTTGTAATACGCTGCAGGGGTTTAGAGTGGAAAAGAAGCTTGCCTATGGGGAGCAATATCTGCATGTGGGAAATGGAGCACCTGCAGCTGTTGAAGCCATAACAGTGTTTAATTTAGTTTTTCCTTCGGACTTAGTACTGTCATTAAACAATTGTTATTATGCACCTTCTATTATTAGAGGTGTTGTTTCCTTTTCATGTTTGTTGGATTTGGGTTTTATTCACACTATCAATAATAATGGAATTTCTGTTTCTTTAAATGGTACTTTTTATTTTAATGATATTTCTGTGAATGTGTGTTTGAAATTGACATGAATGATTATGTATCCAATAATAATAATTCAATGTATAACATAAGTAAGAGAATTAAGTCAGACTTGAATTCTTCTTACCTTTGGCACTGTAGACTTGCTCATATAGGCAAGACTCGCATGAAAAAGCTACAACATGATGGGCTTTTGAAAAGTATCAATGATGAATCATATGATAAATGTGAGTCTTGTATATCTGGGAAGATGACTAAGAAACCTTTTCATAGTAATATGGAAAGGGCTTCTGATCTACTTGGTTTAATACATACTGGTGTGTGTGGACCACTTAGACATGTGTCAAGGAAAGGTGCTAGCTACTTCTTAACCTTTATAGATGATTTCAGCAGATATGGTTATGTTTACTTGCTTAAACATAAACATGAGGTGTTTGAAACATTTAAGGTTTTCAAAGCAGAAGTAGAATTACAACTAGGAAAGAAGATTAAAGCTCTTCGATCCGATAGAGGTGGTGAATACCTATGCTAAGAGTTTAAAGATTACTTAGCTGAGAATGGAATTGTCCAGAATCTCACATTTCCATATACTCCATAAAAAACTGGTGTATTTGAGAGAATAAATCGTACATTGTTAGACATGGTACGATCAATGTTTAATATTACAACTCTTCCTTTATCTTTTTGGGATTATGCCTTAGAATCTGCGGTTCGTATTTTAAATATGGTTCCCACTAAGAAGGTTGATAAGACACCATATGAAATATGGAATGAAAAAGCTCCAAATTTGTCTTATTTAAAGGTCTAGGGTTGCGAGGCGTATATCAGACGTGACTCAGCAAATAAACTCCAACAGAGATCTGTAAAGTGTATCTTTGTAGGATACCCAGAGGAAACGATGGGTTACTACTTTTACTACCCACCTGAAAACAAAGTAATTGTTGCTAGATATGGAGACTTTCTTGAAAAGGAACTTATATCTCAAGAATTCAGTGGGAGAGTGTATGATCTGGAAGATGATCATGTAGATACATTACCTTCTGAAAACACTAGCGTACTTCCTGTGGAACCTGAAAGTCTGGGTCCTCTACCTGAAGTTGAAATTGTTTCCATTCGCAAGTCTTCAAGTCATGTGAAAGCTCCTGAACGTCTATGTCTTAACATAGAAGCTGAGGAAACTATATTAGGGGATCTTGATGAACCTACTAATTATAGGGTTGCCATTGAGAGTCCTGAAAAGGATAAATGGGTAGTTGCTATGAATGGGGAAATGCAATTCATGAAAGATAACAATTTCTGGATTGAAGTATACCTTCCTCCCAATGCCAAGGTAGTTGGAAGTAAGTGGCTCTTCAAGAAGAAAACTGACATGGATGGAAAAGTACACACCTATAAGGCCCGTTTGGTAGCTAAAGGCTTTACTCAAACATATGGTGTTGACTACGAGGAGACCTTTTCTCCTGTAGCTGACATTAGGGCTATTAGGATTCTCATAGCTATAGCAGCATACTATGACTATGAGATTTGGCAAATGGACGTCAAAACCGCCTTCTTAAATGGTCGCCTAGTTGAAGACATCTATATGGCGCAGCTAGAGGGGTTTGTGAATCCAAAGTTTCCAAACTGTGTATGCAAACTTCAAAGATCCATTTATGGATTGAAGTAAGCATCAAGGCAATGGAATAAAAGATTTGAAGAAGAAATCAATAGGTTTGGATTTACTCAGAATCTTGATGAGCCATGTGTATATCACAAAGCTAGTGGGAGTAATGTAATTTTCCTTATCCTATATGTTGATGACACATTGATCATGGGAAAAGACATTCCAAGTTTGCAAAAGGTTAAGGCATATCTTGGAAAGTGCTTTTCTATGAAGGATTTAGGGGAAGCTACATATATTCTGGGAATCAAGATCTATAGAGATAGATCAAGGCGGTTAATTGGATTAAGTCAAAGTGCTTACATTGACAAAATATTGAAGAAATTCAATATGCAAAATTCCAAGAAAGGATATTTGCCAATGGAAGTGAAACATGGCTTGAGCAGTGAGTTATGTGCTTCAACACCTGCAGAGGTAGCACGCATGAGCAAAGTTCCTTATGCTTCGGTAGTAGGATCTATTATGTATGCGGTGAGATGCACAAGGCCAGATGTGGCGTTCGCTTAAAATATCACCGGTCAATTTCAACAGAATCCAGGTGAGAAACACTGGATTGCTGTTAAACATATTCTCAAGTATCTTAGGCATACGAAATATATGTTTCTTGTGTATGGTGGAAATCCAGCTACAAAACTTGATGTAACAGGTTACTGTGATGCGTCCTGGCAATGTGACAAAGATGATGCAAAGTCTCAGACTGGTTATGTCTTTGTTATCAATGGAGGAGCAGTAGACTGGAGGAGCAAGAAGCAAAGTACAATTGCGATGTCTGCGACAGAGACTGATAACACTCAGAATGAGCATGTTTTTAGTTGCGTTATCATTAGTTTTGTGCATCATATTTGGTTATATTTGTATGTATTTGTTACTTAATCATGAAAAAGTGTATATGCAAGTAAATGTAGCCAAGTACAGGAAAAGATGATGAAAAGACGAAGAATTGGAGTGATTATGCACATTTGGAAGATTCTCGAGTTGGAGACAAGAGAGAAACCACACAAGGACTCAAGGATTTGATAGTGTTAGGATTTCCATGTTCATATATCAAGGAAATATCCAGTTCTATGGAAGAAATCAGCACCTAAATGAAGGATAAAGCATGCGACAAGAAATGGCAAGAAAAAGTTAAAGTTGTGACTGCATGAAGCATCCAACCGATCGGATGCAACCCGCATCCGATTCGGTTGGAATTTACCGAGGTGAGGAACCGATCGGTTGGTCCAAAAACTGATTGGTTGGACAGATCTGTAGTTACCATTTCGCATTAAATGAAGGTTTTACTTCCCATTAATAATTGAAGTCCGATCATTTCTTGATATTAATTCTGGAGGGACGTTTTGGCTTGAAGAATAAGTATTCTTACACTATATATTGGACCCTATGCATGTATGCTTAGTGTGACACCCTAAATTAGTAAACGGATTACACCAAAGTACTTACTATCTTATTATTATTCCCCGAAAGTCTAGTATTGCTGTAGAAACGTCCAGGAGATATTGAGTTTGAGTCTCAATAGTTTGTTTTGAGTTTGGAGTTGTTTACTTGTCATAGTAGGCGATTGGAGGAGTGTGGTTGCTATAGTTCCACGATTCTAGTTTTTGTAATCCTAAGCTAGGTATATCTTGTTTACTTACAATGAACTATTTTTACTTTGAGTTTAATGAAAGTTTCGTTTGTTACTTGCTTGTTGATATGTTGATTGCTATGGAGTAATTTGTGGTATACTTGTATGTATGATGTAACTAATTGTGGAGTATTCTTATCTTAAAAAGTGATGCATGAAAACATTTCTTATTTTATGAGTTTGTTGGAATAATATCTAATCTTGCTTAATTTCTTGGTAAAAACATTTTAAAGAATAAAAAGGCCGAAAGGATTTTCTTTATGTTTTTATTCCAAAACGTTAGTGCACGAATTAGTATGGGATATGGTGTGTGACAAGCATCATATTTACTCATTAAAATGGATTTGAAACGATTTCATCACGAGAAAAGGCCGAAAGGATTCGTAGGAATTTATGAGATAAGAATTGCTTTTCAAACAACTAGTGTTTAATAGAATTGTCATAATAGTTAATAAGGCCGAAAGGAGTTAACTAGGAGATTGAATTCTTAGTAATGATTCTTCATGATATAAACCATTGATTGTTAATCATTCATATAAAATTGTGCATCATTAAAAGTTACATTCTATGCAATTGGTTAAGGAATTATACACAAGTATATGTTTTGTTTGATTGGATTCTATTTACGTTTTTGAATTTTCGCAAAAATTGGATTGACAACCCTTTTTACAAAGCTAGTTATAATTTAATACAAATACCAAATCCCTTGGGACGATCTCGACTTACCCACCTTTACTATCACGGACGAGTATACTTGCTCGTATGTGTTAAATAGAGAACCGGATAAATCGTGTTTATAAATTTTAAAACTTGTACACGGTAGAGCACATCAAGTTTTTGGCGCCGCTGCCGGGGATTTGAATTGATTTGTTTTGATTTTTGTTTGTAATTTTATAAGTTTTGATTTAGAAAATTCGTGTTAAAAAAAAAGGTTTGGTTGAACCAACCGAATCGGATGGTTACACATCCGATCGGTTGGAGGCCACGGTAAAATTTTTATAAAAATTTTTATTTTCTGTTTTATTTAGTCTTTAATGATAGTTTAAGAGTAGTAATAGTTATAATTAATTATTTGCTTAATTAGTTAATTAATGATGATCATAGGATTAATTTTAACGTTTTAAAGTTTTTATTATAGTAGTTAATGTAATTAGTATATTTAATTTTATGTTTAGAAGTTTAAGAGTTTTTCAATTATTATGTTTAGTTAATAATAGTTATAAGATAGATTAATTGTTTTTAATTAAAGTTATTAATTATGGTAAACTTTTCATTTCTAGTTAATTAGTTTTGTTTATGTCTTAATTATCATATTAAAATTTTAATTTAGTTTTTAATTAAAAAAGCAAAAAAAAAAAAAAAAAAAAAAAAAAAAAAAAAAAAAAAAAAAAAAAAAAGTAAAAATTTTTACGATCTGTCCAACCGATTGGGATGTGCGAGCATCCGATTCGGTTGGCAAGTTGCATTTTTTTTATGAATTGCCCATCCGATCGGATGGAGTTGACTACCGAAAAGGATGCTTCGTAAATTTTTTTTTCAAAATTTTATTTATTTATTTATTTTGTATTAGAACTTGTTGGTTTACTTGATATGATTTCATTTTGAGTATGTTTCGATTATGACTAACCCTAATGCTATTGATTTGGATTTTTGTGTTTGTGGTTATGTTATAGTTATTATTTGTTTAGTAAGATGGAAAGTTTGAGCGAAGTTTCGGAGTATTTGAGGAATTTAGAGGAAATGCTCATGGATTCTGGAGATTCCTTGGAACGTTTGGAGAACATGTTGAAAGAAGTTAAGATGGATCTTGAAAAGGTAGATGAAGTAGGAGAAAATTAAGTTTGTTTGCCAAAGAAGAAAAAGGTTGTTGTGTTCACAAGAGCTCCTCCGAAGGAGTTTGATGCACCACACATGAGGTTTGCTACACCTTGTGGGGTGGAAGGTGTCAAAGCTTGGGATGCACAATTGAATATGGAGTATGGAGATAATTATATAACCGAGGATGTGCTAGATAAACTTGGGTTTGTTAGACTTGATTATGAAGATTACGGAAGGAAGAAAGTGAAAGATGTGTGTGTCAATATTCATGGTCACATTTTCAAGGTTGATTTTGTTGTTCTAGACTATGGAAACACCGATGAGCCGGAGGTAGTATTTGGAAGGGATTTTCTAGTTACCACTAAGTGTAAAGTTGATTTCGCACTTGGTGAAATGAGAATTGATATCATCGATTTGGAAGAAGAAAAGGAGGTAGATGTGATGCTTGCGGAATTGTGTGAAGGAATGGAAGAATTCAAGAAAGGGAAGGAAGAAGTTGTTAAAATGGGAAAGGCTAGTAGGAAGAAAGCACCTCTTAACAAATTAACCCAACCCTCCACCCCAAAGAATGATAATTCATCATCGTCATCATCTAATTCACCACCTAACTACACCAACATAACCGTAAGCCGTTTGAATAAGAACAAAAAGAGGCTATCTTGGAGAATTTGGAGATGAAAATTTAATGAACTTATGGAAAAGAAGCCCGTGATAGAAGTGTTGAATAACTATATGACATACCGTAAGAAATTGGATGCGGTCATGATGGCTAGATCTAGGCTAGAAGACAAAACTTTTGATGAGGTTGAGAGAGAAAGAATTGTGGAGAACGGATTACCTAAGAAAATGAGTGATCCGGGGAATTTTGTTTTACCAATCAAGGTAAATGGAACAACTCCTATGTATGCATTGGCCGATACCGGGTCAAGTGTGAGTGTTATGCCATATCCGTTATACAAAAGGTTAGGACTTAGTAACCCCCAACCTAATCAATCCAATCTCACTATGGCCGACAATTCTAAAGCAAAAGCAATGGGTGAAGTGAAAAATGTTCGAGTTCAAATAGGGTACCAAGCCTTTTTAGCCGACTTTTTAGTACTTAACATACCGGTAGACAAAGAATTACCACTTTTGTTAGGTAGACCATTTTTAAGAACATGTGGGGCTATAATAGACATGGGCCGTGGTACGATGACTATTGATGATGGGATTTTGAAACACACTTACTACCCAAAACCTAGAGGAAAATGGTAAAGGAAGTGCATGAGAAAGATAATGAGGATGAATACTTGGGATGTTTTAAAATAGGAAGAGATGAGGATGGTAGGCCTAAATATGGGCCGGTTACTCCTAGTTTCTTTGATATCGAAGATGAAGTGGAGAGAGTTCTAGCAATGGAGGCTTTCTTTAACCCATTTAAAAATATTTTTGTGTTTAATAAACTTATAGATTTTCTTGGATCATTACCGGTCCAACTCAAAAATTTGGAGTGGGGACCCGACGGTCCGAGTGTTTACAAGAAAGAAGATGGAGATGGGGAATGGCATGTGAAATTCGATATTGTTTGCCCAAGTGGAAGGAATTTTGCAAGAAGGTTTAAGACACAAAAGACAAACCGGAAGTTGTCCGGAAAATTTCAAAGTGAAGATATTCTAAGGCATGAGTACTTTCAAGGATGAAGGAGATCAAGTGCAACAAGTTGAAGAATAAAGCACAAAACTTGTGATAGTTGTTTGTTTCTTTTAATTTTTATGCATTTTAGTATTTTAATATTTGCATTTAAGTTATTTTAAGTTTTAAGTTTTAAGGTTTAGGTTAAGACTTCTTTTTATTAAGTTTTTATGATTATGGAGTTTATGTTTTTAGTTGAGATTTTTAGTGTTAGTTTTGTTTAGAGTTAGTAGACATAGACTTGGAAAATTTTTGGTAGACCAAGTGCGGTGGAACATTTACATACAAAAAGGGATTTTTGAAGGAAAAATACATTTGAGTTTACTTTTACAAGTTTACCAAATTGTATTTACAAGGAAAAGTGAATTTTTACAAAAACTTAATCCGAATCGGTTGGATCATGAAGCTGATCGGATGGAGTTGAATATATAAGCCCACAATTTCAAAAATCACAAGAAACCCACACACACACAATCCACCAAATTTGGGTCTATAAATTCGACCATAAGAAGTTAATTAGAAGTTGCAGGAGTGTTTAGAGATCATCCATGGCTCCAAAACAAGTAAGTAACGTCATCAATTTGGTTTAATTAGGTTTTAATTCGGATTTATTGAATTAGGTCAAGATTTGAGTATTTTTGATAGACTTCGAATTAAGATGTAATATTTTAGGAATAGATGGGTAATTGATAGAGGAATACAATGCAAAAAGAATTAGATTGATTGATTAAGTTTTGAGGAAGAATTGGTTAATTGAATTTTCGGATTGAATTGGGTCAAAACTTTGAATCGAATTAAGTTGCAATTGATGATTCCCAGATGTTATATGCTTGTTAATTAGTGATGTTAGGATAGTGCATTGTTGATTAGAACACTAATTGAAGAGTTTGATTTGCTAGTGTTCTTGGGTGTTCTAGAATTGATTAAGAAATCATTTGGAGATGTTATGGATCGATATAGGAACGAATTGGAGTTGTAGAAACCATCATAATTTAATTACTTTGTTTGTTTTAGTATTTTGTTTGTTTGTTTGTTTTGTTTCGTATATTTTTGCAGTTTTTGCAGGGGTGAATTACCGGAAGCTTATTGTTGATCAATATTTGGAGTTGGAGAACTCATTTGCTTATTTATGATCAAATATGCGTATGCGTATTTACCCTGGTAGTACCTTTTTAACTAAATTTTTCCCATTTCCTTTACTTTGAAGTTCATTTTTATTATATTGAGGACAATGCAAAACGTAAGTGTGGGGGAGGGAAGAAAATAGGAAAAATTGTTTAATTTTAAATTTTTAGGTTTAGTAGAACTTTGGACTTAAGTAACTAGAATTCGTTCGCCCTTGATTTTCTAGTTGTTTTCTCACATATTCATATATTTTAAAGAACTAGATTGTTTCAATGGTAAAAATGAGGCTATTTGAAAATTTTTGGAACTTAATCAAATTATGAGAGCCAATTCATTCTGGATTCGATAACATTTACTAGTACATGTTATAGCCTTTTTCACCTTAAATTGTGAGGATTTAAGCCTTTTTGTATAAAGCATATCTTTATGCTATATATTTTGCTATGAGTGTGCCGGTGATTATGTTGATTCTAGAACTTGTACTTGTTATGCATTACGGTTAAAATCACTTTCAAGTGATAAAATATATTCAAATGATAAGAGGCAACTTAGGATTTACACCAAATGGCCATCCGTTTACAAAATATTTTTGCTAACCACATCGGTTAGTTATCCTCGTATTTGGAACCCATTTGTTAGCGTTAATCTCTTACGCTAGATACCCTTAGTTACACCTTCTGAGCTATTCTTTTCCTTTGATTAAATCCAAAAAAATACCAAAATATTTTACACTTTACACCTTAGCCTTACCCGAATCAAGTTCATTCGAAGTTCGAAAACTATTTATTTTTTGATGATTACACATTGGCCACACTTTGATATGTGTATGTGTTGTTTCAACCAAGAAGGAGGTCGCTACTCTTATTTGTATTTTTTTGTAGCGTGTGCTCATCCAAAGTGTGGGGGTGACGAGAAAGTTTCGTTTGTTTAAAAAAAATGTGAATAAAGTCAATAGCCAATGAGCTATAATGTATGAGTATCAATTAGCCAATGAGCTAAGAGGAAATAAGTGATTATGTGATGCGGAATAACAATCGAAGGAGTTTGGAAAGTAATCATTTGTGGTATAAAGAGTTGGGAATAGAATTTGAACTTGGTTCTTATTTTTTTTTCATTTTGTAGAAATCTATCATATAAATATTCCCATGTCTTATCCCTACCCTTTACCAAATTACTTTATTCGTTGTTAGCTTTCGAGCATCCGGATTAAGTGATGGCTTTGTAAAGATATGTAGTGCATGGATATTGTAGTGACCATCCGGTTTTTGAATAGTTGAAAGACGTGCCAGTGATCTAGTGCGTATTTCGGTGACCATCCGTTATGTACGTAATGCGCCAGCGAACCAAGGTACAATCTAGTGACCATCCGTTGTTTAGCTATTTAGAAATTCGCGCCAACAAACTATTATATTTTTGTATGAAATGTTTGAACATTAGCCGGTAACCTTTAACCTTAAACCCGAATAAAAGACCTCTTTGATATTTTATTTTATTGTTTTGATACTTGTACAAGCTTATGGTAAGACACATGAATCATGACTGAGCAATGAGTGGTTTACCAACCAATTTCCCTTAGAGTGTTGAGTGAATTTCAAAATTCTTCGTGAGGTGCTTAGTTATGTTATCAGGCTCAAGATTAAATTGTTTATGTTTCAAGAATTTTTCACATTAAAATTTAAATTAACAATTATTCCTTCGGGATGGTTGTTAGATTTTTGGAACCACGATAACGATACCATTGAAATCATTTTTCTAAATGCTAGACTTGCTCGAGGGCGAGCAAAACTCAAGTGTGGGGGAATTTGATAACGCTTAGAATGAGCATGTTTTTAGTTGCGTTATCATTAGTTTTGTGCATCATATTTGGTTATATTTGTATGTATTTGTTACTTAATCATGAAAAAGTATATATGCAAGTAAATGTAGCCAAGTACAGGAAAAGATGATGAAAAGACGAAGAATTGGAGTGATTATGCACATTTGAAAGATTCTCGAGATGGAGACAAGAGAGAAACCACACAAGGACTCAAGGATTTGATAGTGTTAGGATTTCCATGTTCATATATCAAGGAAATATCCAGTTCTATGGAAGAAATCAGCACCTAAATGAAGGATAAAGTATGCGACAAGAAATGGCAAGAAAAAGTTAAAGTTGTGAGTGCATGAAGCATCCAACCGATCGGATGCAACCCGCATCTGATTCGGTTGGAATTTACCGAGGCGAGGAACTGATCGGTTGGTCCAAAAACCGATCGGTTGGACAGATCTGCAATTACCATTTCACATTAAATGAAGGTTTTACTTCCCATTAATCATTAGAGTCCGATCATTTCTTGATATTAACTCTGGAGGGACGTTTTGGATTGAAGAATAAGTGTTCTTATACTATATATTGGACCCTATGCATGTATGCTTAGTGTGACACCCCAAATTAGTAAAAGGCTTACACCAAAGTACTTACTATCTTATTATTATTGTCCGAAAGTCTAGTATTGCTGTAGAAACGTCCAGGAGATATTGAGTTTGAGTCTCAATAGTTTGGTTTGAAGTTTGGAGTTGTTTACTTGTCATAGTAGGCGATTGGAGGAGTGTGGTTGCTATAGTTCCACGATTCTAGTATTTGTAATCCTAAGCTAGGTATATCTTGTTCACTTATAATGAACTATTTTTACTTTGAGTTTAATGAAAGTTTCGTTTGTTACTTGTGTGTTGTTATGTTGATTGCTATGGAGTAATTTGTGGTATACTTGTGTGTATGATGTAACTAATTGTGGAGTATTCTTGTCTTAAAAAGTGATGCATGAAAACATTTTTTATTTTATGAGTTTGTTGGAATAATATCTAATCTTGCTTAATTTGTTGGTAAAAACATTTTTCAGAATAAAAAGGCCGAAAGAATTTTCTTTATGTTTTTATTCCAAAACGTTAGTGCACGAATTAGTATGGGATATGGTGTGTGACAAGCATCATATTTACTCATTAAAATGGATTTGAAACGATTTCATCACGAGAAAAGGTCGAAAGGATTCGTAGGAATTTATGAGATAAGAATTGCTTTTCAAACAACTAGTGTTTAATAGAATTGTCATAATAGTTAATAAGGCCGAAAGGAGTTAACTAGGAGATTGAATTCTTAGTAATGATTCTTCATGATATAAACCATTGATTGTTAATCATTCATATAAAATTGTGCATCATTACAAGTTACACCAAACTTTGTAGAATACTCTATGCAATTGGTTAAGGAATTACACACAAGTATATGTTTTGTTTGATTGGATTTTATTTATTTTTTTTAATTTTCACAAAAATTGGATTGACAACCCTTTTTACAAAGCTAGTAATAATTTAATACAAATACCAAATCCCTTGGGACGATCTCGACTTACCCACCTTTACTATCACGGACGAGTATACTTGCTCGTATGTGTTAAATAGAGAACTGGATAAATCGTGTTTATAAATTTTAAAACTTGTACACGGTAGAGCACATCAGAGACCGAATACATAGCTGCTTCAGAAGCTGCAATGGAGGCTGTTTGGATTAGGAAATTCATTTTAGGGCTTGTGTTATGCCTTCAATTGAATTACCTATTAATATGTATTGCGACAATTTTGCTGCAATCATATTTCCCAATGAGCCTGGAGTCATGAAGGGCACCAGACATTTTCTACGGAAGTATCACTATGTTCGAAAGCAAGTCAGCATAGGAGAAATTAATCTCTTGAAAGTTTACACAGATGATAACTTAGCTGATCCATTCACTAAGGCTTTAGCTAAAGAAAAGCTTACTGAACTTGCCAATGGCATTGGACTTAGATTAGCTAGTAGTTTCATGCATGACTGTGTTTAGTATTTGGATAAAGGATATTGTAAACATTTATTATTTTTAATGAAATAAAGTATTGGTTATGTTTATGTTCATTTTTTAATATTGTTGTCCTATATTTGCATGTTTAATTCGTGAATAAATTAGTTATTCTAAACCGTCCGTTGTTAGTTAATAATATGGGAATATCATTAAATTAAGACAAATTTGATTTTTGGTATAATATACTTAAAGGTATATTGATGCCTTGACATTCCAAATTCACATGATATTCAATGAATTGAATATAGGACTTATCCCAAACTACATGATGTTACTTTATGGATGTTGTTATTAAGTAAATCATGAATAGTTATCCTCAGACTTGAGATACCAGATAACTGTTATGAATGTAGTTCATTATGTGGAACAATTTAACGCTATACGTAACTGGTAGTCATAAGGATTGTTTTCGGAATTGTTGCAAAATTCATAGGTTATGCTTGTAGTCAAGATAGAATTTGTTCCGTCAAATTTATTTTGGAGTTTAATACTGCTGGGCCCCTCATAGGGTTGACAAGATGTTTGCGTGGCCACGCCCAAGATCTCCCCTGAATGTGTTTAGAAGAGTTGGTAATCTTGCTCAATCACAACAACGAGAAACATAATATTTGAATAAAGAATGACTTTAATCCGTATCTTTATTTAATGTAGTATTAGTAACAAAAGGATAATAATAATAATAAATCATTAAAGGTTTTTCCAGGAGACCTACTCGAGTTGTACTAGAGGCATCCGCGTGTTGCAAGACGCTAACCGGTGTGATTACACTATTAAAATATGTCCATGTAGGAGCTGTTAGTTTATGGACATTATTTTAGTAGTCGTATGTTAGGATCGAACTCGAGATCACGGGATTGCACACTTTACGTATGAGAACTAAAGATTAATAATTTTATATAAAACGTTATATTTAATTATTAATTATCACAAAACGTATAACGAACGTTAGTATTTAACGGAAAGTGACTAACGATCGTTAAATAAGAAAAATGAAGGGACTAGATTGAAAATTGGATGACAAGAATGTTTCGGAAACCCTTGTGGGTTTAAGGCCTGTCGTGGGTATTGGGGTGAAACCCAATCCCACTCAAACTTGGTCATCAAGTTACAATTAGTATATATGCAAACCAAGGGTTATAGTTTTTGTATCTCTTGTGCACATAAACTAAACCCTAAAAGTTTTCTTTCCTTGTTCTTTCTCTTGATCGATCGACTAAACCCCTCAACAAGGGCCGATCGATTTTTTACTTAAACAAAACGTTTCGTTTTAAGTTTTGTGATTTCTTTACTTGCATAACTTTAGTTTGTATTAGTATGTGTGTACAAGAACGTGAATCAAACACACTATTGTTTGATTCTTGGATTGAATTGCCAAATCGGTAAGGGGCAATTCATGTCATCCTTATAAACCCTAATTAGGGTTCATCACTATTGTTGCTTGGATTGATTCTTGTTTTGCTAGAATCATTAAGGTACACATACGTTTAAATTTGGTTAATTAATTATGTGTTATTGTTCCTACGCTTCCGCATGTGTTCTTTGATGTTTAATGTTTTGATTATGATTGTCATGATATTAATATTCTAACATAACAAACCGAGGATACATATCATGGTTCTAAAAGACGCGTCATGACGGCGCCAAGGCGTCGCTAAGGCGTGAGGCGTAACAACCACGTTACGAAATTGACCAACGCGTCGACTCTAGGCTTGGCCAGAGATGAGCCAGGAAAAGGCGCGCTAAAGCGTGAGGCGTGGCAGGTTTTTTTTATTCAACCATGATAAAATAATTATTTTTTAAAATGAATAATATTACATGTAAGGATAGTTTCTTAAACTTATTCATTATGTACAACTCTTTTTGTAAACTCGATATATATGATATATGATATAACTATATTCATATTGTGTGCCGCCTTATGCCACACCTTAAAAACGTAAAAACTTCGCTTTGATCGATAAGGCGTGAGGCTTGGTCATGCCGCCACGCCACGCCTCACTATATTTATAACCTTGATACATATATGATAGATAACTAATTGGTTTCTGGTTTAACAGGGAAAGTGTTGGAATATGTGAATCATAACAATTTATATAACACATAAATATGTACATCAAGCACGCAGCGGAAAACAGGATCTAAATACTAGTAATTAATTAACTAAAATAAAAAAAATATGCGTACCTTCGATTTCTAGCTAAACAAGAAATCAAACTTCTCTTTTCTTCTCTTGATCAAATAAAAGGATTAACGTGAAACCCCTTACCTTTTTGTTTCACAATCCAAGATATAATAACTAAAGTAAGTTATTACCGAGGTCTTGTACACACGTACTATAACCAACTAACGTCAAATGCTAGTGTAAAGACACGATTAAACCAAAACTAGTTTTGTTTAATAAAAACCAATTCGATCCCCCCTCCTAAAGAAGGTGATCGACTTGTTTTAGAAGAAAAGGAAGAGAAAAGAAATCCTAGGGTTATAGTAACAAATGCACAAGCTTGAAAACAATAACCCATTGATTTGTATTTATAGTGAAAGGTTTTCTTGGAGCACAAAAGTCGAATGGGTTTAGGAAACCCATAAAAATCCGGCCCTCCCATATAGATGGGTTCTAGATCCTTCTTTTGCCTCCAATTTCACTAATAGTCCTTCCTTTAATTACTTAACGGTCGTTAGTCAATTCCGTTAATTACTTAACGTCCGTTAGTTATTATTTCGTGTCCTAAATAATTAAATACATAACATGGTTATACATTAATTCTTTCCGTTAGTCATTCATACGTAAAGTGTGCAATCCCAAGGTCCCGTGTTCGATTCTAGTCATATACATTTTAATATTTTTCCACAACTCTAACAGCTCCCACTTGGAAATATATTAAAAGTATAATTGACATTGGTTATCGTCTAGCAACAAGCCAATGCCCCTAGTATAACTCGGGTGGTGGTCTCCTGGAAAAACCACGTGATAATTTATCATCATACTTATCTTTTTGTTTCTAATACTACATTAATAATGTAACAACCGAGAAATTTCAAGTCATTATTTTTACTAATTTTATTTGCTTATTATGCTATTTTAAGTAAATTGGCTTTTGCCGGGAAAGTTGCCCGCATATGTCGTGACACGTACACCTAAATTCGTAAATTGACTCAGGCTATGCTCAGTTTACCCGTTAATATGATTTATATTCCCCCAATTACTTGTTTTCATATAGAATATTTTAATTTTCCATTTCTACGCGAACTGTGCACATTTTACGTTTTACGCGTTTTCGGCTCGCGTTTTAAGCTTTAATGACGTTATAACACTTCGAAAGGCTCGGGAAACATATGAAACATCAAATTAGGTCATTTTAAGTTAAATTTAACATTTTTATGAAAATAGTATCTTCACGACATTTATTCTCACAAACTATGCATAAAACGTTACCGGTTTAGCCCAGTCGGCCTTCAAACTCACTCCGCGACTTATAATACTTGTACAAAACATGTATACAATGTATACTTACAAAATAATAAAAGAAAACCCTCCCCTTTTACCCCTAAAACCGGCCTCCCTTGTTCCCCCCTCTTTTTTTTCTTGGAAATCATAAACTTAATACCACACTCCACCTCTTTATGCTTTCTATGCATGCCATTATTGTGTTTCACCTACTTGCACTCCTCCCCTTCAATTCTCTCATAGATAATATGTATTTTCAAAAGTTTTCTCTCCTCTCTCCTTGTAAAATCCGGCCATCACCCTAAACCACCACAAAACCACCTCAAAAACTTGATATTTCTCAAGATTTAAGCTTGAAAAGGCTACCCATGTTCATCTATAACAAGTGTGTGGTCTTCTTCTCACCAAAAAGCACCCATATAAATTCGAAGTCATCTCAGCCCACTCATCATCATCTTCATACTTGGAGGTTTCTTGAAGGTAGGTAGTGTGCAAGACGATTTATATCTATCTTGCACCCGAAAAAGTCATAAAAATGGGTTTTTAAACTCCATCTCTAATTTTCTTTTAATTTATGTTTAAGAGTCTTTTGAACCTGAGATTACATAAGTTTTTAGATGTTTATGAAGTATGGTGAATGAGGATAGGATGTTAGATAATTAGTTAGGCTTGATTTGGTTAGTAGATGCAAGAGTGGAATTGATTTATAAGGGTTTTTGATGAAGTTGTTATTATCTTTCTTTAAGACTTTGTTTATAAAACTAATAAGGATCTTCAAAATAAATTTTTAACTCCTGGACTTATAGATTTTTTTTTTTTGTAAATAAAATGGTAGTGATGTTTGATCTTGGACATGCATGAGTATTAGACACCATAGGTACACATAAAGTAACAATTTGGATTAGTTATTAGGCTGTCTCAGATTTAATGGTTAAAGATCCGTCCACCATTTTGACCCCAGAAGGTTTTATGAAAAAATAAAAATATTGGGAGTTAGCTAAAGGTTTTAGGATCATTTCTCTGAAAACCTAACCTCTTAATTCGTCCTGGATATTTTTATAGAAAATCCACACTAAAACTGGTCCAGGAATGCATATCAGATTTGAGATGCTAATTACTCTAAAATGTTGTAAAGAACATTAGGTTGGTGTAAACATGAAAGTTGTAGCCAAGACCTGTAGAAAACTTTTCCCATAGGCCATGTGTCCATTAGACCTGTAGATAAGAAGATACACTCTTTTTGCTAAACCCATTTGGATGCTGAGTATAACTATCTAGAGACACAGGGGTAAATTTGTAATTTCACCCATGTTCTGAAGTTCTCAGTAAAGTGAGGCCTTGATTTTCATATTGTACAGAGTCATACCTTTCTAAGCATATAAAGTTCATAATTTTAGCCTTCACGGTTTAGAAATGGCGACCCGATTGGTGCGGCAATTTTATAAAATTTCCATCAGCTTTGAATTTTAAAACCATATAAGCTTTTATAAACGTCTTTCGACCCATGTCTTGCTATAAGACATTTAAATAAATGACCATATGATATTTTGAGTTCAAGTACTGAGTTAAATCATAAATATAAAGTATTATACCTTAACCCCCGAGCCTAAGTCGTGTTATATTTTATTTAGGTCTCTTGTGAACTTTGCGGTTTTTCTCGATGTGCACACTTCTCCGGTTTCTGTTGATACTTCTTATTCGGTGAGTTCATAGCCCCAATTTTACCTTAATTGTTTTACAAACTCCGTGGGGGAGATACATGCTATAAATAACTATGATCACAATGCTTTGAAAACTGTATGCTATCCTGACATTGTTATTGCCTAAGTTTCCCAAAGCCTGAAAGTCCCTTCTTTATCGTGAACCGTTAATCACTTGCGAGTGAACGCGAATGCCGTGAATAGATCTATTGGGAATGACTTTCCCCATTTTGGACCGCTGCCCTGCATGGGCAACCATATGCACTGTATTTGAGGTTGCTAGGTAATTAGGCTATTACCTCTTGTTGAAGGGCAAATTTATATTCCGCTAGAATATCTGACCAAGTTAATGTTCGGGGTCACGAGCTTAGTGCAATAATAACTTTTCTAGACTCTGCATTTGTTGCTTAGTTGTTTTTATAAATGATATTGTGATCAACTGTTTATTACTAAAACTCTATGGATTCACTCAACCTTTGTGTTGACGTTTTAGCATGTTTTATCTCAGGTTTAAAGGCATGAAGGTCTTGGATGGAGTCGCACGGATATATTTTGAGGACTCGGCATATTTTCACATTTGAAGTGTCTATATTTTAAAGATTTATGTTATGTTTAAAACATTTGCAATCTTTTGAAAACATTGTGTTTTATGAAAACTTTTGGGACCTTTGCAAACTCTGAGAATTTAATGTATCAAATGTGAAACACTTTTAAAATGTCTCTTTTCAAGGGTCGTTTTCCATGACTTGTACTTTGTGCTAGGAAGTAATACCCCAGTGATCTATCTTCCGCTGTTATAATTTTGGGGGTGTTACAGATTGGCATCAGAGCTAGAAGTTATAGAGAACTGGGTCGTTTTCAAAACCCGGACTATAACTATTTTTTTTACTAAAAAGTCTCTCATTGCCGTATCCGATATCCGTGCGCGTATACCACCTGTCTGCCTATGTTGTTATACTTATGTCATCACTATTGGTATTATATAAAGTATACTTATATACACTTTTTATTTATATAAAGGATAACTATATAAATATTTGAACGTTTATGCTCATTCCTGGAGCACCGTTATTCTATAGATTTTCACGCTATTTATATACACACTTAGTGTACTTTTCGATCACTATGCTTATTTATTAAGCATCACTATTTATTTATATAAAGGTTAATTATATAAATGTTTGACTGATTTTGACCTCTTACGCTTATTTAAGGAGCTTGAGCTCAAACCCTGTTTTCCCCGATTATATACCTATACTTACATTTTAATGGTTTCTTTTATATTCTCAAACATCGCAAGTAATGCCGTGATTCGCTAAAACTTTCCATGACCTTTCATAACATCGTCTTATGCAAAATCCGTTGTAGTCTATCGATTTTTCCCTCGGTTCTCTTACTATCCGTCTTCGAAGACAAGTTGGAACATTGGTCCTATACTTTTTGAACATCTACATCGCCTCGTAAACCATCGCCTAAAGACACGCCAAATGATTAGAGCATGACTTTAACGTGACGCCTTGGAGAACCCTACTTTTGGAACACGACTTTTAATGTCTCATTCTTTTCACTCCTTGCGTTTTGAAGAATCACACCGCTAGGAATATAACACCGAAGCTTGACAATGATGTTTACCTTGACTTAATACTATCTTTCGATTTCAAGGACATAATTTGGAAACTTGTCGACCACCATGCTGACACCCACTTCACCAACTTATATACTAACGTTTAATAGTGAGACAAAGCCATTCGAGGACAAGGCTATAGAGTGTGAACTCAAACCAGAAGATTACTCACTCGAAGAAGAACTACTCAGAAGACGAGAAGGAAAACCATTACTACACCTACTTCTCTCGCTCGTTCAAAGCCTATCACAAAAGAGCCCATCCAACACAGCATCCCATCATTGGTGACACACATGGCGCATCATGAGATATATTTCACGTTAGCATAAATGAGCTGTAATCGCCAACCTACAGTCTCGTTGGAGCAGAGTAAAGCTCGAGGAGCCAAGTGCGGATCTTACTTAATCAAAATTCGTGATATTTCTTGACTCTACCATTTATTATTTGTTCTCATTTAACCTCAAACAACTTTCATGATACTCAATGCCTTTCTCATTTTATGTTGTTATTTAACATACATGTTTTCAACGTAATGCTCTCAATTAGCAATCACAATGCTTATTGTCTTTGTCACTTATTGCATTTCTCATTAATTGTTTACTCTCAGCTAGCATTCGTGCTGCTTGTTGTATTTCTCATTTATTGTTCGTTCTCATTTCTTCTTCTCATTTAGAATTCGAGATGCGCATTGTCTTTCTAATTTATTGATTTTCTCAGTTATTCTCATTTAACATTTGTGATATTTATGGATCTCGTCATTTATGGTTTGTTCTCTTCCATGACATTTATCGTCTTTCACCTTCATTAATTGCCTTCACATTTATTGTCTATCTCAATTGTTCTCATTTAAAGTATCGTTACGATTATTGCTTTCTTAATTCTTATTTATTTCACTTACCCTCTTTCAACAATTGTATATTTATTATCCTTCTCAGTTATGGATTTTCCTCATTCATTCTCATTTGACATTCATAATGAATATTGTCTGTCTCGTTTATTATTGAACCTCATTTGAAATTCTATCTTTCAGTATTGACTTCTTTTTATTATTGGGTTGATTCGTTGGTTGTCTCGATTAGTTGATTATTTGTGTTGATATTCTATACCTCTTCGCATTACTATTATAGTAATTTATGGTTCTTATGTTTGCGTTAATTTGAGTCATTGACCTCTCTTCTACATCATTCATTTGCTTCCTCATTCGTATGAATATCAAAATTCCTTCCGAGCACTCTATGCTCATTCTAGTACGAATGATATGGACATTTTAATCCATTCATTATTGTTCTAATTCATTGATCCTTTCATTTGCATCGATTGATAACAGTTTGCTTCTTTGTTCATACAAATATCTAATGTATCCTTTTTAAGCAGTCTTTGCTCCTAAAACATTACACTCGACAGAATTCTATTATCATTTTTGTGATTCATCAAGATCTTTCATTCGTATTATTAATTACTCCTTGTAACTATCTTTTACCCGAAGGCATTGGCATCTACTTCTTTCCACTGATAGTACGCTCCCGTAGTAATCCCATTCGCATTAATCGTTAGTACGCATCAGGGCGTAGGAACTACACTCCAGGACAACAGGTTGCAAGCAGTACAAGATCGTCAGGAGAGTTACGTGAAAGTTAACCACAAAAGAACATGCTATGTTTTGGAAAACGATGAAAACTGAACACGATATACGTTGAATCTTACATGAATTTGGCAAAAGATGGATCGGTAGCTTATTGACTTGAACTTCTGCAAGAGCTCAGTAGTGTGCTCAAGACATCTCACGATTCGAACTCGAAGAAGTGTCATTCGGGTAAAACCCTCGTCATACCACTAGAGGAGATTCAGCTTGACGACAAGGTTGACTTTAATAAGGAACTAGTTAAGATCATAAAACTACTTGACTAAACCGAACATTACATTATCGTTCCTCAATTATACATAGCCTAATTACCCATGTCTAATTCAGGAGGGATCATGTTATGCTGGGAGCAGTCACCGGTAAGTTTTATTAAAAACGACTTTTCACTTATATCCATAAAACAATTTGTGAATTTTCTTAAGATTACACAACTAAGCTGACTCTTATCCTTCCTTTACCATGTTAAATCAACCTCATCCGACACCGTATTCTGAGGAGACTAATTAAACTACATCGCTAATTATCTTAGAAACCATTCGCTACAAGTACCCTCATTTCTTTTTCCGACACACCGTCAGCCGATAAGATAAACTGAATCACGAGGACGTGATTCCTTTTTGACGGATGGATAATGTAACAACCGAGAAATTTCAAGTCATTATTTTTACTAATTTTATTTGCTTATTATGCTATTTTAAGTAAATTGGCTTTTGCCGGGAAAGTTGCCCGCATATGTCGTGACACGTACACCTAAATTCGTAAATTGACTCAGGCTATGCTCAGTTTACCCGTTAATATGATTTATATTCCCCCAATTACTTGTTTTCATATAGAATATTTTAATTTTCCATTTCTACACGAACTGTGCACATTTTACGTTTTACGCGTTTTCGGCTCGCGTTTTAAGCTTTAATGACGTTATAACACTTCGAAAGGCTCGGGAAACATATGAAACATCAAATTAGGTCATTTTAAGTTAAATTTAACATTTTTATGAAAATAGTATCTTCACGACATTTATTCTCACAAACTATGCATAAAACGTTACCGGTTTAGCCCAGTCGGCCTTCAAACTCACTCCGCGACTTATAATACTTGTACAAAACATGTATACAATGTATACTTACAAAATAATAAAAGAAAACCCTCCCCTTTTACCCCTAAAACCGGCCTCCCTTGTTCCCCCTCTTTTTTTTCTTGGAAATCATAAACTTAATACCACACTCCACCTCTTTATGCTTTCTATGCATGCCATTATTGTGTTTCACCTACTTGCACTCCTCCCCTTCAATTCTCTCATAGATAATATGTATTTTCAAAAGTTTTCTCTCCTCTCTCCTTGTAAAATCCGGCCATCACCCTAAACCACCACAAAACCACCTCAAAAACTTGATATTTCTCAAGATTTAAGCTTGAAAAGGCTACCCATGTTCATCTATAACAAGTGTGTGGTCTTATTCTCACCAAAAAGCACCCATATAAATTCGAAGTCATCTCAGCCCACTCATCATCATCTTCATACTTGGAGGTTTCTTGAAGGTAGGTAGTGTGCAAGATGATTTATATCTATCTTGCACCCGAAAAAGTCATAAAAATGGGTTTTTAAACTCCATCTCTAATTTTCTTGTAATTTATGTTTAAGAGTCTTTTGAACCTGAGATTACATAAGTTTTTAGATGTTTATGAAGTATGGTGAATGAGGATAGGATGTTAGATAATTAGTTATGCTTGATTTGGTTAGTAGATGCAAGAGTGGAATTGATTTTTAAAGGTTTTTTATGAAGTTGTTATTATCTTTCTTTAAGACTTTGTTTATAAAACTAATAAGGATCTTCAAAATAAATTTTTAACTCCTGGACTTATAGATTTTTTTTTTTGTAAATAAAATGGTAGTGATGTTTGATCTTGGACATGCATGAGTATTAGACACCATAGGTACACATAAAGTAACAATTTGGATTAGTTATTAGGCTGTCTCAGATTTAATGGTTAAAGATCCGTCCACCATTTTGACCCCAGAAGGTTTTATGAAAAACTAAAAATATTGGGAGTTAGCTAAAGGTCTTAGGATCATTTCCCCGAAAACCTTACCTCTTAATTCGTCCTGGATATTTTTATAGAAAATCCACACTAAAACTGGTCCAGGAATGCATATCAGATTTGAGATGCTAATTACTCTAAAATGTTGTAAAGAACATTAGGTTGGTGTAAACACGAAAGTTGTAGCCAAGACCTGTAGAAAACTTTTCCCATAGGCCATGTGTCCATTAGACCTGTAGATAAGAAGATAAACTCTTTTTGCTAAACCCATTTGGATGCTGAGTATAACTATC
This sequence comes from Artemisia tridentata subsp. tridentata, assembly GCA_021014915.2. Lineage (NCBI taxonomy): Eukaryota > Viridiplantae > Streptophyta > Magnoliopsida > Asterales > Asteraceae > Artemisia > Artemisia tridentata. Next base: position 125,529,628 of record CP139505.1, on the reverse strand, counting down.
TAGAGACACAGGGGTAAATTTGTAATTTCACCCATGTTCTGAAGTTCTCAGTAAAGTGAGGCCTTGATTTTCATATTGTACAGAGTCATACCTTTCTAAGCATATAAAGTTCATAATTTTAGCCTTCACGGTTTAGAAATGGCGACCCGATTGGTGCGGCAATTTTATAAAATTTCCATCAGCTTTGCATTTTAAAACCATATAAGCTTTTATAAACGTCTTTCGACCCATGTCTTGCTATAAGACATTTAAATAAATGACCATATGATATTTTGAGTTCAAGTACTGAGTTAAATCATAAATATAAAGTATTATACCTTAACCCCCGAGCCTAAGTCGTGTTATATTTTATTTAGGTCTCTTGCGAACTTTGTGGTTTTTCTCGTTGTGCACACTTCTCCGGTTTCTGTTGATACTTCTTATTCGGTGAGTTCGTAGCCCCAATTTTACCTTAATTGTTTTACAAACTCCGTGGGGGAGATACATGCTATAAATAACTATGATCACAATGCTTTGAAAACTGTATGCTATCCTGACATTGTTATTGCCTAAGTTTCCTAAAGCCTGAAAGTCCCTTCTTTATCGTGAACCGTTAATCACTTGCGAGTGAACGCGAATGCCGTGAATAGATCTATTGGGAATGACTTTCCCCATTTTGGACCGCTGCCCTGTATGGGCAACCATATGCACTGTATTTGAGGTTGCTAGGTAATTAGGCTATTACCTCTTGTTGAAGGGCAAATTTATATTCCGCTAGAATATCTGACCAAGTTAATGTTCGGGGTCACGAGCTTAGTGCAATAATAACTTTTCTAGACTCTGCATTTGTTGCTTAGTTGCTTTTATAAATGATATTGTGATCAACTGTTTATTACTAAAACTCTATGGATTCACTCAACCTTTGTGTTGACGTTTTAGCATGTTTTATCTCAGGTTTAAAGGCATGAAGGTCTTGGATGGAGTCGCACGGATATATTTTGAGGACTCGGCATATTTTCACATTTGAAGTGTCTATATTTTAAAGATTTATGTTATGTTTAAAACATTTGCAATCTTTTGAAAACATTGTGTTTTATGAAAACTTTTGGGACCTTTGCAAACTCTGAGAATTTAATGTATCAAATGTGAAACACTTTTAAAATGTCCCTTTTCAAGGGTCGTTTTCCATACTTGTACTTTGTGCTAGGAAGTAATACCCCAGTGATCTATCTTCCGCTGTTATAATTTTGGGGGTGTTACAAATAAAGATATGGATCTTAGTCATTCTTTATTAATAATTTTGTTTCTCGTTTTTCGATTAAGCAAGATTACCAAATCTTCTGAATATGTTCATGGGAGATCTTGGGCATGGCCATGCAAACATCTTGTCAACCCTACGAGGGGCCCAGCAGTATTAAACTCCAAATAAATTTGAAGGAACAAATTCTATCTTGACTACGAGCATAACTCATGCACTTCGCAACACTTCCGAAAGCAATCCTTATAGCTACCAGTTACGTATAGCGTTAAATTGAATCACAGAAATGCACTACATGCATGACAGTTATCTGGCATCTCAAGTCTGAGGATAAATATTCATGATTTACTTAATGACAAAGATCCATAAAGTACAATCATGTGGTTGGGATCTGTCCTATATTCAATTTATCCATTATTGAATATCATCTGAATTTGGCATGTACACCGCATCAATATACTTAAGTATATTCTACCACAACTCAGATTTGCCTTAATTCAATAATACTCCCATATTATTGATCGACAACGGACTATTTAGAATAACATAAGTTATTCATGGATTTAAACATGCAAATATAGGATACAATTTATTATTAATGAAAACAAACGTACCAACTACTTTAATTCATTTTAAATAATAATTGCTTAACATCCCTTATCCAAATACTAAATAGATCAATGCATGTTAATTCCCATTAATGAATTATGCCTCAAGTCATGTCGAACATACTTGTTGACAAAGCATAAATCAACTAATTTTGATCTATCGGAATTTTGAGAATACTTATTTCAAGAATTCAATTAATGAAATTCTTGTATATGTGCACTCATCTACCTAGATATTGACACATAATATTTCATAAAATGCGTGACATCCTCAACCACGAATTTATGACAATTAAACTACCAAACCTTTTATAGTTTAAATTATTCTAATTCTTTAATGTATAATGCAATTATGCTTACAGTTAAGCATAACTAGTACTCATGGCCATTAACTAGGATGAACTCCCACCATGACTAGTATTGAGTGTCATCTCAATCTTATTAGCATCATTGTATCCAAACAACAATATGCTCTTTAAAATTCCGTAAACTTATAATATCCATCGTGTAATGTTTGATACCTTCAAATCTTTCAAGATTTTTAAACTATATCAATTACGCAACAATTTGCCATATGGTTCATACTTAGAATTTAGGAGCAATTCAAGAATGAGGATGTTAATTCTAAATCCAACCATATCCATTACACTTAGTTATCTAATAACTTTCAATTAGATATTAATGTTGTCAAATCATCTTTCATCAAGCATGATACAATAAACAACATGATGTACACGATAAATCCTTGTGTCAACTTAGATTTAATTCATGTCATATCTTTTCAAAAATATGTTTCTATCTAGACTTTCTAATAGTATATCATGTTTATTAGAATCAATCATTTTACCGCTTATGTTTATAACAATAAACATATATTCCAAGGTTTTATTTTCTAAATTCTTAAGTGAAGTTTCATTCCAAACTAAGACTTAACATTTAATGTTAATGGAATGTTACATCCTATATGTTATACAACATATATGAAATAAGAAAATAAATTTAATACTCCCACTAGCTTTTAGGAATATTAAGAAATATCTTATTTTAATTATAAATCAACACTAGGATTTAATAATTAAATATAAGTATATCTCTTAGATGCATGCATTAATTCATTCATAAATGATTGCACTTTGTATACTTCCAAAGATTATTTGAATTCAAATACTCCTTTCAATTACTTATCGTCCTCGCACAAGTAATTACTCAAGAAAGAGTTTTGATATTCCATTGTTAATTTCATATTAATTAAACTAAGAATGACAATCATAATCTTTATACATTTAATGTGCCTAGAAAGAATTTCAATCACAGTTAATTGCTTAAGTGTGATTGATAATCTTTTCACACATTAAATATGTATACAAATTTGTCCATTATGATTTCTACACCAGAATTTAAATCTCTAGGATTTTCATTCCCTTTGTAGAAACTCATCTTCATTCTATAGTGAAACTATAGAGTTTAAGATCAACTACGTTTCCAAAACTAGTTATCTTCCTGGACTGCATCTAAGCATTCATAGTATGAGTAATTTGCCAAATTCAATATTTGCAATTTATCAACAGGTTTATCATAATCCTGTAACTCATAATCCTCAACATATTATCCAAATATTTGAGATATCCTTGCGGATCTATAAATAAGAATTCCATCATCTTGAGATTTAACATTAACATGTTTAATCCTCATTATGACTCTGCTAATGGTATAATAGAATTTTCAAGCCAATTGCATGCTTTATAACATAAGTACTTATTGACCAAGTCACTTCATGCCCATGTCTTAACAAGAAGACATAAACTGTTATACTCCCAATATACGTTATAAGTCATTGATCAACTCAATGACTTCTTGTATATGTCTTAATCAAAAAACATAACAAGTTAACGTCTTACTTTATTTATAAGTCTTATAGCAATAAAAGACTTCATATTTATATCTTTACAATAAAATATAAACATGCATAACTAAAGTAATCATGAACACCACAATTTGGTTTCATTGGTAATTTCAAGTTAATTTATTACTTCATATATTTATGACATTCCAAGAATACATAAACATCCAAATTTGAAGTAGTATTAGATTACTTCTTTTATTTATGTCATTACAATAATACATAAATATTTAGTTTTGAAGTAGTCTTAGATTACTTCTTTTATTTATGTCATTACAATAATACATAAATATTTAATTTGAAGTAGTCTTATTATCATATTGACACTTGTTCTAATAATTATCTAATTTTGAAACTTGCAAATTAACATAGTTTCATTACATCAGCTGAGGCTGCTTAGTAATGAGAGTATGTAATTTACCTTGTCATTAATATCTATGTCAAGTTTTCACTTACGCTAGATATTAACTCCAAGTGTTCTATAAATTAGATGTGAGTAAATCACATTAGAACATTTAATCTCTTACCTTGCAGTCAACAGAATCCGTTAAATCATATCTCTTTGTGTTGTTGCGTGTACACAATAAAGATTTCTCCCACTTGTGCATGGAACAACATCATGTATCAGATAAACAACACGTCAATTCGTTTGTTTATAAGATCAATATGATTGTGTCATAGATATTAGTAGATATAGGACCACCTTGTCTAGTAAGGAACGTACACGACTATCCTTAAAATCACAAGTGTCTATAATTGAAAAGTAATTATCTCAAGAGATTCTAGAGATAATCTGGGTTACTACCAAGATATCAAAGCTTGTAGCTCCCACTGAATTACAGATCATTACATTGACTCATTATTCAGTAATTACAACACAATGCTCCCACTGGATTTGACAACATTATAAGTGTTTCATAACCAGTAAAAGCAAATAGCGTGCTGTTTACTTTCCTACATCTTTGAGGAATCCCATACGTAATCAATTACTTAGGTACTCAAAGAATGTATTCTACTTTGTAAATGATGGAATATCCATCAATGCAATTAACTTGGAAATAATTGGGTATGCAATTTCTTCCTTAATTAGGTCTACCATCCCCACAATGGTATGTAGCACCTTTAAACGGTTAAAGCACAACAACTATACAAAGTATGCTAGTTTGCCTTTTACCAAATTTGCGGTAATTAGTCTAGCTTCTAATTTTAATAACTCATAAAATGTGCAATTTCTTAACTATTTAAAATTTGCTACGAGTTATTTCTTAGAATTTAGACAATTCTAATTTTCCTATTATACCTTTCTCATTCATGAAAATGAATTGGATTAAGTCTCACTCTTCTCAAAGAAAGTAGACTAGGTTTATTCTTTTAGTAAAGTTGACTCTAGCCTAAACCCCTACGGGTGTAGATCATCTTTCCACTAAAAGAAGGTCCCACGTTTACGGTTTTAACGTTGCATTAATACATTAAAAGAATTTACAAAATTCAATTTTAGTATTTTCGATAATACAATTTTTCAAGAAAATTAAACACCCATGGTAAATAACATTTAACCATTTAATTTTCACTGAAAACTAGGATCCAAATTGACATAGTTTCATCACATCAGCTTTGGCTGCTAGCAATGAAAGTACTCAATAAGGTACGAGTCGAACTCAATTGCCAATCTCAAATTGCAATTCCTAGAATTATGGGATTTACATATTTTGCCAACCTCAGTTGCAAATGTAAGCATGTTTTATCCCCATCTTTATGCCTTGACATAGTTTCATTACATCAGCTTTGGCTGCTAGTAATGAAAGTACTCAATTAAGTTAACCAACTTAAGAAACTACAAATTACCATAGTTTCATCACATCAGCTTTGGCTGCTAGTAATGAAAGTATGTAATTTACCCTTTGATTACAATCCTTTGAATCATCACATCAGCTGAGGCTGCTAGTAATGATAGAATGTAATCTCAGGTGTTTCCGTTTCATTGGATGGCATATAACTTAAATTTAAGGGTATTTATTTTGATGTGTGTAATCAAAATATGTACAAAGATGTCATGCATTCATCTTGTATCATATGTTTTAAAAAAACCTTTTATTCATTCGTTACTTTATTAAGCTTAAATCAACAAAGTTTTAATTGATGGCGTTGAGAAACTTACAACATTGCCTTAAGATGCTTCGTACATATAATGGTTGTACTTGGTAAGTCTAATTTTGACGCACAAGCGGGCGGAGAGACAGAATGGAGTCTCTTTTAGGCCACAATTTAATTCGAAACCAACCTTAAACCAACCCTATAGTTTGTCAACAATTAGGTCCGCCTTTCGACCATTTTGTACAGTCACATCAATTAATTAAAAGTTTATGATTTTTAAAACTTAAAAATTTTATGTTGTAAATTATAAAATTGCTAGTCTCGCCTGGGAGCAAATTACCGTGCGAAGCGAACCACTATCGGCACATAAGACTTGGCAATATATGATTTACCACATTAAGGTTTCATAGTTATTAGGTCCATTTATTTTTTATACCAAAAATTACCCTCTTTTGCTTACAATTCAACAATTTAAACAAAAAAGACATGTAATTTAATAAAAATAAATGAACACATAATAACACATATGATCTTAACCATTAAATCATATAGCCACATGCAAACCTTTTTGATAAATCCTATTAATAATCTATATGTGAATTTTATGTATATAATTATAAAGACTCCCATTGGTTTTCGAGCGCATTGTACCCAATGGACCACAGACACCAACAAGTTGGTCGCGTAAGCCTTAATAATTATATACCACATTGCACATAATTGATTCATTAATGTATTAATTAGGTTAACCCTAATTTTTAGATCTATCTAAAACATGTAGCAGTTACATCAACTTCCATGACAAAACATGCATGTTTTTGTCATGGAATCCCCAAATAGCACTTATTATCATGTCACAACATATAATCATGTCAATTCTAGCATATTCAATTAATGACATAACCTAGTATTCATTAATTCAATCACATAAAATTTACATGCAACCTTTGGTTTCTACAAGTTTTACAAAACTAAAACCCTAATTATAAAATACTAGGGCAATCGACCCATATATTAAAAATTTAGGGTTTACTAATTTTTAAAACCCTAGAACACCAAAAACATGTATTTAATCACAAAGATTCAATTTTATGTGTTTTAGTAATTAATTACATAGTATTAACGGGCTCTTGATGCCACTGTTGGAATATGTGAATCATAACAATTTATATAACACATAAATATGTACATCAAGCACGCAGCGGAAAACAGGATCTAAATACTAGTAATTAATTAACTAAAATAAAAAAAAAAACATGCGTACCTTCGATTTCTAGCTAAACAAGAAATCAAACTTCTCTTTTCTTCTCTTGATCAAAAAAAGGATTAACGTGAAACCCCTTACCTTTTTGTTTCACAATCCAAGATATAATAACTAAAGTAAGTTATTACCGAGGTCTTGTACACACGTACTATAACCAACTAACGTTAGATGCTAGTGTAAAGACACGATTAAACCAAAACTAGTTTTGTTTAATAAAAACCAATTCGATCCCCCCTCCTAAAGAAGGTGATCGACTTGTTTTAGAAGAAAAGGAAGAGAAAAGAAATCCTAGGGTTATAGTAACAAATGCACAAGCTTGAAAACAATAACCCATTGATTTGTATTTATAGTGAAAGGTTTTCTTGGAGCACAAGAAGTTGAATAGGTTTAGGAAACCCATAAAAATCCGGCCCTCCCATATAGATGGGTTCTAGATCCTTCTTTTACCTCCAATTTCACTAATAGTCCTTCCTTTAATTACTTAACGGTCGTTAGTCAATTCCGTTAATTACTTAACGTCCGTTAGTTATCATTTCGTGTCCTAAATAATTAAATACATAACATGGTTATATATTAATTATTTCCGTTAGTCATTCATACGTAAAGTGTGCAATCCCAAGGTCCGTGTTCGATTCTAGTCATATACATTTTAATATTTTTCCACAACTCTAACAGAAAGTCCATTCCAGTTTTGAAAACCATGTATATATCAAACTATTAAGATCTTAACAAAACAACGATACCTTGATTGTTCGACAATGCCAATCAAGGACCGGTGAATTATGACCTTTCTTTTCGAGAGAAGACGATCTCAATTAATCCTAGAACACCCAAATTAGGTAGTTGCATACAACTAAAAATGACTAATGTATCGATCACTGCAAGAACTATAACGCTAATCCTTTTTTTTTTTTTTTTTTTTTTTTTTTTACTGCATTGATGAGATTATGTGAACAATCGATTAAGATATTAATCTTTGCATAGAGAAACCCACATATGTCTAAAAGACCATAAATCATTCTTAGTTTCATTCATTAGATTGAAATGTGATTTGAATTCATAAGTGAGCATATACAGGAATTAGTTTCGTTCAGTAGATTTGACAAAAGTGGGAAGAAGCTTCATTGAGTAAGACGATGTCTTCAAATTGCAAAGAGTGTCTAACACTAAAGAGTGCAACAATAAATATAGAAATTATTTGTGCATAGTGATTGTGAAAACGTGATATAAATAAGGATAAGCTGACAATTAAATTTGCATCAATTGAAAAAGCTGCCAACTCACCATGATGAGGCAAACCCAAACCTGAATATAAACAAATTTCAACCAACAAAACAGTTTCGCGCAAAAAATAGTAACCAAGTCAACCGGGCGAACAACAATGTTGGACATCATAGTGCAGTGTTTTGTGTGTTCTCCTTTAATGCATTTCAAGTAATTCACTTCTGTTGGAATTTAATAAACATGACAAGTTTATATATTAAACACATAATCATAACACACATGCAGAAGCGTAGGATCAATTTAACACATAAATAATTAACCGAATAATAAAGTAAACGTAGCTTTGATTCTAGCTAAACAAGAATCAACTTCAATAATCCTTCAATCAAGATCAAGAACCCTAATTAGGGTTTATAATTGGATTAACGAATTCTCTCTTACCGTTTTGGAATTCAATCCAAGATATTAACTATAGTGAGTTAATACCACGTTCTTGTACACACGCACTAATACCAAATTAATGTAAATGCTAGTTTAATAAAACACAAAACGGTTTTGTTTTGGAAAAACAAAAGTCGAACACCTCTTGAAGGTTTCGGCCGATTGGAACACAAGGAAATAGAAAAACACTTTTAGTGTTTAGTGTGTGTACAAAAATTACAAAACAATGAACCATTGCGTATGTTTATATAGGATGACAAAACTTTGAAAACAAGTTAGGGTTTGGGTTTGGGAAACCTATTGCCGATCGGATCTCAACCCATAAAGGGGTTCTAGATCTTTCTTGTTCTCTATTTTCCATCTATAGTACTTTCTTTTTATTATTTAACGACCGTTAGTAAATTACCGTTAATTACTTAACGCTCGTTAGTCGTTTTGTGTAATTAATAATTAAATATAACTTTTTATATTAAATTATTAAATATTAATTCTTCATACGTAAAGTGTGCAATCCCGTGGTCTTGAGTTCGATTCTAGACATACACATATTAAATATTGTCCATAAACTAACAGCTCCCACTTGGACATATCTTAACAATGTAATGACATTGGTTAGTGTCTAGCAACACGCCAATGCTCCCAGTACAACTCGAGTAAGGTCTCCTGGAAAAACCTTTTGATGATTCATCATCATACTTATCCTTTTGTTACTAATACTAAGTTAATAAAGATATGGATCTTAGTCATTCTTTAATTAACTATTATGTTTCTCGTTGTTTCTGATTGAGCAAGATTACCAAATCGTCTGAACGTATTTTAGATAGATCTTGGGCGTGGCCACGTAAACATCTTATCAACCCTACGAGGGGCCCAGCAGTATTAAACTTCAAAACAATTTTGAAGGAACAAATTCTTTATTGACTACAAGCAAAACTCGTGAACTTTGCAATACTTCTGAAAGCAATCCTTATAGCTACCAGTAACGTATAGCGGTAAATTGCTTTACAGAAATGCACTACATCCATGACAGTTATCTAGTATCTCAAGTCTGAGGATAACTATATATACATGATTTACTTGATGACAAGATCCATAAAGTAAACTCATGAATTCGGGATAAGTCCTATATTATCCTATATTCAATTCATTGAATATCATGTGAAATTGGCATGTCAACGCATTAATATACTTTCAAGTATATTCTACCAAAACCCAGATTTGTCTTAATTCAATGATATTCCCATATCGTTGATCAACAACGGACTATTTAGAATAACATAAGTTATTCACGGATTTAAACATGCAAATATAGGATACAATCTATTATTAATGAAAACAAACGTACCAAGTACTTTAATTCATTGTAAATAATAATTGCTTAACATCCCTTATCCAAATTCTAAATAGATCAATGCATAATAATTCTAGTTATTGAATTATGCCTCAAGTCATGTCAATCATACTTGTTGACAAGACATAGATCAACTAATTTTGATCTATCGGAATTTTGAGAATACTTATTTCAAGAATTCAATTAGTGAAGTTCTTGTATGTGTGCATTCAATTATCTTGATCTTGCCACATAATATTTCATAAAAAGTGTGACATCCTCAACCACCAATTTATGACAATTAAACTATCAAACCTTTTATAGTTTAAAGTATTCTAATTCTTTAATATATAATGCAACTATGCTCTTATTTAAGCATAACTAGTACACATGGCCATTAACAAGGATGAAATCCTACCATGACTAGTATTCAGTGTCATCTCAATTTCATTAGCGTCATTGTATGCAAACAACAATATGCTCTGTAAAATTCCGTAAACTTTAAAATCCATTGTGTAATGTTTGATGCTTTCCAATCTTTCAAAAATTTTCGGCAATAACGATTACGCAACAATTTGCCATAAGGTTCATACTTAGAATTTAGGAGCAATTCGAGGCTGAGGATGTAATTCTATATCCTACCATATTCATTACACTTAGTTATCTAATAACTTTCAATTAGATATCAATGTTGTCAAATGATCTTTCATCCAAGCATGATACAACAAACAACATGATGTACATGAAAAATCCTTGTGTCAAACTTAGATTTTATTCATGTTATATCTCTTCAAAGATATGTTTCCATTTAGACTTTCTAATAGTATATCATGTTCTATTAGAATCAATTATTTTACCGCTTATGTTTATAACAATAAACATATATTCCAAGGTTGTATATTTATTTTCTAAATCTTCAAGTGAAGTTTCATTCCAAACTAAGACTTAACATTTAACGTATATGGAATGTTACTTCCTACATGTTATACAACGTATATGAAATAAGAAAATAAATATAACACTCCTACTAGCTTTCAGGAATACTAAGGAATTATCTTATTTTAATTATAAATCAAAACTTGGATTTAGTAATTAAACATAAGTATATCTCCTAGATGCATGCATTAATCCATTCATGAATTATTGCACTTTGTATACTTCCAAATATTATTTGAATTCAAATACTCTTTTTAATTACTTATCGTCCTCGCACAAGTAATTACTCAAGAAAGAGTTTTGATATTCCATTGTCAATTTCGTATTAATGAAACTAAGAATGACAATCATAATCTTTATACATTTAATGTGCCTAGAAAGAATATTCAATCACATTTAATTGCTTAAGTGTGATTAATAATCTTGTCATACATTAAATATGTTTACAAAATTTGTCCATATGATTTCTACACATAGATTTAAATCTCTAGGATTTTCATTCCCTTTGAAGAAACTCATCTTCATTCTATAGTCTAACTATAGAGTTTAAGATAAACTAAGTTTCCAAAAACTAATTATCTTTATGGAATGCATCTTAACATTCATAGTATGAGTAATTTGCCAAATTCAATATTTGCAATTCATTTTAATGATCTACAGGTTTACCATAATCTTGTAACTCGTAATCCTCAACATATTATTCAAATATTTGAGATATCCTTGCGGATCTATGAATGAGAATTCCATCATCTTGAGATTTAACATTAACATGTTTAATCCTCATCATGACATTTACTAGTGTATTTTTAGAAGATTATGTATCTTGTAATTTTATCTTTTCAAGATAAAAACTCCCACTTGCCTTTTGCAATTTATAGACTATCTATAAATACTTAGCAAGTAGAGCAACACTAAATTGTTCTCTTTTGGGACATTACAAATACATATTGACAGTTCCTTACATTAGTTTGTTAATATCCTACTTCATAAGTTGTTTAACAAATTAAGAACTTCAATTTTAAGAAGTTATAGTTATCTTTAATCAAACGATACCAATAGAGTTTGATTCTCCTAACTGAACACACCACAAACTTGTGGTATTTCATTAGAACTAATATTGTGAGACAATCTAACAATATGTAAGATAAACTCATACTCCTTTTGGCTTACCTATTTACCAACTAAGTCAACTTAATGGTGAAATAGATTTTCAAGCCAATTGCATGCTTTATAACACAAGTACTTTTTAACTAAGTCACTTCTTGTCCATGTCTCAACAAGAAGACATAGACTGTTATAATCCCACTATACGTTATAAATCATTGATCAACTCAATGACTTCTTGTATATGTCTTAATAAAGAAGACATAACAAATTAACATCTTACTTTATATTATAATAAGTCTTGTAACAATTTAAAAGACTTTATATTTATAACTTTTCAATAAAGTATAAACATGTATAACTAAAGTAATCATGAACACCACACTTTGGTGTAACACCCCCAAATTCAAGATATTGCGGAAGCATACACTTTGGGTGCTACTAAATCGATAATTACAACACAAGATATAGAGAACGGATTGAAAATCCGTTTTAAAATACATTACATATTCAAAGTCATGTTGTCTTACATAAAATTCATTTCAAATAAAGTGTAGCCCATTTAACAAAGTGGTCCCAAATTTTAGAGTTAACGCAATAATAAAAACATTTCCATTAATTATTATGACCATCGCCATGCCCTGCCTTCAGTAAACACACCTCAGTTTCCTGAGAAAAATATGCTAAAAGTCAGCTAACGCTGGTAAGTTCATAGGTTTAAAGTAAATAACACATATGGACCATAGCAATATTCAACAAACAATTCAGCAATAACACACTATCCTGCTATGCAAATACTAAGCCTCATCTAACCGAACTAGACATAGCAGCACGCCAAACTGGCATTAGCAAATAAAGGGGGTGCCCACGAGTGTTAATCCCCAGACACTCGGACTATTTTCATATGGTATACGTTCGCTTTGACTATGCCGAGCCAACCGAACGGGGGTGTCATCCCCAATAGATCTATTTATATCACACGGTTTCCCAGAGGGAATTGACAGTTGATGATAGTGGGCGCAATGGGATTCAGCTAAACTTAGGTTTCTGCATACAAGTGTGTATAAAACAAAATCCATTTTTGGTCCATGAAAACAGTTTTGCATGTTTCTCACCCCAAGCTTATAAAACAAATCGTATAAAAATATGGGGCTATAAACTCACCTTAAAACAACAGCAATCTGCTAATCAATCAACAAAATAGTGCAACCGCTCCGACACGCAACCTAAATCAGTATGGTAAGTCTTAGCGAAATATTCGTGTCTTATATGTCTTTACTTTATTTGAAAAGTTTACGTGTGACCAGTTCTCGTGTATTTCTTGCTTGCTGTGTGGTAAAGTATACTTCAAAATGATTTATCGTATGTGACTCTGGTTGGTGGCTCATGGTGAAAGTGTACGGTGGGAATACGTGTGACGGAACATCCGTGCGAGTATTCATCGTTAAATTTCATAAGTAATATATATATATATATATATATATAATATATATATATATATATATATATATATATATATATATATATTAGGTTGAGTTTAATAATTATGTATTTAATTAATTAGGGTTATAATTAATTAAATAGGTTTTGAGAAATTAATAAAATAATAGTGTTAGTGGAGAAATATTATATTATAAATATTATTTATTATTTATAATATAATTATAAGAAATTTGGAATAATTGTTAAGTATTTAGAAAATTTAACAAGTTAAGTATTTTTATCAAAAATACTCTAAGTGTTGGAATTTTAGAAAATTTTGGCATGACCCATTCGTTTATTCAAACGTTTCCATTTTCTCAGGTGTTGCAATTTCTCAAATAATTCGCGTTGTTAACTAGATTTGCAAAATTTGTTTATAATATATATATTGGTCTTCGTAAGTATATTTATCGTTATAACTATCGTTATCGTCACTTTTAATTATTAATAATAGATTTTGATACAAAGTCAATATGCCTTCAAAAGTCAAAAAAAGTCAATATTTATAGTATTTAGCCAAAATTCCATTTTTCACCCTTAGGAGACTAACGCGTCTCAAAACAAGTCCAATCTAGTTTTAATTATATATATATATTGTATCGTTAAGCAAAAATATTCATAGTGGGTCGAAAAATATTTCAAAACTCATTTTTGTCACACGACATACTTGTTGGGCCGAAAGTTATTAAATAAGCCCAATAGTTTAATTTTTTAGTCCAAACCATTTAGCCTTTTTAATTTACGATATATATATCGTTAGTTTGCTAAAAATAATTTTAACACATTCGTTACCACATTTGGTCAAAAAAAGTCAACTGTGACGAGTTGGGTTGGGCTTGGCCCAACTGTCACCGAAAGCCCATAAGCCCAAAATTATTAATTTTAGTCCAAGGCCCTTTTTAGTTAAATTATATATATCGTCACGTTTCTAAAAATCAAATTAACACGTTCGTTACTCCGTTTGGTCAAAAAGTCAAATGTGGCCAATTTCTTGTTGGGCTCGGCCCAACAGTCCACGCACCACTATTATAGCCCAATGTACATATTTAGCCTATTATTGATAATTAGTAATATTAATTACGTAACGAATTTTAATTATATCAATTAAGCTCTTATAATTAAGCCATTAAGTCAAAAAGTCAAACATGACCAAAATTAAATAGGTTCGACCCATATAACACCATACGACCCATTTTCATATTTTTATAAGCTAAACTCAATTAGTTATGACTTATTCAATAAGCTATTCCAAATAAACTTTTAAGCATTAATTCCACCATTTCTCCACTTGAGCCAAAATTTTATGTTTTTCAAAACCCCAGTAGTTTTGTAATTTATTTATGGACGATCTATATATATAGCCATGTAAATGTATATATTGCCTTAATCTCGCGTAATTAACATTTATCACATTTGTATCATCAAACTAGTACCATATACAACAAGATTTACCACACAAGCAATAAATACTCTAATTTGTACATAGACCTCAAAAATGTTGAGCACCATATATTAAATAACAAGCCCTAGCTTTTTCATTTTAACAAAACATACACATTTAACAATTTGTAACATCATTAGACATCAAATGTACATGAAATCAACAAGATTAGAAAAGTTTTGATGATTCCTTACAATGCTTTGGTTTTAACGAGGGGTAGGAAGAACCAAGAACAACCCAAACTTCACTAAATTTACCCAAACCACGTTCAAACTTACCCGAAACTCTTGAATATACACCCTAATTTACTTGAACTTCAAAGAAAATTTATGGATCTTGAGAATTATGGTTGTGCCGTGTATTTTGATGGAAAAATGATCTAGGAAGTTGGATGAGGTTAAAATGGATAAGTTGGTTTGTTGTGTGTATCATTTAGGGTAAATGGCTAATATATATAAGATTATAATGAGTTAGTTGTGTAATTTTGGCATCTAATGGGGAAGTATCATCTAGGGGCCGGATATGGACAAGAAAGAGGAGGGGGAAATTTATTTTTACTCCTCGTTGGTGTATCGTGTGTCGGTTTGAGCTAAAACGTTACCGTAAAATCCTGGTTTGACGTTTTTGGACACGTATACGTAAAATAAAGTTTTTATCCACGTTTTTGTCAGAAATGTAATAAAATATTATTACTGGCTCAAAAATATATTTATTTGACTGCTACCATATGTACTGTGCTGTCGGTATGCGTGTGCGGTTGCTTTTCAGTAAAATGTGAGAAAGCTCTCAGTTAATTACGAAACTTGTCAGTAACTGTCAGAAATAGAATAATTTATGCTTACTGATAAAAATAAACTTTTTCTGCAGTGACTGTCAGCTACAGCATGCGGGTCAGCTCCCAAAAATGCTCAAAAATACTCAGAAACATGCAAACGCGCATGGAAATGCTCAGCTTAAAAATAATTAATACTCATTTATTATTAACTAACAACGTGAAAATTACCATTTGTCACAGTCTCCCCAGCTAATCGGGAAATCCGTCCCGAATTTCAATTTACGTTACTCGTTGGGTTCGAAAAGAGATGAGGATATTTTCACTTGACTTCATCCTCTCGCTCCCAGGTGTACTCGGGGCCTCTACGAGAGTTCCAACGGACCTTCGCAATTGGGATATGACTCTGCTTTAACCGTTTAACTTCCCGGTCCATGATCTCAATCGGCTCCTCGATGATATTTAGTTTCTCGTCAAGCTGAATCTCATCCAAAGGAATGACGGCGCTATCATTCGATAAGCACTTTTTCAAATTGCTGACATGAAAAACGTCATGCACAGCGCTGAGCTCAGATGGTAGTTCAAGTCGGTAGGCTACCGGCCCGATCCTGGCAAGAATTTCGAAAGTTCCAATATAAAGCGGGTTCAGCTTACCACGCTTGCCGAATCTTATCACGCCTTTCCATGGCGAGACCTTTAACATCACTTTGTCACCCACTTGGAACTCAAGGGGTTTTCGCCTCTTGTCGGTATAACTCTTTTGACGGTCACGAGCCGCTTGCATTCGGCTCTTGATCTGCACGATCTTCTCAGTAGTCTCGTGGACTAGGTCTGATCCGGTGAGTTAACTTTCCCCGACCTCAGCCCAACAAATTGGCGATCTGCACTTACGACCATAAAGTGCCTCATACAGTGCAACCTTAATGCTGGTGTCATAGCTGTTGTTATAGGAAAACTCGGCTAAAGGCAAATGCCTATCCCTGCCGTTCCTGAAGTCAATCACACAGGCTCTCAGCATGTCCTCTAATGTCTGAATGGTCCTCTCACTCTGACCATCAGTCTGAGGATGATAAGTTGTACTCATGTCAAGGTCGGTTCCCAATGCATCCTGAAGCGACCTCCAAAAGTTAGACGTGAATCGACTGTCTCGATCAGAGATAAATAAAAACAGGTACACCATGCCTTGCGACAATTTCCTTCACATACAGTCACGCGAGTTTGTCCATGCTGTCATTCTCCTTTATAGGAAGGAAATGAGCTGATTTAGTGAGACGGTCAACGATTACCCAAATCGTGTCATAACCGCTCGACGTCTTAGGCAACTTGGTGATAAAATCCATAGTGAT
Source organism: Artemisia tridentata subsp. tridentata (assembly GCA_021014915.2). NCBI lineage: Eukaryota > Viridiplantae > Streptophyta > Magnoliopsida > Asterales > Asteraceae > Artemisia > Artemisia tridentata. The sequence goes on along the minus strand of CP139505.1, from coordinate 125,512,449 downwards.
ACGCTCCCATTTCCATTTTGGGATCTCAGGTTGAACAAGCAGACCGGATGGTCTCTGGTGTTCAGTCTTGACCTTCGAGCACGTTAAACACTTACTGACGTACTCAGCTATATCAGCCTTCATGTTTGGCCACCAATACAACTTCTTCAGATCTAAATACATCTTGTCGGACCCTAGATGGATGGAGTACTTGGATTTGTGGGATTCGTGCATGATCAAATCACGAATTCCTCCATATAGCGGGATCCAACACCTGTCCCCATAGCACAAAACTCCATCGGGTCTTTTTACGAAGCCATTCTCACTCTTTGGCATTCCGTAAATTTTCTCACATGTTCAGTTTTCATCCTTGAGCGCCTCACCCTGAGTCTCAAGAATTTTTGCTGGAAGCGGTGAACTGATCGTCATCCCTAACGATCTGACTCTAAGAGGTTTGATCCGCTCTTTCCTGCTGAGGGCGTCGGCAACTACATTTGCCTTGCCTGGGTGGTAACGGATCTCACAATCATAGTCACTGAGCAATTCCAACCATCGGCGCTGTCTCATGTTCAGATCCTTCTGGTTCAAGATATGTTGTAGACTCTTATGGTCGGTATACACCACGCACTTAGTACCATAAAGATAGTGCCTCCAAATTCTCAGTGCAAACACGACTGATCCTAACTCTAGGTCATGGGTTGTGCAATTTTTCTCATGGGTTTTCAGCTGTTGAGAATCGTATGCTATCACCTTCTCTCTCTGCATCAGCACAGCTCCCAAACCCTTGTGTGATGCGTCGCAATACACAAAGAAATCTTAACTACCCTCGGGTAAGACCAAAATAGGTACACTACATAATCTTTCCTTAAGGAGTTGAAAAGCTTCTTCCTCCTTATCTCCCCAGTCGTATTTCACATTCTTTTGTGTCAGTTTTGTCAACGGCTTAGCTATCTTAGAAAAACCTTCAATAAACCTTCGGTAATAACCGGCAAGTCCTAAAAATTGTCGTATTTCAGTAGGCGTTGTGGGCGTTGCCCAATCCTTTATTGCCTCAATCTTGGCGGGATCCACGTGTATGCCCTGACTATCTATCATGTGACCCAGAAACTGCACAGTCGATATCCAGAATTCACACTTTAAAAACTTTGCGTATAATTCTTCCTTTTTCAGTAATTCTAGAATTAGCTTGAGATGTTCCTCATGCTCTTTCTCATTCTTGGAATATATTAGGATATCATCAATGAATACTATTACAAATTTATCCAAATACGGCTTACACACTCAATTCTTGAGATCCATGAATACGGCTGGTGCATTAGTCAAGCCAAATGGCATAACTTGGAATTCCTAATGACCATATCGGGTTCAGAATGCGGTTTTTGGGATATCCTCTTCCCGGACTCGGAGTTGGTGATAACCTGATCTCAGGTCTATCTTCGAATAAACCGATGAACCTTGCAACTGATCAAATAAATCATCAATTCTCGGGAGTGGGTACCTATTCTTGATGGTTAGCTTATTCAGCTCTCGATAGTCAATACACATCCTGAAGGATCCATCCTTCTTCTTAACAAACAAGACCGGAGCTCCCCACGGTGAAGAACTCGGTCTGATAAAACCTTTTCCGGACAGTTCAGCTAACTGATCAAACAACTCCTGTAACTCCGTAGGTGCTAACCGATAGGGTGCTGGCGCTACAGGCTCGGATCCTGGCACCAAATCGATTTGAAATTCAATTTGTCTGGCCGGTGGAAGTCCAGGTAGGTCTTCTGGAAAAACTTTTGGAAAATCCCTTACGATCGGCACATCTCCCAATCGTTTCTCTCCGGGCTCCTTTTCCTTCTTTTCAGTAACATGAGCTAGAAAGAGGTGACATCCTTTCTCCATGTACTTCTGCACATTCGTACACGAGATGATGCTCAATCATGACGAACGCGCACGATCACTCTGATCTCCTTCAATTATCAGGACTTCGTTCCCATAGGGTACTCTGACGATCTTTTCATCACAGACGATGATGGCATGATATTTCGATAGCCAATCCATCCCTATGATGATGTCAAAACTACCCAACTCTACTGGCATAAGGTCAATGTTGAATGGGCGGTTTAATAAGTTTAGAGTGCAACCCCTTATAATGGTAACTACTCTTTCTAGGTTCCCGTTAGCTAGTTCTACGTCGAAGACATTATCTAAGGTGGTTGGGGCTATATCAATTAAAGAACTAAAAGCAGTCGACACAAAACTTCTATCTGCTCCGTACCAAATAGTACTGAAGTATAACGATTATTTAAAAGAAACGTACCCGTCACCACATTCGGGTCGTCCTGGGCTTCCCTTCTGCCCATAGCATAAACTCTTCCACGGGCTCCTCCTCCATTGCCCTGGTTTCCATTGTTGACTACTGCTAGCTGGTTACCTTGACCACCACCATTTCCCTGATTTTTGGATATGTTGCACTCATTGCTTAATTCCATCTAGGGGTCCTTCTTGTATTGCTAGGATCTTATTACCATAAGGTATGCGGACGAGTTTCCCATTGTGGGTGATTACAGCGTGGTATTTCGACATCTAGTCTATACTGGGGATGACGTTGGAGTCTTCAAGTTTTGTGGACCTAGGGTCGCTGTTGGTTGGGGAGTTCTGCAGGTCTAGAATACGACCTTGAAAGATGTTGTTGATTGCTACTAGCAGTCAGTTTGTTGGCTCAGTAAGATTTGTCTGATAGATGATGCAGTGTCTCGGAATCGGAAAGGGTAGTGTACCGTGAGATGCTAATCGGTGGGGGTCATCTTATGTTGGCTAGTGGTGTAAGCTACCCTTTCGACTTTGGACGTGGTATGAAGTAAAGCTAGTTCTAGGTGGTATCTTGGCGTCAAAACCTATTTGGTTACAGTGTTTCCTAGTACGGATGCCCATGACTTGCACTACTTTTATGTGCTCACACACGCGAGTTTCTGATTTCTCGAAAAAGGAAATAAAGGATTCGACTTTCATAAAAATTTAAGTTAACCATTCCTAGCATAGTATGGTCCTACCCGAATTATACAAATGTGATCAGGCTTTGCATAATTGGGGTCCAACGATGCAATGTTGAGTTTAGTTACAAGAAAACATGTTGGTTTTTCTGCTTGCGAGTTTACAGCATAAACTACCTTTCAAAAAGTAAATAATTCGCCGGGCGGTAACAGAATAGTTTGTAAAATGGTTTGTAAACAATTTATAGAGTAATAGTAAAACAATTCATTATTGGCAAAATAGTATCCAAGTTTATAGTTTAGCTTATATATTGTTAGTGAAAACAGTTCGTAAGGCAATATGAGGAAAGATCCTTGTTTCATAGAAAGTAGTGAGGTCAAACTTTGATTCTGTAATCTGGTAGTAAACAATTTATAGTATGACTGCGAGATAGTCTGTGGAATACTTTCAAAAGTTCGGGTGTTTGTGGCAATACAATTTATTATTTCATGAAAAGATAATATGGTAGACAACTCGTTTATAATACGAGTTCAAATAGTTGAAAAATGATGACAAAGTGGTTTGTTAAATGATAGTAAAAATATTAAGTAGTGCAACGGGCGGCAATTGATACATCTAATTTGCATAGGACCGTTGATAGTCGGTGTCAAATAAGCTTACATCTCATAATAAAAGTTCACCAAATCCATACCATATGACGCGGTTCACAAAAAGATACTAATGAAGTCTTACAGAAACGAACTTAAAAGAGTCTAAACTTAGGTCCTATTACATAGGGTAGTCATTCTTATGTCATCACGTCTGAGTCCTGGTTTTCTCCCGCTCCAAGTTTTCCTTGATTGCTCACTTCTTCTTGGTCCTTTGGTTCCTGACACTCGTCCCTGTAGTGCCCCTTCTTTCTAAACCTAAAACAGGTTATCTTAGCTCTCCGATTTTTCCCTGATGTTGTCTGTGCTACTGCAAGGGTGTTAGACTTACAATCTCTAGCCATATGACCAACCTTCTGGCATTTATGGCACTTCACGGTGCAAGGTCCGTAGTGGTGTAGTTTGCAGTGACTACACATTGGTAACTTTCTAGTATAAGCCTTTCTGTTACTAGGTCCAGCAGTGAAAGTTTTGGCCAACTTTGACTTTCTGAGGGGTTGTGGAACCCCTTTGTTTCCTAGGTTGTTATCCCGTTTCCTCTTTTCGTTAATGTTTTCAGCTTCTTGAACTGCCCCTCGGTTCATTAAGTCGCAACCCGTGCGAATTCCTAACTCGTAGGCAGCAATAGTCTCTGCTACTCGTTGGGCTACGAGTTGTTCCATGGCTGCGGAATTTAGGTCTTGCCTCTCAGGTGACATGGTCAAAAGTTGGTGGGTTCCTTTACGATAGTAATATAAGTGTTTCGAAAGAATAAGACGGTTGTCCAAACTTGGAGTCGAATAGAAAATGAATTTGTGTGGTATGTAGCGAGTATTCAACTCGAAGTGAAATAATGATGTTACGTAGGGAGATGGTCTGTGACAATTATGGTGCGACACATGTAAGTATATAGAAAATACTTATATCATATATGCTTAGTAAAATACTCAAATAGCATAGTATAATACTTAATCATATAAGGCAAATAATGCTCAAATCATAGTAAGCTAGGCTGGCAGGCATCTGGCGGTCATAAGGAAAAGTTTTTCATAAATCGGCTATAGTTTAAGGTTTTTATAAACCTAGTTCTCTATAACCTAGGCTCTGAATACCAATCTGTAACACCCCCAAAATCAAGATATTGCGGAAGCATACACTTTGGGTGCTACTAAATCGATAATCACAACACAAGATATAGAGAACGGATTGAAAATCCGTTTTAAAATACATTACATATTCAAAGTCATGTTGCCTTACATAAAATTCATTTCAAATAAAGTGTAGCCCATTTAACAAAGTGGTCCCAAATTTCAGAGTTAACGCAATAATAAAAACATTTCCATTAAATATTATGACCATCGCCATGCCCTGCCTTCAGTAAACACACCTCAGTTTCCTGAGAAAAACATGCTAAAAGTCAACTAACGCTGGTGAGTTCATAGGTTTAAAGTAAGTAACACATATGGACCATAGCAATATTCAGCAAACAATTCAGCAATAACACACTATCCTGCTATGCAAACACTAAGCCTCATCTAACCGAACTAGATAGCAGCATGCCAAACTGGCATTAGCAAATAAAGGGGGTGCCCGCGAGTGTTAATCCCCAGACACTTGGACTATTTGCATATGGTATACGTTCGCTTTGACTATGCCGAGCCAACCAAACGGGGTGTCATCCCCAATAGATCCATTTATATCACACGGTTTCCCAGAGGGAATTGACGGTTGATGATAGTTGGCGCAATGGGATTCAGCTAAACTTAGGTTTCTGCATACAAGTGTGTATAAAACAAAATCCATTTTTGGTCCATGAAAACAGTTTTGCATGTTTCTCACCCCAAGCTTATAAAACAAATCGTATAAAAATATGAGGCTATAAACTCACCTTAAAACAACAGCAATCTGCTAATCAATCAAGAAAATAGTGCAACCGCTCCGACACGCAACCTAAATCAGTATGGTAAGTCTTAACGAAATATTCGTGTCTTATATGTCTTTACTTTATTTGAAAAGTTTACGTGTGACCAGTGCTCGTGTATTTCTTGTTTGCTGTGTGGTAAAGTATACTTCAAAATGATTTATCGTATGTGACTCTGGTTGGTGGCTCATGGTGAAATTGTACGGTGGGAATACCTGTGACGGAACATCCGTTCGAATATTCATCGTTAAATTTCATAAGTAATAATATATATATATATATATATATATATATATATATATATATATATATATATTATATATATATATATATATATATATATATATATATATATATATACTCATATATATATTAGGTTGAGTTTAATAATTATGTATTTAACTAATTAGGGTTATAATTAATTAAATAGTTTTTGAGAAATTATTAAAATAATAGTGTTAGTGGAGAAATATTATATTATAAATATTGTTTGTTATTTATAATATAATTATAAGAAATTTGGAATAATTGTTAAGTATTTAGAAAATTTAACAAGTTAAGTATTTTTATCAAAAATACTCTAAGTGTTGGAATTTTAGAAAATTTGGGCATGACCCATTCGTTTATTCAAACGTTTCCATTTTCTCATGTGTTGCAATTTCTCAAATAATTCGCGTTGTTAACTAGATTTGCAAATTTGTTCATAATATATATATTGGTCTTTGGAAGTATATTTATCGTTATAACTATCATTATCGTCACTTTTAATTATTAATAATAGATTTTGATACAAAGTCAATATTTAGTCAATATGCCTTCAAAAGTCAACAAAAGTAAATATTTATAAGGATTTAGCCAAAATTCCATTTTTCACCCTTTAGGAGACTAACGCGTCTCAAAACAAGTCCAATCTAGTTTTAATTATATATATATATTGTATCGTTAAGCAAAAATATTCATAGTGGGTCGAAAAATATTTCAAAACTCATTTTTGTCACACGACATACTTATTGGGCCGAAAGTTATTAAATAAGCCCAATAGTTTAATTTTTTGGTCCAAACCATTTAGCCTTTTTAATTTACGATATATATATCGTTAGTTTGCTAAAAATAATTTTAACACATTCGTTAACACAATTGGTCAAAAAAAGTCAACTGTGACGAGTTGGGTTGGGCTTGGCCCAACTGTCACCGAAAGTCCATAAGCCCAAAATTATTAATTTTAGTCCAAGGCCCTTTTTAGTTAAATTATATATATCGTCACGTTTCTAAAAATCAAATTAACACGTTCGTTACTCCGTTTGGTCAAAAAGTCAAATGTGGCCAATTTCTTGTTGGGCTCGGCCCAACAGTCCACGCACCACTATTATAGCCCAATGTACATATTTAGCCTATTATTGATAATTAGTAATATTAATTACGTAACGAATTTTAATTATATCAATTAAGCTCTCATAATTAAGCCATTAAGTCAAAAAGTCAAACATGACCAAAATTAAATAGGTTCGACCCATATAACACCATACGACCCATTTTCATATTTTTATAAGCTAAACTCAATTAGTTATGACTTATTCAATAAGCTATTCCAAATAAACTTTTAAGCATTAATTTCACCATTTCTCCACTGGAGCCAAAATTTTATGTTTTTCAAAACCCCAGTAGTTTTGTAATTTATTTATGGACGATCTATATATATAGCCATGTAAATGTATATATTGCCTTAATCTCTTGTAATTAACATTAATCACATTTGTATCATCAAACTAGTACCATATACAACAAGATTTACCACACAAGCAAGGAATGCTCTAATTTGTACATAGACCTCAAAAATGTTGAGCACCATATATTAAATAACAAGCCCTAGCTTTTTCATTTTAACAAAACATACACATTTAACAATTTGTAACATCATTAGACATCAAATGTACATGAAATCAACAAGATTAGAAAAGTTTTGATGATTCCTTACAATGCTTTGGTTTTAACGAGGGGTAGGAAGAACCAAGAACAACCCAAACTTCACTAAATTTACCCAAACCACGTTCAAATTTACCAGAAACTCTTGAATATACACCCTAATTTACTTGAACTTCAAAAAAAATTTATGGATCTTGAGAATTATGGTTGTGCCGTGTATTTTGATGGAAAAATGATCTAGGAAGTTGGATGAGGTTAAAATGGATAAGTTGGTTTGTTGTGTGTATCATTTAGGGTAAATGGCTAATATATATAAGATTATAATTAGTTAGTGGTGAAATTTTGGCATCTAATGGGGAAGTATCATCTAGGGGCCGGATATGGACAAGAAAGAGGAGGGGGAAATTTATTTCTACTCCTCGTTGGTGTATCGTGTGTCGATTTGAGCTAAAACGTTACCGTAAAATCCCGGTTTGACGTTTTTGGACACGTATACGTAAAATAAAGTTTTTATCCACGTTTTTGTCAGAAATGTAATAAACTATTATTACTGGCTCAAAAATATATTTATTTGACTGCTACCGTATGTACTGTGCTGTCGGTACGCGTGTGCGGTTGCTTTTCAGTAAAATGTGAGAAAGCTCTCAGTTAATTACGAAACTTGTCAGTAACTGTCAGAAATAGAATAATTTATGCTTACTGATAACAATAAACTTTTTCTGCATTGACTGTCAGCTACAGCATGCGGGTCAGCTCCCAAAAATGCTCAAAAATACTCAGAAACATGCAAACGCGCATGGAAATGCTCAGCTTAAAAATAATTAATACTCATTTATTATTAACTAACAACGTGAAAATTACCATTTGTCACATTTGGTTTCAATAGTAATTTCAAGTTAATTTCTTACTTCATTTATTTATGACATTCCCATAATACATAAATATTCAAATTTGAAGTAGTATTAGATTACTTCATTTATTTATGTCATTTCAATAATACATAAATATTTAGTTTGAAGTAGTCTCATTATCATATTGACACTTGTTCTAACAGGCATCTAATTTATAAACTGTAAATTCTCCATGTACGGTCTCACGTAATCATGTAAATTCACCTTGTCATTGAAATCTAGTCAAGGTCTCACTTAAGCTAAATTTCAACAGCAAGTGTTTCTTGAATTAGATGTGTATTAGTCATATTTAGAACGTTAGTTTTTTACCTTGCGGTCAAGACAATCCTTTAAATCATATTCCTATGTGTTGTACCTTGCACACAATAAAAGATTTCTCCCACTTGTGCATGGAACAACATCATGTATCAGATAAACAACACATCACTCATTTGTTTATGTGAACAATATGATTGTGTCATAGATATTAGCATAATTAGTATATATAGAACCACATTGTCTAGTAAGGAAACGTACATGACTATCCTTAAAACAACAAGTGTCTACAATTGGAAAGTAATTATCTCAAGACATTCTAGAGATAATTTGGGTTACTACCAAGATGACAAAGCTTGTAGCTCCCGCTGAATTACAGATCATTACAATAATTCACTATTCAGTGATTACAACACAATGCTCCCACTGGATTTGACAACATTGTAAGTGTTTCATAACCAGTAAAAGCAAATAGTGTGCTATTAACTTTCCTACACCTTTGAGAAGACCCATTCGTAACATTTACTTAGGTATTTAAAAGAGTATATTCAACTATGTAGATGATGGACTATCCATCAATGCATTAACTTGAAAATTGGGCATGCAATTTTTCCTTAATATGTTTACCATCCCCACAATGGTATGTAGCATTTTTAAATGGTCAAAGCACAACAACTAGATAAATTATGCTAGTTTGCCTTTTACCAATTTTGCGGTAATTAGTCTAGCTTCTAATTTAATAACTCAGAAAATGTGCAATTTTCTTGACTATTAAAGTTTGATATGAGTTATTTCTTAGAATTTAGACAATTCTAATTTTCCTATCATACCTTTCTCATTCATGAAAAAGAATAGAATTAAGTCTCACTCTTCTCTCATAGAAAGGAGACTAGGTTTATTCTTTTAGCAAAGTTGACTCTAGCCAAAACCCCTACGGATGTAGATCAATTTACCAATAAAAGAATGTCCCACGTTTACGGTTTAACGTAGCATTAATACATTTAAAAGAATTTACAAAATTCAACTTTAGTATTTTCGATAATACAATCTTTTCAAGAAAATAAAATACCCAAGGAAATATTCATATAACCATTGAATTTTCTTGAAAACTAGGATCCAAATTTTCATAGTTTCACTACATCAGTTGATCTGCTAGTAGTGAAAGTATAAAATATGGTAATCTGTCGAACAATAATCGGCAAACAATTTCCGATTCCTAGATCATTATGGGATTAAGATTTGCCAAATAAAATTTGCAAAGTTAGCATGTTTCATCCCATCTCATGCCTTAAGTTTCTAGGTCTCACTAACAACTTAATTAAGTTGTCTAATTTAGAAACTGCAAATTCTCCATATATGGTCTCACGCATTAACGGAAATTTACCTTGTCATTGTAATCTAGTCAAGGTCTCACTTAAGCTAAATTACAACTTTAAGTGTTTCTTATAATTAGATGGCATGAACTTAAATTTTAGGGTACTAATTTTGATGTGTCAATCAAAATATGTACGATGAAGCATGCACACATAATCGTATCATAAGTTTTCAAAACCTTTTTATTAACCAATTTTAAGCTAAGATTTATATCAACAAAGTTTTAATTGAAGTATTGGGTTCACCAATCAAAGAATTACCTACAATTATCGCCCACTATATCCTACTGCTGCATGAGTCAAAAGACCCAAGTTATTCGGATAATTACCACAAAAGTGGCACGTGGAATTGAGGTCAATTCACCCTTAAGATGATTTTGTACATTAATAGCTTACTTGGTAGCTCCAATTAGACGCACAAAGGAGCGGAGAGACAACGTCAGCATAAGTGCCAATTAAAAACGCGTCTCTTTCGGTTTGACAATTTAATGTCAATCCTCCTTATACCCCTCTTATAGGTTGTCAAAACTAGGTGAGCCGTTCACACTATTGGTACAAAACTCATCACTCAATTAAAAGTTTATGACTTTAAGTCTTAAAAACATGTTATAAATTATAATCTTGCTAGTCTCGCCTGGGAGCAAATTACCGTGAGAAGCGAACCACTATCGACACATAAGACTTTGAAAGATTCATAATTAATTACAACAAGTTTCATATTTATTTAGTCTATTTATTTTCTATTTAAAAAATTACCCTTTTTTGCTTACAACCTGTCATACAATTTAAACAAAAAACAAGTAATTAATAAAAATAAACAACTAAATAAGCACACATAATCTTAACAATTAATTTATGTATCAATTAGCCACATGCAAATTTGTTTGATAAAACATATTAATAATCTTTCTATGTTTCATTATATATATATATTTAACTAAGACTATCACTTACAATGGTAAGTGAGCTACATGCATCGACGTATCGATTGCGTTAGTCTTAGCAAATATATACCAAATTGCACATAATAGATTCATTAATATAATTAATTGACGTCTTCCCAAATTTTAGATCTAACATAATTACATGTGACAATCAACTTAACAAATAATTAAACCCTAATCCATGATAAACATGCATGTTTTATCATGGATTAACACAAGCCACAAGATACGCACTTAATCACATAACCATGTTACAATTTTAGGGTTTCAAAATTACAAAACTAATTTTTAATTAATAAGGGCTTCGCCCCCCCCCCCCCCCCCCCCTTAAAAATTAGGGTTTCGATTTTAAAACCCTAAAAAATCGAGTAACATAAAACCTAATCCAAGATTCGTTTTTTATGTGTTTCGGTAATTTAATTACATGTTAAAATGTCTCGTGATGCCACTGTTGGAATTTAATAAATATGACAAGTTCATATATTAAACACATAATCATCACACACATGCGGAACGTACCTTTAATTATAGCTAAACAAGAATCAACTTCAATAATCCTTCAATCAAGATCAAGAACCCTAATTAGGGTTTATAATTGGATTAACGAATTATCTCTTACCATTTTGTAATTCAATCCAAGATATTAGTTATAGTGAGTTAATACCACGTTCTTGTACACACGTACTAATACCAAATTAATGTAAATGCTAGTTTAATAAAACACAAAACGATTTTGTTTTGGAAAAACAAAAGTCGAACACCTCTTGAAGGTTTCGGCCGATTGGAACACAAGGAAATAAAAAAACACTTTTAGGGTTTAGTGTGCGTACAAAAGTTACAAAATAATGAACCCTTGTGTTTGTTTATATAGGATGACAAAACTTTGGGAACAAGTTAGGGTTTGGGTTTGGGAAACCCATTGCCGATCAGATCTCAACCCATAAAGGGGTTCTAGATCTTTCTTGTTCTGTATTTTCAATCTATAGTCCTTTCCTTTTATTATTTGATGACCGTTAGTCAATTACCGTTAATTACTTAACGCTCGTTAGTCGTTTTGTATAATTAATAATTGAATACACTACAACATTCGACACATTCCGCGGCGACTTTTTTACACTTTGTGCGGCGCCATGTCGCCGTAAATGCACTTTCCGCGGCGACATGCCACCGCCCAAACGTCACCGCGGGAAACTCGTCGCTGATACATTCCGCGGTGACTTTTACCTCCTTTCTGCGGCGACGTGTGGGTCCACATCCTTCTAGCCGGTCAAAGATTGTCCAGCGTGGCAAGGGGTTTTCGCGGGGACATGTCCCCGCTGAAAACTAAGGAGATTAATTTAAAAAATATTTAATCAGTCATTATATAATATGATTATCTGTTTTTTACGGGGACTTGTCCCCGCAGAAAACTATTTTTAATATTTTTCGAAATACTTTCTGCGGGGACTTGTCACCGTAAATAAGATTTTTAATATAAATCTGTTTCTTTCTTTTGGCGGGGACATGTCCCCGCTAAAAGTGTCTGACCCATTTTGCAGCAAATTGCTGCAAAATGGGTAATTCCAGGTTTTTTCCGCAATGGGTGCAGAAAAAACCTACCAAATGCAGCATATATTACATGCAACCTGCTGTTACCCCATCTCATAAGAACGATATTCATCAAAAATTTCCCAGCCCCAATGAAGTATAATTTCATTATACAGGAGCTCGTGTGATAAAGCCTTTGACCATTCCTGTTCCGGCGTTAAACCATCCATTGTTATGTGTGTTTTTTGTGAGAATTTTCGTGTTTTGTGATAATTTCATTATACGATATATATAAGTAAAAAATTGGCGGGGTAAAAGAAAATTTTGGTGGGAAATACTTTCGGCGGGGACGTGTCCCCGCAAAAAGCCACTAAATTTTGGCGCGGTAATTTTACCTTTTTGGAGCCAAAATATTTAACCTTTTCCGCGGGGACAAGTCCCCGCAAAAAAAACGAAAAATATGCATTATATCTTTCTGCGGGGACACGTCCCCGCAGAAAGGTAGAGCGGGAAAAAAAGCGCGAAGAATTAAGGCTCCAAAGTTTGGTCAAAGATGTGTAAGTTTGTGAAGTGTTTTCGGCGGGGACGTGTCCCCGCGAAAAAGTAGCGTTGAATATTTTGCAAATGGTCAGCGAGACTTTTTTGCCACCTCAGCACTTTTTTGTCGTTTAGTGACTTTCTGCGGGGACATAAGAGTCCCCGCAAAAACACTGGTCGCCCGTCCTTCCTTTTGTTGTAGTGATATAACTTTTTATATTAAATTATTAAACATTAATTCTTCATAGGTAAAGTGTGCAATCCCGTAGTCTCGAGTTCGATTCTAGACATACACATATTAAATATTGTCCATAAACTAACAACTTCAACACATCTCAATCAAAGGTCCTCCAATAATGTGTTCCAAGTAATTTTTTTGATGAACTCTTCAATGATTTAGGCAAACGAAGAGGAACTCAAGACCAAAAGTGGGAACAAAAGATACGTACAGCTCGAATGAGATAGGAAATACACATTTAGGATTCCTTGTTTCAAGCTAGCCACAACCTATATTAACACTAGTTCTACGGCTATCCTTATTTACCTATAACATCACGCAAATAGATTGGATAAAGCTAGAATAACACGCACAATTTTACAGTTCTGTACATATGCATTAGTAGAAGCTAAAAAAAGAATGTAGAGACTGACTCAAGGTGCATTAAACTACTTAAGAATCACCTTCAAGTAAATCATTGAATAGTCAAACTAGATTTATGTGATTTCTTAATTTTGCTAGCTTTAAGATATATAATTGGAATCATTAATAAGTTATCAACTTTTTATGAGCCAATGCGATAATGAAAAAAAAAAAAAAAAAAAAAAAAAAAAAAAGGTAAGAATGCAACTAGTTGATCATTTGAACACTTCTATTCATTCACATTTCCAAATTACAGTTTTCAAAGGAGGAAATTAAGAATACAGAATACACGTTCAATCTTACAGGGTTTTTATAACAAAGACTGAAAACAAAGTGAAACAAAAAAGAGGTTCTTAAGCATAGTCTCCAGCGGCTGGAAGTGTCTCGTATGATCCAATGAAAACATCACCATAGATTAAACCAGCTAAGCCACCACCGATCAATGGACCGACCCAGTAAATCCAGTTTTGAGAGAAGTCTCCACTAACCACAGCAGGTCCAAACGATCGAGCTGGGTTCATTGATCCACCGCTAAATGGTCCAGCGGCCAAAATGTTGGCTCCAACAATGAACCCAATAGCAATTGGTGCAATGGTTCCAAGAGATCCCTTCTTAGGGTCGGCCGCGGTTGCATATACGGTGTAAACTAGAGCAAAAGTTATGATGATCTCAAACACAACTCCTTGAAGACCACTCATGCCATCTGCAACTCCGTGGGTTGGGACAGCCTGTCGAGTACCAAATATGTAAGTAGGCAACCAAGGTTTTGAACCAAATGCTCGTATTTAGCACTCATGTAATAAAAAATAAGAAATAGGCTCTTATAAAAACTTGAACCAATTTATGTGTCTTTTACAAATGAAAAGATAAGAGAACTGACCAAGCCACCGGTAACAAATTGTAGGAGGAAGCATGCAGCAGTTGAACCAAGCAATTGGGCAATCCAGTAAAATAGACCGGTAATGATGGTGATGTTACCACCAATAGCCAAACCGAAGGTGACAGCGGGGTTCAAATGTCCACCAGAGATGTTGGCTGCCATGGAGACACCAACAAAAAGTGCAAGTGCATGGGCTATTGCTATTGCAACTAACCCAGCTGGGTCTAGTGCTGCATCGGATGTGAGCTTGCCTGCATGTTTGTAAAAGTTAGACATTATATTAACACAGAAATTAAAGTTGTTGTATAAGTTGGCATTATTATTAACAATTTTTTAGTTTGTTGTAGTTAATTTATATGTTATAGAATTCTATGAAATGGCGCTTTTAATTTAGGTGAACGCAAATTTTTCAAAGCTAAATTTGTTCAAACATAGCTCAATAAATACTAGCCCTGGTTGTTCAAACTGGAACATGTGTTGTCCTATTTCCCATGTTGTAAAGCAGCTGAATTTATCTTAAACATTTGTGCGGCTATTAGAATGCCCCTGGCACAATTTTGAAATACTAAGACTAGAACTGAGTGGGTATATAAATACGCCAAGCTCACTCTAAAACCACTGAGACTAGTTTACACAAGTTTCTCGGGTATGTTTAACTTTCTTCTTAGAATATCTTGTAATGATTTAGCTCAAAGACAATCTATAAAAGAAAAACCATCATACCAAAAGCAATAGCTGACCCGACACCAGCAAACACGAAAAGAAGTGTGGCAATGAACTCTGCCAAGTAAGACTTGATTGAAGCACCACTAAATGAGTCACCAATGCTACCAACAGCCAACTTCACCATTTTTTAGAACTTTTTTTTTTTTTTTTTTCCTTAGAGAAAGAGGCACTAAAAGTCAAAAGAAATGTGATGATTGACTTTGCTTAAGTTGTGATTAGTTGATGCTTCAGTAAAGGTTTATATAGTGCGTGATTCAAATTTTATATTATGAAAATTTTATATAAGTGGGGTTGATAACTTGATATAATATTTGGCTATCAAGGGGCCAATATATAGAGAATTTATGCTGGCACCGTCCTTGAGCCAGGATGGCTGATTCCTAGCCATTGATTGGCTCAACCCACCGGCCTTTATTTAAATATACGTATTCTATATTGGGTGATGACATAACTTGGAATAATGGATAGTAAGTCATTAGAACGACCAAATTATGGATGTTTTGTTGATGTCAGGACCACCAAAAAGCTCCAATTGCTCAATTAAAAAGCCCTCTTCCAATGGTTGGATGTGTAGATAAATATATGCTTAAAGAGAGTATAAATGATATAATGAAATTTGCATCATACATGCATATATAAAATTTTAAACTGCCCATGTAACACATGGACCTTTTGATGTAAAAAATATACTAATGATAAGTATGGGATCTCATGAAATTTTCATTGGTGTGATTAGTCAACTAATAATTTGAACTATTAAAATGAGAATAACACATGGGAACTAACTGATTGACCAGCTGCTTGGTTTACAGCTTATTTGTAGCTACGCAACAAACCGAAGGCTAGGATACATGCAGAAGCGGTGACTCGATCATTGGTTTCTGGTTCAACGAAATCGGAAAGTGTTGAATACTAACTTATTAATTCATGTAAGTCAAATATTTATGTATGTATATAAGTTAAGGGGTCTAGCGTGTCAAGAATAAAGTCTACAACCGAATGGTAGTTAATTTCGGTTATAGCAGTAAAGATTGAAGGTTTGTGTCTGTTAGAATAGGTATGATGGTTGTTATACCATTTAGTGAACGAGTGTGATGGTTCATAAGTGTCGGTTGATGGGTTATAAATACCCATGTAATTTAGTCTGTAAAATAACGGTTTTATATCAATAAAAGTCAGTTATACTATTGTTTGTTATTCAATCGTTCATAGAGAGACAAAATACCAACACTGATCCAACAGTGGCATCAGAGCAAAGGTTCGATTTAGAGAAGAGAGAAAGAAGAATCAGATCGGGATTAGATCATTCTTCAAGAAAGGGTTAGAAAAACCCAAATTTCGATTTAGGAAAAATCGAATAGAGAAAGAGAGACACGATTCGATTGAGTGAAGATCGAATAAGAGAAAGTAGAATAGAGAGAAAAACGTACCGGTTGTGCGAAGGAGAAACCGCCACCGTGCCTTGCCGGAGAAAACAACAGAAGACAGTAACCATCATTACCAGAGAAGAAAGAGAAACCAAACCACCACCGCTGTATAATTGAAACGAGAACCATATCACCACCGATTGCAATCGTTAACCAGAAAAGGAAGAAGAAATTAGATTTTGCCCTAATTTGTGAAGAAGTTAGAAAAAAGGAGCGACACTTTCTGAAGAAAAAAAGGGCCGCTATTTTTATTGGGATTAAAACAAAGGGAAGGAGCCCCCCCCCCCCCCCCGAAAAAAAAAAAGCCCAAGTAACACTCTTATTATTCCTTTAAATATTTGTTACTTTTATCTATTAGAAGAATAGATAAGAAAAGTTTAGAATTTGCATATTATTGTGGATTAGATAGAAAGATTTAAGTTCGACTATTATTAGAGTTATATTGGTTTTAGAAGAAAACCAAATCAAAAGGATATGTCGGGAGATAAAAACGAAAACAAAAATATTGTTTTCGCCTCATCGTTATCATCATATCAATGCCCAGTTCTAAACAATACGAACTATAAATTATGGGCATTAAGAATGAAGAAGATACTATTGGCAAATGGAGTATGGGATTTAGTAGAAGGAACAAGTGCATCAAAAGAGATTGATGTAAAAAAAGATAGTTCTGCGTCAGCATACCTATTTCAAGGATTACCAGAAGATTTGCAAATGCAAGTTGCGGGATGTGAAACAACGAAATAAATTTGGGACTCTCTAAAGTCCAGATTTCTTGGGACAGAAGATGTACAACAGGCCCACTCGCAACAACTTAAATCAGAATTTGAGAGACTTGTGATGAAAGAAGATGAATCAATAGATTCATTTGCCGGGAAGTTGATGAGTATTATTACAAAGGCTGCTACATGTGGATTAACGTTTGATGAGCAAACGAAAGTACGAAAAGTACTTAATGCAGTACCAGATAAATTTGTACCAGTAGTAGCAACCATTGAAATGATTGTTGATTTTAAGACTGTAAAGTTGGAGGAGATTATCGGGAAACTTAAGACTTATGAAGAAAGGATTAAGTTTAGAAAAGGAAGTTAGGAAGATAATAGTGAGAAGTTGTTGTTCACAAGTCAAAGGAATGACAGAAATTATGAACGCAACTATGGAAATGATAGACGAGGAGGTGGTAATCAGACACGAGGAAGAGGCCGAGGAAGATTCGCAAGAGATAGTAAGAATGAAGATAGTTATGATAGAAGAAGGAGAAACCCTGGAGATCAAAACTACCATAGAAGAGACATTAGAGAAATAGAATGTTATAATTGTCATGAGTTTGGACACTATGCGGGAGATTGTCCAAAACCAGACCGTATAAGAGAAATATCAAACCTTGTGTACGAAGATAACGAACCAACATTATTGATGGTTACATCCTTAGAAGAATAACCGACATGGAATGGAAATGGCAGTGAAAGGGATGAAATTCCAAAAGAAAAGTTAGAAGGCATAAGGTCAGAAATAGAAATAGATTTGAAAAGCAAACTAGAGTTATGGAAGTTCGAAATGCTTCAAAGAGTTAGAGATGGAGAAAACAATAGTTGAGAAGAAAATAAGAAATAGAGAGATAGCATTATGAGAAAACAAATGCAGAGAGAGTTAGAAAACCAAAGAAGTTGAGAGAATCGCAAGAAAGAGATGAAAGAGTTAAAAACAGAAAGAAGAGAGTTGAGAAAGAGCCATAAGTGTTCAATAAGAAACTTAGAAGAAGAACCAGAGTTGACAAAGGGGATGCAAGAACATCGAGGACGCATCAGATTTAGAAGGGAGCCAGATTGAGAAAGACATCAAGTCAAGCAACAAGAAAGTTGAACCAGAAGATCGTGATATAAGAGATAGATTGTTAGAGATTCAAGATTATGAAATGATACAAATGAAGGAAGATGGTGACAAAGGTAACAAAGATGATCGAGATGAGATGGAAGACAAGGAAGAAAGAAGTCAAATCAATGAGGAAGTTCAAGACATAGTTCGTGTTAAAGATCAAGACAACAGAAGTGGAAACAAGCCAAAGTTCAGAGAGCAAGACTTCCTACAACCTGCTCAAGATAAAGATGATAGAGCTTGAAGATATTAAAGGCATGGATTAATAAATTAGGGGGGAGTATTGAATACTAACTTATTAATCCATGTAAGTTAAATATTTATGTATGTATATAAGTTAAGGGGTCTAGCGTGTCAAGAATAAAGTCTACAACTGAATGGTAGTTAATTTCGGTTATAGCAGTAAAGATTGAAGGGTTGTGTCTGTTAGAATAGGTATGATGGTTGTTATACCATTTAGTGAACCAGTGTGATGGTTCATAAATGTCGGTTGATGGGTTATATGTAGAAACTAAGAACGTGCTAAAGATAGTTTCTTGGATCGTTTTGAGCCTTAGGGTTCAACAATAACAATGAATATTAATGCACAGCAGAATAAGAACAAATCAATTGTTATTGACACAAAGTTTCTTTTTAACACTTTACGCCTCAATATTATTTGATCAAGATAATACGGTTACACTAATCTTGTAACAGGAATCAAGAGATTCTTGAAGCGACAAACAACTAATCCTAGTCTAGTCTAGGCGTTTACAATTTACTACGCCCTAGACACACACACACACCTTTAGATTACATCGTTGAAGACTTGTTAATGAAAATCTACACCCCATATCTCTTTATATAGAGAGATATTAGGGTTTACAAAAGATAAATACTAAAAATAAAAGATCTTCGTAGTAATCTTGAACTTTCATCTTTTGTCACTTTAAGCCCTTTTATTTCATTCTTCTATTTATTTTGTCTCATCAAATCTAGAATCCCAACAATCTTCCCCTATTTGATGATGACAAAACAAACAAAGTCGTGTACGAACTTCCCTAGACGAAGTAGAGAAGTTGAGATGTAATCATCTCCCTGAATGAAACAAATCTTGTCTTCCTCTTAAGTCATGCCATGCCATCACAATATTTCTTTCCCTTTTTGTTATCAACAAATAGAGAATGAATAAACAGTAGAAACTTCCCCTCGAGTGATGCATGTACATAAAATGATTCTTTAAATCAGTAGGCTTTATATATTGTTGAAGAAAAATAATCCTTACCAATTTGATGCTGAAGTAGAATAAACCAACCCTGTGTCTTATGCCTTGTACTAAATACGACTTCGAACGTATACTCAATAGTATAGGGAAACCGCAATCTCTTGACAATAATCACTGAGCACTACAATGTAACTCCTTCAAGTGTTTTGTCAATTCGTAGTCACCTTGATGAACAAACAAGTTACCTTTAAAGTGTAACACCCACCTTAAGATATAATAAGACACAACCTTGAAAAATTCCACTGCATCATCGAATAAGCAACAAATAATCATCTTCGCCAATAAGAAAATTAATTCGAGCCTTTAAAACTTTAACGAACCGAAAACAAATCCAAAAATCTTGTGTGTGTGAACTTCCCCTGTGTGTGTGATCACCATATAAATCCATCTGTACTTCCCCTCACTGCTTGTAAATCATGCAACTATATCGAACCATAAAACTCTTTACGTGTCGCCATAAATCATTTAAACTCAGCAGTAGGAATTAAAAAGAGCAGCAACATTAAAATTCAACTAGCAGCAGAATAAACTCTAATAGCAGCAGTATGAATTTTGCGTAGCAGTAGAACAATATGCGAGCAGCAGTATCATATGAACCCAGCAGTAGAAAAATAAAGCTAGCAGCAGTACAATATAATCATCGAACAGTAATAATCGTACCAACAGTAGCCTTTACGAAACTGACCCATGATAATTCACAGTACGAGGTTAAGCATTAAATTACCAATCCAATTAATTAACCGACCCACGATCAGATATGCAACTAATCAACCAATCGGCAATGTCTTTTACCAGGCAGTAGACGACAGAAACCAATTGATTTTTTTGAACAAACAGAAACCACACCAGAAAAGTCGATTAAAAAAATAAAAACCCTCGTACCTTTTTCACATCTGCTCGACAATAAAAACCTTGTAAATCCCTAGGTAACGAGCTCCCCAATCTCTGATACCACCTGTAGAAACTAAGAACGTGCTAAAGATAGTTTCTTGGATCGTTTTGAGCCTTAGGGTTCAACAATAACAATGAATATTAATGCACAGCGGAATAAGAACAAATCAATTGTTATTGACACAAAGTTTCTTTTTAACACTTTACGCCTCAATATTATTTGATCAAGATAATACGGTTACACTAATCTTGTAACAGGAATCAAGAGATTCTTGAAGCGACAAACAACTAATCCTAGTCTAGTCTAGGCGTTTACAATTTACTACGCCCTAGACACACACACACACACCTTTAGATTACATTGTGGAAGACTTGTTAATGAAAACCTACACCCCATATCTCTTTATATAGAAGGATATTAGGGTTTACAAAAGATAAATACTGAAAATAAAAGATTTTCGTAGTAATCTTGAACTTTCATCTTTTGTCACTTTAAGCCCTTTTATTTCATTCTTCTATTTATTTTGTCTCTTCAAATCTAGAATCCTAACATTATAAATACCTATGTAATTTAGTCTGTAAAATAACGGTTTTATATCAATAAAAGTCAGTTATACTGTTGTTTGTTATTCAATCGTTCATAGAGAGACAAAATACCAACACTGATCCAACAGAAAGTCCAGTCCGGTATGGATTTTAACAAAACAACGACACTTGAATTGTTAGACGATGCCAATCAAGGACTGGTGAATTTTGGCCTTTCTAGCTCTTCTAGATTATAAGACGATCTCAGACATCCCTTGAGCACCCAAATTAAGTAGTTATGTACTTACGTTGCATATAACAAAAATGACAAATCACTGCAAGAACTATAAAATAGACCGGTAAATGGTGATGATGTGTAGTAGTGGGTGATGTTACCATCAACAGCCAAGCTGAAGGTGACAGCGGGGATCAGGTGTCCACCAGAGATGTTTGGCTGCCATTGAGACACCAAACTGAAGGTGACTGCGTCGTGTGTGAGCTTGAGTGCAAGTTTCTTTTAGAAAAAATTATATGTCCATATGAAACTTTAGTATAGCTTAATTATCTTACCAATACTATCACTTTATATATTTTGTTTGTAATTATCTGTCACTTATAAGAAAATGATACCTTTTAGGTAAATATGTTCTTTCAAATCTAAATTGGTTTAAAGATAACTCATAAAGTACTAGAACATGCGTATGTGTATCAATTAGAACATTTCGCTTGTGAAAATATGTCATCATTTTCTCCATGTTGAAAAGTAGCTAGATTCATCTTAAACTTGTGTGCTGAACTAGCTATACTGGAGTGGGTATACAACTACACCTAACTCGACTATGAATCATTGAGACTAGCTTATATAATAATAAACCAAGTGGCCGGGTATATACATACGTCAAACTCGCTCTAAAACCACCGAGACTAGTTTACACAAGTTTCTCGCATATGTCTAACTTTTTCTGAGAATTTATTGTAACGATTTAACTCAACGACAAAATAAAGTAGTTTCAAACACAATTAGAACTTAGATAAAATATACAGCACACCGAGATTACAGCTTCAAAAGGATGTTCTTGTACTCTTCAGAGGCAATATAGTAGTTTCTATCCCATATGCGTCAGCTGCTTCGCCCTGGGTCTGCTTGTGCCAGAATATGGGTTATAGACAGGGGCGGAACTACATAGTAATTAGGGGGGGGGGGGCGGTGCCCTCCATGCTTCGCCAAAAGTATCAATTTTTAGTGTAAAAAAACTTTTTTTTCGGAACTTTTTATTAAAGTGCACCCCCACTACAAAATCAAATTGCCCCCTACCTTAAAGCCAAATAATGTAAAAACCTTATATCTCTCTATTTTAATTTTAAAAAATATCGGGTTTTAGTGTAAAAAAAAAGAAATTTAAGACCTTTTTATTAAAGTGCATCACGACTTTCGTCAAAAAAAATTTTGTTTGCCCCCGTTCTCTAAGATCCTGGGTCGTCACTGGTTATAGAAGTCCTAAGCACTAGTAGTACTCTCGACCCTACGCACCATCTATCTATAATCATTGTGAGGAAGTGTTGGAATTTAAATAGCATGACTATCATCTAAATAAATAAACAAATCAAAGCACGTATAGCGGAAGCAAGATCTTTTATTTAACACGTATAAAGAATTACCGAATAATAAATAGTTACATACCTTAAGATCCTAGCAAGAACAAGGATCGATCTTCTCTTCACTTCACTTGATCAAACAAATAGGATTACCGTGAAACCCCTTACCTTTTTGTTTCACAATCCAAGATGAATAACTAAAGTAAGTTATTACCGAACTCTTGTACACACGTACTATAACCAATCAAGTATTGATGCTAGTGAATGAACACGATTAAACCAAAACAAGTTTTGTTTAATTAAAAGCAATGGATCGACACACTAAGGATAGTGTACGATCGGTTTGAAGAACAAGAGAAGGAGAAAACAAATTTTAGGGTTATAGTAATGCACAAGGTAAAGAAACAATAACCCTTCAATTTGTATTTATAGGCAAAACCTATCTTGGAGCACAAGTTGGGTTGTTTGGATCGACCAAGGGTTAGGAAACCCTTAGCCCAACCGGCCACCCCATCTAGATGGGTTCTAGATCCTTCTTTTGCCTCCAAATTTCACTAACGGTCCTTCCTTTATTCCCTAACGGTCGTTAGTCAATTCCGTTAATTACTTAACGTCCGTTAGTTATCATTTCGTGTCCAAATAATTAAAATACATAAATATTATATATATTAATTATTTACTTGATCATTCATACGTAAAGTGTGCAATCCCTCGGTCCCGTGTTCGAATCTAGACATACACGATTAATATTTTTCCATTAACTCTAACAGCTCCCACTTGGAAATCTATTAAAAGTGTAATGACATTGGTTAGTGTCTAGCAACACGCCAATGCCCCTATTACAACTCGGGTGGTGGTCTCCTGAAAAAACCATTCGATGATAACTCATCATACTTATCCTTTTGTTTCTAATACCACATTAATAAAGATATGCATCTAAGTCATTCTTTATTAATAATTCTGTTTCTCGTTGTTTATGATTAAATAAGATTACCAAATCTTCTGAACCAGTCAGGGGAGATCTTGGGTATGGCCACACATACATCTTACTAATCCCACGAGGGGCCCAGTAGTATTAAACTCCAAATAAATTTGAAGGAACAAATTCTATCTTGACTACGAGTATAACACATGCACTTCGCAACGCTTCCGAAAACAATTCGTATAGCTACCAGTTACGTATAGCGTTAAATTGAATTACAGAAATGCACTACATGCATGATAGTTATCTGGCATCTCAAGTCTGAGGATAACTATATACACATGATTTACTTAATGACAAGATCCATAAAGTAAACTCATGAAGTCGGGATAAGTCCTATATTCAAACATTTAAATATCATGTGAAATTAGCATGACAACGCATCAATATACTTTCAAGTATATTATACCAATACTCAGATTTGTCTTAGTTTAATGATATTCCCATATCATTAACTGACAACGGACAGTTTAGAATATATAAATATATTCACGGATATAAACATGCAAATATAGGATATATTATTAAGAAAATGATAAACAAACATAACAATTTATTTCATTTCATTAAAATAATAACTGTTTTACAACATCCCTTTATCCAAATACTAATCACAGATATGCATGAAACTATCAGCTAAACAAAGTCATATGCCTTCAGAAAGTTGTTTAAGCTTTCCACCAGGTAGAGCCTTCGTTAATGGATCTGCTAAGTTGTCATCTGTGTGAAATTTGAGTAACTCGATCTCGCCTATCTCCACTTGTTCTCTAACATAGTGATACCAAATCGGGAAATTTCTGGTGCCTTTCATGATTCCAGGCTCATTAGCAAATGTAATTGCGGCTGAGTTGTCACAATACATTTTTATAGGTCTTTCGATTGAGGGCATAACTCCAAGCCCTGAAATGAATTTCCTAATCCAGACTGCTTCCATTGCAGCTTCTGAGGCAGCAATATACTCACTTTCTGTTGCAGACATCGATATAGTACTCTACTTCTTGCTCTTCCAATCCACAGCACCTTCATTGACGACAAAGACATAACCTGTCTGAGACTTCGTATCATCTTTATCATACTTCCAAGATGCATTGCAGTAACCTGAAACACAGCGCTCTGCTTCTGGATTTCCCCCGTACACTAAAAACATTTCTCTTGTAGATCTTAAATACTTGAGAATATGTTTCACAGCAGTCTAGTGGAGTTCACCTGGGTTCTGCTGATAACGACTGGTAATGTTTTGAGCAAACGCCACATCGGGCCTTGTACATCGCACCGCATACATAATGGATCCCACAGCCGAAGCATAAGGGATTCTCTTCATGCGTGCCACCTCTTCAGGTGTTGAAGCACAAGCTTTGCTACTCAAGCCATGTTCTACTTGCATTGGCAAAAATCCCTTTTTGGAATTTTGCATACTAAATCTCTTCAATATCTTGTCAATGTAAGCACTTTGGCTTAAACCAATTAACCGCCTTGATCTATCTCTATAGATCTTGATTCCTAAAATGTATGCTACTTCTCCCAGATCCTTCATGGAAAAACATTTCCCAAGATAGGCTTTCACCTCATTCAAGCTTGGAATGTTTTTACCCATGATCAATATGTCATCAACATATAGAACTAGGAAAATAACATCACTCCCACTAGCTTTGTGGTATACACATGGCTCATCAAGATTTTGAGTAAATCCAAACCTTCTGATTTCCTCATCAAATCTCTTATTCCATTGACGTGATGCTTGCTTCAATCCATAAATGGATCTTTGAAGTTTGCATACACGGTCAGGAAATTCTGGATTCACAAACCCCTCAGGCTGCGCCATATAGATGTCTTCATCTAGGCGACCATTCAAGAAGGCGGTTTTGACATCCATCTGCCAAATCTCATAATCATAGTGTGCAGCTATGGCTATGAGAATCCTAATAGCTCTACTGTCAGCTACAGGAGAAAAGGTCTCCTCGTAGTCAACAACCTATGTTTGGGTAAAGCCTTTAGCCACCAAACAAGCTTTATAGGTGTGCACATTGCCATCTATGTCCGTTTTCTTCTTGAAGAGCCACTTACTCCCAACTACCTTGGCATTGGGAGGAAGGTCTACTTCAATCCAGACTTCATTGTCTCTCATGGATTGCATTTCCCCATTCATAGCAACCTGCCATTTATCCTTCTGAAAATATCTCCAAGTCACAACTTCTTGCTGATCTGACAATCTCCAAATCTCATCTGTTGTTGAAGGTGGCTCAAACATCACTTTTAAGTCTCCCAAAACACCCTCTCAAACTCCTCTTCAGGTGTATTGTCTCCATGTTTGATGTTTACCAACTTATAAAGTTCTTGAAGATCTTCCCTACTCACATCATTCAGAATTGCTGGAAAATTAAGGTATACAACATCAGTGTTGTCTTCCCTTATGATTTGATAAGCAGCTCTTTGTCCAGTCCTAATTATATGATATTTGACAATCTTAGCTGGTTCCTTAGAAATTTCAGGAATTGTTCCCATAGTACAACCCTCAGATGAAGGTTCTTCTTCTGATTCCTCCTCATGTACTACCTTTTTGGACTTACTCTTTCTTGCTATACTTTTCCTCCTTGTAAACTTTATGACTGGCTTTTTGACTTCTTTCTTTTCTTCCACAACATCAGACACTTTTTCAGCATTAGACTCCTTTTCAATTTCACTAGATGCTTTCTCAACTTCAGATGCTTTTTCAACTTCAGTTACCTTTTCATCCACTTTCTCAGCTTCTATTGTTGGCTCAGATTCTGCTACTTTCTGTCTCTTGAAACTTCTTCTCAAAGAATCTTCATAATCCACTGGCCTATAGCCATGATCTCTCTCATATGCACTCACATATTCAGCTTCAATTTCCTCAAATGATTTTCCTCTCATCTTTTCCCATGTTGAGTGCAGCATGTTCTTTAGATACATCTTCATCCCATGCATTTGTTCTGCTTTAGACATCTTCTTGGGAACTTTGGTTTTCTTCTGAGTTTGTCTTATCACTGACATAAAATTCCCCAAAGTTTCTTCATTCCTTCTAGCATTTATGAACTCTGCTAGTTGTTTAGCTCTCTCCTCAGCAGTCAAACCTGGAATAGCTTTAAGTTCCTCAAACTTTGCCCTCAACTCATCATCTTTTTCAATCATTTGCATCAGTGGATCATCATTAAACTCTTCTGATATCCTTCTTGCAAGCATTTCATCTTGTCTTTTCTGTTCTTCCTCCTTTTCAATCTCAGCTTTTTCTATTTCTTGTATTCTTGCAATCTCAGCTAAAGAAGCTTGCTCTTCTCTTTCTTGTCTTTTTGATTTCTTGGACTTAGAAGTTTCCATCATAATTTGTTTTCCTTCCCTTTGAGTTTTAGGCTGCTCCTCATTACCAGACTTATCTCCACGAGCAGAACTAACAACCTCACCAGACTTTTCTTGACCACCAGACTTAATTTCCTTACCAGCATTAACTTCACCAGACTTAATACCTTCAGCAGACTTATCCAATTCTTCATCAGATTCTTCATCAATTATCAACTTTCTTTTTGGATATCTGCTTTTCTTCCTTTGTTGTTGAATTTTACTCAGAGATTGAGCTAGTATTTCTGCTGCTTCCTTTGTTTCAGGACTTATATCTACTTCATCAGCTGGTTTATCCTTTGCTGGTGTCTTAAGAACTTGTTCTTCCTCTAAATTCCTCCCCTGTTTGGAAGAATTTTCATCCTCACCTTCTTGATCATCAAAAGCAACTCCTTTCTCCTTCATAACTTTTTCCAACTTTTTAACCTCTTTAACCAAAGTTAGAATAGCCTGACTTTTAGCATTGTTAGCCTTCTCCAATAAGTCTATTCTTTTAACCAAAGCAGGCACCAAGGTGAGAAGATCCTCCACAGTTATAGGGTTGGATTCCTCCTCCTAAATAGGACTTGAAATATGGGTTTGCTGTGGTGGTGAAGATGGTGTAGGTGTAGGTACTCTTTGTTGGGATGGTGATGAACTTGGTTGTGGTGTTGGTGATCTTGGTTGTTCCTGAGCTTGCTCTACATTGGTTGGTTGTTCAACATGAGATGTACCTGCAATGTTAGTTGAACCAGGAAGCATAGCAGGCAAAAGTAGCCAATGTGCCCCATTGAATCCCCTTTTCATGTTTGCAAAGATTTTAGGAGTAAAAGCCACAATCACATAAATCTGCATTTTATCTTCAGGTTCAAAATTTAAAATCATTTGCAAAAATCTTGGGTACATCAAAAACTTATGTGTTGCATTTTTGACATTTGCAACCATGCCATCAAAAATCAATTTTGAAAAATTAAAAGGCCGTCCAAGTGCAAGACAGACCAATGCAGAAGCAATGTTGCTTCCAAACTGATCCCATCCACCACTCTTGGGACTTAGGCAATGGAGCAAATGATGAAGTAAAAACCTCCACTGTGGTGTAAAATAGCTTTTCTAAAAAGTAAAGGTACCATCAGTGGGATATCCTATAGTTCTCATACCCTCAAAAAGGTCATCATTAGACAATATGTATTCCCCTGAAGCATCACCCAATTGGAGACTACTCCTAATGGAGGCTTCAGTAATGGTGAAGTCATGGGTGTCAATTGTTGCCCTTAGCTGTGGTGTACCATCAGCTAGGGTTTCAGAGGTCACAGACCCCCAAAATTGCTTAACAAGAGATGCATAAATAGTAGGATTTGCAGTTAAAGCGTACCGAAGGTTAGAACCTTTCAAGAAATCTACTATCTGCTCAAAGCCGTCACTTTGGTTTGGTTTCTTCAAGAAACCAACTTGATTGTGCTTGTCAACAAACTTTAGTGAAGCCATTGATGAGAGAATGACTAAGTGCTGGTTGAGAATTTAAATTAGGGTTTTTACTGGTAGTAGAAAAACAGAGTAAATCTTGGCCGTGAATAGAGATTGTAGAAATTAGAAGTAAATAATGGATAAAGATGAAAAATGAATTAAATCTTATCCATATATACCTCTTTTCCCCAAAAATATCAACGGTCATATTTAAATAAAATAAAAAATCTTTATTTGACTGACCAGACCTAACAGTAATAAATTAATTACATTTGTCATACTACCAGACTTAAAATTGTTCAACCAGACTTAATCACTGACTCACCAGACTTAACTAAAGAATCAGACTTACATACTGAGCAAGCAATAACAAAGCTTCATATCACCAATCCATATTGTTCTGCAAAAGTTAGTCCCAACACCAAGAGAAAAAAAAAAAAAAAAAACATGCACACAAATTCAAGATTTTACAATTTTTTTTTTTTTTTTTTTTTTAACTAGTATTAAATCTGCTACAAGGATTAACTCCTAAGATTACCAGAATTAAAAATAACTACAAGAATTAACTTCTTATACTACCAGAATTAAAGAAAATCCTAAGTACTGGTTATTATACAAACTTTACATTTTGACCTCCCCTTAAGACTAACCTCCCCTTAAGTCCAGCTATGGGTTTATCATACCAATGCTAACCACTAAGTAATTAAACCTAGGGCCATCAAAAGCTTTAGTTAATAGGTCTGCAACATTGAAGTCTGTGTGTATTTTATCCACTCTAATTAATTTCTTTTCATAGCAATCCCTAATGAAATGATGCCGGATTTCTATATGTTTAGTTTTAGAGTGGTACACAGGGTTCTTAACTATACAGATAGTGCTCTCATTATCTATGTGAATTATAGTGTTCATAAAGTTCAAACCATAATCCAGCATTTGGTTCTGAATCCACAAGACTTATCCACAGCAATTGGCAGCTGCTACATATTCAGCTTCAGTTGTTGATGTAGCTACAATGGTCTGCTTCTTGCATTGCCAAGAGATTAATCTTCTTCCAAGGAATTGACAACCTCCAGTTGTGGATTTCCTATCAAGGCTTGCACCTGCATAATCACTATCTGAATAGGCTTCCAGGTCAAAAGATGACTCTCTAGGATACCAAAGGCCCAAATTGGGTTTGCCCTTTAGGTATCTAAAGATTCTCTTCACAGCATGAAGATGTGAAGTCTTGGGGTTAACCTGAAAACGTGAACAAACACAGACTGCATACATAATGTCAGGTCTAGAAGCAGTAAGATACATTAGAGAACCTATCATTGATCTGTAAAGATGCACATCTACATCAGCAGCATCTTCATCCTTTGTTAAAGGCACCTTGTTCTCCATGGGAGTGACTGCAGTCTTCACATTTGAAAAGGCAAACTTCTTCAAGATCTCTGCTACATACTTGTCTTGAGAGATAAAGAGTCCATCTGCTTGTTGTTTCACTTGCAGTCCTAAGAAAAATGTGAGTTCACCCATAGAACTCATCTGAAACCTCCCCTTCATTAATGCTTCAAACTCCTCACACCAAGACCTTTTAGTAGAACCAAATATGATATCATCCACATAAACCTGGACTAGGATGATATCCTTCTTGTTTCTCTTGATGAACAAGGTCTTGTCAATCACACCTCTTTTGTACCCATGCTCTTCAAGGAAGTTGGAGAGAGTTGCATACCAAGCTCTGGGAGCTTGATGGAGACCATATAAAGCTTTGATGACTTTGTACACTTTCATGGGTTCTGCTGGATCAACAAAGCCAGGAGGTTGATGAACATATACCTCTTCTTCTATAGTGCCATACAAAAAGGCACTCTTCACATCCATCTGATAGACTATGAACCCCATATATGATGCATAGGCTAAAAATAACCTAATAGCCTCAATCCTGGCTACCGGAGCAAAAACCTCATCATAATCTATCCCCTCCTCTTGTCTATACCCTTGTGCTACAAGAACCCAAACTTTCTGCAATTTGAATTGCAATAACTCCTCTTGCATTGCTTCCACCCAACTCTCATCTTCAAGTGCTTCAGAGACTTTGGTGGGTTCCTTTTGAGAAAGGAAACAAGCAAACAAGCAATGTTGTTGGTCCTTGTGGTTGACCCTTTGCTGCTTCTTAATAAGACTGATAAGTGCATGAGATGTAGGAATCTTTTGCACTTTACTTCTGGTTTGAACAGCTGATTGAGGATCACCAATTATCTGACTTTTGGGATGAACTTTGTGAATTCTGAGTGTTTCAGTGGGTAGGTTGTTGAAGTCAGTAACTACCCCTTCTTCATCATAAGAAGCCCCATCAAAAATGCCTTCATCTGGCTTATCAAAGACCTCAAGTTCAGGCATCTCAGAATCATCAAAATCAGCATTTGGAGTAGACTCAGGTTGAGCAGAATTAACAGCATCTCTACCAGACTTAACTGAGTTAATGCTGGTAGGCTTCTCTCCACCAGAATTAATGACAATACTACCAGGATTAACCAGATTAGTGCTGGTAGCCTTCTTCCCAAGATGTTTGTCAGCCAAAGCATTCATTTCTTCTCTGAAGGATAAGATTTCTTCTGAAACTTTTGTAGGAGAACCCTCTTTTTCTTGAGGCTTGTTCACAGTCTCCGTCCTATTTGTAGAAGATTTCTTTGTTCCTTCATTTGCAACAACATGGTTGACTTCTGTGGTAGGAATCACAATAAGCTCCTCAATATCTTTGCCTTGATCAGCAGTGCTTGTATCTTGAGTACCTGCATTGTTAGGCACTTCTATGAAACCTGCATCAGGGTTAGCTTGATTCTCCTTGGAGACAGGAATATAGTTCATAGAATCAGTTAAATAATCAAGATCAAACATCCATCTATGACCTAATCCCTTCACATTGGGTTTTTCCTCAAGAAAATTAACATGAAGATTTTCCTCTACTTTCTTGGTCACTAAATTGTAAACCCTAAAGGCCTTACTATTCAGTGAATACCCAACTAGAAACCCCTCATCAGATTTTCCTTCAAATTTTCCAAGCACACTTAAGGTATCAAGAATGGTCACATGGCACCCAAAAGGCCTTATATAGCTAACAACTGGTTTATGGCCAAAAATAAGCTCATAAGGTGTTTTATTCTGAGGCTTGGTCACTCTAACCCTTTGAATATATAGCAAGCAGTTGCAACTGCTTCAGCCCAAAAGGTTGTGGGTAAGAATGAGTCTGCTAGCATGGTTCTAGCTGCCTCAATCAGGGTCCTGTTCATTCTCTCAGCAACTCCATTTTGCTGTGGAGTTCTAGCATTGCTATATTGTTGCTTGATTCCTTTTTCACCACAAAACTCAATCATGCTCCTATTCTTAAATTCTATGCCATTGTCAGTCCTAATGATCTTAACCTTGTGATTTAGTAGGTTTTCTATTTGCCTAATGAACCTTTGAATTAAATCAGAGGTTTCATCTTTAGTAGACATAAAGAATACCCAGCAATACCTAGTGCAGTCATCAGTAATGACAAGGCAATAACTAGCATGGTTGATACTTCGAACAGATGTAGGGCTAAACAGATCCATGTGTAAGGTATGCAAAGGCTCAGTAACAGTCCTATCTAACTTAGCCTTACAAGAAGCTCTATGCTGTTTTCCCTTATTACAAGCTACACAGGCATGGTCATTCCTAAAAACCTTGGAAGGTAAGCCTCTAACTAAATTACCCTTCACAAGTTTGTTCATATTCTTGAAATTAACATGACCTAACCTTTTATGCCACAATTTAGATTCATCCAAAGTAGCTTTTGCAAGCAAACAAGCAGAACCTTTTGCAACTTCAGGTGCTTTCATATCAAAACTGCACATGTTGTGTTGTCTAGGAACTTTAAGAAGTATCTGACTTTCATCAGGCATCTTAAAGTCTGAAGTCAATACAAAACATTTAGTTTCACTAAAAAGCACCTTATGCTGCTTATCACAAATTTGTGATATTGAGAAAAGGTTAAACTGCCCTAGTTCTTTTACAAAAGATACATTGTCAAATTCTAAATTGCCTACTACAATTCTACCTTTACCAGTTATCTGACCTTTACTTCCTCCAAGGTAACAGAACCTCCTTGGAATTCTAGAAAATCCTTAGATGATTCTTGTTACCAGTCATGTGCCCAGAGCACCCACTATCAAATACTCCCTCCGTCCCATATTAAGTATCCACTTTTCAAATGCACAAAGTTTTAGGAAAGTGGGCCAACTACATCTCTACCAATCAAATACACTATTACCCACTAAAGTCTCTTCTCATTGGTTGAAATATTCCCTGGACACTTAATTTGGGACATCCCAAGATTCCATTATGGACACTTATATGGGACGGGAGTATTCCTTTGTCTTCCATGTTCTTCAGTGGATGTTCCTGCACAAAAGTAGAGAAATTAGTTTCTCTCTAGGACCCAAGCCTCTGAAGACTTGGGTCTGCCCTGTGGATCAACAAATTTATAGGTCTTGTATGAGCTTGATCCACTGTTGTTCTTGGATTCATAGGTAAGTTTGTTCTTAAAAGGATCCCAAGACCAACATGCTGGGGTCTTAACAGCAGAATCCCTATTTTCCCTTACAGCACTTGAGCTTGAAGCTTGTGCTGTACTATTAGCAAAAGGACTCCTCACAGGTGAATGAGGTTTGTAAAAATTGTTTCTTTGATTATATGAGTTCACCTGTGGTCTATTTATTGGTTGCCTGGGTCCAGAATGATTAAACCACCCAGAATTAACACTTGGCCTCACATAATTAACATTTTGACCAACATAACTAACATTTGGTCTACCAGAATTAAAATTTGGTCTACCAGAATTAAAATTTGGCCTACCAGAATTAAAATTTGGTCTACCAGTACTAACAGATGACCAACCAGAATTAACATTAGGCATACCAGAATTAAATTGTGCTGGTCTAGTCACAAACTTATTAGCATGATTAATCCTGTTAGCATTATTCCAAAGTGGTTTATCATTCATATGGCCAGTATTAACACTTTTATCCTTTCTAAGTTCAGCCTCTCTTTTCATCCTAACCTCATGAAAATCACAGTCCCTAATCAAATGACTTAGACTACCACACACAAAGCATCTTTTAGGACCAAAATTGTGGTTTCTCTTGTACTCTCTTCTCATTCTATCAGGTTTTGGTGACTCTTGATTTTTGACAGACTTCCTAGGAGATTTTATGTGAGTATCACAACTAGGTTTATCTGTATGAGGTTTGGGTGTAGTCACAACTGGTTCACTATTTTTGACTGATCTTGACTCAGAAACATCTTTAGGTGCACTCTCTGATTCTGAATCAGACTGCTCAGAGATGTCTCTAGTAGATCCTTCACTGTCATTGGTTTGACAAGTGGAGTATTCACTAGATTTATCATCTGAGTTGCCTGTCTCAGGATAGATAGGACCCTTTTTACCATATACAAACAAAGAGTCATCTAGGTCTTTCTTTTGTAGAGGAGTGTAATCTCCACTTAATGGAGGTGGCACCCCTTTAAAATTATCAGTTTTAATGAACCTATTGTACACTGGCTTACCAATAGAATCCTCTTTTCTACATTTGAACACAGATCTGTCCATCTCTTCCTCATAGCTTAGAACTTCACTATCTGACTGTATCCCATAACCTAAGCCAATTTTACTTGTAGAGCTCATACTAGATGCTATTATCTTATCCTGACACTTAGCAGAATGGGTCCATTTTCTACTTTCTTTTGTAATTCATCTCTTTCCTTAACAGCTTTCAAGCCTGCTCTTCTATATCTCTTAAGTTTTTCATCTTTTTCATATATCTCATTAGCTTGAAAGGTGAGTTTTTCATTTAAGGAAGCTTGTTTGTTTTGATAGTTCTATATTTGTGCTTCTAAAGTTTTAACAGCTTTAGTATAAGCAAGAATTTTTGCTTTCTGATCACCTATTTGTGTTAATTGTTCATCACACAAAGCTTTAAGATGATTATATGAATCAATGCATAATTTTGAGCACAAAGATACCTCATTACTGGAACCAATAACCATAAGTGCGTGGTTTGGCTCTTCATCCTCAGGTGTGTGTTCGTCCCAATTCACAGCTCCAGCTTCCAATGTCATCAAGCTCGTCTGATTCTTCCCTGTCTTATCATCATCTTGAGAGTCAGAACCCTTATTCTTTTTCCAATCAGTGGTCACCTTTTCCTTGCAATCTCTGGCAAAGTGACCATGCTTGTGACAATTGTAGCACTCAACAGTCCTCCTATTGTATCCCACTGGTGACTTCCCATCAAGCTTAATGTTCCTCCCAGTCTGCTTGTAAAACTTCTTAACCCTGAAAGTAATCATGGCAATTTGCCATTTGATATCCATTTCTTCAACTTCAACATCATTGATCTGTTCCAGATCCTCACTGATGAAGTCTTGATCTTCTGGTTCCTTAGCAAGAAGTGAGTAAATTACTTCATCAGCAAAGCCTGCTGGAGCATCTCTTTCTTTTCTCATGCTGCTAGAAGAAGTTCCATAACCACCAGAATTAATGCTGCCAGACTTAACCTTGTTAGTGCTGCTCTTGCCTTGAGAAACAAAAGCAACATTTGTAGAACTTGAAGATGCTTTTCCTTGGATTTCCTGTTCAAACACCTTGAGGTTGTTGTACAGGTCATCAGTAGTCATGGTGTCAATTTCACCATTCATCCTCATGGTCAATGTCACACTTGACCATTCTTTTGGTAATGCTCTAAGAAACTTTTGGTTTGCATTCCCTCCAAATCTTTTCTTGATAGCCTCCCAAATTTCCTTGGCATCATTCATGCCATGAAACCTTCTCAAATGCTCTTTGGGAATTGCCATTAGCAGCATAGTCTTGGCCTTCTTCTCCTTTTCAACAGCCCGTATCTCTTCAGCAGATACTGGTGGTAATATCCTAATCACTCCATCTGTACCTTGTGAAATCCTTTTCTTCGAATTCCCATTCTGTATGACCTTCCAGACTTCGCTGTCAATATACTCCAGATAATGTTCCATCTCCATAGCCCAGATGTCATATTCTTCTCTTTTTAGGATTGGGAGTTTTATGTTGGATATGGTTGTTGTTGCAGAGATGGGTTGTTGTTTCCTAGATGTGCTTGCTTCAGGTTTTTCTTCATCATGGATTGATTTTTCATCATCACTGTTGTGAACTGAGAAACCATCATTCTTATTGGGATTTTCAACGTCAGACATGTTGCAAGGTTTAGGTGAATGAATTTAGGGTTTGGTTGTTGTGTTTCTTCAGACTCAGAGTCTCTTTACAGGCTCTGATACCACTTGTTGGTCCACACGAATTATGGATCCAAGTAGCCTTGTTACTTGTTAGAAGACTTGTATAAACCAAATCGATCTAAGTAAGAAACTCTAACACTTTGCTTATTGTTAATGCGGAATCTTAACAACAAACAATGAAGAACACAATAATTATAACTAACTTCGTATATTAATTCTTTTAATCTAAGTGATTACAATCTTCTCGTTATAAAAAACTAATGACTAAGCTTCCTTTTATACACTAAGGAAACCCTAGATACAAAACTTGTAGAAGGATATACGTATCTTCTCTAAAGATAATTACGTATCCTTTCCTAACTTATATCTAACAAACTTTCCTAACTTTCATGACCAGACTTAACAATTAAAGTCAAACAGGCTTAACTTTACTCTACCAGACTTAATAATGAACAACCAGACTTAACCAATAAAACTAACAGACTTAATTACGTAGTCCACCAGACTTGATTCTGTTCTTCCATTAAGTCTTCTCTTGTCTTGTGATAATTCCCAACACATTCCAACATTAATGATTAACAAAGAAGAGCCTTAAGATGAGCAAAATCTTCAATAGACCCTCTAAATGCTTGAAGGCATTAAACAAAGAAGAGCCTTCAGAATCACAATGTTCCTCTTTTACGGGTTGTTCGTTGTTCTTTTATAGGTTGAACATTATGCTTATGTTCCATACAGGTTGTTTTCTGAGGATAAGTGCTATAATAGTTCTTCCTGTCCCATCATCAAAACATATATCCTTGACGATTCATCATTTCTCATTGATTCAATCTCAAACTCAGCATCCTACACAAATCATACAAAACAATATGATCATTAACATATAGTAAGATATGATACAAAATGTATCATAAAGTGTAATGCACATGTGTAACACCTGATTGGCTGCAGAGTACTGTAAATGAACTGATATTAGAGATGGAACCGATCCTTCCCTGCCATCGCCACCTCCACCGCCAACTAATTACACATTCTCACACAACTCTTTATATAATGGTTTAGTATGGTTTGCTTGTAAGTTGTAAGTCATGGGGGGAAAGAGATGAAGGGGTTATAATCTTTTGGTTTTCTTATATTAATGGTTACCCTTTCTTATTTTCACTTCTTTATGACTCCACATTAAATCATAGGACTCATTACTCGGATAGATGAATTTTCATTATTTTCACTTCATTTGGTGTGTAATGTCTTGTTTGTACCGTACATACCTTTGTGCACAAATACTCTTGCACATTAAATTTAGCTATTGAATCTTTATATAGTATAGATATATTAGATGATTATTAGTTGGGCCAAACCTAATTATGGGTTTATCCTGGGGTAGAGGTACGATCTGTCTACATCTCACCTCCCTCATACCCTGCCCCGGCGGGATTGGGTTTTGTTGTTGTTGTTGTTGTTGTTGTTGTGTTCATTAGGTTTACGGTTTAAGATTGCTTGTTCACAAAGCTATGTATTTATTATAAATACATATGCAATCTCTTTTATGTGATATGTGGAAAACTAGAAGGGGGGGTTGAATAGTTTTACGTCTTTTTAATTTTATTATGAAAACTTTTGTTTACTTTTTAAAACTTTGATTCGATCTTATGTGAATTCAACTCTTGAACAATATGAACAAATATAAGTAAATGTAAATAAGTAATGCAAGTAAAGTAAATGAAATGAAATGAAATATAGAGATGGAAAGATCAAACTACAACACAAGGATTTATAGTGGTTCGGCTACAAGGACACCTTCCTTGCCCTACTCCACTCCCCGAGTCACCTACTCGAGAGTTCTCTTCACTATGTCAACAAACTCCCTTATGGCGGAGAAAACCTTACACAACTTTCGCTTACACCGGTTTAACGACACAAAGCTAGATGTCAGGTTCTAATCGTAGCTAGAACCAATCTCACAACTTCTACACGACTCTTCACGCTTATTCACAACTTCTTCACGACGGCTTCACGACTTCTTCACGATGGCTTCACAACTTCTACACAACGGCTTCACAACTTCTACACTACTTCTTTACAACACAGCTACTTACTTACACTTTGATCTACTAATTACAACTACACAACACCTTATCAAATACTTTACACAACTACACAATTATATGAATTAAACTATAATACTTCTTCTCTAGTTGTTGAAGGAGTATTCTTCTTTTGCACTTGGATGATGGAAGCTTGGATCACTTAGAAACCAAAGCTTAAGAATATATGATCAAAGGTTTTTAGAAAGGATTTAGAAAGATGAGAAGAGATTTAGAACATAAGGTTTGGGGTGCAAAAGGTTGGGAAAAAGTCCAGGAATGAACCAGTATTTATAGGCAAAATCTGACAGCTGGAGGAGCGGGGCGGTCCCCTTAAATAGGTGGCCGGTCCCCTTAATTATTAAGGGGACCGCCTAGTAAATTAAGGGGGCCGCCCAAATCCGAACGTTGCTCAGATTTGTCTTTTTTGTGAGGAAGGTTTTTCTGGAACATTTTTGCCATTTTTGGTTGAAAATTTGAATTCATAAATTTATAATGGATTAAACATTTTTATTAAATACCAAAAATGATTTTCTAAAAGATATAAAATGTTTGTGTCATTTTATAAAAATTCAAGTGATAAAAAAAATTCCTTTGATCATATAATGCATTAAGCATTTGTTTATTCATACCTTAAGTGATTGAGTTGTTAAAATAGATATTTACAGCTAAATACTTGTTTACGTCATAATCTTTCGTTAATTGATTTTACATTTTGTGATTATCAAAACGTAGAGATATCGAAAAATATTAATAACGTGTTTAGGCATTATTTATATCAACAATCTCCCCCTTTTTGATGATTACAAAATCTAAACTCATTAAATTGAAAAATTAATTTTTAGACAAGTATTTAGTGAGTTTATATATACTTCTCCCCCTTTTTGTAGAATCAAAAAGGTTATGCCGGCAAGTTTTAGATGCAAAATTTGTCGGAATGTGAACTCCCTCTTGATGTGTACTCCCCCTCGTTTGAGGGCACCAAGGAGTCGAGCTATGGAATGCTAGCAAGAAAAATATTAGAAGCACAAGTATATATAGTAAAAATAAGCAAGCATATAGAAGAAAGACATTCATTAATTGAAGGTGTTGTGTATAAATACACAACCAACTAGAATACATCATAGGTAAAGCATACAACATTTAACAAATAATGTAACTAATAATACTACATAATCATCCCAAGAGTACATGATCCTTCATAGAGCTTGCCAAATGGTGGAAAAGTTATTATTGGTTAAGCATTGCATATGCTTAATTTGGAGAAAATGGAGGAGGTGGTGGTGAAATAGGTGAAGATGGTGGAGGTGGTGGTGGAGGTGGATTGGTTAGCATGTGCTCAATACATGAAAACATGTATTGCATTTCATCTCTAAGACCAAAGATGATGGTTCGGTTGTGGATGCAACAAAGACAAGTATCCCCATGGGCTTCAAGTAAGCTCCAAGGTACGGGATTGACAAAGAATGGTGGTGTGATTGGTGAGGATGAGAAATGAGCATCAAACGGTGTGATTGGTGAAAGGGAAATGGCAAGTTCGGTGGATGGAGGTTCTTGAGTGAGAGGTGGTGGTGATGTTGTTGGTGGTGGTGCCATTTGTGGTGAGGATAGGTGTTTGTTTATGTAGTCATTGATGGATGAGGATGAAGGTATGGAAGAGGAGGATGTGCCATGGGTGGAAGGTGTTTTGGATGGTGCATTGGTTGCATTAGGAGATGAGCATTTAGGTGGTGGTGATGGAGTGGTGTTGTCTTCTTGAGTAAGATCAATGAAGAGTTGTTTAGGGGGTATGATGACAATCTTTTGTTTCTTTGAGGTCTTAGAGATGGAGGATTTTGGTGATAACATGGTGGATTAGGATGGTGTTTGATGGAGGTGAAGGGTGATGAAATGAGGAGTTATCATTTGGAGGGAATTTATAATGTGAAAATGTGATTGGTTTTGGTAAGTTTTTGAAGTTTTGTAGTAATATTCCAAAATAAGTTGGGTCATTAAGAGAAATGGTAGCTGGGGCTAGATAAAAGGGGTCACATGATGCAAAAGGAAACAGTGAATTTTACTGTCCAGATGGCCGGTCCCCTTAATTGTAGGCCGGCCCCCTTAAAATTAAGGGGACCGCCTAGTAAAATTAAGGGGGCCGCCCATCTGGTGTTTTCCCAGGCGACCAAAAATGAAAAATTTCCAAAAAAGGGTCAATTTTTAAGGTGTATTTGCAGCAAGCTCTATTTGGAACATGTATACTAAGAATGATCAAATAGTAACAAAAACATATTAAATAATAATGCACATTTGGAAACTATCATAATCCTATTATAAGCATATCATAAGCATATCATATTAAAGAAACTAGTAATAAGGTCCTAACATGATAGTAGTTAAACTCCTAGCACAATACAAGATATAGGAAAATAACAAAATAAATGTCAAGTATATCCGGATAAATCGGATCAAAACTACTACACAAAATTGTCTAATAACATCAATGTTCAACTAAACCCACACCAAACATATCTATTTCTTCTTCCCAAGCATCTTCCTAAAAGCTTTTCCAATGGACTTGAATCCACCTCGAACCTCCTGATGCATTTGTTGAGTAGTGTTGAGCAATGAGGTTTGTCGTTCAAAAAGGAGTTGCTCGGTTTGTTGGGAAGGAAGAGGAACTTGATAGTCGGTATAATTAAGTTCCGGAAGATCATCAACGAAAGTCGTGGGAGATGGAGTACTAACACATGAGGTGCCTTCCTCCTCATTATCATCTTCCCGATGAGATGTAGAACCACGAGGTGCGAAAGACATAGAACGACGAGATTTGCCCTTGTCACTTCGAGATCGGCGAGGTTGGTTAAGAGCAAGAGGACGCAAGACGGGATGAACGAATTGATAGATATCACTCTCAAGATGTGGGTAATGTTCCATGACATGACGATAAAGTCTAGTTAGGAACATACCATAGGGAAGGTTGGCATTTGGAGTGTTTTTGGCGGAGATGATATGATGGACAAAGAGATAAGCCAAATTGTATTGTTCTTCCACAACAACACAATACAACATGTGGGCGATGCTAGCCGTGAGGTGATCACGGTGACCGCTGGTACCAAACGCATTCTCGCGAATGAGTTCTTCCCAACGCTTCATGTCAGGGCTTAGCTCTTTGAGAAGGATTTGATTTGCATGAATGTCAACATCCCTCGACTTGATTCTTCTACTAGTCGTACCACGTTCTAGCTCAAGTAGTCGACGAATGTCATCAGGAGTTGGAATCTCAGAATAGTATGGACCATCCTGAGGCCGATGTTTTTCAAGAAATGAAAGATCCCATTCATTTGAAAAGACGGCTTGACCATTGTATGGAATTTGAAGGATTTGACCAAACTGAGCAAGAGTGAGAGTGATGAATTCATTCTGGATCATGAAAGAGATGAGAATATAACCATAGTTATCGGTTTGTATCGTAACTTGGCTATAGAAGTCAAGAATGAAACGAGGAATGATAGGTTCGTTTATTTTGAAAAGACAATCGAGACGAACATTGGTGAACATTTGTTCGATATTATCGGATTGGTAAAAGGATGGATCGACAACTCTTCCCTCATGAATGTTTCTATTTTCAATGGGATGATAGAAACATGCAACGCACTACTAGAAAAAAGGCCTTTAATGACGCGCATTGCGTGTCATAAAAGGGGTCAGATGACGCGCTTTTTGGTGTCATTGATCGACCCGTCATAAAGCTTTATGACACGCATTTCGCGCGTCATAATTTTATGACACGCTTTTATGACACTATTTTATGACCCATTTTTTGCGTGTCATGGTTCAAATTTTTTTAAAAAAAAAAATTTTTATAAAATTAATAATACCCCCACATTAAATAACAGATAATCTCATAATACAAATAAATACACAAATAGCAAAAAAGCGCATTTCATATATATCAAAACAATGTGTTTCATACAACTACAGATAATCTCATAATACAAATAAATTCACAAATGCTGATCAATTAGTTATTCTAGTTAAATCAATGCTGACTCCACAGGTACCATAAATTCGCATACTCCAAGTAGTGCAGCTGCACATATTGAGCGAAGCAGACTTGATTTCCCGCCACCATTTGGTCCGGTCAACAGAAACATTGATTTCATATTAACTGTGTTCAAAACCGCACTGCCTTCAGCTGCATCAAACCAATACGGTGATAGACCAACAATCTTCATCTCACGACGTCTGATTATTTGTTCAGTTTCCTGCATACAATTTCAGTATGAACATGCATGTGCCCGAAAACTAACCAATAATTAAATAGATGGTGGATTGAAATTTACCTCACAAGTATGGGACTGAACAAGAGTTGGAAACACCCATTTTCTTCCAATCAGTTTTCACAATGCACCCTGGTTCCCAAATATGCAAACAATTGTGGAATGCACACCTCGATGGTCCGGAAAGAATTTCTCGAATCTGACAAGTACGTAGATTAACATGACAACAAGGAAAAAATCATCATAACAATGATAGAACATAATAACAAGGCTACTAGCATACAGCAGAAGGAAAAGTTTTAGGTGGTGTGAAGTCAAAATGACATACCAACAAGCTTTTACAGAGTTAAAGTGACCATCCACTTCTGCAGGAAGAAGGCCAAAGTGATTGCTTCTCAAAGCATTGATCAAACTAGACTTTCCAA
Source organism: Artemisia tridentata subsp. tridentata (assembly GCA_021014915.2). NCBI lineage: Eukaryota > Viridiplantae > Streptophyta > Magnoliopsida > Asterales > Asteraceae > Artemisia > Artemisia tridentata. The sequence continues at coordinate 125,469,834 of CP139505.1, read as the reverse complement.
CGCCACTGGGAACCATAATTACCGATGTTCGATCCCTCAAGTAAAACTGAAGAGAATCAAGTCCAAAAGTCCAAGAAGCCGAACCAAATTCCCCTCGCAACACCCACTATTATTTTGTATCTTCTTTCCCAATCAAGAGTCGCACGCTTTGCTGGATCTGAATAAGAGTAACATTGTAATTGTAAGAAAGAATATCTACAATTTTATCATAATTTATATAAACTTACTGAATATAAACTGATCCAAACTTCCATTTTGTGCAAACTCATACATCAAAAGTCGTTTGGATCCTTCTAAGCAAAACCCAAGAAGCCGAACCAAATTCCGGTGTTGCAGCCTTGCAAGTAATAAGACCTCATTCTTGAATTCTAGGTCGCCTTGACCTGAATCCCGCGACAACCTCTTCACTGCTATCTCATGCCCATTTTGTAACTTACCCTATAAATTTAGTTCCAAAAGTATTAAAAAAACAAAAAGAACTAAAAATTTGAGCCTGGCTTTTTATTAGTATTTCGTACCAAAATGTAATTTTCTTGCAGTTTATTGTTTACCTTATAAACCAGACCAAATCCACCTTGACCAAGCTTATTGTTCTCCGAGAAGTCATCTGTTGCTTCTTTAATGATACCAAAGCTATATTGCAACGATTCCACTGTGCTAATTTCATCAATATCTCCATCCTCGTAAACTAGAATCATTAATTTCACAAGTTTTTAAACAAACGAAACCCCAATGTTATATCATGGAAGTGATTTAAAAAAACAAGATTACGCACCTAAATTCCCTGGCGGACTTATTTGGATCTTTCTTTTTCTTCTTATTAACACCATAAGGAAAACAACTGCTAGTATCACTAGACTAACGCTTATGGCAATGATTACAGTTGTTGTGTTACTACTTTTTCCTAAAATTTTGACACAATATAAACAAAAAGTGAACAAATTCTTCGAGCATAATGTCGAAGATATCTATATGATGGAGGCTAATGTAGATATATACCTGATGGTGACGGTGACGTTGGTGGTGGTGGCGATGGTAGTTCAAGGGCCACAGTATCATTGTAAAAAATATATTCTTCATATCTCAAATTGCAACTAGAATAAGAAAATCTTGCTCCCTTTTTACTATCACAACAACTGGGGATTTTTCTAATTGCGTCATCCAAGCATTTGTAACAATCAGTCGAAATTAATTACTCGCTGCTCCAGCCGAAATCAATGGATCTACAAATAAAAAACATATAGATCTATAAATAAAATCAATGGATCTACAAATAAAATGAATAGATCTATAAAAAAAATATAGATCGACAAAAAAATCTATACATCTACAAAAAAAGAACAAAAAAAATAATGTTCAAAAATATTATAGATCTACAAAACTAATACCTCAAAACTTTAGGGTGGAGAGTTTCGGTGGTGTCGGTGGAGGTGGAGTCCGGTGGTGGTGCTGTCATTATAGTGTGGAGTCCGGTAGTGGTGCTGTCATTAGGGAGAGAGAGTTATTGTGTGTGCGTGTGTGTGTTTTAGAGTGTTAAAATGAAATGAGTTAGGGTGAGAAGCGTCCGTGTTTTTTTTTTAAATTTGAGATAAGACACAAATTTTATGACACACAAAAATGCCTGTCGTCTAGCCTTCAAATTTTATAATTTATGACAGTTTTTTTATGACTTACAGTTTTGCGTGTCATTAAAGTGTGTGTGTCATAAAAAGCATGTCATTAAAGGCCCTTTTTCTAGTAGTGAACGGCAGGAGATATGCCGGGAGTAGCGAAGACTTTTGGAATATATTGTTTGGTTTTGGAAACATCACCAACCGTGGTCTTAGGCATTTTCACCTAAACAAGACAACAACAAGAAAAGATGATTAAGGGAAAAAAATATAACATGCATATGTCATATATGCTACTTATGTGGAACGTAAACATACTTCGACTCTAAAGATTTAATCCTAAGAAGTAGTTTACAATGTTCTTTAGTTTTAATTTTTAACTCGCTTAAAATGTATTTTACGATGTTAAGGAGTAGTTATAGAGATATGATGGTAAAGAACCAAGAACATCCAATCGCTCCTTTATACATCATAATTCACTTTGAAATGTGGCTAGACGAACATTAGATTGTATGTCTAGCTATTTCTTACGAGTATTTATGTTAAGTAACTTATTTAAGAGATGAAAACGTAGATTTTGACTCAAAAATACTTCTCAATTTGTTATGCCAAACGCTCCCTTTACTAGAAAAATAACGACTAGTATCTCAATATACATATGAATTATGTATCTTGATGACTCGAAATCACTAGTTGCATGTTTATAAACTTGACAATTTGTTGTGAAATTTATTTCTACTTAATTTCGACGACTTTATGATCTAATCCAAACACCCTCTTATGTTTAATAAAAGCATTTTTCATTATTCGAAAAATATATTTTTAGGAATAAAGAGTTGTGATAATATAATGTGGTTAGTTTTAACAAGTGTTTATGGCATGTTTCAACAATTTGAATGAGAGTGTTTGGTTTTTCAAAATTTTGGCATGAGGGTTTTTGATTAATTAGTTTCTAGGTTAATTACGCATTCTAATCCTATGGGGAGCATTTGGTTATGAAAATCCTAGACTTAATTTTAATAAAATTCGAGTTTGAAAAGTTTGAATAAAGTACCTAATTATGATTAGACTCAAAATTAGATGAAATTAGACAAAATGTGTGTTGGAAAACTTACAATATATGTTGTTAATCGAGTTGTAAGTGTTTTCCCTTTGCGAATTAAGCCCGAATTGGTGATTTGGTAATTGGTTTTGATGGTTTTGGGGTAGTGTTGTTCGTTCACAGCAAGTAGGAGGAAAAGGGTGTTTGAGAAATGGAGTGTTTGGCAGATTTTTCAAGGAGGAAAAACGATTTTGGTGCATCAGATGGCCGGTCCCCTTAAACATTAAGGGGGCCGCCCTCGATAACAAGCCGGTCCCCTTAAACATTAAGGGGACCGCCTACCAAAATTTGGAATTTTTCGAGTTTTGTTTCTGACGGTAAAATATTTATATGTATATAGATAGATTTATTATATATCAAAAATACGTTGGGTTGTATTGGCACGAGGAGGGAATACTTGACATATTTTATTAACATTTTGTTAAAAAAAATATCTTGAGAATTTTGGATAAAATGATCAAGACGTCAAGTCGACAAAGAGTTTGAGGAATGAGACGGAATGTGTGTGTGTGTGTATATATATATATATATTATGTGTTAAAGTGGGATGTTGAATGGTGTCGAGAGATGATGAGGTAAAGACGGAGATGAATGCTAACGGCGATGGGAGTTTGTTTCATCCATAGTTTTCTTTGCGCGAAGGTTCAAATTCTACTTCTATGTTGATCCACTCAACTCACTTCTCTTCATCACCATGAGTTTTGTGACAGTGGACATAGAAGATTTTCATGTTGAACGTTAGAGTTCAAGAGAGCCAAGGGGAAAGAAGAGGTTCGAGGACGAACAATTTCTTTTAGTTCTAGATAATCAACTAATGACGTATCTAGGTTGTGAGAGGATATATATACTTATATTATATACTAATATTACTATACATATGTATATATATATATATATATATTTAGATATATGTATAAAAGGATTACACACTATCAAGCACATAAGTATTAACTAAACTACGCATTTTAGACTAATGGGGGCATGCAGTTAGCTAGATCATTAATCTAAGCATATAATCTAGTAGAGAGCATGAAAGAGAGGCGTACCTTTTAGTCTTCAATGAATAGTCTTCAAGCACTTCAAAGCGTTTGTATTGACTTATAGAAGCCAATCATGGATGAGATACCGAATTTCCCGATGAGTTGACAATTTAGCCACTTGGTCCCTATTGTCTAATTGGTCCATAGTTGTTTGGACCAAACATGGTTTGCAATTGACTAGGATGCATATATGGTGGAAGTAATCCCCAGGGATTAAAGCTTGGTGGATTTGAATAATTCCACATTGGGTGATTATTATTATGGAGGTTTTGTCTATTTTGGTTTCTTCTAGGTTGAGGAGTTTTAGGCCGAGGGTGAGGACTGAGTGGTCTTCTAGGAGGAGGTGTTTTTTACCTTAATTTTGGTTTAGAATATCCTACTTCGTTTTTTAAAGATGGTTTGTAGAAAATCTTTACTTCCTCATTGCTAGCAATGGGTATTTTTCTATCTTTCATAAGTATGTATTTAGGTTTTGACTCTAAAGATTTTTGCTTACTAGATTCACATTCAAACTTTACATTTTTAGTTTCACTAGTTGAAGCCTCAGTTGAATTAAATCCTAACCCGGTTTTATCTCCTGATATTCTTTGGACACTAATTATTTTCTTAAGTGAATTACTACTATTTTCAAATTTGTTGAGTTTGCAAATTTCTTCCTTAAGTTTTTCGTTTTCATTTTTAAAATCTTGACATGTTCTACACTCTACAAAAACTTCTTTACCCTTTTCTAAATGGTGTAGTTTAATTTTTAATTCAAGTATTTCGTTTTCTAGTTGGTTATTTATGCGTTTTAGTGATTTGTTTTTAGTCATTACTTTTTGACCTAATTTGCATAATCTATTATATTCACTATCTAAGTCTTTTTCGTCTAATGATAAATTTTCATCACTAAAGTATTCGGTTTCAGAATGTACCTCACTTGATGTCTTAGCCATAAGACACTTCTCCTCCTTTGTGGTTTCTTTCTCATCTTCATCACTATCACTCCATGCTCCTCCAACGAACGCCTTTTGATTTTGCTCCTTTGACATCATTGGACATCTTCCGATGAGATGATTTGGATCACCACATTTAAAGCACTTCCTCTCGTTCTTGCTAGTTTTGTCATCTTTATTTCTTTGGAATGTTTTTCTTTCGTCATGTGGTTGTCTAACGAATCTTCCTCGTCTTTTGAAGAATTTCTTGAAGTCACTTACGACCATGGCATATTCTTCGTCATCACTTTCGGAGGTTGAGCTATCCTCGTCACTAGATTCTTTCCTAGCTTTCAACGCAATTGATTTGCTTTGCTCTCTTTTTCCTTTGACCATCTCGGAGTCTTTCTTTATTATTGCTTCGTAGACTTTCAAGTTGCCGATCAACTCGTCAAGTTGAAGAGTTGACAAGTTCTTCGATTCTTCAATCGCCGTAACTTTAGCCCGCCATTTTGGATGAAGAGCCCTAAGAAATTTCCTAACAAAATTCTTACTAGAAAAACTCTCATCAAGTGCTTTTAAACTTGTGATGATAGTGTTAAACCTAGCAAAAGCATTATCTATTGATTCCTCTTCCGGAATCGTAAATTGTTCATATTGTTGAACAAGAAGATCTATTTTATTATCTTTGACTTGACTATTACCTTGGTGAGTTATTAGTAGGGAGTTTCAAATTTCTTTTGCGGTTTCACACATAAAGATCCTTTCGTATTCTTTACGTGGTAACGCATTATAAATAACCATTTTTGCCTCATTATTTTTAGCAAGTTTTCTTTTTAAATCATCACTTTGTTTTTCAAAAGGTACTACTTCATCCTTTTTAGTTTCGGGATTATTTTGAATAGGTAAAAAATCACCATTAGTAATAACATGCCAAAGATCTAGATCTTTTGATTTCACATAAGTTTCGAATCGATTTTTTCAATAAAGAAATCCATCACTTTCAAATAGTGGTGGTCTTTGCATAGATTGCCCTTCTAAATATTTTTCGGATTCCATAGATCGTTTCAAGTTTTAAAATACAATTTATTTTAAAAATCTTGTTTGACGTAGCTCTTGATACCAATTGTGGAAAACTAGAATGGGGGGGGGGGGGTTGAATAGTTTTACGTCTTTTTAATTTTATTATGAAAACTTTTGTTTACTTTTTAAAACTTTGATTCGATCTTATGTGAATTCAACTCTTGAACAATATGAATAAATATAAGTAAATGTAAATAAGTAATGCAAGTAAAGTAAATGAAATGAAATGAAAGATAGAGATGGAAAGATCAAACCACAACACAAGGATTTATAGTGGTTCGGCTACAAGGACACCTTCCTTGCCCTACTCCACTCCCCGAGTCACCTACTCGAGAGTTCTCTTCACTATGTCAACAAACTCCCTTATGGCGGAGAAAACCTTACACAACTTTCGCTTACACCGGTTTAACGACACAAAGCTAGATGTCAGGTTCTAATCGTAGCTAGAACCAATCTCACAACTTCTACACGACTTCTTCACGACTTATTCACAACTTCTTCACGACGGCTTCACGACTTCTTCACGATGGCTTCACAACTTCTACACGACGGCTTCACAACTTCTACACTACTTCTTTACAACACAACTACTTACTTACACTTTGATCTACTAATTACAACTACACAACACCTTATCAAATACTTTACACAACTACACAATTATATGAATTAAACTATAATACTTCTTCTCTAGTTGTTGAAGGAGTATTCTTCTTTTGCACTTGGATGATGGAAGCTTGGATCACTTAGAAACCAAAGCTTAAGAATATATGATCAAAGGTTTTTAGAAAGTTGAGAAGAGATTTAGAACAGAAGTTTTGGGGTGCAAAAGGTTGGGAAAAAGTCCAGGAATGAACCAGTATTTATAGGCAAAATCTAACAGCTGGAGGAGCGGGGCGGTCCCCTTAAATAGGTGGTCGGTCCCCTTAATTATTAAAGGGACCGCCTAGTAAATTAAGGGGGCCGCCCAAATCCGAACGTTGCTCAGATTTGTCTTTTTGTGGGGAAGGTTTTTCTGGAACATTTTTGCCATTTTTGGTTGAAAATTTGAATTCATAAATTTATAATGGATTAAACTTTTTTATTAAATACCAAAAATGATTTTCTAAAAGATATAAAATGTTTGTGTCATTTTATAAAAAATCTAGTGATAAAAAAAAAGTTCCTTTGATCATATAATGCATTAAGCATTTGTTTATTCATACCTTAAGTGATTGAGTTGTTAAAATAGATATTTACAACTAAATACTTGTTTACTTTATAATCTTTCGTTTAATGATTTTACATTTTGTGATTATCAAAACGTAGAGATATCGAAAAATATTAATAACGTGTTTAGGCATTATTTATATCAACATGATCACAAAAACACATCAATAAATATATCTTTTCTATTTTACATGGTATCCGAGCTTTAGGCAAGATACACCTACAAAATTCTCCATCCTCTGGTCATCGGCTACTCGCCGGTGATTCGGAGGGATCCTAGTTATTTTCGTTTTGTTTTTATTTATATTAGAATTTTGTTTTTCATATTCAATGTATAAACCCTAAAACCTAGCCGTCAAAATATAAAAAAATATGCTGAGTGGCCTTTAACCAATCATATTTTTTCCTTCCTTATCAAATTGTTTTCATTGTTGAAGATCATTGTCGTTTTTGCAAATAGTTGGTCGCAAAATTGCGCTCTTACCTAAAGGCAAAGCAAGTCATGACGTAAAAAAAATGTCACACAAAGGAGGAAGTCGCAAGTAATTAACAAATATGCTGCCAAATACAATTATGCCTCTGTTTAACCAAACAACAAAGAAGATGATAGAAGAAAAAAAAAAGTGGCTTTTAACATATGTCCAGTTTGTCCGTTCGGAAGCCTCCCGTTCAAACTGCGGGGAGTGTTAGATGACTAGGTTGGTTGGCACAAGCCTAATTGTAGGCTTCGGGCCCACTAGGTTTACGGTTTAAGATTGCTTGTTCACAAAGCTATGTATTTATTATAAATACATATGCAATCTCTTTTATTTGATCACAAAAACACATCAATAAATATATCTTTGCTATTTTACAAAATAGTCATCAAAAACTTATTGAATTATATTGAGAAAATAAGGTAATGACAAAAATAATAAGAACATTACTAGTTGATCATATGAACACTTCTCATTTCGAAATTGCAAGCATGGCATATTCACAAAGGAGAAAGAAGACAGAATACAAGTTCAAACCATGGGCCCTTAAGCATGATTCATGAAACAAATATAAAATAAAGGGAAAAGAGAATCGAGGCTTTTAAGCATAGTCTCCAGCGGCTGGAAGTGCCTCATATGATCCAATGAAAACATCACCATAGATGAGTCCAGCCAGCCCACCACCGATCAATGGGCCGACCCAGTAAATCCAGTTTTGTGAGAAGTCTCCACTAACCACAGCGGGACCAAATGATCGAGCTGGGTTCATTGATCCACCACTGAAAGGTCCAGCAGCCAAAATGTTGGCTCCAACAATGAACCCAATGGCAATTGGTGCGATGGTTCCAAGAGCTCCCTTCTTAGGGTCGGCTGCTGTAGCGTACACTGTGTATACTAGAGCAAAAGTTATGGTGATCTCAAAAACAACTCCTTGAAGACCACTCATGCCATCTGCAACTCCATGTGTTGGGACGGCCTGTTAAACACCGAATATGTAAGTAGGCATCCAAGATTTTAAATCAAACGCTCCGTTATAGCAGTCATATGGTACTTTATCACTATGCTTTTATGAATAACTTACCAAACCACCTGTAACGAATTGTAGGAGGAAGCATGCAACAATGGAACCAAGCGATTGGGCAATCCAGTAAAATAGACCGGTAATGATGGTGATGTTACCACCAACAGCCAAACCGAAGGTGACAGCGGGGTTCAAATGTCCACCAGAGATGTTGGCTGCCATTGACACACCAACAAATAGTGCAAGTGCGTGGGCTATGGCTATGGCAACAAGCCCAGCAGGGTCTAGTGCTGCATCGGATGTGAGCTTGCCTGCAAATTTTTTACAAATTAGATGCTATATTCACACAGTAAGTTGTTGCATAACTTGTCTTGATCATTAACACTTTTTTTTTTTATTTTGTATTTAGTTATTTATATTGCTATAGAAAATGGCACTTTTAGGTATACAAGAAATTTTCCAAGCTAAATTTGTTCAAACCGGACGGATTCAATAAATACTATAATATGTTTATCAAACCGGAACATGTACTTGTTGTCAAAACAGCTGAGTTTATCTTAAACATTTTTGTATTTGAATACGTCAAGCAGGATTTAGAACCACTGAGACGATACTAGTATAGAACTGAGTGGGTATACACATACGCCAAACTCATGTCAAAACTGCTAAAACTAGTTTGATTATACAGGTTTCTAGAGTCGGTTTTAATATGTGGGTTAAGAAAAGTAGAAAACCGAACATACCATAAGCAATAGCTGAGCCGACACCGGCAAACACAAAAAGGAGAGTGGCAATGAACTCAGCCAAGTAAGACTTAACTGAAGCACCACTCAAAGAGTCACCAATGCTACCAACTGCCAACTTCACCATTTTTAAGAACTTTTTTGTTTTTCTTAGAGAAAGAAGCACTAAAAGTCAAAGGAAATGTGATGGTTGACTTGCTAAAGTTGTGATTAGTTGATGCTTCAGTAAAGGTTTATATAGTGCATGATTCAAATTTTATAACATAAACTTCCATATAAGTGGGGTTGATATACAAATATACAATGTCACTATTAACCATTAAGGGGCCCATGTATAGATAATTTGTGCTGGCACCGTCCATGTAGCCAGGATGGCTGATTCCTGGCCATTAATTGGCTCCACTCCCCGGCCTTTATTTGAATATATTATTGGATAATCGAAAGTCATTAGAACTACCAAATTATTGGCGTTGTGTTGATGTCATAAACATTGTACTGTGTTGTAAGACAAAAGACATTTCATCTAAGGATATGTATTAATTTGAAACATATCACTACTAGAAAGACTACGAATAGCTAGCAATGAGCAAAACTCGTTGTTCATGCAACAGCCATTTTTAATTGCAAGATGGTGTTAGCAACAATATTAACAGCCAACACGGTTTGTTGCAATATAGCCAGTTGAATTATGAAAGTCGTTGCTAATGTCATCACGTCGTTTCTAATTTGCAATGAAAACTAATGTCGTTAGTAACTTCATCTAAGTGCCAAATCGTTGCTAATTGTCCATTTAGTAAGATCATTGCTATTTTAGCGACAAACATGAATTTAGGAATGACTTCTTAATTAATTAGCTATGCCACGGTTTGAAATAGGTTGTAAATTTAGCAACAATGAGTGGTTGCTATTTAGTTATTGTCATATTTCAATCTAGAAAGGTTGTACACAAATAGGGGTGTCATAAAAGCCGACCGACCCGAACCTGAGCCGTGATTAAAACATTATAAAGTTGATGATTCCCACCAAGAATTTGATCGCCGGCTTTTCAGGTCGGGTTAGTCGGTCCAAAATTATATTCGGGTCAATCGGGTCAACCCGAATTGACCCGAGTTCTAAACAAGGTCGGGTTCAGGTGTAATATATGTCTCTTACTCGGGTTCGGGTAAACCCGAGTGACCTGAGTTTCATTTTTTTTCTTTCTAATTTGTATGTAAACACCAAAATTTTATAAGTAATTTTTAAATGACCTAGACCCCAACCCGAGCTGACCTGACCCGACCCGACGTTGACCCGAACCCGAATTGACCCGACCCGAGTGACCCAAGTTCTAAACAAAGTTGGGTTTTTAAGCCTTGACCCGAATTGACCCGAACCCGATCAGGTCAACCCCCTACACAAATGTGAATATAGTAGAATATACTTTTCCATATCAACCCACATGATATATACGAACCAAAAGACATAATTAATTCAAAAATGCCGTATGGGATTGTGGAGGAGATAAAGCCCCGGGTCCGGATGGTTTCTCTTTCAAACTTATCAAGAAGCATTGGAATCTATTGGGTGATGTAATTACGACCATCATCAAAATGTGAAATGTCTCAGGTTCAGTTTCAGCTAGGCACAAACAAAAGGTCACACCAACCTTCCCGAAAAGGGAGGGCTTAATTTACCTGGTTTGAGTTTGTGTGACGATGGGCTCAAACCCCGCGGTTTTGTCGGCCAAAAAGGTCATAAACCATTGTTACGAGGAAAAAAAACCTAATAACCATGACCAATAAATGAACAGGATTTTCATATTTCATACTATCACTAGCTTTCCTAATGGCATTATAGAAGACTCAAAACAACCGTCGTTATAGAAGATAGTGCTCACACATTCCCAAAAAATGAACAAGATAGTACTCACAATTCCTAATGTCGCTATAGAAGACTCAAAACAACTAACTGCGCCAGCTTTTCTAACGGCGAGATGAATAACTCTATGCATAAAATCAGGTGAATTCCCAAATATGAAGCATAAACAAATTTCAACTAAGAAAACAGTTTTGAAATGACAAAAAGATAAAAAGAGAGGCAAAAAAAAAAAATAGTAACCAAGCCAACTGATGTTAGACATGACGGACTACATTAATCTTTGTAGATCATCCACTAATGTATTACAAGTATTTTTCTTCGGCACATCTCAACCAAGGTCCTACAATAGTAATTTGGTTCAATAACATAAACTGATGTAGATCGAAAGTGGCAACAAAGACACTTGAAATAATTTATAGTAGACCATGCAAGATAAGTTGGAGATGCTCAGATGCCCTGTCTCAAACATAGCCATAACAACATAGCCATAGCATATTTATACTGCAACTTTCAATATCATGCAAAAGATTAAGATATTTACAAAATGCTTGTACTTATCATCACATTTGGCCAACTATCACTACTTAAAATCGACTAGTTATGGGCTAACTGTTTAGATGAATACTGAAATACAAAGATGTTAAAGATGGACCGGATGTACAATTGTAGAGAGTGACCCTAATATTATGAAACTAGATACTTACGATCTACTAAATCATTTATTAGTCATCAAAAGGTTATTAAATTATTCTTACATGGAGATATTGTTCATCAAATCTACTTGTTGAAATCGCAGATTTTTCTGGATGTGCTTTCGGTTTGGTCTGTGTGGTTCGTTAGATAAGTTTGCGTTTTCATTAGTTTGTTGGTCCGTTTGGCTGGTTGGATGAGTTTGTTCTTTCCTCTAGCTTTAAGATGAGCTAAAAGAGTCATCAAAAGGTTATTAAATAAATTTGACACAAAAGGTTAATGACAAAATAAATAACAACACTACTGTTGATCATATGAACAATTTTTCTCATTTCGAAATTGCAAGCATGGCATATTCTCAAAGGAAAAGACCAATAAGACAGAGAACAAGTTCAAACCATGACGATATTACACCCTCGACCCTTAAGCATGATTGATGAAACAAAAGAAACAAAGCGAAACAGAAAAGAGGTTCTTAAGCATAGTCTCCAGCGGCTGGAAGTGCCTCGTATGATCCAATGAAAACATCACCATAGATGAGTCCAGCCAAACCACCACCGATCAATGGGCCGACCCAGTAGATCCAAATTTGGGAGAAGTCTCCACTAACAACGGCAGGTCCAAATGATCGAGCCGGGTTCATTGATCCACCACTGAAAGGTCCAGCAGCCAAAATGTTGGCTCCAACAATGAACCCAATAGCAATTGGTGCAATGGTTCCAAGAGCACCCTTCTTAGGGTCAGCTGCGGTGGCATATACTGTGTAAACTAGAGCAAAAGTTATGATGATCTCAAATACGACTCCTTGAATACCACTAATGCCATCAGCAACTCCGTGTGTTGGGACAGCCTGTCAAGTACCAAATTTGTAAGTAGGCATCCAAGATATTAAACCAAACACTCGTTTTAGAAATTATATTTCAGATAAATAAATACCACTATGCTTTTATAAAAAAATTGACAAGTTTATGTGTTTTTTTACAAATGAAAATATATGAACACTTACCAAGCCACCAGTAACGAATTGTAGGAGGAAGCATGCAACAATGGAACCAAGCAATTGGGCAATCCAGTAAAATAGACCGGTAATGATGGTGATGTTACCACCGATAGCCAAACCGAAGGTGACAGCGGGGTTCAAATGTCCACCAGAGATGTTGGCTGCTATGGACACACCAACAAAAAGTGCAAGTGCATGGGCTATTGCTATTGCGACTAGCCCAGCAGGGTCTAGTGCTGCATCGGATGTGAGCTTGCCTGCAAAAGAATTATGAAAATCATTATATGTCTGAACAGAATTGTTTAACTTTCTTAACCATTACTAGCACTTCTTTTTATTTTGTTTGTACTTATCTGTCACTCATATGAAAAAGACACTTTTTAGGTGAACATGATCTTTCTAAAGCTTAACTTGTTCAAAGACAGCATAATAACTACAAGAACATTTGTATCGATGGGATCATGTCACATATAAAAAATATGACATCATTTTTTCCATGTTGTAAATTAGTTAAAATTATGTTGAACGTATGTACTGAAGTAGCTAAACTAGTCTAGACTAAATGGATTGGGTATACAAATACGCCAAACTCGATTTAGAACCATTGAGACTAGTCTTATATAGAACCGAGCGGGTATATAAATACGCCAAACTCACTCTAAAACCACTGAGACTAGTTTACACAAGTTTCTCGGGTATGTTTAACTTTTTTATTAGAGTATTTTGTAACGTTTTAGCTCAAAAACAAACATCTATCAAAGAAAAACCATCATACCAAAAGCAATAGCTGACCCGACACCAGCAAAGACGAAAAGAAGTGTGGCAATGAACTCAGCCAAGTAAGACTTGATCGAAGCACCACTAAAAGAGTCCCCGATGCTACCAAATGACAACTTCACCATTTTTTAGAACTCTTTTTTGTTAGAGAAAGAAGCACTAAAAGTCAAAAGAAATGTGGTTGACTTGCTAAATTTGTGATTTGTTGATGCTTCAACGAAGGCTTATATAGTGCATAATTTCAAATTTTAAATGCAACTTTTTGTTTTATTTATTAAGATGGTTGATTTAGTATGCGGCTAAAAGTGGACTTATGTATAGAGAATTTGAGCTAGCACCGTCCATGGGGCCAAGATGGCTGATTCTTGGCTTTTGATTGGTCCGTCCCACCGGCCACTATTTGAAAATATTTGTTGAATATGATTAATGTGAGTGAGGACACTATAACTAACTTATAAAGTGGCCGAAATTAGTAAATGAATAGTTAGAAAGTCGAAATTTGAGAGAGAAAATAAGATTTCTATTGTATGTAACGAAGTCCTAATCTTTCATGGAAGAAAATAATGTTATAGTCCATGATGTTAAGACTCTCTATCAACGTGAGTATTTTCTAACAAAATGTTATCTTCCTAAACAAACTTAGTTTTATTATCGAATAGAACAAATTTTATTTTGTTAACATTTTTCATTTTTTATTTTTTTACCTGTGTTTCGACTCGACATTGCGAGCCGACTAATCCCAGGGCGACTACCCTTTTATATTGTTAACATTTGATTAAATGTATTATCAAAATGTAACTGGTTGACATCAAACAGTAAAATAAATATGCTAAATCAAATGATAAAAGGAAATACGTAGTAATAATTTGTTACATAAAATAGCAACAAAGGAAAGTAATGACAGCAAATGAAAAACTAAAGAAAGTACATTTGTGGGTAATAAGTTAATAACGGGTTAGTAATGTCGAAAGGTGGCAAAATATAAGTTTACTAAATATATTGGTAAATATTAAGCGATAAATATGACCAAAGCTCATTAAGGTTTTGTATTTTGTAGATAGTTTGGCTAATAATACAATACTAGCAGGGTACCTGCGCGTTACGGCTGCGGGTACCCTGAAATAAAATTTTTCGGTGAATCATGTATTTTAGTTTATTATGTTCTTTTTGACAATAAATTTACGGATATCAAGAATTTCGTTTAACTCGTGCCCGTTCGGGCTCGAGCCCATTTGTCCCGTTGCCTGTTCGGACTTGAGTATTTGTATAATGTGCTTTATTATTTGTATTAGTGACATTTAATGCATGAATTGTGTTTAAGTTGGTTGTACAATATGCTTGATAAGTTGTATTTCTTATGTAAGGGGTGTTTTAATAACTGCATTAATTGTATTTATTGACCCGTTAATTAATTGTATTTAATGTACATAATGATTTATTTATTGTATTTAATGTTAGTATTTCTATTTTAATTAGTTGTACTTTGAGCTTAAGAACTTGTAAATGTTAGAAAAAGTGTTTTAATTACTTGTACTTGTACATTGAGCTTAGGTAGTTGTAAATATTGGTGATGTGGTGTATTAATTGTATGTATTAATTTGTACAATGCATTAGTGGTAAATATTAGGGAAGTTTCTATAAGTAATATTGATTATTGTACTTATAGCTTTAGAACTTGTATTGCTTAATTTTAAGTATTTCTATTAATAGTAGTCATTCCTCCATTATAAGATAGTTAGATAGTTACGGAGATTATGTCATTCAACATGGTATCGTAACAGATCTGATCTCCAGATGTAATAACAACGTACTTTCCCATTTGTTACATTATCATATACGAACCAAAAAAAAAAAATACCACAATACCCATCCAACTTTCAAATTTTGTTTCATTATCATACGTTTTGTTTGCACCGTTAGTCCTTTTGACTAACGACCGTTTGTAATTAACTCAAAAATATGTTTTTCTTATGTTTTCATATGTTTCTATCCGTTTTTATACGTTTTCGCCCGTTTTCTTTACGTTTTTATTTGCACCATTAGTCCTTTTGACTAACGACCATTTGTAATTAACTCAAAAATATGTTTAAAAATGAACAAAAACGCTTGAAAACATATAAAAATGTTAGCATTGAATTTATGCTACTTTGAAGTGATGGTCATTTTGGCTTTTGTATAAATGTGTCAAGTGTAATATGTATCAAATTAGTGGGCTTATGGCACTAGCAATGTATGTATCTAAATGTGCCTAAGTGTAGTGCAAGACATGAGTCCACTTAAGGTCCAACAAAAGCCCAATCAATCCTTTTGATTGTGGCTGGTTCGTATATACTCACACACACATCCTTAGTTTCATAGTGCCTCATTATTAGATAAGAAAAAGAGTGTGTGTGAGAGAGAGTGTAACACCCAAGTCTTTGTATCTTACTTTTCTCTTTGAAGATTAATATACATTTGACTTGAAAATTAACCTATGATCCATACTACTCTTGTGCTATAAATGTGTTAGTGAGAGTCATCAAAGAAGCTTGTGTGACATAGTGGAAGCACTCGGTGTTCATCCAAAGTGAAGATCGAGGTGTTACAAGTGGTTTCAAGAGCCAAGCTTTAAGGTAGGATTATCTTTAGTTTTGTTTGATCCTAAAGATTAAAAAACATCCTTTGTTATTTTTCTTTCACTAGAAAAATTACAACTTATGTTCTTTTCTTCTAAATCGATCTATACAAAATTTAAGGTAACTGTGGTTGTTTTGTGTTGATACGAAGTGGGTCTTCAAAAGATTCTGTGATATATTCTAGTTTATTCACTTGTTTAAGCTTGTGGAATCTTGGTTCTAGTTTATTCTTCATATGCTTTGATCGTATAAATCAAACATTTCTTGTATAAGAAAGTGTTTTTGATTATTTTAAGGATAAAGGTGAATTATTGAAGTTAGTGATAAGTTGGTAAAAGGGGAAGAAAGTCTACTGACAAAGCATGGGGAGTTGCATGGGTTTGTAGCTAAAGTACAAAAAGTGGGTGGAAGATAGTTGAATTCTGCGTTTTATCGCATTTGGAAAAATCTTACGCCTTATCGCATTTGTCTTCTTATCGCAATTGAAGTCTGCTTAGTTCTATCGTAATTGAATCCAGATACTATCGCAGTTCAAACTCAGACAAACCTATCGCAGTTGAGCATCGCAGTTGACCTTCGCATTTGGCTTATCGCATTTCAGGTCTGCTCAGAGTTATCGCATTTGTCCTCAGACTTAGTTGTCGCAGTTGTGTCCGAGAAATCAATAGCAGTTCTGTCCGATATCTGACCCAACTGCGATATCGGACAAATCAGCAACTGCGATATCGGACAAATCAGCAACTGCGATATCGGACAACAAAGAGTTTTCAGCAGTTTTCAGACTTGTCACTTTCAGTCCCTGTACTTTCTAGCAGCCTTTGGGAACTTCCAGAATTGGCAGTTTTGGCCCTCGTACTTGTGTGAATTGAGTTCAAAGTTAAATAACTTTTAAGGATTTGATTCGAACGTAATTTCGTCAACTCGAAAGTGAACTCGGTATTTTAACTCTTGTATAAGAGTGTAAAATACTTCGACAAACGGATATCTACTCTCTTGAATTAGAGTGTTAGATTTTATATAAATTGCCAATTTATATAAATTGGATATATTTCTATCTTAATTGACATTTTGCCATAATTTATATAAATTTTGGTTAAAATAGAAATTTTTATAGAAATTGTCATTTTATCTAAATTACAATTTACATAACCTTTGTCGAAATTGTAAACTTTTGACTTTGTCTTAATTATACTCTAATCAAATTTTGTAACTTTATTTAAATTTGTTTCGTTCATCTACACCTACAACTTCAACGTTCATCATCAACAAACCAAGGCTTCACAACAACATCAACCAAGTTCAACCGTCATCAACACTGTCTCCTACTTTGTTGCAAAGATCCTGTATCCACTTTATCATACACAATATTTTAAAGATGACTACACAACAAGACATCCATGCCGCAGGTTCAGAAAATCGACCTCCAATGTTGGAAAAAGGTGGTTACCTTCCATGGACGAGTCGTATGCTTCGATATATGAGATCCAAACCTAATGGACAAGGTATACTCTTGGTTAACTCCGTAAAAGAAGGTCCATTCAAGCCTGGTAAGATTGAAGAAACAGCTGGAAACCCTACTGCAGAACCTCCCGTCGAACCAACGTACAAAACCAAAGAGGAATCGGATTACACTGAAGCAGATTGGAAGCAAATTGAAGCTGATCACCTAGCAATGCATCTAATCCAACTCGGTTTACCACAAGAAATATTCTGTGCTGTAGATAGCTGTCAAACTGCCAAAGAAATGTGGGATCGAGTTAGACGTCTTTGTCATGGTACAGAAATTGGCATTCAAGAAATGGAAAACAAGCTTCTGACAGAATGGGAGAAGTTCACAGCAACACCAGCTGAACAGATTGAATCTTACTACACACGGTTTTGTACTCTAATGAATGAGTTGATCAGAAACAATTTGGCACCTAAACAAATTGTTCAAAACATCAAGTTCATCAACAACCTTCCAGAAGAATGGGGACGATATGTTACTATTGTCAACCAAACTAAGAATCTTCATGATGTGAACTACGATCAACTCTATGACTTTCTCAAACAAAACCAAGCAGAGGCAAATGAAGTCAGAAAAGAGAAACAAGCAAAACAACAAGATCCTCTTGCACTCATAGTCCAATCACCTACACCTGCAACAGTCAGTGCAAAACCATCATCATCATCATCCACTCAGCAATTCATGCAACAACAGTATATTCCACAATCATCATTCTACCCACAATAACAACATGTAATCCCACAACAACAATACCCACAACACCCAGATCAAGACGATCAGGATGAGTCAACTGCTGCTTTGACTCAAGCTTTTGCTTACCTATCAAAAGCATTCCAAGGACGTTACTCCACACCCACCAACAACAATCAACGAATCTCATCGAATACTCGCAACAAGCAGATTGCACAGCCGAGTTTCAACATGGGTCAACAAGGACAGATGGTTGGGGGATATGGGAATCAGCAGGGATATGCTCCAAGATTTCAGATGGGTAATCAGAATGCAGGGCAGTATGTTGGTAATCAGATGGGTCAGTTTGCAGGGAATCAGATGGGTAATGCTGTTGGTAATCAAAGGGTACAGAATGCTGGGAATCAGTTTGGGAATGTTGCTCAGGGAGCTGGGAATAGAAATCAGGGAAATGTGATGAAGTGCTTCAACTGTCAGGGTATTGGTCACATGGCTAGGAACTGTCCAGACAAGCCGAATAAGAGGGATCCAGCTTACTTGCAGAAAGCATTAATGTTGGCAAACAAGGAAACGGCTGGACTTCAGTTGAGTGCAGAAGAGAATGACTTCATGGCCATTATGGATGCTTCAGAAGATCAAGAGGACATCGATGCAAACTGCATTTTTGTAGCAAATCTCCAGGAGGCAAAGTACGACACAGATTCAGAAGCACCTCCTGCTTTTGACACTAATGCGGTTTCTGAGGTACAACCATATGCTACATGTCACAATAATGAAATTTTTGATATGTCACCTCAAAGTGAACAGCATCCTGAGACTCCTAATCTCATTTATGATACATACATGGACGAACCAAGTTGTAGTAATACTAATTTGGAAACTCCAGATATGGATACTAATGATGAATTCGAGTCACAGCATACTGATAATGATGAGGAAACACGTGCTATGTTTGAATCATTATTGCAAAATTGTAGTGTTGAAATAGAAAAGATCAAAAAGGTCAATCGCGATGTTAAGGCCGCGAATGAACAATTGACCACTGAGCTTGAGAGGTATAAGGTGAATGCAAGAGCTTATGATTTTCATAACAAAAAACAGTCGGAACTTGAGGTTAGCTTAAAAGAGTCTGAGTTAAGAGAAAAACGTTTACAAATCAAATTTAACACTCTAGATGTTAATTTGAACAACCAAGTTAAATCTCTAAACAAGGAAATTTCTGAACTAACCAACCAGCTTTCAAAACAAAAATCAACTTATTCCAATCTTGAAAAAGAAAAGAAGGAGTTGAATGAACGGTTTTCAAAACGTGAAAAGGATCTTCTTAAAGAGATCAATGACAAAAAGGAAACCATTGGAAAGTTGGAAGATTTACTTGTAAAAACGGGTCATTCTGCACAAACGATTAATTTGTTAATAAATGACAAAAACCCGATTTTACATACACTAAAGAAAACGGCTATCGGTTGTGAAAACCCTTATTATCTCAAGAAAGCTCAGCGTGTACAGAATGTGTTATATGATGGTACTCTTATAAATAATAAACATGATCCTATAGAGGTTCATGATTCTGATGAAACGATTGAGCTTTCAGAAGAGAGTAGAAGGAAAATGAGACAAATGAACCCAGAAATAAAACCCATTGACTATAATGAAGCAAACAAACTTGCTGGGGTTCATCTTGTTAAAAAGAAGTCACCTCTGTTTTTTTAAAACCAGTGGTTTTCATAAAACAAAAAGCTGTCTCAAAACATCTGCCTAACATCGAACAAATGGCATCTAAAAACACTTATGATGCAAGTGCAGCTAGACTATATTTGGTCGATCTTAAACAGAGAATTGAGAAACTTCAACGTATTGTGGCTTCCAAAATTAACAATAATAAGTTTGAATGGTTTCCGGGTGTTCAGGATGAACTGAAAAAGATTTTTAAAGAGGAAATTAATCCACATGTTGCTGCAATCTATGCGGTTGTTCAAAATGTGGAAAATAATCTTTTAAAAGAGTCTGCAGAATTTGTTAAGGATCACAAATCCTTAGTGAAGGAAGCTAATGAATACTTGGAACACATAAAAGTTTTGGAAAAGCAAAATGACTCTCTCTCTTTCGAAGCTCTATCGACTGATATCATGTCCATTATTTTCCAAACATATTCTGTTGAGGATGATGAAACACTTCGAGCTGAGACTTCTCAAATTGTTGAAAAATATGAAAAGGCGCTTTTGAAACTTGAAAAACAAAATTGCACATATTTTAAACAACTTGATACAAAAAAGGAAGAATGCAAGTATGACAAATTGTCGTATGAGCGCTCTTACAAAAATATGCAAGATCAAATCAATCTTTTGAAGTCTCAGCTTGCAAGTCAAAAAGGGCAAGGTGAGGAAACTACGGGTATTGCACTATCAACCCCCTTGCCTAATGAGAAACAAAAAGAGAAAGCTGTTGTCAAGAACACTAATGTTATAGCACCTGGCCTTTATAGGATTAGTCCCACTACTGCGTCTGCCTCTACATCTAAAACATATAGGGCGTTAGACAAAAGTAAGAAAGATAATCCAAATGAGTCTAGGAATGCTAATACAACATCTAAGGACAACAACAAAAATTCTGATGAGTGTGTCTTACCTTCTACAGGATTAGAAAGCACCACTAGGAGCAAGCGAAAGCCTAGGAGCACTATCAAGAAATCTAGAGTATCGCCTGTCTCTGAAAGTGAATGCAAGGAAGTAGAAGAACACCCTAGGAATTTAAAGCTTTCAAATAAGGAACAAATATCATCTGGATGTAATGAACAGGCCAGTGTTTTGAATGCATGTAATGAATCTGTTTGTTTAATGCAAGAAAAATATTTGTCTGAAAATGCTTGTGATGATAATGTTTCTGATAATGTGAATGTTAAGCCTTAACAGAAAGATGGTCCTACACGAACTAGTGCTAAGACTAGATACCTTAACAGTCTCATTGTTGTATCTAGGACCATATCTAGTACTCTATTGCCTAGGGACTATCTTAAGCTGTGTGCATGGAAACCAACTGGTAGAAAGTTTACACGTAAGAATGGCAAACAAAAAGTTGTTCCCTTAGAACAAAATTAAACCATCTTTGTGTATGTGGTTCATGTGTTACCCCTAACCCATGGAACCAAATGAAATACGGTTTCCAAATGCAATTGTTTTCTGTTCATGGCAGGTTATCGAGATATGTCTTTGGATCGTAGACTCGGGTTGCTCCAAGCACATGACCGGGAATCTGAAGCTGCTGATCAACTTTGTATGGCAGTTCATGGGGACTGTACGGTTTGGGAATGATCATGTTGCAGCTATTCTGGGTTATGGTGATCTTCAGTTTGGGAATTATTTGATCTCTCGGGTTTACTATGTCGAAGGGTTGGGACACAATCTGTTCTCTGTTGGACAGTTTTGTGATGCTGATTTAGAGGTTGCATTTAGGAGAAACACTTGTTTTGTTAGGAATTTGGTGGGGAATGATCTCTTAATTGGGAATCGTGGCACCAATCTCTACGCAATTGACATAAACCAAATGGCCTCTTCATCTCCGATTTGTCCCATGACCAGGGCAGGTGAAACAAAATCCTGGTTATGGCACAGACGTTTGTCCCGTCTGAACTTTGACACGATCAACAAGCTTGCCAAAGACAACATCGTCTCCGGTCTTCCGAAATTTAAATACACCAAAGAACACCTATGTCCATCATGTGAGCAGGGAAAGAGCAAAAGAGCAACATTCAAACCTAAACCCGTACCTAGTTCGGTTGATAGGTTGCATTTGTTGCATATGGACTTATGTGGACCAATGAGAGTTCAAAGCATCAATGGGAAGAAGTATATTCTTGTAATTGTTGACGACTATTCAAGATATACATGGGTGAAGTTTTTGAGATCAAAAGAAGAAGCACCAAGCACCATCATCACCTTTCTGAAGCGGATTCAAGTTCTACTTCAAGCTCCAGTTAGGATCGTAAGAACGGATAATGGCACGGAATTTGTCATTCAGGAGTTAAGAACATTCTTTGAAGAAACTGGTATTACTCACCAGACATCAGCTGTTAGAACTCCACAGCAGAATGGGGTAGTTGAAAGAAGGAATCGAACCCTTGTAGAAGCTGCTCGCACTATGCTGATCTATTCCAGTGCACCGTTATTCCTATGGGCTGATGCTGTTTCTACTGCTTGTTTTACTCAAAACCGATCCCTAATCCATCCAAGATTCAATAAAACCCCATATGAACTTGTCAACAACAGAAAACCGGATATTTCTTACCTACATGTATTTGGCGCTTTATGCTATCCAACAAATGACAGGGAAGATCTGGGAAAGTTGAAGGCTAAGGGTGATATTGGAATCTTTATTGGGTATTCTGAAAACTCGAGGGCATTCAGGGTGTATAACAGGAGAACGAAAAAGATATTGGAGACGATGAATGTGAAGTTTGATGAAATTTCACAAATGGCTTCTGAGAGACTCGCTCTAGAACCCGCGCTTAACCCAATGACTTCCGGACATATCAGTTCGGGACTCGCACCTCAAGGAGCTCAATCAATTCATGACGAACAACCCACAACTCAAGAACTGGATAATTTCTTTGAGTTCATGTACGATGAATACTATGGTGGCGCTTCGACAAATGCATCTAACCAACATTCCGCTGCATCCACTCAACATCAACTACCACCACCTCCACCAAATCCAGATGCATCCACAACATTCGAAGCTGACGCACCAACTCCCTCGACATCAACATCATCTACATCTACTCCAGCAACTCCATTCATTGAAATTGTTCTACCAAGAATTGATGAGCAAGAACAAAATAATGCTGTGTTAGACGAAGAAGTCTTTGAAAACCCGTTTGGAACGGAATCTGGTGAATCATCTTCCAGATTACATGAACCGTCTAACATACATTCAAACAGTCCAAGGTACCCTTCAACATTACAGTGGACAAAAGACCATCCGATTGAACAGGTTATTGGTGAACCCTCAAGACCAATTCAGACGAGAAAACAGCTTCACACCGATTGCGACATGTGCATCTATGTCTGCTCAGTCAGTCTCATAGAACCTAAGAACATTAGGGAAGCAATGGCAGATAATGCCTGGATTGAAGCGATGCAGGAAGAACTTCTTCAATTTCAAATCCATGACACCTGGGATTTAGTTCCAAGACCAATTGACAAACTAGTCATTGATCTTAAGTGGTTATGGAAAAACAAAAAGGATGAAGAAATGACTGTAATTCGCAACAAAGCTCGTCTGGTGGCAAAGGGATTCAGACAAGAAGAAGGGATAGATTTTGAAGAGTCATTCGCACCGATTGCAAGGCTTGAAGCAGTCAGTATTTTCTTAGCTTATGCCGCTCACAAGAACATCACGGTTTATCAGATGGACATCAAGACGGCGTTCTTGAATGGAACTCTGAAAGAAGAAGTGTATGTGAGTCAACCAGACGGTTTCGTTGACAAAGATCATCCGGAATACGTCTACAAGCTAAAGAAGGCAATCTATTGTTTGAAACAAGCCCCACGGGCGTGGTATGACGAGTTATCATCTTTCTTGTTGTCAAATAATTTCACCAAAGGAACAATTGATCCGACCTTGTTTACAAGAAAATACAAAAATGACATTTTGATTGTTCAGATTTATGTGGACGACATAATTTTTGGGTCCACTAATCCGACACATTTAAAACATTTTGAAAATCTCATGAAAAGTAAATTCGAAATGTCCATGATGGGAGAATTAAAATTCTTTTTGGGTTTACAAATTCATCAATCCCCACGTGGTATTTTTCTTAATCAGGCTAAATACACAATTGAGATTTTGAAAAAACATGGTATGAAAAATTGTGACTCTGTTGGTACTCCAATGGTCACTTCACCAAAAATTGGCGCTGACCTATATGGGAAACCCATGGATCCGAAGAAATATCGGAGCATGATTGGTTCTCTCATGTACCTAACCGCAAGCCGACCAGATATTCATTTTGCTGTTTGCTTACTTGCACGGTTTCAGGCAAGGCCTACCGAACTTCACCTCCAAGAGGTTAAACGGATCTTTCGATACCTTCGAAGAACCATTAACATGGGAATTTGGTATCCGAAGGATTCGGAGTTTACACTAATTGCCTTTTCAGATGCCGATCATGCTGGATACCAAGTTACAGAGAAAAGTACATCAGGCGGAGCGCAATTTCTGGGAGAAAAGCTAGTAGGCTGGTCGTCAAGAAAACAAGATTGCACTGCTTTATCAACAGCAGAAGCCGAGTATGTGTCTCTATCTGCGTGTTGTGCTCAAGTTCTTTTGATGAGAACACAACTCACAGATTATGGTTTCTTTTTCAACCGCATACCTTTGTATTGCGATTCAAAAAGTGCCATAGCCATCTCGTGCAATCCAGTGCAACACTCGAAGACCAAGCATATTAGAGTCCGCTACCACTTCATAAAAGAGCACGTTGAAGAGGGTACTGTTGAATTGTTTTTCGTGAAGACTGAATACCAACTCGCCGATCTATTTACTAAGGCCCTCCCAAAAGAGCTGTTTGAAAACTTAGTTCGTCGAATTGGAATGCGAAGCCTAACTCCCGAAGAGTTAGAACGTCTTCTCGAATCTTCTTGATTTATATCAAAAAGCTTCGCATGTAAATATTTTTGTAAATATATACTTGTTCAAAATTAATACTGTAAATACAGAAAATTTTCAAAAAGCCATAAAAAATATAAAACAACAAAAACCAAAAATATTCTTCTCACGACATGTCTCTCGTCTAATCAATATTCTGTACGTACTTAGAAATGTCATTCAACAATGATACGGGCATGTACAGATGCTTGAGCGAGAGTTATTTTTTATGTTTTTTCTAAAACATGTCGTTCCTCAAATATTCTTCATTACGGCTTTCGTGCATTTCAGTACGAAACCCGCGCTACATTGAATGACTTCTGATTATTTCCGATCAGGACTCGCAATGTTAATGGCGAAAAGCAAATACCTTGAGCACTTAATCAAAATGATTTCTAAGAGATTTTTTTCAAAGTCTTTAAAATGCATTTTGTGCTCAAGATCACTCCCTCTAACACCCTTAACTGCTTTTAAACTCAATTGTTTAAATAAAATGCTCTGATTAAGGGGGAGTATAAAAAGAAAAAATGTTCCATTTTTCATGCTAAAATGAGTCCGTCTCTCCACAAAAAGTTTCATTTTAATCAACTGTTTTCAAAAATACCACTTCATGCTATTTTTGAGGGGGAGATTAAGTGTTTAAATATATGGGGGAGAGGACGTGATTAAAATGGGATCTAAAAGAAGTTTTTTCGTTTGAATCTCAAAACAAGATTCTTCAAAAAGACTCAGCATGAACCCTCTAATTGACGAAACTAAATGTCCGTTCTCGAAAAGACATGTCCTGGACGGGTAATAATTTCAAGCTGGTTTACCAGTGATGCAAGCGTGTCTCGCAAAGGACTTGTCTGAGTAGAATGTACCAATTCGAGAGATGATCTTTGAATATGACCAGGACGGGTAATAACTTCAAGCTAGTCTAACTAGTGATGTAAGCGTGTCTCGCGAAGGTCGTGTTCATTGAAAGTCGATAATTTCAAATGTGCGAACTCTACCCAACATGTGCAATTTATTTCAAAAATGCATGAGCACATGTGAAGGGGGAGTGTTTCAAAAATGTAAAACTCTCGATGTGTTAATAAAATGTATTTTTCTCATAAACACGTTGAGAGATTTTCACAAGGTTTAATGGCATGTGACAAATAATCTAGGATAATCATGGAGTAATAAGGTGATTATGGTTAGGTTATGTCCAATGATCCGCCAGAACCGGAGGGATCTACCCAAGGACAATTCCAATAGCTTAGCATTAGAAGTCCTTAGGTATGATTGAAAAAAGGAGTATAATGAGAAAGGAGAAAGAAGGGGTTGAAGAATGAAAAGAAAAGTTTTTGTAAGGGTGAAAAGAAATAGCCCTCCATGAAAACTTAGGTCAGAAACCGGGTCAATACATCTACTATCGGTACTCACCAAGGTGATACTGGTATTGAAGACAAGACGTCATGGACCCAGTGACGCAATGCACCACCCCTCCTATCCACTCAGATATCTCTCAAAAGATATTTGTTTCATTTCTCACGGAGAACACTACATAATCTATCGACCTCTCACTCCGAGATGTGTTGATATTGAAAAGGTGGCAATCTGCTCCATGCCTCCGACGACTAAAACCAAAACGCACATTATTGAGTCTAGAGACATGAGATTCATCAAAAGATCTCTTAGGAACACTTCCTATGCAATACACTTGTGTTCACCTCAAAGGATACAAGTTGTATGAGTCTTAATGAGATCTAAAAGATCTTGCCTCACGACATGATGGCCGAAGGACGATTTATTGCTAACTGTTTTATGCAGGTACTGACGAAAGTCCATTCACCATCATCATCTACAACGGCGAAGCAGCTGAACTGAAGATGTAGATCAAGGCGAGGAAGACCACAAGACGACTCTATGAAGATCACAGCGCATGAAGGAACATTGAATGAAGAAGATTACACATTGACACACGAAGTTCAAGATGTCAAAAGCTAAAGACCAATCAAGGGAGCATCATTTGAAATGACCATCCCTTAGGGGGAGATTGTTAGCATTGAATTTATGCTACTTTGAAGTGATGGTCATTTTGGCTTTTGTATAAATGTGTCAAGTGTAATATGTATCAAATTAGTGGGCTTATGGCACTAGCAATGTATGTATCTAAATGTGCCTAAGTGTAGTGCAAGACATGAGTCCACTTAAGGTCCAACAAAAGCCCAATCAATCCTTTTGATTGTGGCTGGTTCGTATATACTCACACACACATCCTTAG
Organism: Artemisia tridentata subsp. tridentata; assembly: GCA_021014915.2. Lineage (NCBI taxonomy): Eukaryota > Viridiplantae > Streptophyta > Magnoliopsida > Asterales > Asteraceae > Artemisia > Artemisia tridentata. The sequence continues at coordinate 125,442,604 of CP139505.1, read as the reverse complement.
TTTCATAGTGCCTCATTATTAGATAAGAAAAAGAGTGTGTGTGTGAGAGAGTGTAACACCCAAGTCTTTGTATCTTACTTTTCTCTTTGAAGATTAATATACATTTGACTTGAAAATTAACCTATGATCCATACTACTCTTGTGCTATAAATGTGTTAATGAGAGTCATCAAAGAAGCTTGTGTGACATAGTGGAAGCACTCGGTGTTCATCCAAAGTGAAGATCGAGGTGTTACAAAAAATGTATGAAAACGTAAGAAAAACATATTTTTGAGGTAATTACAAATGGTCGTTAGTCAAAAGGACTAACAGTGCAAAAACGTAAGAAAACGTGAGAAGACGTATAAAAACAGATAAAAACGTATGAAAACGCTTGAAAACATATAAAAACATATGAAAACGCAAGAAAACATATTTTTTTAGTTAATTACAAACGATGGCTGGTCAAAACGTATGATAATGAAACAAATGAGAAAGATAGGTTCTATTACATGCCAAAAGGGCTAACGGAGCAAAGAGAAAAAAACTGTGCTTTGCATTTGTTTCTTTGCTTTTGCTCTTGTTGTTGTTGTTGTTGTTGCTACATGATGAAGAAGCCATCCGCTTGCTGTTAGATGTCTTCATCAACAATTTGTTATTTGACTTTGCTATTTCTTTTATTTGCTTTTGCTGTTTCTTGAAGAATTGCTTCTGATTGTTGTCGGATTTCTTCATCAACAAATCATTGCTTTATTGCTTTTTTTTCTTCCTCTTATTTTAGCTTTGTTTAATGTTTATGTAGTTTTCTAATCCAATCTGAGCTTTCGCGATTTCGTCGCTCAAGGGGGAGTATTAGAAAATAAATATGACCCAAGCCCGATTGTGAGTTTAGGTCCACTGGGGTTTAATGCTATGTATATTCTATGGCTATGTTTGGCGCGGAGCTTTTTGGAGCTTTTTGGGGCAATGAGCGATGAGAATGAGCTTTTTTATTTTTTATGTTCGTTTGGTAAGGGAGCTATGAGTTGTATCAATTTTTTAGGAAAGCTTTTTTCCCAATGCTTCCTTTTGAAGCTGTGGATATTTACAAGAGCTGTGGATATTTACAGCTATGTTAACAAACGTTTTTATTTAAAAAAACAGCTACTGCTCACTGCTACTGCTCACTGCTACTGCTACTTTTACCAAACACAGCCTATATATAGTTTGACTAATAATACAAATATAGCTACGAAGATTCTATCATTTAAGAGTAAAAACAGTCAATTACAATTACAATGATAAAAATGTGATTTTTGAAGAAAGATTGCCAGATCTCCTTAACTTTCTCCTAAGTTAACAGATTATAGAAATTGTTGACACTAATCACTAAGAAAAAGGTAAATTACTATAATCACAGGATCTTATGAAACTTGATTCTGATTTTATTTATAAAAAAAAATATATCATCAATAACTCTTATTAACGTCAGTCACTTGATAGTCTTAACTTTCAAAAACATACGAGTCAGTGGCGGATCTTGAAGTTTTTAGTGGAGGGGGCAAGAAAATTTTCTGTCCTATCGTTATATTAGGGTCTTCTAATTCGGGGGGCCGACTTAATAAATATAAATTTTTTCGGACGAAATACGGATAAGTTAGCACTACTGAGCGAAAAAACGAGGGGCCCGGGCCCCAACTAAGATCCGCCCCTGATATGAGTAATAATTTGAGTAGATGGGCTACGGGTAGACGGGGAAATATTATTCAAATATATGTGTATGTATGTGATCAGGGGAATTCGAGCATTTTTTGTTCTGATATATACAGTCGAACTGGTATTCCTTAGTCGTTTATGGACTCTTCCTTGCATCCACAGCTGTTCAATCAGCAATGTTTGAACCTGGTTTTTTCCAAGAACTTGAAAACGCCTTATCTAAGCCACGTTGGAGATGGTTTAAAGATTTAATAATATGAATCAAAACCAAAACATGATAACTAACTATGGTTATGGCATGCTTAAACCACTTTTAAATTTGTGGATGACCAAATGATTGAGAGGATAGTTTATGGTTGATTTTTAAATCATATATTTAAATCTAAAAGTAGCATTAATCAATAGTCTAATAGTACTTTATTAACAATGATTGAATGACAATTATGGCGCGTTTAGTATTTAAAACCAGAGTTAGTAATCGGAAAATGGTTGTCATGTTTTAAGTACGCACATGCCAACAAAACTTAAATTGTTTAAAGGATTTAAAAGTTCGTATATGATAATTATTCTGTTAAGAATTATTGATAATTGTTGGTAGTAATTAAGTGTTAATTACAGGTCCAAATAAGTCGAGACACTCGTGAGCTACTCGAGCTCGCCTCGTTAAACACTCGATTCTAGTTCGAGCTTGACGAGATTAAGCCCGAGCTCGAGCTCAACATAAAGCTTGTTTACTAAACGAGCCCGAGATTCAAATAATATCGAGCTTGATGATTTTAAACGAGCTTTTTACATACAAAACATTGAGCTTGATTAGCCTCTCCGATATTAAACGAGCCGAGCTCGAACCTTGTCTACGAGAATGTGTTATACTTTGTAGGTAATTAGCTTTGTGAAAGAATTATTATCTTATATGTACGGTTGTGGAGGTGCTACGCTGCTACTATTCACAAGGATAATAACGGAAAATATATTAGCATTACTATTTAATGAATATTATTACAACTCATAGTTAAACAGAAGTCTAATATTATTACAAAGGAGGAGGTTCCAACAAGGTGGGTTAAGGTGATCCCCATTAAGGTTAACATTTTTGCTTAGAAAGTTCGCTCGGATAAGCTTCCTACCCGGTTGAATATCTCTTTAAGAGGAGTCGAGCTCAACTCTATTCTTTACCCCTTATGCAATGCGGGAGTGGAATCCACTTCTCATCTCTTCTTCTCTTGTTCAATAGCTTGTAATCTGAGAAGATTGGTTTATCGTTGGTGGGAGCTTGAAGATTCAAATCTCTCTTCTTATGATGATTGGCTCGCTTGGCTCATCATTGTTAGGATGCCTAATTATTTGAAGGAGATCCTTCAAGGCGTATGTTATGTCATGTGGTGGCTTCTATGGAGATTCAGAAATTAGTTCATTTTCAGCAATCGTCAGCCTAGAAGGGATTCTCTTTTATTAGATGAATAAGTTAGTCGGCCTAAGCCCGACTTGTGGGTTGGTCCATTAGGGTTTCCAGGTATATTGCTTTATAAATACCTAACGAATAAACATTATAGCCTACAGGGTTTTATCATTGTCTAACATGGTATCGGAGCGGGTCTGATCCACAGACCTAGGCGACAGTCGCCTCCCTAGGCCACCCCGTCAAACCCTAATCATACAACTTAGCCGCCACTTTAATTTTTCGGCCAGCGGTCCGGAGCACGTATATCCTTATCTCCATTGTTCAGGTGATTGGTGGTTTCGAGGCGGATTTTGGTTACGGTTTCGTTGGTGTTGGGTTATTATGGTTTGTTGGGTATGAAGACCATAACAGCTGCACTTCTCCGGATCAATATGAGGTGTCGGTTTTTCACCTTTTTCATCGGAGCTCTCGTCGGTATATTTGACTTTTGTGTTGGGTTTTGGTTCCTATTTGTTTTTAGATTTGTGTTTGTGGCTTTGATCTTGATACTATTTGGGAGATGATTTTGTGAAGTGATCGGTGGTGTTTGGGAAAAGAGTTTGGTGATGGTTCAAGTGTTTTACAGAATACAGTAAGGAAGCTAATTGATGGTGTTAGAAGACGTAAGGGTCTACCTGTTGAGAAAAAAAGTCGTCCAGCATGCTACTAAACAGAGAACTAAGGCTCGTAAAGGTTTAAAATATTTGATTTAGTTTCATGCCCGAAAGTTTTGTTAATGAGACATACACTGGTTTTGTCATTCTACTTAATGACATACTCCGTATAAAACATTGGATTCAAAATAAATAAAATTAATAATAATAATAATAATAATAATAATAATAATAATAATAATAATAATAATAATAAAAAATAAATAAATAAATAAAAACTTGTTTTTGTTTTTTATTTTAATGGTACTTTAGTTTATCCAGTTTGGTACGGATATTTAGGTTTATCCGGTTTCTTGTTTGTTTGTTAGTCGATTGTTCGTACGGCTTTGTTAACAGTCGACTTAGTTGACCGTTGGTACCAATCCCTTAAGTCGACCGTTGGTACGGTTTTGTTATGCGTCGACTAAAGTATTGCTTTTATTACGTTAATGTTTTGTTTTTCTTTTCTTTTCTAGTTTACTACTCCAGTCCGAGCTTTCGCGATTTCGCCGCTCGGACTGTGGGGGAGTATTAGAGGATAAGTTGGCCCAAACCCGACTTGTGGGTTGGGTCCATTAGGGTTTCTCTATGTCTTGTAATCTATAAATAGTGATGAATAATAAAGTATTACCTACGGGTTTCATTATCTAACATCTTTTTGATGATATTGTTCAAACGTCTTTTACTTGGTGTTCTTGTCTTAGTAAGTCCAAACTCAACAGGGTCACTTGGTTGCAAAATCCCAATTTACTTAATTTGTAATTTCTTCTAACTCCTTGCTAGTTTTTAATAAATTTGTCATTCAAAAAAAAAAAAAAAAAAAAAAAAAAAAGTCTAAACTTAGGTAGAGCTGATTTTTAAAAAGAACCTTTTATGATATGACTCACGTGTTTCGACATTTGGCCCAATAAGTGTGTTTTTTTTCTCTCGTTTCGATGCGGTAAGAAGCTCAAACCTTTTAACCAACTGTGTTTTTTTTTTTCTCTTGTGTTCTCAAGTTGAGTAAAAGGAGGTAAAGAAAATGAAATTGATGTTTGTTGTGTTCTTAAGTTTTAGTTACGAAGTAAAATGAAAGTAAAGTAGTAAAAGTGATAGGATTTTGCATTAAAAACTTTCACCCTACTTTTGGGGTGAAAGACAACTTTACATCCTCTTCATTTTTTTACTCCCTCTTACTTTACTTTACTTTCACTTTCTCTTTATTTTTTTCTTGAGAACAAAGTGTAGTGTCTCCTCACTTTTTACTTCTTTTTTCTTTTTCTTTTTTTTCTTTTTTTCTTTTTTTTTTTCGGTTTTTTTTTCTTTGGTTTTTTTCTTCATTTTATGCGATATTTTTTCCCGACTTTTCTGTTATTATTGATGGTACGTCAAAGAGAATTACTTTTTTTTTTTGCTAAACAAACAATGTTCAAAATAATACTGATGATGATGATCAAACACTTAAGAGTTTTTCAAACAAAGTAATATATAACTAGTTTGTGAAATTAAATTGTGGCACTGTAATTTGAACATAAGCTTAAGTTATTTCATTAAAAAATAGTTTAATCAATTGACAATGTCAAGTATACTATGAAATGTTTTTTTCGCAATCTTATGATGGTAATGTAAATGATAGTGACAATTTGTATAATGATGAAGATGTTCAACCACATGGGCAACACTACATCAACAATATATGACTACTTTACTAGATTAAGCTACGACACAATGTCCCTAAATTTTTTGTTTAAGACATTTTATTCCCACGTTGCTAAACTTTGTTAATTTTATGACTCAAATGCTCCATATGATGTGTAAACACGTTTATGTTTTTGTAAGAATAAAACTAATTTGTACTTATATCACTGAGACATTTAAAAAAAAAACAAACAATATCATTTGATTCAGATTTAAACATTTCCGTCTCAGATTCAGATACAAATATACAAGTCAGATTTAAATTCAGAGTCTCTTAATAAAAAAAAAGCACATTAAGTTAATTGTTAACTCTTTGAGAAGTTGAAAATCATGTGTTGAACATTTCAAACTTTTTGTTAAATTTTTTAATATGGCATTAAATATGAAATTATTATTTTTTATCATTTCTTCTTTTGATCTTTTTTATGTCAAACTATATTCCCAATATATTTTTTTGATAGATTTCTTTTATGGTATACTAATATAAGTTTATTTCCTTTTTTTATGTTTTTCTAGATATAATGCCCGCGCACGCGCGGGGTTTTTTCTAATCATTTAAATAAATTATTATTTTAATTTCGGGTTTTAATTATTATAACAGGACCTTCAAAACCATTGTACTTTGATTGAGGTATTGAATTATGGTTATTTACGAATGTAGTGGGTTTTAATATTAATTAGATTTGGAGGAGATGTTCTTGCGTCAATGATTGTGCGTGAATGAATGATAAGAGATCGAGTTTGATTGATAGAGGAGGAATTTGGGAATGTTGGGACTTCAAATATTTAGTGGGAATGATACTAAATTTTAAGTTTCAGCCCAAATCTTTGAAAAACTTGTTCCACCATTTTCAAGTTTTAATTTTTTATATTTTGACACATATATTTTTGTAAGTTTTTATTTAATGATTACAAATTACATTCTTTTTTTTGTAGAATATGGATAAATTTAGAAGTATTTAGGCTTTTCTTATTTAATATTTAAGAAAATAATAATAATAATAATTTGATTATTACTTAATAAGGTATGATTTGATTTTTTTGAAATGTAAAAGTCCCCACTAGGGGTTTTGCTTTATTATATAAAAGTTTATTTCCTTTTTTTATGTTTTTTTATATATATTTGGCATTATATCTTAAATGAGTTACTTCCTTCTCTTTTCTTTTTAGTGGATAATAAAAGTGTAATATTCTGTAAAACATGTCGTTAACAAAGCTATAGCTAGCAGTCATTGTTTTTCGTGGTATAAGTTAAACTTATAATTCCCGTGATAAAAGAATTGAAACTTATGAAAGTTATAAACCTATAACGAGTTGCGGTGATATTAATATCAAAACTTCTTTTCATTTTTTGTGGATGAGTACATAGTAACCGGCATGTCGATAATTGTTAGTAACTTATCTTTGCAGCGAAGCGTGAACTGATACACCTCGTTCATAATAATTAACTTAAAGCATCAATAATCGGTTAATTACTTCACTAATATAATTAGTGACAGTCTCGCTGAATTTTCTACATAAAACCATAGTTAAATGTGTTTATTTGGTTTCATTAATGACCATCTAGCTGCATATTCTAGTTAGAAATGAAGCAAGTAATCTATTAGATAGGATTGGTTGTCATATATAGTTCAAGTCAAGCACATGCTAACAAGACAAGTACGCAAGTATTTAAAGGCTTTGAGATTGTATTCGCATTGTTTCGTGATTTTCTGCAATAAATGAGCATATAAATTATGTTGGATAATTTTAAAATAACTTGAGATCTATACTTGAAAAGATTAACTAAATGATTTTGTAAAAATAATGGGTTGTGAAACGAGCCACTTCAAGTAATGGTGATTGCCATGTTGAAATCGGACCGAAACATATATTTTCACCAAAAACTGTACAGTATTGCTTGGTTTCTGTTTGTGACAGGTTTTTCTCTAATTGTATATTTGTATACCTATTCTTGTAGAAACTTGAAATAACAACTTTTTTGGCTGATAGGTAATCTTCGATACCACTAACAACAAATGTTATATACGTATCTTGTTTTTGCTTGATTCAATAAAATTAAGTGATACAAATTCCAATAACAAATTACACAACAGTTAAAACGAGTAATATTTTCTTCTATATATATCCAAAAGAATGATCATTCAGTCCTTACTTTAAAAAGAAATTTAAAATCAAATTACATAGCATAAAACCATAGTTTAATAAGTTTAAAGAATAATCATCTTCTCGCAGTTTCTATATTTAGATGGAGCAAATAATAATGGATTGGTTGTCATGTTTCAGTGAAACTAAATGGAGTTGAATAGTATTTTAAAGGGTTTAGAGATCGTATTTTGCATCCAATCTTGATTTTTGTTTGTCATAATTACGGGAAAGTAAGCATATGGATGTGCCGGATAACATTTTTTAATGAGTTAAGATCTAATTAGGAATATCACGTTTTACCGTTTATTGATTGATAGCGAGTCATACAAATCTGGTCAAGTAAAGGGTGTTCATTAGGATGATACTAGACCATAATCATATACCAAAAAAAACAAACCTGGATCGATCTAAATCAAGTTGGTATTTGTTCCGTTTTGTTTGTTTTATAGTTGTTTGTGTTTGTTAAAATTGCGTAAGGTGTGTGATGATAATTTTCGATATTCTACGATAATCTTGTGAATTCATTTCCGAACTTTCGACCTTTTATATGTCTCGGTTCCATGAAATCCTTAATGTAATAATTTAAGAGAATCATTTAATTTTTAGCCACAACATAACTAAAAAAAAACAAAGAGCGATTGGTGGTTATCGTGTGCTCATATGAGACATGATACGTCTGTCAAAAAACAGACATCTTGACAGTTGTTTAGTGGTTAATACACCAACAGTTGCAATTGTGCGTTCACCAACAATCATGTTGGTTGTGTTTTGTCGGTAAAATTAGTTTAGTCCTTTAACAGAGCGAGACCCCAACTAGGGGCGGCTGCCCCTAGGACCCTGAAAATATTACATTTTATGTAGTTACATCCAAAGCAAGAATTAAATCATCTTTACATATTTAAGGCACTCTTTTATAATGTCGTGTCCTGAACAAGCGTGTCATGTATTAACAACATTAAAACAAGGCATATCAATAGAACTAGAATCACCACGAACTTTATACAAATTTAACATTAACATTTCATTGTTATAATAACCACAAATACTACAAGTACACCGGACTTCGATAAGATATACTTATCGGATTCGTACGCTTGTTTGTATTCACTCTTATTTGATGCAGGACCAGAAATTAAATTCTTACTAAGTTTCGGTACATGCAACACATCAAACAAAGTAATAGCTTTTCTAGAACTTAATTCCAAACACCACACTTTTTTTTCCATAAACATGAGCGAAAAGACATCACCCATGTAAAGGACACATTCGTCTTTCACCGGTTTATATGTCTTAAACCAGCAAAGATATTTACAAACATGAGTTGTGGCATCAGAATCAATCCACCATGCAATATCATCAATTTGCAACCATGTACTAAATTCTAACACGGGTTTTGGGAATGGCCCTTAGACCCCTTTCCCGAATCACAAGTGCTTACGTCATCCCTCTTGTTTTTAACACACCAATCCCTCTTGTTTGTAACCAGGTTAAATTACTCAAACGAAAACAAGGCTATAACAAAGGATATCACAAGGAAAATTTTTTACCTCCTCCGGCTGACGGGTGTTCCATAGAAGTATGCTGAGAATGTATGGAATGATCTGAATGAGCCGAACGATCTGCAAAAATAACGAGGAGACATAAGCAAAAAATATATAAAAAAAAAAATCAAGAAGGATATTCCTTACCATCTGAGGAAGACTGCTGGTTTTCTGTGTGAGTTTCCTCAACAGGTTGCTCCACAGGATTGCTCTCAGCAATATGTTCAGGCTCAGATACATGAACTTCCGGATTACCATCCCGGTTTCCAGTCTCCTGCTCCGGTCCTCCTCCTCCACCCTGGTTCCCTACAGTGTTGCCAGCCACCTGCGGCTCAACATGACAAATAGGGGAGACATCAAGAGTATGATAAGACGGTTCATCTCCCTCCCTCCGTTTAGTCTTCTTCTTCTTCCTAGACTTCTGAACCACCGATGGGCCCTCAGCATTCCTCTTCTTTCCCTCTGCCTCAGCTGCCTGCTTTTTCCTCTCCTTTTCTTCTCTAGCGGTTAGCACGTTCAAGTCCTGCCTCTCCACTACCTTCTGTAAGGGAGTGGTCGCAGGAATTACACTCCCCGGTCCCAAAGGCTCTGTTGTTCGCTTCGGCCTTTGGTTCTCCTCTTCTAAAGGGTCTCCCCTGCCAACTTCAACATCAATCTCCACCGGAAGCTCCAAATACTCCGCCATGGAAAGAACTACAAAAAAAATAATAACAACACGCAATAAGTCAAGGCCAAGCCGAGAAACAAACAGGCCCTATAAAACGATAATAGGAAATTTGTGTTACCATGCCCATCGGCATCCTTTAGAACGCCCTTATATCCGGGATACTCAAAAACTCTACTAAGCCCCGTCATCCATAGAAGAGCAGCCGAGGGCTTTCTCAAGAGAATCACCTTCTTGGCAATCATTTCAGCGTCCCTTTCGGAATACGACTCTGGAAATTCGTCGGTAACTTTGGAATCCCTATGCCTCCACGGCATTGCCTGCGGAATTGCCCTCCGATCGATAAAAAAGAAATGATCCTTCCAGTGCTTTAATCCGGTCAACACCTCCTCAAAGCATTTCATGGCTCTCGTCCCTGTTCGGTTCTCAAAAGAAAACCAATGCCCCTGCTTGCACAATCTATAGAAAACCCAGAAAAGAGGGACGGATGGCTTCACGTCCAAACTATAGCAGCGAATCTCAAACATGGTCACCCTATTCAAGCCTATCGGAACCAGCTGAGAAATGTGCACCCGAAAATATCCTATCACCGCTAGTAAAAACGTTGAGAAAGGAATCCTTACACCCCCCGTCCTCAGCTGATAAACATAAATACCTATTTTATCATCCGGCAACATATCCATGGTCATGCCTGCCGGAGGAAGCGTGGGCTGTAAATCTAAGGGGATTCCAAATTCCCCAACCACACGATCCAACTCACCCTACGTCAATTTGGAAGTATGTACATGCATGTCGAACTTAGGAGCTATCCTACCGGACTGAGGCCCAAGCTTACTGACTAGTGGGGGATTCCCCTGTGCGCTCATCTCAACGGCCATATCTAAAAGGATGCCGACGGAACAAATACCAAAGATAATTACAAGAAAGAATGAAACGCACCTCTCGGAATTTCTCAACGGGCGAACGGTCGTGGAAAATGTACAACACCGAAGACAAGGAAAGAGAATGCACAGTTGAAAGTAAAAAAATAAAGAGATAAACCGGTATATATAGGAAAAAAATCTAGAAACAAGCGAAAAGGTCACGTCAGCCTGCCAGTCGTTGACGTGGCAAATTGTGGAACGTTAGATATCCAGGATGAAGACACGCGTGGCGGACAGCTATTGGCATTCAAATAAGTACTATTTTATTCGGCCCATGGGCCTACAACTAAACTAGCCCAACAAGGCTTGACGAGCCCTTCAACCATCGGGCTGATACTTATGTAATTCAATCACAGCATGCAAAGGAAATACTGGAAGTAACGATAAATATTTAAAAGTATTAGATCATAGACAAATTAAAAGTGAACCTTGTACCGATGTCCACTCGCTTAAATTTGTGGCTCCGGATTATGTATTATTTGTAATACATAAGTTTGTGCCTCCGTAGTCACTGTATAAATTAAACACAGACGAGGGCGTATATGGTCTAAAAAGACCCAACTCATCTTATGAACCACCGGTTCATGGACCACGGGGATGAAAGGCATGTCCGAGCAATACAGGACGAAAGACTATAAGACATTTGTTAAGAATTGCATCATTAGTCTTTTGCTAATAAAACAATACTGTGGGGGACATGTTGGTGTATGTGTCCGAACGACGTATGCTAAAAGCCGTAAAGGTATTATCAGAGTATTGCACCATCAGCTTAGAACCGATGCTACAATACTGAGGGGGACATGTTGGTGTATGTGTCCGAACGACGTATGCTGAAAGCCGTAAAGGTATTATCAGAGTATTGCACCATCAGCTTAGAACCGATGCTACAATACTGAGGGAGACATGTTGGTGTATGTGTCCGAACGACGTATGCTGAAAGCCGTAAAGGTATTATCAGAATATTGCACCATCAGCTTCGAATCGATGCTACAATACTGGGGGGGGGGGGGGGGACGACCTTACTTGAATAGGATCTATTCTATAGGCTCGTACCTCTATATTCTTGATTACTCAAGAGACTGGGGGGAGGTGGGACATGTTGGTGTATGTGTCCGGACGACACGCTGTCGTCCGGACTGTTCTTATGTGTCCGGACGTTGGTTTCCTCCGGACTCCACTCTCACCTCCGGGCACGCCTACTGACAGGCCCTACTGACAGTTATACTGTATAGTCCCATCAACCGACACCTCTCCAGATTTCACGGGATTGTGTTCCCCACGTGGCCTGAAACCTACTCACTAAGTCAGACATAGGTCAACTCACTTAGTCCCGAGGTAAGTAGATACAGTAGGTGTGGGTAGTATAAATACCCACACCTCATTTATGACATGCATTGAATTCTTACACCTACTACTATTACTCTCGTATTACTGTTCAAACTATAACCGCCCGATACTTATTCTCACGCCGGAGGTGGGCCTTGGGATAAAACCCAGGGCGAGCCTAACGCGTGTGTCTCTTGTGTGTAGGAGCCAACAAGGTCCGAAGGAATCACTCCAAAGGACGATACTTAGAAGTGAGACCTACTCGTAAGGTTTTACTTCAACATTGGATAATTTTAAAATAAGTTGAGATCTATACTTGAAAAGATTAACTAAATGATTTTGTAAAAATAATGGGTTGTGAATCAAACGAGCCACTTCAAGTAATGGTGATTGCCATGTTGAAATCGGACCGAAACATATATTTTCACCAAAAACTGTACAGTATTGCTTGGTTTCGGTTTGTGACAGGTTTTTCTCTAATTGTATATTTGTATACCTATTCTTGTAGAAACTTGAAATAACAACTTTTTTGGCTGATAGGTAATCTTCGATACCACTAACAACAAATGTTATATACGTATCTTGTTTTTGCTTGATTCAATAAAATTAAGTGATACAAATTCCAATAACAAATTACACAACAGTTAAAACGAGTAATATTTTCTTCTATATCCAAAAGAATGATCATTCAGTCCTTACTTTAAAAAGAAATTTAAAATCAAGTTACATAACATAAAACCATAGTTTAATAAGTTTAAAGAATAATCATCTTCTCGCAGTTTCTATATTTAGATGGAGCAAGTAATAATGGATTGGTTGTCATGTTTCAGTGAAACTAAATGCCAACGAGTTGAATAGTATTTTAAAGGGTTTAGAGATCGTATTTTGCATCCAATCTTGATCTTTTTTTTGTCATAATTACGGGAAAGTAAGCATATGGATGTGCTGGATAACATTTTTTAATGAGTTAAGATCTAATTAGGAATATCACGTTTTACCGTTTATTGATTGGTAGCGAGTCATACGAATCTGGTCAAGTAAAGGGTGTTCATTAGGATGATACAAACCTGGATCGATCTAAATCAAGTTGGTATTTGTTCCGTTTTGTTTGTTTTATAGTTGTTTGTGTTTGTTAAAATTGCATAAGGTGTGTGATGATAATTTTAGATATTCTACGATAATCTTGTGAATTCATTTCCGAACTTTCGACCTTTTATATGTCTCGGTTCCATGAAATCCTTACTGTAATAATTTAAGAGAATCATTTAATTTCTAGCCACAACATAACTAAAAAAACAAAGAGCGATTACTGGTTATCGTGTGTTCATATGAGCCATGATACGTCTGTCAAAAAACAGACATCTTGACAGTTGTTTAGTGGTTAATACACCAACGGTCACAATTGTGCGTTCACCAACAGTCATGTTGGTTGTGTTTTGTCATTAAAATTAGTTTAGTCCTTTAACAGAGCGAGACCCCAACTAGGGGCGCTGCCCCTAGGACCCTGAAAATATTACATTTTATGTAGTTACATCCAAAGCAAGAATTAAATCATCTTTACATAGTTAAGGCACTCTTTTATAATGTCATGTCCTGAACGAGCGTGTCATAATGACGAATTAACAACATTAAGACAAGGCATATCAACAGAACTAGAATCACCACGAACTTTATTCAAATTTAACATTAACATTTCATTGTTATAATAACCACAAATACACCGGACTTTGATAAGATATACTTATCGGATTCGTACGCTTGTTTGTATTCACTCTTATTTGATACAGGACCAGAAATTAAATTCTTACTAAGTTTCGGTACATGCTGTTAGAGTTATGGATATAAATTAATATACGTATGACCAGTTTCGAACACGAGACTTCGGGATTGCACATATTACGTATGAGTTTCAATGTTTGAATAATTAATATAATAAGTTATGATTTAATTATTCATTTCACAAAATAAACACTTAACGGTCGTTAGTATTTAACGGGGTTTGGTTAACGGTCGTTAAATATTAACTTGAAGGACTAGAGATGAAATTAGGGACCAAGAAGGATCTAGAATCCCTCTTGATCCTTATGGCCGGCCATACAAGGGTTTAGGAAGCCCATTCCTACCCTAACTTAGAGAGAAAGATTTGTGGGTCTATAAATACAATCCCTTGTATTCATAATTCCCTAATCTTGAATCCCTAGCAAGCCAAACTTCTCTCTTCTTCTCCTCTTTGTGTCAAACCGATTGAACACCCAAATACCTTGGGATTTTCGATCCAACTTTCACAATTAAAGTGTTTGGTTTGTTCGTGATCAAGAACCTAGTTTTTCACATTGAAACGCTACTAATACGTATGTACAAGAACGGAGATCAAGCTTACTTTAGCTTGAGTTATTTTCCCCCGTTCGACTAGGAGTTTTAGTCGATCCATATTAAACCCTAACTAGGGTTTATCTTGTTCTTGATCACTTGATTACTTGTTTAGCTGGTAATCTAAGGTACGCGTATTCTTTATTTTTAGTTAATTAATTACTTGTATATAGATCTTGTTTTTCCGCTGCGTGCTTGATGTATATGTTTATATGTTTAAATAAATGTTATGTTATTCATATTCCAACAGTGGCATCAAGAGCCCGTTTATACTATGTAATTAATTACTAAAAACGCATAAAATTGAACCTTTGTGTTTATTACATGCTTTTGGTGTTCTAGGGTTTTAAAATTATGTAAACCCTAATTTTATTTTGTTTGGGTCGATTACCCTTAATTATTTTAATTAGGGTTTTAGTTTTGTAAAACTTGTAGAAACCCTAGGTTGCATGTAAAATTTTATGTGTTAATTAATGAGTACTTGGTGATGTCATTAATTGAATATGCGTATATATAGACTTGATTATATGATTGACATGATAATAAGTGCTATATGGGGAATCCATAACAAAAACATGCATGTTTTGTCATGGAAGTTGATGTAATTGCTACATGTTTTAGATAGATCATTATTAGGGTTGACCTAATTAATATATTAATGAATCTGTTATGTGCAACGTGGTATATAATTGTTAAGGCTTACGCGACCAACTTGTTGGTGTCTATGGTCCATTGGGTACAATGCGCTCGAAAACTGATGAACTCAAATAACTACATTTTATTATCATCATTTATCCTATTTATTTGACTTATTTTATTATATTATCTATGAGAATCGATACATTAATGTTTACTTTAGTAATTCTCAGGTAAAAACAAGCATTAGGTGAAACTTGGCGATTTTGGACTAATTATGGAGCAAAACAAGCAAGATGTCAAAAGCCTACTAAAATCCAGAAGATCAAGCTCGTTCTACTCCAGATACGCCGCAACATACTTCTAACATACGGCGTATCACTATCAAGATTTCACAAGTTACAATCCAAGTACATGCGCCGCATACAAAGATCAAGATACGCCGCATCTGAAGACGGTGTACGAATATTCCAGAATATATCAATCTTGGACCCCACGCGAAGTTAAGCCAATGCGCCGCATCTATCAACTCTATGCGCCGCATCGATCCCTCATGCAGAAACTATAAATACCCCAAGGCCAGACGAATTTCGGGGCTCTTTCAGACTCTTAGCGCTCGAAGACCGAAGCCGAATTCAGACGACCAAGCAGCACAAGACACACCTAAACGAAGATACAAGAGCTGTAAGAAGGTCCTGCATGCATTCAATTCATTAAGTAGTTTTGTTTTATTGTTTTAGTACACTTTAATTCATCAGGATTGATGGGCTTGTGTCATGTGACTACAGAAAATCATGCACTCCCCTTAATATTGCTTTCCCATTAATTAAAGTTTATATGTTGATGTCTTTGGTGACTTTTATTAGTGCATTGATAACCTCTGTGTCTAGCTGAGTCTTGCTTGGGTCGCCATGCCCCTTCCTCGCCTATCTATTCTAGCGTATACGAGACGTGGGCATCACAAATGCCCAATACTCTAGAAAAGAAGGATAGACATAAATAATCATTAAGAGTTTACTCGCCGATAAGATTAGAGCCAACGAGAAAGGTTTAATTATATACACTTCATATAAAACTAGCAATAAAACAAGTAACAAGCTACTTAATTATCAGGACAGGTCTTCTTATTGTCTCGAGTATCTATCTGTGTACGTGTGTGCTAATCGCTGATTCGTGCTCATTAGTTTAGTTTTCCACTTAATTATAACCAAATCGTGCCAGTCTCTCAGGCTGAACCCCCTTGCGTTAGATTAGGTTGTATAGCTAACTTAGGATATTAAAATACTGATTAGAATAACTAGATAATACGTTCCACTCTTAGTGATTGACACTCTACTTACCATTATATTCATACTGACCAGGTACACTGCTCGTTAAGTGTGTGTGTTATTGATAAGTCGGCTAAATATAAATTTAAAACTTGAGTAGGCATTAATACTGCTAAACCGCAACGACACGCACGCGCATCAAGTTTTTGGCGCCGTTGCCGGGGAAGTTTAGGGGCTTTGATTGGAACTTGGACTAGATGATTTCCTCTATGTTAATTTTTGGATTGATCATTGAATTTGGAACCGAATTGATTTGAATAAAAAATTAGGGTTTGGGAAATTATTTTTGAACTTTGGAGGGAAAATGAAATGTTGGGGTTATTGGAACTTTTAGATTTGATATATGGGTAAAATGGAACTGTGATGTTAAGTGGGAGTTTACGTCACGGGGCCGGATTCTTGGAAAACGTGCCTGACCCCCTTTCTTTTATACTGATGCATTACTAGATGCGGCGCATCTAAGTTAATTGATACGGCGTAACAACCTATTTCCAATTTAAATATTTTCACCATACGCCGTAATTTAGATACGACGCATCCTCCATACGCCGTATTCTATTGCATACTCCGCATCTCTTTTATGCAACCTAGATACGACGCATTGATTTATCAAATGCGCTGTATCAACCTTATTTCAGGACTGTTTTCTAACCTTGAATTTTATTTCAGATGGAATTACCAGCTGTCGGACACAGGCATTTGTGGCTCCGTTTCGAGACCATGGGACTTACCCCGGACACCGAGGCTGATTATGTACGGAGACTTAGAGCGATTTTATTTAGGAAAATCTTTAGGGTTCCGGTTTTAGATTTTGAGGGAGTTGGTGCGATTGATGGAGGGAATGCAGCTGGAGGTCTTCATGATAGGTTAGAGCTTTCAGGGGCGTAGTCGACGGTATAAGGGCTGACCTCACTATAGTCAGGAGGGATTTAGGTTGGCTGGTCGGGAGTGTGAGCCAGATTTTGGAGCATCAGGGCACGAGCCATACTCGGCCTGATGGTACTTACGTTAGAGGGATGATCACATACTCCCGGGTCCCTTCACGTAGAGTCAGACCTAGGACCGAGGATGCCAGCACCTCAGGGACTCACTCAGCTGCAGGAGACGACTCCCCTCATCCTTGATCTCATATGTTTATAGACATTGTTCCTCATACATTTTTATTCCTCTTGGGATTGTATTGAATTATATTATCGTGTATTTATTTAATGTTTCAGTTTATGTTTCTGATTATGTTTGATGAAGACTGGCATTAAGTTCAGCATGAGTGAACGAGAGAACCCGAGAGGTAAAACCGTGATACGTGCCTGTTTTGCAACAGACTGTTAACAGTCTGTTTGGTAAATACATGCGCCGCATCTAGTGAAACAGATGCGACGCATCCTATCCTTTATTTTATTTTATTTCGTATTTAATCCAGGCTCGATACGACGTATCTTTTTCCATAAGATACGGCGTATCGACTGACCTGATGATTTACAGTTTAATTTTTTTAGGTTTTATTTTTACTAACTACTAATGTATTATGCAAGTTTGAACCTTCTTAACTCAGGTGTGTTAAAGTCTAAATGGTATTATAGATTCCTGCATTTTTTTTTTGTGGATACATCATTTATGAAGCTTAAACGTTCTCATCCACAAGAAAGTTGATTTTTGCTCTTATACGAATAATGGAGGATCATACCGAGCAAATCTCAGGGGAGTTTTTCTGTTCTAATTCTTTTATTTTCCAGTTTTTAACCTTTGACACAAACAACGAGGACGTTGTTTAACTTAAGTGGGGGGATGGAGAATTAGAACACTTACTTGTCCTAAACCTTTTCAAAATAAAATTTAAATTTTTTTTAGCATGTTTTTGTTTAAAGTCTAAATTACATAACCGCACACATAACTCTATTCTTTCAAAAATATTAAAACTTTAGTGTGCTGGTGACTTGTAAACTTTAGAACTTGGCTTGTATACTATTCGAGACCACCATAATGAGTATTATCTATATAATTGGAGTGACTTGTCTAAATTGGTAAATTTCTAGGATTACACCCAAATAGCCTTTATATGTTATGTGATATTAACTAACTACACTGGTTAGTTAACCCCCGTATAAACCCTTTGTTACTCTCACTTTTAGAGTAAGATACCCCTAGAAAAACCCTCAGAGCCATTCCTTTCGTTTCTTACACCTTTGTTATAATGTTTCGATACACCCTTACACCTTAGCTTACCCTGTAGATTAAAATCCGTGGTTAATTGCTTTAGGCAAAGTGTGTTTCCTTACATTACCTGTGTTCGCGTGTGTAATTCATTATCTTTGGTTAGGTCGGGAAATTGCACAATGCAATTGGTATGAAAGTAAATATTGTATAACTTTTAGTTTATTTTTCGTGTGTTTGCTACTTTCACTATTACAGTTATTTCTGAAAGTATGAAGAGTATGGAAAAATTATCCGTAAAAATAGTGATAGAGAAGTTGTGAAATTTTACACATATATGTTAATTAAAAAAAAAAAAAAAAAAAAATCGAAAAAAATAGAAAAGAAAAAGAAAAAGGAAAAGTTGGAAGTTTGTTTTAACCAACTTATGTAAAGTTTTGTATTAAGTGGGAGATATCACCACTATTTGTTGTATATTATATTTATGGATTGAATGAGAGTTGGCCGTTATGGGAACGCCAACTAAGGTTATTCTTTGATTGAGATCTTGTTGAGTATAATTCGTGTCTACCTAAAGCGTGTGTTTCAAGTGTTAAAGCGTGAGTTATTCAATGATATGAGTCTTATTCATGGGATGGTTGGGAAAGTAATTTACCACACTTAGGATTTTAATTTATCTGATTTGTTTATTTTTCATTTTACACCAATTTGTATCCCAAATATTATCCATACCCTATATCATTATTCATCCAAACCTTTGATTTATTGAGATTAGGGATTTGAGTAATCTTAAGTATCGTAGTCATGGATTCGGCTATGTATTTATAATTTTTTCGCCCTTTTAGATATAATATTATTGGTGAAGATTACTTGGTCCTATCTTTAGCCTATTCAAGTTAAGGATTTGAGCAATTGCAAGTATCGTGGTCGTGGATTCGATCATGTATTTGTAATTTTGTCGCCTTTTCTGGAATATGAGATCGATAGAGATTAAAAAGGATGATCAACCCTTAACCAACAAACCCTTTTTACCTCTTTAGACTTGTTACTCTTTGACTTGAGTGGGGGAGATGCGTATTGATGCGTGCGATGTGTCGTTGCGGTTTAGCAGTATTAATGCCTACTCAAGTTTTAAATTTATATTTAGCCGACTTATCAATAACACACACACTTAACGAGCAGTGTACCCGGTCAGTATGAATATAATGGTAAGTAGAGTGTCGATCACTAAGAGTGGAACGTATTATCTAGTTATTCTAATCAGTATTTTAATATATTAAGTTAGCTATACAACCTATTCTAACGCAAGGGGGTTCAGCCTGAGAGACTGGCACGATTTGGTTGCAATTAAATAATAAACTAAACCAATAGGCACGAATCAGCGAATAGCACACACGTACACAAATAAATACTTGAGACAATAAGAAGATCTGTCCTGATAGATAAGTAGTTTGTCACTTGTTTTATTGCTAGTTTTATATGAAGTGTATAGTTCGATGCAACGCACCGAGATTAAGTCCTTTCTCGTTGGTTCTAATCTTATCGGCGAGTAAACCCTTAATGATTACTTATGACTATCCTATTTATCTTTCTTCCTACTTTTCTACAGACGATAGAATGCATAGGCGATCTAATAAATAGGCGAGGGCAGAGGCATGGCGACCCGATCAACGCTCAGCTAGACACAGAGGTTATCAATGCACTAATAAAAGTCACCAAAGACATCAACATATAAACTTTAATTAATGAGAAAGCAGTTTTAAGGGAGTGCAATCTTTCCGTTGTCACATTACACAAGCCACCAATCTTGATGAATTAAAGTTTACTAACACAATAAAACAAAACTACTTAATGAATTAAACACATGCAGCACCTTCTTACAGCTCTTGTTTCTTCGTTTGGGTGTGTCTTGTGCTGCCTATTCGTCTGAATTCGTCCTAGGTTTCTGTACTTCGTATATAATATTATGCCCCTCGAATTCGTCTGGTCTTGGGGTATTTATAGTTTCTGTCTGAGGGTAAGATGCGGCGCATCTAGTAAGTAGATGCGGCGCATTGACTTAACTTCGCGTGGGGTCCAAGATTATAATATTCAGAAATATTCGTACACCGCCAGAAGATGCGACGTAACTCCATAAATAGATGCGGCGCATGTCCTCTTGTATCTTGGATTGTATCTGGTGAAATCTTGATAGCGATGCGCCGTATGTAATGAGTGAGATGCGGCGCATCTGGAGCAGATTCGTCTTGATCTTGTCCATTTCAGTAGACTCTTAACTTCTTGCATGTTTTGCTCCATAATTAGTCCAAAATCGCCAAGTTTCACCAAATGCTTGTTTTTACCTGAGAATTACAAAAGTAAACGATTAAGTATCAATCCTCATACATAATATAATAAAACAAGTCAAATTAATAGGATAAATGATAGTAATAAAATGTACTTATTTGAGTTCATCAAATATCCCCCCACTTGAACTTTACTTGTCCCCAAGTAAACCTTAGAATTAATCTTATGAAAATGTATCCTAAAAGATATTAGGATTTATTTTTATATTTAAGCATGTATTCATTTTTGTCATAATCACACAACCAAACACTTAACGAATTAGAAGTAAAATAAAATAATTTGATAAAAGCAAATCTAATCGTTTAACTGTCCAGTCGTGACGAATATTCTATCATAAGCTTGGCAAGTATACACATCTCCACCACTAAAGCCAAGGAATAACAAGTCTAAAGCGGTTAAAAAGGGTTTTGAGGTTTAAGGGTTAATCATTCTTAATCTCTATCGATCTCAAATTCCAGAAAAGGCGACAAAATCACAAATACATGATCGAATCCACGAACACGATACTTGCAATTGCACAAATCCTTAACTCGAACAGGCTAAAGATAGGTCCAAACTTCACCAATAATATTATATCAAAAAGGGCGACAAAATCATAAATACATAGCCGAATCCACGACTACGATACTTAAGATTGCTCAAATCCCTAATCTCAATAAATCAAAGGTTTGGTTGGATAAAGAATAATATAGGGTATGGATAATATTTGGGATATAAATTGGTGTAAAATGAAAAATAAATGAAACAGATAAATTAAAATCCTAAGTGTGGTTAATCACTATCCCAACCATCCCATGAATAAGACTCATATCATTGAATAACTCACGCTTTAACACTTGAAACACACGCTTTAGGTAGACACGAATTATACTCAACAAGATCTCAATCAAAGAATAAACCTTAGTTGGCGTTCCCATAACTGCCAACTCCCATTCAATCCATAGATATAATATACAACAATTAGTGGTGATATCGACCACTTACATAACTTTACATCGTTGGTTAAAACAAACATCCAACTTTCTTCTTTTTTCTTTTTCTTTTCTTATTTTTTCGATTTTTTTTTTTTACTTGAAACATAAACAAAGATGTGTAAAATTTCACCACATCACTATAATGATAATTCTGGATAATTTTTATATTTTTCATAACTTCAGAAATAACAGTAATAGTGAAAGTAGTAAACACACGAAAAATAAACTCAAAGATATACAATATTTACTTTCACTCCAATTGCATTGTGCAATTTCCCGACCTAACCATAGATAATGAATTACGCACACGAACACAGGTAATGTAAGGAAACACACTTTGCCTAAAGCAATTAACCAACCACGGATTCTAATCTATAGGGTAGGCTAAGGTGTAAGGGTGTAACGAAACATTTTAACAAAGGTGTAAGAAACGAAAGGAATGGCTCTGAGTGTTTTTCTAGGGGTATCTTACTCTAAAAGTGAGAGTAACAAAAGGGTTTATACGGGGGTTAACTAACCAGTGTAGTTAGCTAATATCACAAAACATATAAAGGCTATTTGGGTGTAATCCTAGAAATTTACCAATTTAGACAAGTCATTCCAATTATATAAATAATACTTATTATGGTGGTCTCGAATAGTATACAAGCCAAGTTCTAAAGTTTACAAGTCACCGGCACACTCATAGATTTGTGAATTTTGAAAAATCACAATTTTTGAAAATAACGTCATGTGTGCAGCAATGCAACTTAGACTTTAAACAAAAAACATGCTAAAAAATAATTTAAATTTTGATATATTAAGCACATTTTAAGCATATTTTGAAAAGTTTAGGACAAGTAAGTGTTAAGTGTTCTAATTCTCCAATCCCCCCACTTAAGTTAAACAACGTCCTCGTTGTTTGTATAAAAGGTTAAAAACTGGAAAATAAAAGAATTAGAACAGAAAAACTCCCCTGAGATTTGCTCGGTATGATCCTCCATTAGTATAAGAGCAAAAATCATCTTCCTCGTGAACGTTTAAGCTTCATATTCGATGTATCCACAGAAAATGTAGGAATCTATAATACCACCAAGGCTTTAAAACACACCTAAGGTAAGAAAGGTTCAAACTTGCATAATACATTAGTAGTTAGAAAAAAAAATAATTAAAACATAAAAATTAAAATTGAAAATCATCAGGTCAGTCGATGCGCCGTATCTTATGGAAGAAGATACGCCGTATCGAGCCTGGAATAAATACGGATCAGAATAGAAGATGCGCCGCATCCTTAACCAGGGATGCGCCGCATTGAAATAAACTGATAAAAAGTTTTAAAGTCGAAAATATAAATATGCGGAAAAAGTAAGATATGACCATTGCAGGAGATGCGTCGCATCTCAGGATGGAGATGCGCCGTATCCTCTGCGGCCTGACTGACTCGACACAGAACAGAAAATTAAAAGATAAATCCGGGTTGTCTCCCGGTCAGCACTTGTCTTTATTCCAGAGTCTTCAAGTTAGACTCACGTTCAGCTCTTCACTCCATTACTTCAGGTTCAAACTCCACCACCTCGTTCTCATTATCCTCAATTTTATTATCAAAGTATTTCTTCACACGTTGCCCGTTTACTTTGAATATATAACCATTTTTATCGCATATTTCAATAGTTCCATAAGGATACACTTTCTTGACAACGAACGGACCCGTCCATCTTGATTTAAGTTTACCAGGATACATCTTTAATCTGGAATTAAATAGTAGCACTTTCTCTCCAATAGTAAACGTTTTATCCCCACGTAACCTCGAGTCATGCCATCTTTTAGTTATTTCTTTGTAGATCTTAGTATTTTTGTAGGCCTTATCTCTTAGTTCATAGAGTTCATTAAGTTCCATGAAACGGTTCTTCGTTGCAGCTTCCATATCCATATTACAATTCGTCAAAGCCCAATATGCACTTTGTTCAATTTCGACCGGTAGGTGGCATGCTTTTCCGTATACAAGACGAAATGGAGTGCATCCCGTTGGTGTCTTATAGGCTGTACGGAATGCCCATAAAGCATCATTTAACTTGTCAGACCACCCTTTCGGATTATATCCAGTCGTTTTTTCAAGAATTCGCTTAATAGCCCTATTGGTTACTTCAGTTTGCCCATTGGATTGAGGATGGTATGCGGTGGAAACCCTATGATATACTCCATATTTTTGCAAGGCTCTTCTCAGATGATGATTACAAAAGTGTGTTCCCCTATCACTAATCAATGCTTTAGGAATTCCAAACCTAGAGAACAAACTTTGCAAAAATTTAAGTACTACCTTGCTGTCGTTTGTTGGTAATGCTTGTGCTTCGACCCATTTTGATACGTAATCAACAACAACCAAAATATATTTATTACCTTTAGATTCAGGAAACGGTCCCATGAAGTCCAATCCCCATATGTCGAAAACTTCACATACATGGATATAATTTTGCGGCATTTCGTTTCTTGATGTTATATTCCCGGATCGTTGACACGCATCACATCCTTTTATATAATCTTTTGCATCATCCAACATAGTGGGCCAATAAAATCCCGCATCAAGGATCTTTCTTCTTGTGATGACTGCACCGTGATGTCCCCCCGTTGGCCCTGAATGGCAATGTGCCAATATTGCTGGGATGTCATCACCATCTACACATCTTCGTAAAATATTGTCAGGACATAATTTAAAGGCATAAGGTTCATCCCAAATATACTCGCTAGCGCGAGTTAGAAACCTTCTTTTCTCGTCGGATGTTAGCCCTTTTGGAATTTCATTTGCAACAATAAAGTTTATATAGTCGGCATACCATGGTCCATTATTATTGCTCTTAATTCCTACCATCATAAGGTGTTCATCAGGAAAGTCATCAGCTATTTCCCTTTCGTCAAGCATCTCCATATCAGGGTTTTCAAGTCTAGATAAGTGGTCAGCAGCTAGATTCTCGGCACCCTTTTTATCTTTAATTTCAATATCGAATCCTTGGAGCAATAAAACCCACCTAATAAGCCTTGGCTTGGCATCCTGTTTATTGAACAAATACTTCAAAGCAGAATGGTCAGTGTAAACCATAGTTTTTGACAATATAAGATATGATCTAAATTTATCGAATGCAAAAACTACTGCTAAAAGTTCTTTTTCCGTGGTGGTGTAGTGTTCTTGGGCATTATTCAATGTTTTGCTAGCATAATAAATTGGCTTAAATTTCTTATCTATCTTTTGGCCAAGTACAGCTCCAACATCATAATCACTAGCATTACACATTAGTTCAAAATGCAAATTCCAATCCGGCGAAATTATAATAGGTGCGGAAGTTAGTTTTTCTTTAAGTATATTAAATGCCTTTTTGCAATCTTCAGAAAAATCAAACTTCGCATCTTTTAGCAATAATTGGGTCATAGGCCTAGATATCATTGAAAAATCCTTTATGAACCTACGATAAAATCCGGCATGCCCTAAAAAACTTCTAGCACCTTTTACATTAGTGGGGTAAGGTAGTTTAGCAATTACATCAATTTTAGCTTTATCGACTTCTATACCTTTCCCAGAAATCTTATGTCCTAACACAATTCCCTCTCTAACCATAAAGTGACATTTTTCCCAATTAAGAACAAGGTTAGTTTCTTCACACCTAGCAAGCATTTTATTAAGTTTAAAGAGACAATCACTAAATGAGTTACCGAACACCGAGAAGTTGTCCATGAAGACTTCCATAAAGTCTTCTACCATATCATGGAAGATAGCCGTCATACAACGTTGGAAAGTAGCAGGGGCGTTGCATAGTCCGAACGGCATTCTCCTATAGGCGAAGGTTCCATAAGGGCAGGTGAAATTCGTCTTCTCTTGATCCTCGGGGGCTATGGGTATTTGGAAGAAACCTGAAAAACCATCTAAAAAACAATAATAATCATGACCTGATAGTCTTTCTAACATTTGATCAATAAATGGAAGAGGGAAGTGATCTTTTCGCGTAGCATCATTGAGTTTGCGATAGTCGATGCAAACTCTCCATCCAGTAACGGTTCTTGAAGGGATTAGCTCATTTTCGTCATTGAGTACTACCGTCATTCCTCCTTTTTTTGGTACGACGTGGATAGGACTGACCCACGAGCTGTCGGAAATTGGGTAAATAAGTCCGGAGTCAAGTAATTTCACAATTTCATTTTTTACCACATCTTGGACTTTTGGATTCAAACGCCTTTGAGGTTGGATAGTTGGCTTGAATTCATCCTCCATAAGGATTTTATGCGTACAAAATGACGGGCTAATTCCCTTAATATCAGACATACTCCACGCTAATGCTCCTCTTCGTTTATACAGTACCTGCAAAAGTGATTCTTTTTCTTTTGGCGTTAAGTCAGATGCAATAATAACGGGCGAATTAGTGTTCCCATTTAGATAGGCATACTCTAAAGTAGAAGGGAGATCCTTAAACACAGGTTTAACATTATCAATTTCAGTAGCACTAGCAGAATAAACTTGTTCTTTAATTATGTTGCTGCTGTCATCAGATAGATGCGCCGCATCGATATTTTTGATGCGCCGTATGGCGTTAAATACAGCAGAGTCAGTAGCTAAATCATTATCAATAGTATTCTCTTCAACTTGATCTTCTATAGCAATTGTGTTTTCTAGATTTTTAAGCAGAAAAGAATCAAGTAAATTACTTTCTAACAATTTCTGAGTAAATTGATTAATCGTGCCATCAGAAACATCGATATTATAGCATTCATCGTCATCGGAATTATCTTTACTCATAGATTGTTCCATGTTAAACTCAACCTCATCTTTTCCTATGGTAAGAGTTATCTTTTTATTAAAAACATCAATTATGGCCCTAGCAGTGGCTAAAAATGGTCGTCCTAATATTATAGGAGTTCTAGAATTTTCAGGAATATCGAGGATAACAAAGTCGATAGGTAATTCAAATTTATCAACTTTTATTAATATATTTTCAGCTATTCCTAATGGGTATTGTATGGACCTATCAGCTAGTTCTAAGCACATCCTAGTAGGTTTTGGTTCACCAAGACCTAATTTATCATACATAGAAGAGGGCATAAGACTTATACTAGCTCCTAGGTCGGCTAAAGCATTTTCAATATGCAAATTTTTAATTTGACAAGGAATAGTGAAACTCCCTGGATCTTTTTCTTTAGACGGAAGTTTGTTGAGCAATGCAGCTGAGCTTCTTTTCCCCATTGTTATTGTGCAAGCCTCTTCAAGTTTGGACTTGTTTGTAAGCAAGCTCTTCAGATATTTAGCATATTTTGGCATTTGCACTAGGGCTTCCATAAATGGTATGCTTAGCTGCAGCTGCTTGAGATTCTCCAGGAATTTCTTTTGATAGGCATCTTCTTTCTCTTTCCTTACCCTATGTGGGAAAGGTAGTGTTGATCGTTTAGGTTCAACAGAAGGTTCTTCTCTGATTACAGGTTCTGGATTAGTCTCTTTTGGTTGCTCTTGCTCAGGTGATAAAGATTCAGGGGAAATCTTGTTTGTACCGTCATCCTCGGGTGTCTCTCCGATTTGAAAGGTTGACTTTCCTCCTCTAGTTGTAATCCCTTTCAAGTCCTGCTTTACCAAAAGAACCCTGTTAAGCACCGTTGACAATTGGTGCACTTCAATTGCCAATCCATAAATCATGTTGTTTTGTTCTTTTAGTGACAGCTCATGACTGCCTTTGAATTCATTAATAAAGTTTCTTGCTTCATGATGTTCTTTTTCATTGGCTTGAGCGATTTGTAGTGCGAATTCTTCCATGGTAAGATTTCTTTGGGGTCTTCCGAATAAGTTGGGGAAAATATCGAACATTGTTCCTGAAAATCAAAGAGAGGTAGATTTCAAAGTAAAAGTTTCCAGGTATAAGGGTTAGAGTATTTTCCGTTCGGAGATAAGAAAAATAAAAGTTGCTGATATCTGCAGACGATGCGCCGTATCCAAAAAGTTGGATACGCCGTATCTTACAATCGTTAAAATTTAATCAGACTTTATTCAGAAAATAGATACGCCGCTTAGAAATTAGAATGCGCCGTATCAATTTTAATAATCAAAAATCGATATTTATTTAAAATTAAATGCGTCGTATTAACAAAAGTTAATGCGCCGTATTTTCTTTACGTTTCAAAATATAAGATTTTTGATTCAGAAGATACGCCGTATCGACAGATATCGATGCGTCGTATCTGTTTAATAATTCGAAAACTGTTTTTAATTAAAATAATAGATACGCCGTATCTGCCAAAGCAGATGCGTCGTATGGCGTTAACGTTTAGAAAAAAAAATTTTATCAAAAACAGATACGCCGTATCTTGGGAAAAAGATGCGTCGTATCGAATTAATTAAACGCGTTGTATTTTATAAAAATTAAACGCAATACGCCGTATCTGAGAAATCAGATGCGTCGTATCGTTCGATTTAGCTCAGCACAACGATAGCAGTATGCAGAAAATACGAAAAATAAAAACAAATAAAAACACAAACGAAAATAAACACAAATAAAAACACAAACGAAAAATAAACACAAAGAAAACAAATAACACACAAAAACAAAAAATATGCAAAATAATACAATGAATGCAAATTAATCTAATACACAACAGAATTAGCGGTTAGATAAAAAAAATTAAAAACCTAATTAAAATACTAATCAAATTAACAGATAATAACAATTCACTCCCCAGCAGCGGCGCCAAAAACTTGATGCGTGCGATGTGTCGTTGCGGTTTAGCAGTATTAATGCCTACTCAAGTTTTAAATTTATATTTAGCCGACTTATCAATAACACACACACTTAACGAGCAGTGTACCCGGTTAGTATGAATATAATGGTAAGTAGAGTGTCAATCACTAAGAGTGGAACGTATTATCTAGTTATTCTAATCAGTATTTTAATATATTAAGTTAGCTATACAACCTATTCTAACGCAAGGGGGTTCAGCCTGAGAGACTGGCACGATTTGGTTGCAATTAAATAATAAACTAAACCAATAGGCACGAATCAGCGAATAGCACACACGTACACAGATAAATACTTGAGACAATAAGAAGATCTGTCCTGATAGATAAGTAGTTTGTCACTTGTTTTATTGCTAGTTTTATATGAAGTGTATAGTTCGATGCAACGCACCGAGATTAAGTCCTTTCTCGTTAGTTCTAATCTTATCGGCGAGTAAACCCTTAATGATTACTTATGACTATCCTATTTATCTTTCTTCCTACTTTTCTACAGACGATAGAATGCATAGGCGATCTAATAAATAGGCGAGGGCAGAGGCATGGCGACCCGATCAACGCTCAGCTAGACACAGAGGTTATCAATGCACTAATAAAAGTCACCAAAGACATCAACATATAAACTTTAATTAATGAGAAAGCAGTTTTAAGGGAGTGCAATCTTTCCGTTGTCACATTACACAAGCCACCAATCTTGATGAATTAAAGTTTACTAACACAATAAAACAAAACTACTTAATGAATTAAACACATGCAGCACCTTCTTACAGCTCTTGTATCTTCGTTTGGGTGTGTCTTGTGCTGCCTATTCGTCTGAATTCGTCCTAGGTTTCTGTACTTCGTACTTCGTATATAATATTATGCCCCTCGAATTCGTCTGGTCTTGGGGTATTTATAGTTTCTGTCTGAGGGTAAGATGCGGCGCATCTAGTAAGTAGATGCGGCGCATTGACTTAACTTCGCGTGGGGTCCAAGATTATAATATTCAGGAATATTCGTACACCGCCAGAAGATGCGGCGTAACTCCATAAATAGATGCGGCGCATGTCCTCTTGTATCTTGGATCGTATCTGGTGAAATCTTGATAGCGATGTGTAACAACCGAGAAATTTCCAAGTCATTATTTTACTAATTTTATTTGATTATTTTGCTATTTTAAGTAATTTGGCTTTTGCCGGGAATGTCGCCCGCGTACGTCGTGACACGTACACTGAAATTTGTAATTTGACTCAGGATATGACCAGTCTAACCATTAATAAGATTTAATTATCCCTACATACTTGTTTTCATATGGAACAATGAAATTTTCCATTTCTACGCGAAGTGTGCACATTTTACGTTTTACGCATTTTCGGCTCGCGTTTTAAGCTTTAACGACGTTATAACACTCCGAAAGGCTCGGGAAATATATGAAATATCAATTTGGGTCATTTTAAGTTAAATGTGATATTTTTATGAAAATATTATCCTTGTGACATTTATTTTTACAAACTATGCATAAAACGTTACCGGTTTACCCCCGTTGGTCTTCAAACTCACTCCGTGACCTAGGATACTTGTACAAATCATACATATAATGTATTTTTACAAAATGATAAAATAAAATACACCTTGAGACACACAAAAACCGGCCTCCCCCATAAGCCACTAAGAATTCATGCATTTGATGCTCCACTAGTTACTATCTTACATAAATAAGTTAATATTTCACATAGAACTCATCACCCTCATATTTCCACTCAAAAATATGCATTCTTTCTTCCCCATAGCTGCTGGTGTCGAGAGTTTTGTAGGCCAAGAACATCCTTGAAATTTGATTTCCCTAATTACCTTAGTGCTAGACTTGAAGATCCTTGTATACTAGTAAGTTTTCCCAATTTATTCCATCTCTATTCCTAGTTTTTCTTATGTTAATTAAAGATTTTCCTAGGCTAAACAAACATCTATTGCATGTGTCATTTTAGTTGATTAGAGTCAAGATCTTATGGGAAATAGGTGGTTTGATAATTGGTTAGTGTTGATAGGTAAAAGTTATGCAAGAGATTAATGGATCTTATAGAATTTTTGGCAAGTTATGGATGTTTATCTTAGATGTTTGTTACTAAAAACTGAAGTTAAAACTAAAGATAATCCTTCATCTCCTGGAAATATTGATTTATTGTATGAATAAAAGAGTAGGAATCATTGGTCTTGAGCATGCATGTGTATTAGAGGTAATAAATGTACAAAAGTAGCCATTTTGATTGGTTAATAGTCTGTCCCAGATTTGATGCTTCAAGATCCATTCACCATTTTTGTACTCAGAAGGTTTTAAGCAAAAATAAAAATATTGGGAGTTAACCACAGGTCTTAGTATCATTTCCCAGAAAACCTTACATCCAAATTCATCTTGGATATTTTTAGAGAAAATCCACACTAAAACTGGTCCAGGAATGCATGTCAGATTTGAAAGGCTAATTACTCTAAAATGTTGTAAAGAACATTAGGTTGGTGTAAACATGAAAGTTGTAGCCAAGACCTGTAGAAAACTTTTCCCACAAGCCATGTGTCCATTAGACCTGTAGATAAGAAGATACACTCTTTTTCCTAAACCCATTTGGATGCTGAGTATAACTATCTAGAGACACAGGCGTAAATTTGTAATTTTACCCATGTTCTGAAGTTCTCAGTAATATGAGGACTTTATTTTCATATTGTACAGAGTCATACCTTTCTAAGCATATAAAGTTCATAATTTTAGCCTTCACGGTTTAGAAATGGCGACCCGATTGGTGCGGCAATTTTATAAAATTTCCATCAGCTTTGCATTTTTAAACCATATAAGCTTTTATAAACGTCTTTCGACCAATGTCTTGCTATAAGACATTTAAATAAATGACCATATGATATTTTGAGTTCAAGTACTGAGTTAAATCATAAATATAAAGTATTATACTTTAATCCCCGAGCCTAAGTCGTGTTATATTTTATTTAGGTCACTTGTGATCTTGCGGTTTTCTCGACGTGCACACTTCTCCGATTTCCGTTGCTACTTCATTATTGGTGAGTTCATAGCCCCAATTTTTACTTCAATTGTTTTATAAACTCCGTGGGGGAGATACATGCTACAAATATTTATGATCACAATGCTTTGAAATTGTATGCTATCCTGATATTATTATTGCCTAAGTTTCCCAAAGCCTGAAAGTCCCTTCTTTATCGTGAACCGTTAATCACTTGCGAGTGAACGCGAATGCCGTGAATAGATCTATTGGGAATGACTTTCCCCATTTTGGACCGCTGCCTTGCATGGGCAACCATATGCACTGTATTTGAGGTTGCTAGGTAATTAGGCTATTACCTCTTGTTGAAGGGAAAAATTATATTCCGCTAGAATATCTGACCAAGTTAATGTTCGGGGTCACGAGCTTAGTGCAATAATAACTGAATCAGACTCTGCATTTGTTGCTTAGTCGTTTTTATAAACTGAATTATATTGTGATCAACTGCTTATTACTAAAACTCTATGGATTCACTCTCCTTTGTGTTGACGTTTTAGCATGTTTTATCTCAGGTTTAAAGGCATGAAGGTCTTGGATGGAGTCGCACGGATATATTTTGAGGACTCGGCATATTTTCACATTTGAAGTGTCTATATTTTAAAGATTTATGTTATGTTTAAAACATCTGCAATCTTTTGAAAACATTGTGTTTTATGAAAACTGTTGGGACCTTTACAAACTCTGAGAATTTAATGTATCAAATGTGAAACACTTTTAAAACGTCTCTTTTCAAGGGTCGTTTTCCATGACTTGTACTTTATGCTAGGAAGTAATACCCTAGTGATCTATCTTCCGCTGTTATAATTTTGGGGGTGTTACAGATTGGCATCAGAGCTACAGTTATAGAGAACTGGGTCGTTTTCAAAACCCAAACTATAACTATTTTTCACTAAAGAGTCTCTCATTTCCGTATCCGATATCCGTGCGCGTATGCCACCAGACTGCCTATGTTGTTATACATATTTCATCACTAATGGTATTATATAAAGTATGCTTATATACACTCTTATTTATATAAAGGATAATTATATAAATACTCGAACATTTATGCTCATTCTTGGAGCACCGATATTCTATCGACTTACATGCTATTTATATACACACTTGGTGTACTTTTCGATCACTATACTTATTTATAGCATCACTATTATTTATATAAAGGTTAATTGTATAAATGTTTGACTGATTTTGACCTCTTACGCTTATTTCGGAGCTTGAGCTCAAACCTTGTTTTCCCCGATTACATACCTATACTTACATTTTAATGGTCTCTTTTATTTCTCAAACATCGTGAGTAATACTGATTGCGTGGTTTTGTAACCTTACAACAGGTTTTACCTCTCGAGGGATCTCAAGAGGCTTACAACCCCACCAGGCAGTGTACCTGACCGATGTAGTATAGTGTAGTGGTAAGTACGGGGGATTGATCGTTCTCCACAGGGAATAGTGTTCGTTAGGTATGAAAGGCTACTCTAATTAGGTCTAAGGATTGAGGAAGATTCTTTTTATGTTTTTATAATTTTTATGAAAGCAAGTAAAATCTCGGTTTTGAAGGAGTGGGCGGAATTAGTTGCTAGTCAACTAACCCAAATTACTACAAATGCAAATAAAATAAAATAACAAAAATGAAAAGTGGTGAGAAACTTATGTGTAGAGAAATGTGTTTACTTAGATTTCCTTACTCCCTAACTATCTTTTACCGGTTAATTAGTGTGTATTAGTTGCGTGGATGACGGGTGTATTCCTTAATACCATTCGTGGGGTGGCGTACTTACTTCCCCAAACTCTACAAGCTCCTACTTCACTCCTATGTCGAGCCGGCTAGGAAGCTCCTAACATGGGATCACTAGAATTCGCTTGTGCATTAAATACAACCATAAAAACCTTTAGTACGCGTTTGGTTCATGTTTCTTAAGACGTTCAAGCAAGTTACCGAATAGGAAGTTAGCCAGTTTTCTTAAGCCTAACATAGATAAACAATCATCCAAAACAACTAACAACACACTAACAACCAATAATCAATAGCTAGGTTTCATTAGATCTAAGCAAACACAAGATAAAATTAGCCTAACATGTTAAACAAAAGACAAGCATAAGATAGAATCAAACAACACATAGACATATTGAATGATTAATTGATAACTTATCTTTCAATGAAACATGGAAGATCTCAAGGCAAAAAGCCCTGAAAAAGTAGCTAAAATCGTCTTAGGGTTTTATCCCAAAATTCCACACACTAAGCTCTCCTTTAATGACAAAAAATTAGAAAACTATATATAGATTTTTGGATCTGACGGCGTCACCTTATGGATTGTGACGCCGTCACCTCGCCGCTTTTAGGGTTCTCGGATGACCATCTTGACGCCGTCCCTCTTTAATTCTCCAAAATCCGTTCTGGCCTATCAAGGCTTGACGCCCTCACCTCTTGAACGTGACGCCGTCCCCTTATGAATTAAGCCGTGACGCCCTTGATTTAGTTAAAGCGTGACGCCGTCAGAATTCACATGCTAACTCACTGGCCCGTCATGAGTAAATTTCACATCCCACTTTTCTTGCCAAGGCATGACGCCGTCCAGAGTTAAGTCTGACGCCGTCAAGAGTAACTTTTAGCCGATTCTTGAGACTTTGCCGTTTTCTTCACTTTGATGCTCCAAAAACGTCCAAAATGCCTCCTTTTCCAGATTTCTCCTCAAAAGTACCTAAAATGACAAAAGGAACGATTTAGGGCGATATTTGATCAAATAAATACGATTTCGGGCTTAAATGACCCCTTAAAAGCGGTACACTTTTCGCTTCATCAAATACCCTTACACTTGAGATTTGCTTGTCCTCAAGCAAATGCGCTTTTATTCTAATCAAAATACAAGATAGGGGTCATTTAATGCAAACATAAAAGTAATTACAACAAATAATCGTTCCACTTCAATCATAATAAGCACGGAGATTACATACTAGCACCTCACAAGTAGTGTTTAGATACTCACATCTCTCAAGTGTCATCAAAATAAATCTCATAAATGAAAACGGAAAATATCTCTCACTACCTGTCATAGCAAATAGATTACCATAGGCTTGGGAAAGGATCGAAAACCTCCTCCACTAGGCGTAAGCACCAAAGATAAACTATCAAAGAGGGCTTTTAAATGGGTTGTAATGTTAGGTGTAGGGAAAAGGAAAACACGGTTTGGTTGGATAAAGGATATTTTACTGGTGGCGAGTTAAAAATCTTGGTCAATTACATGTACTATACAATGTTGCTAAGCCAAGACTAGACTCGATCTTAAGCTAGAAACGAAATAACAAAATAACAAAAACATAAAACAAACATAAAATAAAACGGGATGGTAGTCCGTATGTTTTTTCTATTTTTCATTTTCTCATTTTTTTTGTATTTTTCTTGATTTTTCGATTTTTTTTTTTTTTTTTTTTTTTTTTTTTTGCATACACTTTTGCCCTACCATCCAAAATAATACATCATAGGGGCATTGCATTCCCCTTACACTTGAATTTTTACATAACTTTACAAATACTAATCTAATGACTCGAATTAAGATAATTGAAAAACTTGGAGTACTTTTAAAACATTTAGCACATATGGGAGTAATAAATGATGTTCTTCCCCATTACTCCATTACACTAGTACTTTACCCATGAGTCCCAATCATCCCAAAACAATATGTACAAGGATATGACTCGACTTAGCAACCATGTAATCAACTAGATAATTAACTTGGGTTTTAAACAAATGTTGTAACAATAATGCACTAAAAATGAGTGCATACAAGGTAGGCTAAGGCGATTTGGGTGTACATTTTAGTGGGGTGTAACAAATTCTTCCTTTAAGTAAAATGCTTAAAGGTCGAAACGAAAAGATAGGCTCTGAGGGGTGTACTAGGGGTATCGTGTACTAAAAATGAGTACAGCGCAAAGGGTGTGGGAGAATTACTTGACCAATGTAGCCAAAGTAATTATAACAAAAACACAGGTGTAAAACAATGGGTTAATCCTAATGCCTCTTATCATGTAGTAAATCTAACTACACGAATGTAGTCTCACTTGTGGCCTTGGAATGGTCCTAACGCAAGTTCTAGAATCTAAGTGCTACCGGTACACACATCATAGCATAAATGCTTTTCCTACCAATTCTAGGGGCGAACCTCACATATTTGGGGGTGGAAAATTTTTTTAGTGGTACGGTTTTTGTGCTAGTCATATAACTCCTATCCATGAGACGCTCATTAAGATCAAAGTTTCACTCCTATATGTTGTAAAAAATTTTAAATTTGGCACTAAAATTACCTTAACAAGTATTTATCTCAGTTTTATTACACATCTACTATTAAACAAACAAAAATCAAGCGTAATAGCATTCTCTAAAATCGTACTTTTACCCTCCCCTTACACTTAAGATGAACATTGTCCCCAATGTTCAAATAACAAGATGTAAAAGCATAAAGTAAAAGAATGAAATCAAATACTCCCCTGATTCGCTCGTTGGATAATGAAATTACACGGTTAAATCTTCCTCCAAAGAGAATGTTGAAGCTCCATGACTAATGCATCGCCATAAGCTTGATTCCATAAACATCTCCTTGTCCAAAATAACCTGTTAAGCCTGAGAAAACAAACACGAAAACCTGCATAACATCGGCGGGATAAAATCTATATATAAGGATATAATGCTTGTGGAATGATAATTTTTGCAGATTCCTGGAGATTATAAGTTGGAGATTTTAATAAAAACTTTTTATGAAAACAAAACTTTCAAAAATTTCTGGAAATTAAATATGACGCCGTCAGGTTATAACCCCTGACGCCGTCAGAAATGACCTGACAAAAATTTTCATTTTTAGTTTCCGGAAAATTTCTGGAAAAACCTTTACCTTACTTCCTGGAAATCCTGCAAAACATCACTATGACTCGATACAAGCATTTGACTTAAACAATTACGAATATGTATGCTAATTTATTATTATTATGATTCATGTTAATTTGTGTTCTAATAAACCGATTTAGATTTCCCTTACACTTATCTTTTGCAAAATACCTCTATATGTAGTTAAGACGAAGTTAAAAACAAAATAAAGCATTTTCACAATTTTCTTTTTAACATGAATCAATAATGATAAAAATTAAACACACATACGGAAGCAAATAAAAACAAACAAACAAGCAAATAGACACACAAAGCAAATAAATAAAATAAAGCTTGGGTTGCCTCCCAAGAAGCGCTTTTCTTTATTAACGAGTCTTGTAGCTAGACTCAAAGTCACGTACATTACGTGACTTCTTCATCGAAAGTTATGTCTTCCTCATTGATCATTTCATTACCATTCTCTTGATAATGCTTGACTCGTTGAATATTCACAGTGAATTCTCTATCCTCGTCGTCAATTAATACAACGGCTCCGGTTTTAGAGGAGCTCCTTACGGTAAAAGGTCCATACCATCTAGATTTAAGTTTCCCAGGAAATAGCCTTAAGCGAGAATTATATAATAAGACCTTGTCTCCTTCTGAAAACTCCTTGGGTCTCTTAATCCGTTGGTCATGCCATCTTTTCGCCCTCTCTTTGTATGTGATGGAAGATTCATAAGCCTCTAATCTCAACTCATCAAGCTCTTGGAGCTGTAAGAATCTATTTGTTCCCGCAACTGTATAATCCAAATTACAAGCCTTAAGTGCCCAATATGCTTTGTGTTCCAGTTCTACTGGAAGGTGGCATGCCTTGCCATATACCATACGGAACGGGGTTGTCCCGATTGGTGTCTTATAAGCGGTTCGAAATGCCCACAAAGCCTCGTCGAGCTTAAAAGACCAATCTTTTCTGTTTTGATTAACCGTTTTCTCTAAAATTCTCTTTATGGCTCTATTAGTGTTCTCGACTTGACCGTTTGTTTGAGGATGGTAAGCGGTGGAGAATCGGTGAGAGACTCCATATCTTTTCATGACTTTCTCCATTTGTGAATTGCAAAAATGGGTTCCCTTGTCACTAATAAGAGCCTTCGGAATTCCGAACCTAGCGAACAATTTCTTTAAGAAATGAATGACTACCCTAGCGTCGTTAGTCCTAAGGGCTTGTGCTTCCACCCATTTCGAAACATAATCAATGGCCACCAAGATGTATTCATTCCCTCCAGAAGATGGGAATGGTCCCATGAAATCAATTCCCCAGACATCAAAAACCTCACAAACTTGTATATAATTCTGTGGAGCTTCATCCCTCCTAGAGATATTCCCAGCTCTTTGACATGCGTCACAAGTTTGTATCATTCCCTTCACATCACGAAATATTGTAGGCCAATAGAATCCCGCGTCGAAGACCTTTCGTGCAGTAGTGCTTATTCTGTGATGTCCTCCAGATGGACCTGCGTGACACTCTTTCATGATTCTGACAGCCTCTCTTTCCGAAACACAACGCCTGATTACCTGATCTGGACATCTTCGAAATAAGAAGGGCTCATCCCAAAAGTAGTACTTTAATTGATTAAAGAACCTCCTTTTTTCATGCCTGCTCATATGCTCAGGGATGACTCTACTTGCCAGGTAGTTAGCATAATCCGCATACCAAGGTTCAGAATCATTTATTAACATGAGCTGCTCTTCAGGAAATGTTTCCCGAATCTCACTCTTGTCAGATTCAGCGAGGCTGGGGTTTTCGAGACGAGAGAGATGATCAGCCGCAAGATTCTCTGCTCCTTTCTTATCACGAATTTCAACATCGAACTCTTGCAATAGTAGGATCCAACGAAGTAACCGTGGTTTAGCATCCTGTTTAGCGAAAAGATATCGAATAGCTGAATGATCCGTAAAAACAACCGTTTTAGAAAGGACAAGATACTGGCGAAATTTATCAAAAGCGAATACCACGGCTAGTAATTCCTTTTCAGTGGTAGTGTAGTTTTCTTGAGCAGGATTCATGGTTTTGCTAGCGTAGTATATTGGCTGAAAGTGTTTGTTAAGCCTTTGGCCTAATACTGCTCCAACAGCATAATCACTAGCATCGCACATGATTTCAAAGGGTAACTCCCAGTTAGGGGTAACCATAATTGGAGCTTGGGTGAGTTCCTGCTTCAATAGATCGAATGCGTCCTTGCACTCTTGAGAGAAGTCGAACGGGGCATCCTTCATGAGTAACTGAGTCATTGGTTTAGCTACCTTTGAGAAATCCTTAATGAATCTCCTATAGAAGCCAGCATGACCCAAAAAACTACGGATTGCCTTGACAGTTGTTGGATAGGGAAGTTTGGATATAGCTTCAATTTTTGCCCGGTCTACTTCGATTCCACTTCCTGAAATTTTGTGCCCCAGCACAATCCCTTCTTTTACCATAAAGTGGCACTTTTCCCAGTTTAGTACCAAGTTGGTCTCCTCACAACGTTTGAGCATTTTCTCAAGGTTAGCAAGACAGCGATCAAAAGAGTTCCCAAAGACTGAAAAATCATCCATAAAGACCTCCATGCTGTCTTCCATTAACTCATGGAAGATTGCCGTCATGCAGCGCTGGAAAGTGGCGGGGGCGTTACATAGTCCAAAGGGCATTCGCTTGTAGGCGAAGGTGCCATATGGGCATGTAAACGTGGTCTTTTCTTGGTCCTCAGGAGCGATAGGGATTTGGAAATACCCTGAGAACCCATCTAGGAAGCAGTAGTACTCATGCCCTGCTAACCTTTCCAACATTTGGTCGATAAATGGGAGAGGGAAATGATCTTTTCGGGTTGCATCATTCAACTTCCTATAATCGATGCACACACGCCATCCAGTTACTGTTCGTTGAGGTACTAACTCATCCTTATCGTTCTTCACCACCGTCATTCCTCCCTTTTTTGGTACAACCTGTACAGGACTTACCCATGGACTGTCCGAAATCGGGTAAATTAGTCCTGCATCTAGGAGCTTAATGACTTCCTTCTTTACGACTTCCTTTATGTTGGGATTTACTCGCCTTTGAGGTTGCACGCTGGGTTTATAATCCTCCTCCATGAGGATTTTATGCGTACAAAAGGTAGAGTCAATACCCTTGATATCGGCTACACTCCATGCTATAACTCCTTTATAATTTTTTAGAACTCCTAAGAGTTTATTCTTTGTTCACTTTTCAAAGAAGAGCTTATGATCACCGGAAGTTGATCTTTCCCTTGAAGGAAAGCATATTCAAGGTTGGTTGGGAGTTCCTTGAGTTCTACCGCAGGTGGCTCGATAATGGAAGGTTTAAGTTTGTTCTCGGGCTTACGAAGCTCAAGCTGTTCGATTTCTTGTCTGGGATAGAAGGAGACTGCATTCACATCCATAGCTTTCTCCTCCTCTAAGATGGGTAAGAAAGCTTCATCTCGCAACCAACCAGCTTCCACCTGTTCATCTACACAATTATCAATCTCGTCGGATAATTCATCGATTTCTTCGATGAAATACAGTTGATTATCTGCTTCGAGAGAAAGATTCATTGTGTCCTTGATGTCGAAGGTTAAGCTATCGGCCCCCACTCGTAAGGTTAGTTTGCCGTCATGAACATCAATAACAGCACGAGAAGTTGCAAGGAAGGGTCTTCCTAGAATGATGGGAACAAGATCATCTTCTTCCATCTCTAGGATGACGAAGTCAACTGGAAATTTAAACTTCCCAACCTTAACCAGCACATTCTCGCATATTCCTAAGGGGTATTTGACTGATCTATCGGCCAGTTGGATGCTCATACGGGTTGGTTTCAACCCAGAGTACCCTAGCTTGAGGAACAGGGAATGCGGCATAAGATTGATGCTTGCTCCTAAGTCGGCTAAAGCATTTTTGACTGAAAGAGATCCAATTGAACAGGGCAAGGTGAAACTACCTGGGTCGTCCACCTTCTTTGGTAGCCCTCATTGGGTCACCACAGAACATTCTTCTCCTAAGGTTACAAGACCCTCGAGCCCTTTCCTGTTGGTGAGAAGCCTCTTGAAGTATGCACTATATTTGGGCATATGATAACACGCATCAAGAAGGGGTATGGTGACGACCGAATTCTTCAAATATGACAGGAATCTTTTATTATCACTTTCGACCTTTTGATTCTTGAGGCGAGATGGGTATGGGACTTTAAGGGGCTGTTTGGCAGGAGTAGGTGGGGATGGAGTTACCGGAGGGGTTTGCTCGGGATTTTCGTCGTTCACATTATCGTTCTCCTCATGAGGGGTGTTGGGTTCCATGGCGTTAGATGGTTGAGCTGGGTAGGGTGGATCCTTAGTAGTTGTTCCAGCACGAGTGGTGATGGCGAGTAAAGGATCTCTTTGTGGTTCGCCAAGGCTGTCGAGAGTGGCGTTGAGTTCTGCGAATTTGGCCTTTACGTTGGTTTGTTGGCTATTGATAAAGTCGTCAAGACCATTTAGTTGCAGATTCTTTTCAAACGTGAAATGCCCGAGATCATCCTCAAAAGTGCTCCTAACCTGATAGTCAGGACATTCTCCTCCTCCCTCTTCTCTCACAAGATTTCCCCAAGGGGTGAAATCATTGTTTTGGTAGAAAGTTAAGAGCGAAGGATCATCGAAGATGTCGTGGCTTGACAAGCATGCTTGTTCGGTGGTGGTATCATCTTCGCATTCCTCTACTTCATGCGGGCCACCACATTGATCACAGATCAAGTATGGGTTTGATAACCGCTTAGTTGGTTGCGACTTGTCTAGATAAGATACCTGATCATTCAATCTACTCACCCGGCTAGCAAAAGGAGGCTCTTTCATGATCTTGGAAACGCTCATGATCGAATCGGGTTCATCCCAGGTATCGTCTTGATCATTCGCGTATTCCTCAATTCTATTCCATCCTTCCTCAACGCTTAGTTTGGCTATTTTTCCTTTTGATGAATTATTAATGCCCAATTGGTCGTTTTTGGAGACACTGTCATAAAAGATTTGGACAAGAAGCCAGAGTTCAATGCCATGATGAGGGACCTGTCTAATTAGATCCTTGAATCTAACCCAAGATTTGTGAATAGGTTCCGCGGGTTCAACATGGAAGCGGAGGATTTCGTCTCTCAACTTTGAAGTTCTTCCTATGGGAAAGAATTTCT
Organism: Artemisia tridentata subsp. tridentata; assembly: GCA_021014915.2. NCBI lineage: Eukaryota > Viridiplantae > Streptophyta > Magnoliopsida > Asterales > Asteraceae > Artemisia > Artemisia tridentata. Next base: position 125,400,936 of record CP139505.1, on the reverse strand, counting down.
CATAGAATTTTGAGATAAGCTGTTCCCATGTGAAGATAGATTCGGAAGGAAGTTGGTTATACCAGTCTCCGGCTCTTTCATGAAGGGTAAGGGGAAAGAATCGCAACCGGGAGGTATCTCTAGTGGCTCCGTCCGTGTGGAGGGTATCCACTATTTTCAGGAAGTCCTTGATGTGTTGGATTGGATCTTCAGTTTTCAATCCGTGAAACTTGCATACACTTTGGACCAGCCAAATATCAGTTGCACGCAAGACCCCATCCGTGTGTTCATTTGTAAAAACGATAGCATTGGAAAAACCACGAGGGGTGGGAGAAGAGTAGTCCTTGAGACATTTGGGGATTGGGATTTCGGGAACTTCCATATCGTGATTGGGTTGAGGGCTAGGAGGTGTAGAATGATGATTGGATTCTTCCTCGAAGAGGGCATCATCAAAATTGATCGTGGATGGTTCAGCCGCTTGGTGGAGTCGCCTTAATTTATGCATTTCCCTTTCGGGTTCAGCATAGGGTGTGGCAAGAGTCTTTACCGAGCTTCGGCTCCTAGTGATTCTAAGATTAGGGGGGTCATCATCCAAGATTAGGGAATATCCTCCTAAAGTGCGGGCTCTAGGAGGTGGTGGTGGTTGTTGTGGTGGTGGGTTGTGGGGTTAAGGATATTGCCATCTTCCATGATGTCGGATGGTATGGTTACGAACAAAGACACGAAGAAAATAGATAGACTAAAGAAAACCTAGAAAAATAAAATAAAAATCTCACTAGAAAGGAATCTAGTGAGTAGACCTAATAGAAATAAAAATTCAACCTAAACAATAACTATTCCCCGGCAGCGGCGCCAAAAACTTGATTGCGTGGTTTTGTAACCTTACAACAGGTTTTACCTCTCGAGGGATCTCAAGAGGCTTACAACCCCACCAGGCAGTGTACCTGACCGATGTAGTATAGTGTAGTGGTAAGTACGGGGGATTGATCGTTCTCCACAGGGAATAGTGTTCGTTAGGTATGAAAGGCTACTCTAATTAGGTCTAAGGATTGAGGAAGATTCTTTTTATGTTTTTATAATTTTTATGAAAGCAAGTAAAATCTCGGTTTTGAAGGAGTGGGCGGAATTAGTTGCTAGTCAACTAACCCAAATTACTACAAATGCAAATAAAATAAAATAACAAAAATGAAAAGTGGTGAGAAACTTATGTGTAGAGAAATGTGTTTACTTAGATTTCCTTACTCCCTAACTATCTTTTACCGGTTAATTAGTGTGTATTAGTTGCGTGGATGACGGGTGTATTCCTTAATACCATTCGTGGGGTGGCGTACTTACTTCCCCAAACTCTACAAGCTCCTACTTCACTCCTATGTCGAGCCGGCTAGGAAGCTCCTAACATGGGATCACTAGAATTCGCTTGTGCATTAAATACAACCATAAAAACCTTTAGTACGCGTTTGGTTCATGTTTCTTAAGACGTTCAAGCAAGTTACCGAATAGGAAGTTAGCCAGTTTTCTTAAGCCTAACATAGATAAACAATCATCCAAAACAACTAACAACACACTAACAACCAATAATCAATAGCTAGGTTTCATTAGATCTAAGCAAACACAAGATAAAATTAGCCTAACATGTTAAACAAAAGACAAGCATAAGATAGAATCAAACAACACATAGACATATTGAATGATTAATTGATAACTTATCTTTCAATGAAACATGGAAGATCTCAAGGCAAAAAGCCCTGAAAAAGTAGCTAAAATCGTCTTAGGGTTTTATCCCAAAATTCCACACACTAAGCTCTCCTTTAATGACAAAAAATTAGAAAACTATATATAGATTTTTGGATCTGACGGCGTCACCTTATGGATTGTGACGCCGTCACCTCGCCGCTTTTAGGGTTCTCGGATGACCATCTTGACGCCGTCCCTCTTTAATTCTCCAAAATCCGTTCTGGCCTATCAAGGCTTGACGCCCTCACCTCTTGAACGTGACGCCGTCCCCTTATGAATTAAGCCGTGACGCCCTTGATTTAGTTAAAGCGTGACGCCGTCAGAATTCACATGCTAACTCACTGGCCCGTCATGAGTAAATTTCACATCCCACTTTTCTTGCCAAGGCATGACGCCGTCCAGAGTTAAGTCTGACGCCGTCAAGAGTAACTTTTAGCCGATTCTTGAGACTTTGCCGTTTTCTTCACTTTGATGCTCCAAAAACGTCCAAAATGCCTCCTTTTCCAGATTTCTCCTCAAAAGTACCTAAAATGACAAAAGGAACGATTTAGGGCGATATTTGATCAAATAAATACGATTTCGGGCTTAAATGACCCCTTAAAAGCGGTACACTTTTCGCTTCATCAAATACCGTGGTTCGTTACAACTTTTTCATAACCTTTCATAACATCGTCTTATGCAAAACCCGTTGCAGTCTATCGATTTCCCTCGGTTGTCTTACTATCCGCATTCGAAGACGAGCTGGAACATTGGTCACATAATTTTAGAACACCTACATCGCCTCGCAAACAATCGCCTAAAAGACACGCCGGATGATTAGAGCATGACTTTAATGTGCCGCCTTGGAACACCCTATTTTCGGAACACGACTTTTAACGTCCCATTCTCTTTCACTCCTTGTGTTTTGAAGAATCACGCTGCTAGGAAGGTAACGCCGAAGCTTGACAACAATGTTTACCCTAACTTAATACTATCTTTCGATTCCAAGGACAAAATTTGAAAACTTTTCGGCCACCATTCTGACACCCACTTCACCAACTTGTATACTAACATCAAATAGTGAGACAAAGCCATTCGAGGACAAGGCTATAGAGTGTGAACTCAAACCAGAAGATTACTAACTCGAAGAGGAACCCCTCGAAAGACGAAGAGGAGAACCATTACTGCACCTACTCCTCTCACTCGACCAGAGTTTATCACCAGAGAGCCCATCCAACACAGCATCCCATCGTTGGTGACACACATGCCACATCATGAGAGATATTACACGTCAGTAGAAACGAGCTGTAATGGTCAACCTACAGTCTCGTTGGAGCAGAGTAAAGCTCGAGGAGCCAAGTGCGGATCTTACTTAATCAACATTCGTGATATTTAGTGACTTTACCATTTATTATTTGTTCTTATTTAACCTCAAACCAATTTTGTGATACTCAATGCCTTTCTCATTTTATGTTGTTCTTATTTAACACGCATATTTTCAACATAACGCTTTTCTCATTTATTGTTGGTCCCCATTCATTCTCAGTTAGCATTCGAAATGCTTATTGTCTTTGTCACTTATTGCGTTCTTATTAATTGTTACTCTCAGCTAGCATTCTTGCTGCTTGTTGTATTTCTCATTTATTGTTTGTTCTCATTTCCTCTTCTCATTCTGCATTCGAGATGCACATGGTCTTTCTAATTTATTGATCTTCCCAGTTATTCTTATATAACATTCATGATATTTATGGATTTCATCATTTACCATTTGTTCTCTTCCATGACATTTATCGTCTTTCTCCTTTACTATTTGCCTTCACATTTATTGTCTATCTCATTTGTTCTCATCTAAGGTATCGTTACGCTTATTGCTTTCTTAATTCTTGTCTATTTCACTTACCGCACTTTCAACAATCGTGTGTTTATTATCCTTCTCAGTTATGGATTTTCCTCATTCATTCTCATTTGACATTCGTAATGAATATTGTCTGTTTCGTTTATTATTGAACCTCATTTGGAATTCTATCTTTCAGTATTGACCTCTTTTATTATTGGTTTGATTCGTTGGTTGTCTCGATTAATTGATTATTTGTGTTAATATTCTATATCTCTTCGCTTCACTATTATTGTGATTTATGGTTCTTCAGTTTGCATTAATTTGAGTCATTGATCTCTCTTTTACACACCTTTTCATTTGCTTCTCCGTTCGTATAAACATCAAATTTTCTTTCGAGCACTCTATGCTCATACTAGTATGAATGATATGGACATCTTAATCCATTCATTATTGTTCTGATTCATTGATCCTTACATTTGCATCGATTGATAATAGTTTGCTTCTTTGTTCATACAGATATCTAATCTATCTCTTTTAAGCAGTCTTTGCACCTACAACATTACACTCGACAGAATTCTATTATTGTTTTTGTGATTCATCATGATCCTTCATTTGTATTATTATTTACTCGTTGTAACTATCTTATACCCCAAGGCATTGACATCTACTTCTTTCGACTGATAGTACGCTCCCGTAGAAATCCCATTCGCGTTAATCGTTAGTACGCATCAGGGCGTAGGAACAACACTCCAGGACAATGGGCTACAAGCAGTACAAGATCGTCAGGAGAGTTACGTGAAAGTTCGCCACGAAAGCACGTGCTATGTTTCGGAAAATGATGAAAACTGAACTCGATGTACGTTGAACCCTTCAAGAATTTGGCAAAAGCTGGACCGGTAGTTTATCGACTCGAACCACCCAAAAGAACCTACTAGCGTGCACAAAACTTTCACGATTCGAACTCGAAGAAGTGTCATTCGGATGAAACCCTCGTCATTCCACTAGAAGAGATTCAACTTGATGACAAGCTTTACTTTGATAAGGAACCGGTTGTTATCATGAACTAGGAAGTCAAACGACTCAAGCAGAGTGCATTCCCATTGTCAAGGTTCGTTGGAATACTCGACATGGACCCGAGTACACATGGGAGCGAAAAGAGCAGATTGTGACGAGAATACCCTCATTTCTTTCCAGACACACCGTCAGCCGATAAGATAAACTGAATCACGAGGACGTGATTCCTTTTTAACGGATGGGTAATGTAACAACCGAGAAATTTCCAAGTCATTATTTTACTAATTTTATTTGCTTATTTTGCTATTTTAAGTAATTTGGCTTTTGCCGGGAATGTCGCCCGCGTACGTCGTGACACGTACACTGAAATTTGTAATTTGACTCAGGATATGCCCAGTCTAACCATTAATAAGATTTAATTATCCCTACATACTTGTTTTCATATGGAACAATGAAATTTTCCATTTCTACGCGAAGTGTGCACATTTTACGTTTTACGCATTTTCGGCTCGCGTTTTAAGCTTTAACGACGTTATAACACTCCGAAAGGCTCGGGAAATATATGAAATATCAATTTGGGTCATTTTAAGTTAAATGTGATATTTTTATGAAAATATTATCCTTGTGACATTTATTTTTACAAACTATGCATAAAACGTTACCGGTTTAGCCCCGTTGGCCTTCAAACTCACTCCGTGACCTAGGATACTTGTACAAATCATACATATAATGTATTTTTACAAAATGATAAAATAAAATACACCTTGAGACACACAAAAACCGGCCTCCCCCATAAGCCACTAAGAATTCATGCATTTGATGCTCCACTAGTTACTATCTTACATAAATAAGTTAATATTTCACATAGAACTCATCACCCTCATATTTCCACTCAAAAATCTGCATTCTTTCTTCCCCATAGCTGCTGGTGTCGAGATTTTTGTAGGCCAAGAACATCCTTGAAATTTGATTTCCCTAATTACCTTAGTGCTAGACTTGAAGATCCTTGTATACTAGTAAGTTTTCCCAATTTATTCCATCTCTATTCCTAGTTTTTCTTATGTTAATTAAAGATTTTCCTAGGCTAAACAAACATCTATTGCATGTGTCATTTTAGTTGATTAGAGTCAAGATCTTATGGGAAATAGGTGGTTTGATAATTGGTTAGTGTTGATAGGTAAAAGTTATGCAAGAGATTAATGGATCTTATAGAATTTTTGGCAAGTTATGGATGTTTATCTTAGATGTTTGTTACTAAAAACTGAAGTTAAAACTAAAGATAATCCTTCATCTCCTGGAAATATTGATTTATTGTATGAATAAAAGAGTAGGAATCATTGGTCTTGAGCATGCATGTGTATTAGAGGTAATAAATGTACAAAAGTAGCCATTTTGATTGGTTAATAGTCTGTCCCAGATTTGATGCTTCAAGATCCATTCACCATTTTGTACTCAGAAGGTTTTAAGCAAAAATAAAAATATTGGGAGTTAACCACAGGTCTTAGTATCATTTCCCAGAAAACCTTACATCCAAATTCATCTTGGATATTTTTAGAGAAAATCCACACTAAAACTGGTCCAGGAATGCATGTCAGATTTGAAAGGCTAATTACTCTAAAATGTTGTAAAGAACATTAGGTTGGTGTAAACATGAAAGTTGTAGCCAAGACCTGTAGAAAACTTTTCCCACAAGCCATGTGTCCATTAGACCTGTAGATAAGAAGATACACTCTTTTTCCTAAACCCATTTGGATGCTGAGTATAACTATCTAGAGACACAGGCGTAAATTTGTAATTTTACCCATGTTCTGAAGTTCTCAGTAATATGAGGACTTTATTTTCATATTGTACAGAGTCATACCTTTCTAAGCATATAAAGTTCATAATTTTAGCCTTCACGGTTTAGAAATGGCGACCCGATTGGTGCGGCAATTTTATAAAATTTCCATCAGCTTTGCATTTTTAAACCATATAAGCTTTTATAAACGTCTTTCGACCCATGTCTTGCTATAAGACATTTAAATAAATGACCATATGATATTTTGAGTTCAAGTACTGAGTTAAATCATAAATATAAAGTATTATACTTTAATCCCCGAGCCTAAGTCGTGTTATATTTTATTTAGGTCACTTGTGATCTTGCGGTTTTCTCGACGTGCACACTTCTCCGATTTCCGTTGCTACTTCATTATTGGTGAGTTCATAGCCCCAATTTTTACTTCAATTGTTTTACAAACTCCGTGGGGGAGATACATGCTATAAATATTTATGATCACAATGCTTTGAAATCTGTATGCTATCCTGACATTGTTATTGCCTAAGTTTCCCAAAGCCTGAAAGTCCCTTCTTTATCGTGAACCGTTAATCACTTGCGAGTGAACGCGAATGCCGTGAATAGATCTATTGGGAATGACTTTCCCCATTTTGGACCGCTGCCCTGCATGGGCAACCATATGCACTGTATTTGAGGTTGCTAGGTAATTAGGCTATTACCTCTTGTTGAAGGGCAAAATTATATTCCGCTAGAATATCTGACCAAGTTAATGTTCGGGGTCACGAGCTTAGTCGTTTTTATAAACTGAATTATATTGTGATCAACTGCTTATTACTAAAACTCTATGGATTCACTCAACCTTTGTGTTGACGTTTTAGCATGTTTTATCTCAGGTTTAAAGGCATGAAGGTCTTGGATGGAGTCGCACGGATATATTTTGAGGACTCGGCATATTTTCACATTTGAAGTGTCTATATTTTAAAGATTTATGTTATGTTTAAAACATTTGCAATCTTTTGAAAACATTGTGTTTTATGAAAACTGTTGGGACCTTTGCAAACTCTGAGAATTTAATGTATCAAATGTGAAACACTTTTAAAACGTCTCTTTTCAAGGGTCGTTTTCCATGACTTGTACTTTATGCTAGGAAGTAATACCCTAGTGATCTATCTTCCGCTGTTATAATTTTGGGGGTGTTACACGATGCGCCGTATGTAATGAGTGAGATGCGGCGCATCTGGAGCAGATTCGTCTTGATCTTGTCCATTTCAGTAGACTCTTAACTTCTTGCATGTTTTGCTCCATAATTAGTCCAAAATCGCCAAGTTTCACCAAATGCTTGTTTTTACCTGAGAATTACAAAAGTAAACGATTAAGTATCAATCCTCATACATAATATAATAAAACAAGTCAAATTAATAGGATAAATGATAGTAATAAAATGTACTTATTTGAGTTCATCACGTATACTTGCCAAGCCTATGATAGAATATTCGTCACGACTAAGTAACTAAACGATTTAGAATTGTTTTACATTAAAAATTATTTTGGTTTCTACTTCGGTAAGTGTTTGGTTGTGTGATTATGATAAAACGAATATGTGCTTAAATATAAAAATAAATCCTAATATCTTTTAGGATACATTTTCATACGATTAATTCTAAGGTTTACTTGGGGACAAGTAAAGTTTAAGTGGGGGGATATTTGATGAACTCAAATAAGTACATTTTATTATCACCATTTATCCTATTTATTTGACTTGTTTTATTATATTATCTATGAGAATCGATACATTAATGTTTACTTTAGTAATTCTCAGGTAAAAACAAGCATTAGGTGAAACTTGGCGATTTTGGACTAATTATGGAGCAAAACAAGCAAGATGTCAAATGCCTACTAAAATCCAGAAGATCAAGCTCGTTCTACTCCAGATACGCCGCAACATACTTCTAACATACGGCGTATCACTATCAAGATTTCACAAGTTACAATCCAAGTACATGCGCCGCATACAAAGATCAAGATACGCCGCATCTGAAGACGGTGTACGAATATATCAATCTTGGACCCCACGCGAAGTTAAGCCAATGCGCCGCATCTATCAACTCTATGCGCCGCGTCGATCCCTCATGCAGAAACTATAAATACCCCAAGGCCAGACGAATTTCGGGGCTCTCTCAGACTCTTAGCGCTCGAAGACCGAAGCCGAATTCAGACGACCAAGCAGCACAAGACACACCTAAACGAAGATACAAGAGCTGTAAGAAGCTCCTGCATGTATTCAATTCATTAAGTAGTTTTGTTTTATTGTTTTAGTACACTTTAATTCATCAGGATTGATGGGCTTGTGTCATGTGACTACGGAAAATCATGCACTCCCCTTAATATTGCTTTCCCATTAATTAAAGTTTATATGTTGATGTCTTTGGTGACTTTTATTAGTGCATTGATAACCTCTGTGTCTAGCTGAGTCTTGCTTGGGTCGCCATGCCCCTTCCTCGCCTATCTATTCTAGCGTATACGAGACGTGGGCATCACAAATGCCCAATACTCTAGAAAAGAAGGATAGACATAAGTAATCATTAAGAGTTTACTCGCTGATAAGATTAGAGCCAACGAGAAAGGTTTAATTATATACACTTCATATAAAACTAGCAATAAAACAAGTGACAAGCTACTTAATTATCAGGACAGGTCTTCTTATTGTCTCGAGTATCTATCTGTGTACGTGTGTGCTAATCGCTGATTCGTGCTCATTAGTTTAGTTTTCCACTTAATTATAACCAAATCGTGCCAGTCTCTCAGGCTGAACCCCCTTGCGTTAGATTAGGTTGTATAGCTAACTTAGGATATTAAAATACTGATTAGAATAACTAGATAATACGTTCCACTCTTATTGATCGACACTCTACTTACCATTATATTCATACTGACCAGGTACACTGCTCGTTAAGTGTGTGTGTTAATGATAAGTCGGCTAAATATAAATTTAAAACTTGAGTAGGCATTAATACTGCTAAACCGCAGCGACACGCACGCGCATCAAAAACCAATGGGAGTCGTAGTAATTATATGCATCATTATTCACATATAGATTATTAATAGGATTTATCGAAAAGGTTTGCATGTGGCTATATGATTTAATGGTTAAGATCATATATGTGTTATTATGTGTTTGTTTATTTTTTTTGTTAAATTACTTGTCTTTTTTGTTTAAATTACCATTGAATTGTAAGCAAAAAGAGGGTAATCTTGGTATAAAGAATAAATGGACCTAATAACTATGAAACCTTTTGTGGTAAATTATTTATTGCCAAGTCTTATGTGCCGACAGTGGTTCGCTTTGCACGGTAATTTGCTCCCAGGCGAGACTAACAATTTAATAATTTACAGCATAAATTTTTAAGCTTTAAAAATCTTAAACTTTTAATTGATTGATGCAACTGTACAAATTGGTCGAAAGGAGGACCTAATGTTGACAAACTATAAAGTGGGTATAAGGTTGGTTTCGCATTAAATTGTGGTGTTAAAGAGACTCCATTCTGTCTCTCCGCTCGCCTGTGCGTCAAAATTAGACTTACCAAGTACAACCATTATGTGTACGAAGCATCTTAAGGCAATGTTGTAAGTTACTCAACGCCATCAATTAAAATTTTGTTGATTTGAGCTTAGTAATGTTACGAATGAGTAAAAAGTTTTTGTAACATATGATACAAGATGAATGCATGACATCTTTGTACATATTTTTTGATTACACACATCAAAATAAATACTCTTAAATTTAAGTTATATGCCATCCAATGAAACGGAAACACCTGAGATTAGATTCTTTCATTACTAGCAGCCAAAGCTGATGTGATGATCAAAAGGATGGTAATCAAAGGGTAAATTACATACTTTCATTACTAGCAGCCAAAGCTGATGTGATGAAACTATGGTAATTTACAGTTACTTAAGTTGGTTAACTTAATTGAGTACTTTCATTACTAGCAGCCAAAGCTGATGTAATGAAACGACGTCAAGGCATAAAGATGGGGATAAAACATGCTTACATTTGCAACTGAGGTTGGCAAAATATGTAAATCCCATGACTCTATGAATTGCAATTTGAGATTAGCAATTGAGTTCGACTCGTACCTTATTGAGTACTTTCATTGCTAGCAGCCAAAGCTGATGTGATGAAACGATGTCAATTTGGATCCTAGTTTTCAGTGAAAATTAAATAGTTAAATGTTATTTATCATGGGTGTTTAATTTTCATGAAAAATTTAATTATCGAAAATACTAAAATTGAATTTTAAAAATTCTTTTAATGTATTAATGCAACGTTAAAACCGTAAACGTGGGGCATTCTTTTAGTAGTAAGTTGATCTACACCGGTAGGGGTTTTGGATAGAGTCAACTTTACTAAAAGAATAAACCTAGTCTACTTTCTTTGAGAAGAGTGTGACTTAATCCTATTCCTTTTCATGAATGAGAAATGTATAATAGGAAAATTAGAATTATCTAATTTCTAAGAAATAACTCATAGCAATTTTTTTTTATTATTAAGAAAATTGCACATTTTATGAGTTATTAAAATTAGAAGCTAGACTAATTAACGCAAAATTGGTAAAAGGCAAACTAGAATTATTTTTGTCTAGTTGTTGTGCTTAGACCATTTAAAGGTGCTACATACCATTGTGGGGATGGTAGACCTAATTGAGGAAGAAATTGCATGCCCAATTTTCTCAAGTTAATTGCATTGATGGATATTCCATCATTTACAAAGTAGAATACACTCTTTGAGTACCTAAGTAATTATTACGTATGGGATTCCTCAAAGGTGTAGGAAAGTAAACAGCACACTATTTGCTTTTACTGGTTATGAAACACTTATAATGTTGTCAAATCCAGTGGGAGCATTGTGTTGTAATAACTGAATAATGAGTTCATGTAATGATCTGTAATTCAGTGGGAGCTACAAGCTTTGATATCTTGGTAGTAACCCAGATTATCTCTAGAATCTCTTGAGATAAATTACTTTCCAGTTATAGACACTTGTGGTTTTAAGGATAGTCGTGTACGTTTCCTTACTAGACAAGGTGGCCCTATATCTACTAATATCTATGACATAATCATATTAATCACATAAACAAACGATTGACGTGTTGTTTATCTGATGCATGATGTTGTTCCATGCACAAGTGGGAGAAATCTTTATTGTGTGCAAGCAACAACACAAAGGAATATGATTTAAAGGATTCTCTTAATTGCAAGGTAAGAGATTAATGTTCTAATGTGGTTTATTCACATCTAATTAATAGAACACTTGGAGTTAATATCTAGCGCAAGTTAAAACTTAACATAGATATTAATGACAAGGTAAATTACATACTTTCATTATTAGCAGCCAAAACTGATGTAATGAAACTATGTTAATTTGCAAGTTTCTAAATTAGACAACTATTAGAACAAGTGCCAATATGATAATAAGACTACTTCAAATGTGAATATTTATGTATTATTGAAATGACATAAATATATGAAGTAATCTAATACTACTTCAAATTTGAGTGTTTATGTATTCTAAGAATGACATAAATATATGAAGTAATAAATTAACTTGAAATTATTATTGAAACCAAATTGTGGTGTTCATGATTACTTTAGTTATACATGTTTATATTGTAAAGATATAAATATGAAGTCTTTTATTGCTATAAGACTTATAATAAAGTGAGACGTTAACTTGTTATGTTTTTTAATTAAGACATATACAAGAAGTCATTGAGGTGATCAATGACTTATAACGTAGATTGGGATTATAACAGTTTATGTCTTCTTGTTAAGACATGGACATGAAGTGACTTGGTATATAAGTACTTATGTTATAAAGCATGCAATTGGCTTGGAAAATCTATTATACCATTAACTTGACTTAGTTGGTAAATAGGTAAGCCAAAATGAAATATATTTATCTTACATATTGTAAGAATGACTTACAATATTAATCCTAATGAAATACATAATGTGTATGGTATGTTCAGTTAGGAAATTCAAACTCTTGTTATATTGTTTGATTTAAGATAATTATATCTTCTATTCTTCCAAAAGTTATCAAGGTTAGAATATTGAGTATGGATTGTATATACTCAATAAGACTCCAACCTAGAAGATTAATAAGACACCATTTATTATGGAATGTGATGAATCACATTAAGTCTTAAAATTGAAGTTCAGAATTTGTTAAACTGCTTATGAGTAGGTTATTAACAAATTAAGGTTAGGAACTGTCAATATGTATTTGTAAAGTCCCAAAAGAGAACAATTTTGTGTTGCTCTATTGGCTAAGTATTTATAGATAATCTATAAAGTGCAAAAGGCAAGTGGGAGTTTTATCTTGATAAGATAAAATTACAAGATACATAATCTTCTAAATACGCTAGAAAAATCATAATGAGGATTAAACATGTTAATGTTAAATCTCAAGATGATGGAATTCTCATTTCATAGATCCGCAAGGATATCTCAAATATTTGGATAATATGTTGAGGATTATGAGTTACAGGATTATGATAAACCTGTTGATAAATTGCAAATATTGAATTTGGCAAATTACTCATACTATGAATGCTTAGATGCAGTCCAGGAAGATAACTAGTTTTGGTAACGTAGTTGATCTTAAACTCTATAGTTACACTATAGAATGAAGATGAGTTTCTACAAAGGGAATGAAAATCCTAGAGATTTAAATTCTTGTGTAGAAATCATATGGACAAAATTATGTATACATATTTAATGTATGAAAAGATTATCAAACACACTTAAGCAATTAACTGTGATTGAAATTCTTTATAGGCACATTAAATGTATAAAGGTTATGATTGTCATTCTTAGTTTCAGTTATATGAAATTAACAATGGAATATCAAAACTCTTTCTTGAGTAATTACTTGTGCGAGGACGATAAGTAATTGAAAGAAGTATTTGAATTCAAATAATCTTTAGAAGTATACAAAGTGAAAATCATTTATGAATGGATTAATGCATGCATCTGTAAGATATACTTATGTTTAGTTATTAAATCTAGTTTTGATTTATAATTAAAATAAGATATTTCTTAATATTCCTGAAAGCTAGTGGGAGTATTATATTTTCTTATTTCATATATGTTATATAACATATAGGAAGTAACATTCCATTAACATTAAATGTTAAGTCTTAGTTTGGAATGAAACTTCATAATGGAAATTCAGAAAATAAACATACAACCTTGTAATATATGTTTATTGTTATAAACATAAGCGGTAAAATAACTGATTCTAATAAACATGATAAACTATTAGAAAGTCTAGATAGTAACATATCTTTGAAAAGATATGACATGAATAAAATCTAAGTTTGACACAAGGATTTTTCATGTACATCATGTTGCTTGTTGTATCATGCTTGAATGAAAGATGATTGACAACATTAATATCTAATTGTAAGTTAAGTGTAATGGATATGGTTGGATTTAGAATTAACATCCTCAGCCTGGAGTTGCTCCAAAATTCTAAATATGAACCATATGGCAAATTGTTGCGTAATTGATATAGTTGACAAATCTTGAAAGATTTGAAGGTATCAAACATTACATAATGGATATTAAAGTTTACGGGATTTTAAAGAGCATATTGTTGTTTGGATACAATGATGCTAATAAAATTGAGACGACACTCAATACTAGTCATGGTGGGAGTTCATCCTTGTTAATGGCCATGAGTACTAGTTATGCTTGACTATAAGCATAGTTGCATTATACATTAAAGAATTAGAATACTTAAACTATAAAAGGTTTGATAGTTTAATAGTCATAAATTCGTGGTTGAGGATGTCACATAATTTATGTGGCAATATCTAGGTAGATGAATGCACACATACAAGAACTTCATTAATTGAATTCTTGAAATAAGTATTCTCAAAATTTCAATAGATCAAAATTAGTTGATTTATGCCTTGTCAACAAGTATGTTTTGACATGACTTGAGGCATAATTCATTAATGGGTATTATCATGCATTGATCTATTTAGTATTTGGATAAGGGATGTTAAGCAATTATTATTCACAATGAATTAAAGTACGTGGTACGTTTGTTTTCATTAATAATAAATTGTATCCCATATTTGCATGTTTAAATTCATGAATAACTTATGTTATTCTAAATAGTCCGTTGTCGATCAATAATATGGGAATATTATTGAATTAAGACAAATCTGAGTTGTGGTAGAATATACTTAAGTATATTGATGCGTTGTACATGCCAAATTCAGATGATATTCAATAATGGATAAATTGAATATAGGACAGATCCCAACCACATGATTGTACTTTATGGATCTTTGTCATTAAGTAAATCATGAATATTTATCCTCAGACTTGAGATACCAGGTAACAGCTGCGAATGTAGCTCATTTTCTGTAAGATAGTCCAACCCTATCCGTAACTGGTAGTTATAAGGGCTATTTTCGGAGGTGATGCGAAGTTCAAGGGTTATGCTCGTAGTCAAGAAAGGATTTGTTCCTTCAAATTTGTTTTGAATTATAATACTAATGGGCCCCTCGTAGGGTTGACAAGATGTATGTTTGGCCACACCCAAGATCTATCTGGAATACGTTCAGATGATTTGGTAATCTTGATCAATTATCAATAACGAGAAATAGAATAGTTAATTGTGGAATGACTTAGATCCATATCTATATTAACGTGGTATTAGAAATAAAAGGATAAGTATGATGATGAATCATCAAAAGGTTTTTTCCAGGAAACCATACGCAGGGTCGATCTAGGGGCATTTGGGGTGTTAAGCTAGACTAACCAATGTCATTACTATATTAATGCATATCCAAGTGGGAGCTGTTAGAGTTATGGATATAAATTAATATACGTATGACCAGTTTCGAACACGAGACTTCGGGATTGCACACATTACGTATGAGTTTCAATGTTTGAATAATTAATATAATAAGTTATGATTTAATTATTCATTTCACGAAATAAACACTTAACAGTCGTTAGTATTTAACGGGGTTTGGTTAACGGTTGTTAAATATTAACTTGAAGGACTAGAGATGAAATTAGGGACCAAGAAGGATCTAGAATCCCTCTTGATCCTTATGGCCGGCCATACAAGGGTTTAGGAAGCCCATTCCTACCCTAACTTGGAAAGAAAGATTTGTGGGTCTATAAATACAATCCCTTGTATTCATAATTCCCTAATCTTGAATCCCTAGCAAGCCAAACTTCTCTCTTCTTCTCCTCTTTGTGTCAAACCGATCGAACACCCAAATACCTTAGGATTTTGGATCCAACTTTCACAATTAAAGTGTTTGGTTTGTTCGTGATCAAGAACCTAGCTTTTCACATTGAAACGCTACTAATACGTGTGTACAAGAACGGAGATCAAGCTTACTTTAGCTTGAATTATTTTTCCTGTTGGTCCCTTTACACGCTTAGAGTTAACTAGAAAGTT
This sequence comes from Artemisia tridentata subsp. tridentata, assembly GCA_021014915.2. Lineage (NCBI taxonomy): Eukaryota > Viridiplantae > Streptophyta > Magnoliopsida > Asterales > Asteraceae > Artemisia > Artemisia tridentata. Next base: position 125,385,126 of record CP139505.1, on the reverse strand, counting down.
AATCTATTTGTGTTTATGACTAATACAATGTTATGATTAATTCTAACAGTTATAAAACGTGAATAAAAAAACTCAAGGTAATTTTCAACGTTTAAATTCTTATTAGAAATGAATCAAAGAATCTATACCCAAGTGTTTTGCGGAACAAACACTTGGGATTGAATAGACAAGGTATGGTGGTGTCTCCTATCTAAACTCAAGTTTTGCTTGAGTGGTAACAATGCGACCTCACTGAGCTATCTCAGGGATGCGTTACTCTTTGTAGGAGAGAAGTTGTTTTGCAAAAGTCTAAGCTTTAATTGTACAAAACACACTCAACTTCTCTCCTTCTCAATCTATTTATACACAAGTAAAATGAGTAAAAGTAATTAAAATATTACAAGTTGTTGAGCAAGCGTGTCTGACAATTACAACAGTAATTGTCATTTCCAAGAACCAATAGAAATGGCTTATTAAGTCTTTAGAAGTGGTTGGTCCGACACTCCAAGACTTTAAGCCGTCTTAGGAAGGATTTCTTCCTGACAAGATAAGATTTGATCTTATCTTAAATCCTTCCTAGATATTTCTTCCTTTCTTCTCAGGCACTTAGTTCTTCAGGACACGCTTCTCAGTTATCATTCATAATTACTTCATTGTTGTTGAGGAGACTGGGGTTCAGTGAGTTCTTGTCCAACACTCACTGAACCATCATCTTCTTCTTTGGCTTAAGTGCTACTTCAGGGAGTACCGCCTTCCTGTGTAGTGAATCCTTCTTCTTGAATTCGCCTTAAGCATCCTGAAGATGACTCACTGAGAGGCTGTTCTCTCAATGACTTGAATTGTTCTCGGTTTAAGTTAACACTTTAGTTAATTTGTGTCCAAATCATGTTTTAAGTATTCTTGGGTTTTTCATGACCCAACAATCTCCCCCTATTTGGATATAAATTATTCCTAAGTGTTTTGATCAGTTATGAGTGAGCTAATGACTTCTACTCATACTGAATGTACTAGAATGTAAATTAGGACACTGAAATAATAAAAAAATCATCTTATTGATATCATTACAAGTCCTAACAAACTAAGTACAAAAGGGATAGTAGGGGTATTCAGGCAGATCTATCAGTTCAACTTAATACCAAGGGCTACAAGCTTGGGCTTCTTTGACTGCAGCTCTTGTTGGTCAGGATGCTCATTGATTTTCCTATTCAGATCTTGACAAAACTTCACATTTTTAGGACTCTTTAGTGGAGAGGCCATCATTAGAAAACCAAGCATAGCTTTGATCCCTGACAAATCGATATCACTCCACCTTTGGAAGGCTTTGTCTCCGAACTCATCAATGAAGAACAAACCTCTTTCAGGTTGTTTAAAGACCATATTGTTCCTGAAAGGAACACCTTCAGGGAGAGCCCTATTGCAGTCAAGACCAGGAACCTTGATCTCAGGCTCAGCTTCTATCTTCTTTCTTTTCCTTGAAGAAGACTGAGAGGGAGCTGGTTGTGCTGAATCAGGAAGAAGAGATGGAGTGCCAAGTTCCTGAGGTGCAGCTGCCAGTCTTTCGTACCTCAGACTCAAGGACTTCATCAGACTAGGGACCACAACGTTTGATTTCTTTGCTATTAATGGACCCAACTCATCCAATTCTGAGATCCCAAAGTCAGCGAACTGAAGGGTTGATGAACCTGAAAGTCTCTTTTGTCAGCACCTCTATAGACAGTGACAATGGCAGGATTGGTGTTTCGATGAATATGAACATCAGTGATTGGTTCTGGCTTCAACCTGTTAGTCATATACCACTGATATTTCTTAATCATGTTCTGCCTGATCTCTTCAGCCCTTTTATTCCTTTCCTCCCTTTTCTTCCTGAGAGTGATCATCTCCTTAGTCTGAGCCTTTACAAAGGTCATACCACCTTCTCTTCCTGAGAGATCCTTAGCTTCAAGACCAATCTTCTCAGCCTCTTCATGAACAACCTTAATAATAGCAGGCTTGCTCACATTTTCTTCCTCTTTTAACTTCTTTTTTGCTTCCTCTTCCTCTAGGTAAGCACTGAGTTCATCAGCTGATAAGTGGTGAAGAACTCCATCAATGTCATACGGGATCCTGGGTGGTGATTCAGGATCCTTTGCTACCATGATTGGTGCTGGTTGAGGCTCAGGATCAGTGAGGATGCCTTTGCCTTTTTCTTGATGGGTGGAAGAAGCTTCAGGAATCTCCCCTTCAGTGTGAGAAGTAGGAGAAGGAGGTTGCTGGCTTGTGGAAGCTTCAGGGACTCCAGTGTCTTTCTCTCCCTCAACTGTTGCTTGAGCCATGGTGATAGCAAGAGTTGGAGCCACTGGAGCAGCAGGACCCTTGAAAGCCTGATAGATCTCAGTCATCATTGATTTGATGTCCGAGGTGTCTTTCTGAAGAGTTGAGATCTGATCCGCCAGAGATGCCTGAGAAGCTTCGAAGCCTGACATCCTTGACCCAAGAGACCATGCCAAAGATGTTGAAGATTGTGCCCAAGTACCCAGATGTTTTTCCTGAAGACCCAAGGAAGTCCTGATTGAGTCCAATGAAGAGGTAAGACCCTGAATCTTAGAATCCTTCAGTAAGCTGAGAAGATCACTGAATTCAGCTGATTGCTTCTGATAAGTCTCAGTAGCCTGAAAGACCTTCTTGTTGAGTTCGGGGTCATCCTTGACAGCTGTTTGAATAGTTCCAAGGCTTTTGGTGATGCCTTCAAGAGTAAGATTGAACTTCTGGAAATGAAGATCAATAGCTGTCAGGGAGTTATTGGTGTCAGAATGTATCTCGATCACATCATCATGAAAACTTTCAACATCTGTCTTCAGGTTGGCATAGTGAACAGCAGCTTCAGTGTGATGATCGAACATCTCTTCAGTGAGACCAGTGTAAAGTGCTCTATTGGTTCCTGATCCCTCTGACTTGTTTATGTCAGTTGAACCATGTGGAAAGGGTGTGCCCGAGGTCACTGAGGATGATTGCTCAGTGACCTCCGTTGGCCTTTGTTTTGAGGTCAAGAGGGTCTCAGAAATGGGTGTCTCAGAGGTCTCGGCCTTTTTCAACCTCTTTTTAAGGTTTAGTTGGTTTTGAGGATAAGTCTCAGTGGCGAGTGGCTTGGGTCTAACCACCTGGCTGGACTGACCCTTCTTTGTCTTCTTCACCTTCTTGGTCGGTGAAGGAACTGGTGAGACAGCGTCGTTACCCTGAATGACTGATTGCATGTATTCAGTCAGGGCAATATTTGTAACCTCACTGATGCTACTAGTGAAGTTTGACTTGTGCAGGACGTCAGGCTTCGTACCTTCTGCATCAGGCCTCACGTAGTCAGAACCAAGTAGGTCCTGAAGCACACAGGAAACAAATCTAGGGTAGGACATATGCCTTTGCCTATGTTTTCCTGAGAGCTTGGCAACAAGGTCTCGGAAGATTATTCCTCCGATGTCAATTTTTGTACCCTCAAGGAGACTGAACAGCATCAATTGTTGTAATGAGTTCAATTGTTCCGTAGAGGATTTATTTCCACCCAAGACCTAAATGACAAATGTCATCAGTATCCTCCAGATAGGATGGAACCATATTTTGACTACTGGATCCTTCTCCAATAAGCCTCCCGCAGACGTTGTAGGACGTCTGGGGTCATGGGGAGCTAAAAAGATCAGTTCATTCTTTATGTCCTGATCAGTAGGGTTGGGTGCAAACGCTTCAGCAAAGTCAAGGCCTGCGGCTTTGATGAAGGTTGAGTAGTCAAAAGAGAGGGTTCTGCTCCCATTCATCACCGTAAAGGTGATGATTGACTCTTTGGTATCTTTGGGGCTGGTAGCCACAGCCGTGCACCAGAATTCCCTCAAATAGTCATGGTAGATGACTGAGGGGGTGTGGGTGAAAACCTTAGCAAGAAAACAATTACGAAGAAATTTCATAACGTTCTTGTAGGCTGGGTAGTTTTGTGGATAAGAGAAATTTCCTACCACATTGTTCTTTGTTAGGTCAACGTCCCCAGTGAGGAATTCCACATTGGGGGCGTATGCTATAGCTTTAGAAGAAGCCATTTGTGGGTAAGTCTGGGTTTGACTAAGGTTTCTGGGTTTCTAAAGCTTAAGAATACACACACAATTTGTTTTTGAGAATTAAAATGGCATAGTTTTGCTTAAGTTCTATAAAAACGTGTGTGTGTTTCTTTTGGTTGGGTTATTTATAGGGAAGTGGAGATGGGGGTGTTTTAGACATTTGAGCGATCTTAATTTATTCAAAAAGAATTATTGGAAATTATTTTGAATAATATGTTTTGGGATCCGCATTTAATGCCAACACTCCACTTTCCTGGTTTGGCGCAACAGTCGAGGTGAACAGTTGAGCAGTTCTGCAAAAGTGTAATTTGCAGAGATGAGTCATCACATATTTGTAATGTGATTGGAGAGGCATTTAATGCCAAGTGGGAATGTGGTGGCCCAGAGGTGGAAGCCAGAAAGGCAAAAAAGAACAAATATTCTTGAATTAAATATGAGTTCAGTTACCAACCTCGGACATTTACTAACTAGATACTTAGAGCATTTAAGTCAGTATTTAATGTCTCTTTTCAGGGCCCTGAATGACTTTTCATTCAGTGATGGTTTTTCAGGGACTTGGGATTAGTCACTGATGATTCAGGAATATGGAATGATTCCTGAGCTACAAGGATTCAGGAACTTGGGTTTAGTTCCTGATGTTGAGGATTCAGTGATTTGTCTTCACTGATGTACACATTGAGTCAGGGACCTGAGGTTTTAAGAATTTACACTTCAGTTGGAAGGATTCAATCAGTGGACTGATTCTCTATATCCAACATTCCTAATTCAGCTTTCAGCCTTGTGAAAGTTGGTTCATCCAAAGGTTTGGTGAAGATATCAGCTAACTGATATTCAGTAGGGATGAAGTGTAATTCAATGTCACCATTCATGACATGGTCCCTGATGAAATGATATCTGATATCAATGTGTTTTGTTCTCTGATGAAGAACAGGGTTGTTTGAGATTGCAATTGCACTTGTGTTATCACAAAAGATGGGTACCATCTTGTACTGAATTCCATAGTCACTGAGTTGACTTTTCATCCAGAGTACATTTGCACAACAACTAGCTGCTGTAACATATTCAGCCTCAGCTGAGGACAAGGCAACTGATTGTTGCTTCTTAGCACTCCAACAGACTAGTTTCCCACCAAGTATTTGGCAAGAGCCTGAGGTGCTTTTTCTGTCCATGTTGCATCCAGCATAGTCAGAGTCTGAGTATCCTTTAAGATCAAGTCCTGAGCACTTTGGATAGTATAATCCAAGGTTAGGAGTGCCTTTCAGGTACCTGAATATCCTTTTCACAGCAGTGATATGAGATTCTCTTGGGTCAAATTGATATCTGGCACATAGACATACTGAGAATTGGATATCAGGCCTTGATGCAAGTAGATACATCAGTGATCCTATCATTCCTCTAAAGAGAGTTTGATTTACTGGTTTACCAGTGAGATCAGGACCAAGGTTGTTTGGGGGGACCATGGGAGTTTTGACTGAGGCACAGTCACTGAGATCATACTTCTTTAGTAGATTCTTTACATACTTCTCTTGACTGATAGTGGTTCCTCTATCAGTCTGCTTGATCTGTAGACCAAGGAAGTATGTCAGTTCTCCCATCATGCTCATTTCAAACTTCTTTGCCATTAGTTTTTCAAATTGTTTGCAAAGTTTGAAACTTGTTGAGCCAAAGATGATGTCATCAACATACACTTGTACTAGTATGACATTAGTATTTGTCTTATAGATAAACAATGTGTTGTCTATCTTGCCTCTGACAAATTTGTTTTGGATTAAGAAGGCTGAGAGAGTCTCATACCATGCCCTGGGAGCTTGCTTCAGTCCATAAAGGGCTTTGTTAAGCTTACAGACATGATCAGGAGACTCATGGCTTTCAAATCCAGGAGGTTGCTGAACATAAACTTCTTCTTTCAGTGAACCATTTAAGAATGCAGTTTTAACATCCATTTGGTATACCTTGAAGTTCATGTATGTAGCAAAAGCAAGGAAGATCCTGATGGTTTCTATCCTTGCTACTGGTGCAAATGTTTCTTCATAGTCAATGCCTTCTTGTTGATTATAGCCTTTGGCTACAAGTCTGGCTTTGTTTTTAATGACTATGCCATTTTCATCAGTTTTGTTTTTGAATACCCATTTCATGCCAATGACTGAGACATTCTCAGGACATTTGACCAAGGTCATTACCTTGTTTCTGTCAAATTGTTCCAGTTCATCATGCATGGCCTAAACCCAACTTGGATGTGTAAGTGCTTCTTTAACACTTTTGGGTTCAATTGTGGAAATGAAGTCCACAAATAGGCATTCATTGGCTGAGGCTGCTCTTAGACTAGCAGCCATGCTCCTGATGAGCATGCCTTCAATAGGCTCTCCAATAATATTGATAAGTTCAATGTCATGAGACCTAGTCCAACATTCCTGAGGACCTGGATACTGATTTGAACTTGTGGAGGCCTGATTGGGTAGAGGGGTTGGTTCTGGAGTAGACACATGATCATTGATTGGATCTTGAGTGTCTACCAGATCACTGAGATTGTTTGGTTCTTGAGCATTTTGAACAGACTGATTAATTTCATCAGTGTTTACATGTGCCTCAACAAACCCAGTGATGGTTGGGTTAGGTAGGTTGTGAGGGATTATGTAATAGGAGAGGTTAGCATCATCTTGATACTGAGTAGAAGGATTGTTTTCAGGAAGATATTCATCAGGAGGATATCTTGAAGAATTATCAATTCCTATCTCTTCTACTGAGGCAGTTAAGAACCTGATTGCATCAGTGCTCTCATCAAAGGTAACATGAAATGTTTCCTCAGTCTGCTGTCTCCTTGTGTTGAACACTCTGAAGGCTTTTGAGACAAGTGAGTATCCCAGGAAGTATCCATCATCAGCTTTTGCATCAAATTTCCCTAAGTGATCCTTGTGATTATGAATAAACACAGGACACCCAAAGACATGAAAGTAGCTGATGTCAGGGATTCTTCCTTTGAATAACTCATATGAGGTTTTCCCATGTCTCTTTACAATGATGGATCTGTTTTGTGTATAACAGGCAGTTTTGACTGCATCAGTCCAAAAATGGTTGGCAAGGACTGATCCACATAGCATTGTCCTAGCAGCTTCAATGAGTGTTCTATTTTTTCTTTCAGCAACACCATTTTGTTCAGGTGTGTATGGAGAGGAAAAGTTTTGGGAAATACCTTTCTCATCATAGAAACATTCAAGTTCATAATTTTTGAACTCAGTCCCATTGTCAGTTCTAATCTGTTTGACCTTAATGTCATTTTGATTTTCAATGTTCCTGACAAAGGACATGATTGTTTCAGCTGCCTGACTCTTTTTGATCAGGAAGAATACCCAAGTGTATCTAGAGTATTCATCCACTATAACCAGAGTATACTTCTCATGGTTAGTAGACCTTGGACTGATAGGTCCAAATAGATCCATATGAAGAAGATGTAGGCAGTTCCTGATGGAAAAGTTGGTTTTGGTTTTAAAGGATGCTCTGTGATGTTTACCTTTTTCACAAGCTGAGCATGGTTTATCCTTTGAAAACACAAGTGATGGTAAGCCAAGGACCTTGTTTTGTTTTACAAGATTGTTTACGTTTTTAAAGTTCAGGTGGGTGACTCTCTTATGCCAAAGCCAGTTGAGTGTATCAGTGGCCTTAGCAAAGAGACAAGTTCCATCCTGAGTTAGACTGGATATGTCTAGTATATAAACATCTTGTCTTCTTGGTGCAATAAGGACAATTTCCTTATTTGCATTGAAGATGGTTCCTTGCTTATCATCAAACTGAACTATGTATTTTGCATCACATAGTTGACTGACACTGATCAGATTGTACTTAAGACCATTTACATAAGCTATCCTAGTAAAGACAATACCATTGCAGTTTACTGAACCATAACCCTCAGTGAGACATGTTAAATTATCTGCAAATATCACTTTGGGTCCTGGTTCTTCCACATATTTGTGCAGACACTCCTTAACACCAGTCATGCTCCTTGAACATCCACTGTCTAGATGCCAGATAGGATCCCTGGCATGCTTCTGCACAAATAGTAAACTGGGTCAGTTCTTTCTAGGACTCCATTTCATGGAGGGTTTGGTTTTGTAGGTCTTTATGAAAGTATTAATTGATTCATGGTCAGTGGTTGAGTGGACTGAGCTACCACATGTTTTGCATTTAGTTGTAGGGGTAGCCTCAGTAGTCTGAGAGGATTGTTTATTCATTCCTCTTTTTGACTGAATGACCCTCTATTTTCCTGAGGATTTCTGAGTGGAACTTCCACTAGATTCACAGTGTTTGTCATTTTGACAATCCTCAGGATGATGGTCATTGAATCCACACAATGGGCAAGGTGGAAAAGGCTTGGCCTTTTGCTTCTGTTTCTGCTTAGAATCAGAAGGGTAGTTCAGGCACTGAGCCTTAAGTCCTGAAAAGTTTGACATGACTGAGCATTGCTTATGATCAGAGGTCCTGTGATCTTCCTTTTTGCAAATCATGCAATAAAGGACTCTATAGCAATCATCAGTGAGATGATTTGTATAGTTGCATAGTTCACATCTTTTCAGGGATTTTGTGGGTTTGGGTTTGGTTTTTGAGGAAGCTGGTTTTTGTTCCTTCTTGGATTGAGAAGGTTTCTCAGAAGATGCAATCTTCTCTCCCAGCTTCCTGACCATTTCAGCCAACTGATCAAATTTTGAATCCGGGCTTTGGGTTGTTACTTCAGAAGGGACAGAAGTTGATGAGTCATCAGTATTTACTGAGACATCAAGGGTTGGTCTCTTCAAGATGGTTGTTCCCTTTCCTGATCTCTCCTTTGGGGAGTGTGGTGAGAAGACCATTGGTGGGAGGCCTAAGTTAGGTGCAGCACCCTGAAGAGTATTCAGTGGAGGAAGTGGTGGGTATGATTCTGATTCAGACTCATTCACAGACTCAGTATTGAGTTGTTCAGTGAGTTCTAGCTTACTGAGTTGTTCAGTAAGTCCTAGCATATTTTTCAAGGCCTGACTTTCAGGAAGCAAGATCTTTCCAGTCTCAAAGTTTGGTAACTTACTGACTGGGTTGTCCCTGACAATCCAGTCATTAGACTTGGGAAGCATTTCTTGCTCAAAAGATATGCCAGCTGGAACAAAGTTTAGTTCATTGTGACACACATTTGGATCAACCATAAGAGGGTCTATTCCAATGGTTTTCTGAGAGATTAATCCCACAGTGTCAAAAACTTTGGGGTTCTTCTTGGTCCAGCTTTGGATGACAGCCTTTTCTTTGTTAAGTTCAGATTGGAGGGCTTGGTTTTGTTTCAAAATCTCAGTGTTCTGAATTTGTAGAGTTATTGTTTCAAGTTTGGCTTGCTTTAGTACAAGCAGTTCATCTCTACATTTATTCAATTCTGACACAATATTGTTATATTTTGAAAACAGGTTAAGCCTTTGTTCCTCAACAAACTTTAGATCAACACAAATATAATTCATGTAAGACTGCCAATCAGAATTATCATCCATAGAAAGTAAAGTATTCACCTTTTTCATGGTGATGTTGGCCCACTCTCCATTCCTAGCATGGCTTTTTCCCACAGCCACCTGATCCTCTTCAGAAAGTGCCATTAGTGCACTAACTCTTATTTCCTCATCTGAGGAAACATCTTCTTCATCCCAGTCATATGCTTCAGCTACTAATACCTTGTTCTTTGTCTGAATAGGTTTAGATGTTTGAGCATCCTGAGACAATACGGGGTTAGTTTCAAGAAGTGCAAGTTTAGCTTTGATTTTCCTATATTTTGTTTCAAAATCCTTTTGACCCTTGTTTTGAAATTGTTGGGTGGACTGAAACATTTTAGGTTGAAACTTGCTGGTTCCTGAGAATTTGTAAGAGGGTTCTGAGATAGTTTTAGAATAACAGTCCCTAGCAAAATGACCCTTTTTACCACATTTAAAGTATTCAGTGGTCTCATTTGCTTTTGGTTTTGTAAAGTTGGACTGATTTCTTTTGATGAAATGTCTTGAACTAGCAAGGAGTGCCCTTTCTTGGAATTCCAAGTTCAGGTCGTTCAGGTACTCCTCACCAGTCCTTTCATCAATTTCTTCTTCAGAATCCTCTTGAATATCCTGCACAACACCATTAGAATAGAAAGCAGTTGATATGGGTGTGGAGGTTAAGGCCTTTTTGGACTCAAGAGCTTTTGAGTCAGGGTATCTCCTTGAGATCAAGTTGTCTTCATAGACAAACTTCCCAAAAATTTCAGGGAGCTCAAGGGTCTGAATGTGGTTAGCATTCCTCAGGCCTTGTGAGAAGTTGAGCCACTTATCAGGGAGACTGTTGACAAAGCCAACATTTGTCTCATGCTTAGACAGTACAACACCATCATTTGATAATTCATTTATCAAAGTCTTGTATCTAGTGTAGGTCTATGAGAGACTTTCAGAGTCTTTTGCCCTGAAAGTATTATACTCAAGTTTAAGGTCCATGACCCTATTTTCCTTGGTATCTGAGGGACCCTCAAAGCTGTTTGCCAAGTCATCCCAAGTTTGATTGGCTGTTAGGCAGTTGATGACTGATTCCATTATATCGTCAGGAAGACATGATATAAGGATGCTTTTCAGGCGTTGGTCTTGATTGACCACCCTCCTCTCATCAATGGTCCATTGGGCCTCAGGCTTGTTTAGCCCTGCGGCTGTCTTAGGGACAAATGGGTCATCCCTGATACAGGTGATGTAGTAAGGTTCCATACCGGTAAGATAGCAAATCATAAGCTTCTTCTATTTGCTAAATTTCCCAGCTTTAAGTTTGGGTGCAACAGTGGAGTAGCTGCCACCCTTTTTGTCGACTAGCTGGGGTACATTGATATCAGCCATAGTAGGATCTTGGTTTTAAAAACCTAGAGCACTCTTGGTTAGTTTAAAAAGATTTTATAAACCAGAGGCTCTGATACCACTTGTTGGTCCCTTTACACGCGTAGAGTTAACTAGAAAGTTAATCTATTTGTGTTTATGACTAATACAATGTTATGATTAATTCTAACAGTTATAAAATGTGAATAAAAAAAGTCAAGGTAATTTTCAACGTTTAAATTCTTATTAGAAATGAATCAAAGAATCTATACCCAAGTGTTTTTCGAAACAAACACTTGGGATTGAATAGACAAGGTATGGTGGTGTCTCCTATCTAAACTCAAGTTTTGCTTGAGTGGTAACAATGCGACCTCACTGAGCTATCTCAGGGATGCGTTACTCTTTGTAGGAGAGAAGTTGTTTTGCAAAAGTCTAAGCTTTAATTGTACAAAACACACTCAACTTCTCTCCTTCTCAATCTATTTATACACAAGTAAAATGAGTAAAAGTAATTAAAATATTACAAGTTGTTGAGCAAGCGTGTCTGACAATTACAACAGTAATTGTCATTTCCAAGAACCAATAGAAATGGCTTATTAAGTCTTTAGAAGTGGTTGGTCCGACACTCCAAGACTTTAAGCCGTCTTAGGAAGGATTTCTTCCTGACAAGATAAGATTTGATCTTATCTTAAATCCTTCCTAGATATTTCTGCCTTTCTTCTCAGGCACTTAGTTCTTCAGGACACGCTTCTCAGTTATCATTCATAATTACTTCATTGTTGTTGAGGAGACTGGGGTTCAGTGAGTTCTTGTCCAACACTCACTGAACCATCATCTTCTTCTTTGGCTTAAGTGCTACTTCAGGGAGTACCGCCACTACTAGAAAAAGGGCCTTTAATGACATGCTTTTTATGACACACACACTATAATGACACGCAAAACTGTAAGTCATAAAAAAACTGTCATAAATTGTAAAATCTGAAGGCTAGACAACAGGCATTTTTGTGTGTCATAAAATTTGTGTCATATCTCAAATTTTTTAAAAAAACACGGACGCTTCTCACCCTAACTCATTTCATTTTAACACTCTAAAACACACACACGCACACACAATAACTCTCTCTCCCTAATGACAGCACCACTACCGGACTCCACACTATAATGACAGCACAACCACCGGACTCCACCTCCACCGACACCACCGAAACTCTCCACCCTAAAGTTTTGAGGTATTAGTTTTGTAGATCTATAATATTTTTGAACATTATTTTTTTTGTTCTTTTTTTGTAGATGTATAGATTTTTTTGTCGATCTATATTTTTTTTATAGATCTATTCATTTTATTTGTAGATCCATTGATTTTATTTATAGATCTATATGTTTTTTATTTGTAGATCCATTGATTTCGGCTGGAGCGTTCTTCGACAAGTTACAGCAGCGAGTAAGATTAATTAATTCATAAATTAATTAAGTTATTGATCGATGATTAATTGTTAGTTTAATTTTTGCGCCTTTGTTTATTGATGATGATAATGTTGTTGTTGTTGTTGTTAGATATAAATAATGATATTGAAACCCTAGCTTATTAGATAATAAATGAATGAGTTTGTTGAATCAGGATGTTTTAGTTTCTGTGCATTTATTTGAAGTATCCTACCTAATTGTAGATAGTTGTTGTTGAATGAATTGTGTATTTTAGAAAAAAAAAAAAAAAAAAAAAAAAAAAAAAAAAAAAAAAAAAAAAAAAAACTACGATACTGTTTTTTGAATGAAGTGTAGCAAGTAAAATTTAGCAAAAACAACATATTTATATGTTATAAAACATGATTTTATCATGTGTTGCAAATATTAGTTACTTCGTACTAGATTAGGATAATTGTTGTTGACTATCTGCTCTCTAGTTCAATATGCAACAAAACTGAAAAATGGGTGGATGATGATATTGTTAACGGGTCAAAATGAGCAAAGTTTTATTGTGGGTGATCTATATTGTTAACGGGTCAAAACGATGAGAACAATGATACGAGTTATTGACACTGGTTATCTATGACTGTGACACTAATATAATTTAGTAGAAGTAACTTTTAGTTATGTAATTGTTTTAGGGGGATAAATTGAATAGAAGTGGGGAACTATTCATAAGAAGAAACCCAAAACTAAAAGTAAAGTTGGTGGATGGAAGTAGTTTGGCAATTGCAGTGGTCTTAAACAGCATTCCAAAGGGAACCACTCAAGTTGTTTTTAGAGGCAATTTCAATAAGGTTGCTTTTTACCTTGCTCTTGCTCTATGTCAAAGGGGAATACAGGTAATTTCACTTACTTCAGCTGTTATGTGTTATTAAAAAATTGTCTACCAAAAGAGTGACGTTTCTATTCCTAGCTTTATCATATTTCAAACTCTAATGTTTTAGAGGCATTGTACGTCTCTCGTGTAACAAGGTGTTTGTGTATGTCGTACCATGTTGATCAAATATATAGTCATTCAACTGGCCATGAATTCATGGGGATATCAGAAATATGATATGCATTTTCTTCTATTTACTCGGTTTCATTGTAGGTTGCCATATCTGGAGAGAGTAATTACGAAATGCTGAAATCCAAGCTCAAACCAGCTGATGACCATGATAAGTTGGTCCTTTCAAGGACTTACTCTCACAAGGTAAACAAACTATCATCTTATTATTATCTATAAATTATTCTTTAGCCGTTAAATAAATAAACAAATAACAAATTTATACATGAAAAAGTTAAAGCTATCACATAGTATTGCTTAAAACATACATGAGATGTTTGCTGTTGAAAATATGCCCTTCTGTTTTTGTTTCGGGTGATTATTTGATTTTGTGAAGACATGGTTGGTGGGAGATGGACTAAGCAAAGAAGAACAAGTGAAGGCGTCAAAAGGAACTTTAATTATCCCTTACTCTCAATTTCCTCCAAAGAAAGTGCGTACTTTGACATTATATGGTTTATAATATTGTTGGTATGAGGATCGTTGTCAGCTTGTCACTATGTTTAGTTAGAAACATGTGCACTACATTAACGAGATGGTAATCGTATCAGACATCTTATGTTTTTTCTATTTCAGTTACTTGATCAAATTGCAATTTATTGCTGCATTCGATTATTCTGTTTCAGAATCCCACTAGTGTCACACATTTGCATTATCGTCAAACCTTTTTGTACACATATGTAACGCAAAACACTGTATATTTTGGCTACAGTTGACATACAAGATACATGAGTGGGTCCATATTCTTAGTTTGAACAGTAAGAAGGGAACTGGTTTAGGTAACAAGACTAAAGGGTTTGGGTCAGATTAGGTCTATATTAACAGTAAGAATGTTGTTATGATATAAGTTATTATTAATTGGCGATGTTACTAATAAGGATTTTGTACACAGGGGAGCCGGAGAGTGATAATGAATGAGATGACACCAGCCAGACGTTCAAAGACATTTTGATTCGGTTCACTGTGGTAGTCAAACACAAGCATCTGCAAGTGGTAGTGCAGGTGGTACTGTGGTAGTGAAGCCGCTGCTGCTCCTTGATGCCAAATAGCAAACACATTCTATGTAGCTATATATGTTCTACACCCATATATGTTTCTACAATTTTAGAATTTGAAAATAACTTGTAGTTGTATGAAACGCATTGTTTTGATATATATGAAATGCGCTTTTTTGCTATTTGTGTATTTATTTGTATTATGAGATTATCTGTTATTTAATGTGGGGATATTATTAATTTTATAAAAATTATATTTTTTTTAAAAAAATTTGAACCATGACACGCAAAAAAGGGGTCATAAAATAGTGTCATAAAAGCGTGTCATAAATTTATGACGCGCGAAATGCGTGTCATAAAGCTTTATGACGGGTCGATCAATGACACCAAAAAGCGCGTCATCTGACCCCTTTTATGACACGCAATGCGCGTCATTAAAGGCCTTTTTTCTAGTAGTGCTACTTCAGGGAGTACCGCCTTCCTGTGTAGTGAATCCTTCTTCTTGAATTCGCCTTAAGCATCCTGAAGATGACTCACTAAGAGGCTGTTCTCTCAATGACTTGAATTGTTCTCGGTTTAAGTTAACACTTTAGTTAATTTGTGTCCAAATCATGTTTTAAGTATTCTTGGGTTTTTCATGACCCAACATTTCCTTATTCGACTAGGAGTTTTAGTCGATCCATATTAAACCCTAATTAGGGTTTATCTTGTTCTTGATCACTTGATTACTTGTTTAAGGTACGCGTATTCTTTATTTTTAGTTAATTAATTACTTGTATATAAATCTTGTTTTTCCACTGCGTGCTTGATGTGTATGTTTATATGTTTAAATAAATGTTATGTTATTCATATTCCAACACATGCAACACATCAAACAAAGTAATAGCTTTTCTAGAACTTAATTCCAAACACCACACTTCTTTTTCCATAAACATTAGCGAAAAGACATCACCCATGTAAAGGATACATTCGTCTTTCACCGGTCTATATGTCTTAAACCAGCAACGATATTTACAAACATGAGTTGTGGCACCAGAATCAATCCACCATGCAATATCATCAATTTGCAACCATGTACTAAATTCTGACATTGGTTTTGGGAATGGTCATTAAACCCTTTTCCCGAATCACAAGTGCTTACGTCATCCCTCTTGTTTTTAACACACCAATCCTTCTTAAAGTGACAAGATTTTCCACACTTACAACATGTCATTTTAGGTTTCTTGTTGGAACCACCGTTGTTATCATTGAAACTGTGTTTCTTTTTTTTTCTTTTTTTTGATATTATTCTTTACACCCTCCTAAATCATATTCATCGAGAGTCCGAAAACTTCGTTCCTTTGCCCTTGTCGCTTTCATGTTCCCTCAGATATTACCTAAAGCGCAAGTGACTACCAAGTGGCACCAATGTCAAGTCGTTTTTGCCATTTTTCAAATTGTATTTAAAATCCTTCCAGAAATGAGACAACTTGTCAATCACACTTGAAACATCCATTTTCTGATTGTGTTGTGTATATTGTCCAAGGATTCTAAGGAGTTTGTTGAAATGTTCCATGTTTCAAATCATTTTTGCCAGGTTTTAAACTGGGACCCCAACCATGGGCGCCGCCTCTAGGACTTTGCAAAGGGCGCTGCCGCTTGACCCTCGTGTTTTTGTTGTGGTCGAAAACATATTAAATCAAACGAGTGTGCACTCCACAATTCCCTAACTCTCATCCGAGCATAGGATGAAATCTCATCGGTTTGTAGTAAATCACAATCACTTAAATTAGTTTATGACACTAAAATCACCGACAACGTTTTCAACATATGCTCGCACATTGCAATAAGACAAGTTTAATGACAATTTTTTTGTGATCTAGCCTTATTTTGTTATACGCTTGGATGTAAAAGTGTACGTACCTTATATCAATTCAACTACAAAAGATTTTAATAAAAATTGAAAGATTATTTAGATACGTGTGAGACCAAAAAATTTATTTGGTTAACTGGTCCTATTTTGATTAAGGTGAATTTAAAACCTCACTCAAGTCCAAATCAAAATTTCAAAAAGATGTAAAACTGCAAGTTTAAAATAAACCATTCACCCTTTGAATGAAATCTATAACACATAACACAATATAAGAAAACACAACAAAAATAATTCAAGCATTGACAAATAAAAGAGCTCGATTTTGACACACTAACCCCTTATTAGTCAATGAAAGTCAAATTTTAATAAACATGGTCAACATAATAATAAAAAATGCATAATTTCTCCAAATACATGTACTTAATTGTTAATATTGCATAATTGTATAATAAAGTTCAAATTTAAAAAAAAAAAAAATGATGTGAATGTGTTTTGTTAATATGAGGAAAAAAAGCTTAATATGTTACTGTTATCTTAAATTAGGTGGGCTTGACATTGGGCCAAGATGGGGCAAAAAATGGATCGAAAATTCCAAATTGGCTTTCAATAGCGTAAAGGAATAGGAGTATGTTTTTGTTTAGAGGAAATCCCATCTAGGCGAAAATTTTTTTGCCTATTGCAAGAGAAAGCCATTTGCAATATTTATTTTATATTTTGTTTAGTCGAGCGTGCTCGACTGCTCGACCCCATAAAAATAGCGACATGTGTTATTTCTTTTTTATTTTATTAATATATTTTAGGCCCACAATTGACATATAAATTTGTTTTATTTTAGTCCATTAACCAAACAAGCGTTTGCAAAGTTAGTCATTTTACTAATGGCTGTTTTATTTTAGTCAATTAACCAAACAAGCGTTTGCAAAGTTAGTCCTTTTACTAACGGCTGTTTTATTTTAGTCCATTAACCAAACAAGCGTTTGCAAAGTTAGTCCTTTTACTAACGGCTGTTTTATTTTAGTCAATTACCAAATAAGCGTTTCCAAAGTTAGTCCTTTTCATTTTTGGTCCTTGTGATTATTATTATTATTCAAAAAAAATTCAAAAGAATTCATAAAAATTCCAAAAAAGTTATAAAATTTCGAAAAGTTTCGAAAAAATTTATAAAAAATCTAAAAAGATTTAAAAATTAGAAAAAACTTATAAAATTTTGAAAAATTTATAAATATTCAAAAAGTTTCGAAAAAATTTATAAAAAATCGAAAAAGATATAAAAATTCAAAATTTTTTTATAAATTCGAAAAAGTTTTAAAAATTCGAAAAAACATATAAAAATTTGAAAAGTTTATAAAAATTCGAAAAAATTTTAAAAATTCGAAAAAGTTTTAAAAATTCGAAAAAGTTTTAAAAATTTGAAAAAACTTATAAAAATTCGAAAAAATTTTAAAAATTTGAAAAAATTTTAAAAATTCGAAAAAATTTTAAAAATTTTAAAAATTCGAAAAACTTTTCGAAAAATTTTTAAAAATTTATAAAAATTCGAAAAAATTTAAATAAATTCGAAAAAAAATTTTGAATTCGAAAAAAATTATATAAATTCGAAAATTTTAAAAAAATTCTAAAAACTTTAAAAATTTGAATTCAGAAATTTTTTTGAATTTTTCAAATTTTTTGAATTCAGAAAATTTTTTGAATTTTTATAAGTTTTTTCTAATTAATATGAATTTTTCGAATTTATATGAATTTTTCGAATTTTTTAAAAATTTTCGAATTTATATAAAAATGTTTTCGAAATTATTTAAATTTTTACGAATTTTTTGAATTTTATTAAATTTTTTCTAATTTTTAAAAAATTTTCAAATTTTTATAAATTTTTCGAATTTTTATAAGTTTTTTCGAAATTTTTAAAATTTTTCGAATTTTTCTAATTTTTATAATTTTTTTCAAATTTTTAAAAATTTTTGAATTTTTATAAATTTTTTGAATTTTTATACGTTTTTTTGAATTTTTAAAAAATTTTCGTATTTTTAAAAATTTTTCAAATTTTTTAAAAATTTTTGAATTTATATAAATTTTATCGAATTTTTATAATTTTTTCTAATATTTAAAAAATTTTCGAATTTTTAAATTTTTTTCGAATTTTTATAAGTTTTTTCAAATTTTTAAAACTTTTTCGAGTTTTTAAAAATTTTTAGAATTTTTAAAACTTTTTCGAATTTTTAAAATTTTTTCGAATTTTAAAACTTTTTAAATTTTTATAAGTTTTTTCGAATTTTTTAAACTTTTTCGAATCTTTATAAATCTTTCGAATTTTTAAAAAATTTTCGAATTTTTATAAATTTTTCAAAATTTTTTAAGTTTTTTCGAATTTTTAAATCTTTTTCGATTTTTTATAAATTTTTTCGAAACTTTTCAAAATTTTATAAGTTTTTTGGAATTTTTATAAATTCTTTTGAATTTTTTTTGAATAATAATAATAATCACAAGGACCAAAAATAAAAATGACTAACTTTGCAAACGCTTATTTGGTTAATGGACTAAAATAAAACAGCCGTTAGTAAAAGGACTAACTTTGCAAACGCTTGTTTGGTTAATGGACTAAAATAAAACGGCCGTTAGTAAAAGGACTAACTTTGCAAACGCTTGTTTGGTTAATGGACTAAAATAAAATGGCCGTTAGTAAAAGGACTAACTTTGCAAACGCTTGTTTGGTTAATGGACTAAAATAAAACAAATTTATATGTCAATTGTAGGCCTAAAATATATTAATAAAATAAAAAAGGAATGACATGTGTCGCTAGTTTTATGGGGTCGAGCACGCTCAACTGGACAAAATGGAAAATAGATGTTGCAAATGACTTCCTCTTGAAATAGGCCAAAAATTTTGGCTTAGTTTGGGAATTTCCTCTTTTGTTTATTTGTTCGACTGTTCCCACTTTCAGATTTTTTACTTCTAGTTCTAACAGCCTTCAACAACTTAGAAAAATAAATTCAAACGTAGTAAGAAACATTTTTGATATTTGAAGGCATAAAACTGAATACAATTTGGTTTTGATACCAGACCGTCATACTCAATAGAATCTACTATTAATTTGAACGAATAATCTACTATTATGGGTGCCTAGTGAAGTCATTAACCCATCTCTCTTATGCTTGCTGTGGGTGCTGGTTGAGTGAGCATGAGAGGAGGGTAAAATGGAAATGTAGCTAGATGTTTAAGGTGCATAAAAGGTGAATTGGTGACTGTCTGTTATGACGAAAGAAGGAATGAATTGTATTTTGGTCTGTCATTGAAGTCTGATGAAGTGTGTATTGTCAAATGGTTTTGACAGATATCTGTTAGAATGATAGTTAGTAGTATTGCTATATTTTTGCTCTGTTTTGTATGGGAATTGGGGGCTGTCCAATTCTTTGCATTCTATTTTTAAGTTTGTACATATTGGTTGGAAAAGTTAATATAAGTTCACCTTTTGCACAAAAAAATAATAATAATAATAATAATCAAGTTAAAAACTGTTTTTTTAACTCTTGAAAAATGGAAAACAAAATTAATTGATGTTTTCCTATGGTTTTTCAAACTTGTCATTCAGGTCCATAACATTTAAAACAATGAACTCTTATCACAATGTTTGTACTTCGTATATATAGTGAGTAAACAAATTATCAAAGATATGAAGTTGGTTTCATACTTCACGACGTGTGCCTCTAACCTAAAAGAAATGATGGTAAGTTTTTGTTTATCGATGTGGAGAACCGTTTTAACAAACAACTCATAAAACCGTTTTCTCAACATTTAATGAAACGTCTTTTCTGTATTATTTTTTTTAATCTTTTTTTGGCATCATTTTTGTTATTTGTTGAGTATAAATAGGTTTCAGTTGTCTATGTCTTCATTATTAGGATCCTTAGGTTTTTAATCAACCTGCAATTATATATATATATATCTTATAGAGCAGCGGCTACGACGTCTTCTCACTGTTCCTTTCTAGCGCAGCTGGCGAAATTAGTTGTGGGCCTGCGGCCTGCATTAGCCCAAAATACGGTGGCCTTTTTTGCAGTTTTGGCCCATTCTCCTCGGCTTCCCTGTTTTTGTCGCTACTTTGTTATTAAGTTAGATAGTACTTTCCTACCTAACTATTTGATCGTGTGGTGGGGGTTGTATTTCAGTAAAGCGTGCACATGCACTTTCCTTGCCATTTCTCCGTAGATCGGTTCGTATGCTTGCATCGTACTTTCGCATCTAACTATACGATCGTATGTGTTTGTGTGGTTGTTATTAAGCCATTTGTTATAGGTACAGTGTCGCTTTCATTATACCCACATGTTCGGATTTCATCTTATCCGGATTTCACAGTTTATAAGCTTATCTTAAACGCGTAGCATTTCTCAGTTAGGGTTTTCACTATTGCTAATTCTTTGCTTTTAGTTTTAGGGTTTTGTTTCTGTGGTTTCTGCTGTCGGTTTATTTATTTTAGATTTAGGGTTTTGTTGTTGTTGTTGTTGTGTAGACTTTACATCTAGGGTTTTAATTATCGGGGTCATTGTCGGTTGATTTATTTTAGATTTAGGGTTTTGTTGTTGTTGTTGTTGTTGTGTGGACTTTACATCTAGGGTTTTAATTATCGGGGTCATTAATTTTATGCTTTGAGATTTGGGGTTTTGTTGCACTTAACTGTCGATTTTGCTTATTTTATGCTTTGAGGTTTTGGATTTTGTTGCTGCTGTTAGTCGATTTAGGCCTGTATGTTTTTGTTTGATTGATTATTTTTGAGCTCTATATTTAAGTTTTTGTTGTTGTTATTATTTTGCTACACAGTTATTGCTCTATGGTATATATGATTCCACTGGATCAGTTGGCTGATTGTGTTTCATTGCTTTTATTTTTAGCTTTTTATATATATTTATATATATATTTTTTTTTTTTCCTTCATACAAATAGAATACTTTATGTCAAAAGTATTTTTGCTTTTGTACGTTATTTTCTTACCTGATAACCGAATTGTTATGTGTTTATTCTATGTGGTTTGTAAAAGTTGTTAAACTGTTTACCATGTTTCTTTTGTAAGTTTATTTTATGTTGGAACAACAGCTATTGACAAACCTTTTCATTGTGTTGTCGATGGCTTTTATGGTATAACATCAGTGATTGTCTTTGCAAAGGTCTATAGACTTTGTTGCACTTTGTCAGTCTGCAAGATAAGAGGATTAAAGTTTAGCTGGTCTATATCTTGGCGGGGCAAGCCACTAGGTTTGCAACCATGCTGGCCATATCCTCTTTTTATGATTCTTAGTAGGCTTATTCGTTGTGGCTATGATGATTACTGCCTGTTTTCTGATACAAATGAAACAGGGTGTTAAATATTGTCTCCATAACTTGGCGGGGCAAGTAACGGATGGCATTACTATGCAACCGTGTTTCTTTGCAGCCTTGGTGGAGGCAAAAATGTTTTGCGCCCTATTTGGCTTAGAAATCTGAGCCTAAGAACTGCTGCATAAAGCTAGATTTATTTATAAGTGTTACTACGACGTCTTCCCACTGTTCCTTTCTAGCGCAGCTGGCGAAATTAGTTGTGGGCCTGCGTTAGCCCAAAAAACGTTGGCCTTTTATGGCGCTTTGGCCCATTCTCCTCGGCTTAATACATTAGAATGCTACGTCGTATTGGTTGTGTTGTACTTTCCCACCTAACTTTATTATTGGATGGTTGGGATTGTGTTTCAGGTACGATGCAATATACACGTGCACTTTCCCTGCCATTAGAAGCTTCTGCATATCAATCCTCTACACACATTGTCATCGAACTAAATAAAAAAAAAATCCTGATAAAAAGAAGGGGAGGCGATTGGTGGGTGCTTTATCATTTTTTTACGTATGTGTTGTGGGTTTTTGTTGTGTATATGTTTTGACGCCTGTGCTTTTGAGTGTGCAGGTGAAACGCGTGTTTGCACTTTCTGCAAAGGTATACTGATATGGCTATGCACTTGCTTATTACATTTGTGGCCTTTGTTACGGTGTTAATCCTTTCATTTACAGGCACATTTCATTTGCATGTGTATCATGACAATGACTTATATTTATATTTCCTTTTAAAAATTTCATGGAATTCCTTTGTGTATCATACTGGTGTTTCTTTGTGGCTATGATGATTACTACCTGTTTTCCGATACAAATGAAACAGGGTGTTAAATATTGTCTCCATAACTTGGCGGGGCAACTACCGGATTGCATTACTATGCAACCGTGTTTCTTTGCAGCCATGGTGGAGGCAAAAATGTTTTGCACCTTATTTGGTTTAGAAATCTGAGCCTAAGAACTGCTGCATAAAGCTCGATTTATTTATAAGTGTTATGTCTGCTGTTGTTGCTAGCATAACAGTTATATATATATCTTATAGAGCAACGGCTTCGACATTTTTTTCGTCGTTTTACTGTTGTATGAACGGTACCAGTTCGGAAACAAAACACTGGGCCTGTGCTAGCCCAAATTCCGTCTCTACCTTGGCGTCGTTTTCGTTGGCCCTATGCAGAGTGGTCGTACGTGGTATTGGTTAGATTGTGCTTTAGCAATGGCTGCGGTGTTGTTTTTCGCCGTTCTTAGTGCGTGCTCAGCATTGTGCTGCTTAGTGCAGCTTTAAACTGGCTATGTAAAAATACTTTTGTTTGTTTCCCATGCAGCAGGGCTATGATGATAATTGCCTAATTTCTGACGCAAACAAAGTGGGTTGTTACATATTATCTCTATAACTTGCCAGGGCAAGAACCGGATGGCAGTATTATGCAACCGTGTTTCTTTGTACCCATGATGGGCCCTGTAACCGTTTGTACTGCTTTTGATTTAAAAATCTGAGCCTAAAAACTGTTGCACATATACCTGTTGAACCCATGTAGGATCGAGTACTTCGAGCTTGATTGAGCTTGGTTAAACAAGAACCTCTGTATGGAATACAAGTGTTTATGCGGAAACTAAACAACAAGTATAATAAAGAAGAAAACTCTAGACGACAATGATCCTCTATGGATCAGACTATGAACTAAGAATATGTGATATTGAATATTGAAAACGTTAAAGGTTCAAGGTCTATTAATCTCATGGACGGGATGTTTCTTTTATAATGATAAGAAACCCTAACCCTAACCCGTCTTACAAGAAAACGTGTGAAGAGATAAACAACAATCTCTTCTAAAAATAAATCTAACAAACTTTCTAAACCTACGGATAACAAACAATAACTATCCGCAGCAATAAGCACTATCGGCAGAAACAAAACAATACTATCGGCAGGAACCAACCGCAGCAGCAATGCAACACTATCGGCAGGAACCAGCTTCACTATCGGCAGCAATGAGAAACTCCTTATTTCTCAGATCCCAACAATCCTCCCATCACTGAGAAACCCTTATTTCCCAGAGATCCTAACAATCCTCCCCTAATCTTGAGGTTGACTAGGTTAACCTGCAAGATTCCAATGGGATAGAGCTTTAACTTCTCAGGCTTGAGGACTGCGACTTAGCAGCAGCAATAAGCAGTAACCAGCAGCAACATCCATAACTTGCAAGATTCCAACCTCTATAGCATCCAGCAGCAACCTCAATAGTTCAGCAGGAATAAGAAATCTTCTTCAAAACATGTATACTGGTCACCATGACATTCACTTGAACTTGGCTGCTACTATGACTAGATGTACATCAAATCACTTAAGTTTCATACTATTCTCATCACATCCAGGTGTGTTAACTCCTGTGAGAGGTGAATCATTGAAAATTAATGGATTTGATGTCTCTTTACCAATAGCCATCACTACTGGAGTAGCCAATGTGTAGGTGTGTTAGACCATGGTACATTGATAACCATCTGATTTATTAGCAAACCAGCAACTATAAACGGATTTGACTTGTCTTTACCTGTAGCCGTTTGCTCAGGACTAGTCAATTCTTTGGTTTCAACTGAACCATGGTGAATTGAATACCAAATATGGATACCAATTGTCTTTACCACAAACCATACTTTTGTGGACTAGCCAATTCTTTGGATCCCATAAAGGGTTACATCCATGGTGAATTGAGAACCATTTTCAACTCTCAGAACTGAATCATGGGTGAGTTGAAGTACCCTATAGCTTTGAGCAAACTATTACAGCTATCAACGGATTTGATAATCACACCAGAGCCGTACCCTCATGGTGAGTCAACTCTTTCTTGTCTGCAAGACATGGTGAGTTGAGTACCATTTAAGGTGAAGGTGTAAACACCAACACTGTACCTGCAAGGTGTTACTCAAAACCAATTTATTAGCACACAAAATATACAATTTTTTTTTTTTTTTTTTTTTAACTAACACAAAGAAATCAGAAACACACCAAAAGAAAAGAAAGAAAATAAGAAAAGTAACCAAAAGAAAGAAAGATAGAAAAATATATAACAACAACAAGAAAAATCCTCCCCTTAAGCTTCATCCTCCCCTGAAGCTGCAATCCTCCCCTTAAGCTCAGTATCTAGGGAGTTACCATCCCAATATGGACCACCAAATGTTTAAACCTTGGTCCATCAAAAGCCTTGGTTAGCAAATCAGCCACATTATCATCTGTGTGAATCTTAACCACCTGAATAAGATGCTTCTCATAAGCATCTCTTATGAAATGGTGTCGAATCTCAATATGCTTTGTCCTTTGATGATAAACAGGATTCTTAACAATATATATAGTACTTTGATTATCAATAAAGATCTTAGTGTTCATGAAGTTGAACCCATAATCCAACAGCTGATTTTGCATCCAAAGAACCTGTCCACAACAACTAGCAGCAGCAACATATTCTGCCTCAGTAGAAGATGTAGCCACTATAGTCTGCTTCTTGCACTGCCAAGAAACCAACCTCTGACCTAGAAACTGACAACCTCCAGTAGTAGACTTCCTATCAAAGTTAGCCCCAGCATAATCACTGTCACTATAGGCTTCCAACACAAAAGGAGAGTCTTTGGGATACCAAAGTCCCATCTTTGGCTGTCCTTTCAAATACTTGAAGATTCTCTTAACTGCATTTAGGTTAGAAGTCAATGGTGTAACCTGATGTCTAGCACATGCACCAACAGCAAACATGATATCAGGTCTTGAAGCTGTCAAATACATGAGTGATCCAATCATAGACCTATATAGATGAACATTAACAGCAGCATCAGGTTCATTATTGGACTTAGGCTTTGGAGGCTCAAAAGGAGTTGCAGCAATCTTCACATTCTCCATATCAAACTTTTTAAGCATGTCATAAACATACTTCTCCTGGCAAATAAAGATCCCATCTGGTTTCTGCTTAACCTGAAGACCCAAGAAGAAAGTCATTTCACCCATAGCACTCATCTCAAATTCACTCTTCATTAATTCTTCAAACTCCCTGCACCAGGCTTCATTAGTGGAACCAAAGATGATATCATCTACATAAACTTGTACTAGAATGATATCTTTGAAGTTCTTTCTGATAAAAAGAGTTTTATCAATAGCCCCTCTTCTGTAACCATGTTTTAGCAAAAAGGCTGACAGCCTTGCATACCAAGCCTTTGGTGCTTGATGAAGACCATAAAGTGCTTTAACCACTTTGTAAACCAAATTAGGATTCTGAGGATCCACAAATCCCTGTGGTTGAGTAACATAAACCTCTTCCTCAATCCTTCCATACAAAAATGCACTTTTCACATCCATCTGATATACTACAAACCCCATAAAGGAAGCAAAAGCCAAGAACAATCGGATAGCTTCAACTCTTGCCACTGGTGCAAACACCTCATCATAATCAATCCCCTCCTCTTGTCTATGACCCTGAGCTACCAACCTAGCTTTATTTCGAACCACAATTCCCCTAGCATCCCTTTTATTCTTTAGAATCCATTTAGTTCCAATAGCATGCTTTCCAGCAGGCAAAGGAACCAACATCCATACTTTCTGATTCTGGAACTGTTGCATTTCCTCTTGCATAGCCTCAACCCAATCATCATTAGCAAGAGCTTGAGCTATACTAGTTGGTTCAACTTGAGATAAGAAACAAGCATACAGACAATGTAAGTAATCAGTATGATTGCTCCTCAACTGATCCTTTATATAACTGAGAAAAGCAGATTCTCCAAACTTGGGTTGATGTAGTTTACTTCTTGTCTGAACAGGGGAATTAAGATCTCCAAGAATCAAAGACTGAGGATGAACTGTATTGATCCTCTTGGTAACAATGGGATTGACATCAATGGAGGATGCCTGATTAGTAATAGAGGGGTTGCAGTCATCATCATATGAGGAAGAAGTGAAAATGCCTGTTCTAGATTGATGATGAGGATCTTCCAGCTTATCTTTTGAAGAGACTGAATTTCCAAGATCAGAAGGGATTGGAAATCTTTCAGGGGAGTTATCAATATCCAAAGTGTCAACAGATGGAGTAGACACAGGAACATCAGCAGGAATAGAAACATCAGCAGAAACATTAGAAGGATCGGCAGGAACAGATCCACTGCCAGCAGGAATGGCATCAGCAGGAACAGGAATACCACCAGTCGAATTCAGTTGCTTTCTAACTTCAGCTTCAGCCTTTCTCAGAATCTCCTCTGTCTCTTTAGAAAACCCAGAACCAAACATCTCAGCAGCTCTCTTGGCATTAAACTCTTGTCTTTGAAGCCTAGCAAGATCTTCTGCAAAACTAGAGTCACCTCCAGCCATATCAGAAGAATCTTTGAGCTTTGAACCTGAAATGTTGTTAGAGGGAAAAGAAGGAACAACTATAGGTCGTTCATCACTCTCTGCATCAGACTCATCATCTGAGGTACCTGCACTGTTAGATTGAAAAACATGTGTACCAACAGATAGATTTGATTTGAATCTATTATAACCTAAAGAGTCAGTCAGATAGTTCAAATCAAAGTACCACTCTGGACCAGAACCCTGCAAATTAGGTTTATCCTCAAGATATCTTAAGTTGAGAGTTTCTTCTATTTTCTTAGAAGACAGATTATAAACCCTATAGGCTTTACTATGAGCAGAATATCCAATAATAAATCCTTCATCAGCCTTCCCATCAAACTTGCCTAGGTGATCACTAGTGTTCAAAATAGTGACATGACATCCAAAAGGCTTAAGGTAACTAATGTTTGGAATCTTCCCAGACAAAAGTTCATAAGGTGTTTTATTGTGAGGACTAGTAATAGATACCCTATTCAACACATAACAAGCAGTGCATACTGCTTCAGTCCAAAACATAGTGGGCATCTTAGATTCAGCTAACATAGTCCTAGCTGCTTCTATCAGGGTCCTATTTTTCCTTTCTGCAACCCCATTTTGTTGTGGAGTTCTAGCATTACTATAGTCCCTTTTTATCCCCTTACTCACACAGAGTTCAATAAGATTAGAATTCTTAAACTCTGTGCCATTATCACACCTTATAGACTTAACCTTTTTACTTAGCTGATTTTCTATTAAGGCAATAAAATCCCTAAGAACTGGATAAGTTTCATCTTTAGTACCCAAAAAGAAAGTCCAAGAAAACCTGCTAAAATCATCTGTAACCACCAGGCAATAATACTTGTGGTCAATACTTCTGATAGAGGTAGGACCAAAGAGATCCATATGGAGAAGCTGCAGAGGCTCAATAATGGTGCTCACAGCAGAAATAGCCTTGTATGAAACTTTGTGTTGCTTTCCTATGTTGCAGGCAACACAATTGTGTTCATTTGAGAAGATCTTGAGAGGAAGCCCTTTAACCAAACCATTCTTAGCCAGCTTGTTAATGGTCTTAAAATTCACATGGGCCATTCTTCTGTGCCATTTATTAGATTCATCCACAGAAGCTTTTGCAACCAGACAAGCAAGTGAACCCTCAGGCTGAACATCACTAAGATTGAAGGTATAAAGATTGTAAGTCCTAGGAACTTTAAGTTCAACCTGACTTTCATCAGGCAACTTGAAGTCTTTGGACAGCACAAAACAATCATTCTCAGTGAAGAGAACACTGTTCTTCTTGTCACAGATTTGAGAGACAGAGAACAAATTGAAGTTTTGGAGTTCCTTCACATAAAGTACATCTTCAAAGTCCAGCTTGGCAGTTTTGATAGTTCCCTTCCCAGAAATTATTCCATCTCCTCCAAATGTCACAGAACCTCCATTCAAAGGCACAAAGTCATGCAATCTTTCCAAATTCCCTGTCATACTCCTGGAACATCCACTGTCAACAATTCCAACATCTTTACTTCTAAAAGGAAAATCCTGAGAAAAAGAATACATATACAACATTAGATACAAGAGAGACTCAAGCCATTGCTGACTTGAGCCTGCCTAGTGGATCAATAAGAATTAAACCCTGGAGATTGATGAGATCCACCATTGATCTTGGACCCCATTTTCATATGTTGGTTATTGATTTTCCAAGAACAACCTGCTGAGGACTTAACAGCAGTTTTCCATCTTGCCCCTCCCTTGTGCATGGTGTCAAAACAAACAGGTCTCATATCATTTTGAAAGTAAGTACTAGTAGGTCTGCTGAAAGGTCTAGCCATATTGCTTCTCCAACCAGCAGGATTGATCCTACCGGCAGGAACTGAATAAACAGCAGCAACAGACTGATCGGCAGGAATGAACTTTTCAGCAGCAACAGGCTTACCAGCAGAAACTGGCTTGCCAGTGGCAACTAAAGTTCTCCTTGCTGCTTGAGGAATATAAGGGGGAATATCATTGACATTTTTCCATACAGACCTATTTTTACAAGCATATAATCCCATCTGTTTTTCATAATAGTCACAGTATTTAATAAGATGATCATAACTACGACACACAAAGCAAGATTTCTTTTTAGGGGACTTTTTCTTAACAATAACTTTCTCATTGCAAACAGAATTATTCAAACCAACACATGAAACAAAATTATCCTTAACTGAACCACAACCATAATTGTTTGAAACAAAACCACAACTAGAAACATTTGAAACAGAACCATAACTAGAAACATTATTGTTTTTAACACTATCAAAAGAAATATCTTCAAATGCAGCTGTCTTTGAGTGAGATTCATTAGTAGCTACTTCTGAGGAGAGATCTTCTGACTTTATTGATGCTGACTTGTCACTTGATCCACATGTGGCATAGTCATTAGTCTTGATTTCTGAAGATTTGTCACTGTAAGAACAAGAGACAAATTCATTAGAGTCACAATCAAGATTAGGCAAGTCCTTTGCCTGTTTGCCATAGATCATTTATGAATCATCAAAGTCATCAAAAGGATTAGCAGGTTTAAATGTTCCAGTTATGGGTGGAGGAACATCATTCATTCCTCCCTCCTTCACATACTTTACAGGTTTTCTATAATCTACAGGTTCCGGGTTAAAAACACTATACTCATTAGGGTCATAATACTGATTTGGCCCTATCAGGTCACCGAACCCTAAACCTCTTTTAGTTTTTGTAGACATAGAACTATCA
Organism: Artemisia tridentata subsp. tridentata; assembly: GCA_021014915.2. Lineage (NCBI taxonomy): Eukaryota > Viridiplantae > Streptophyta > Magnoliopsida > Asterales > Asteraceae > Artemisia > Artemisia tridentata. The sequence goes on along the minus strand of CP139505.1, from coordinate 125,355,449 downwards.
ATAAGCTTGTGAAGGTTTTTGGATGTGTTTTTCCATTTATCAAATCTAGCTAAGGAATCATCTAGTTTAGACTGCAAATCCTGATTTTCTAACACTACCTTAGCTTTTTCCCTTTCAGAATGTTTAAACTCATTAGTAGCATTTTTTAAATCTCTTTCCAACACCTTTATTTTTACTTCATAAGCAGACTGTTGTTGTTGATACCAGACCTTTTGTTGTTCTAATGTTTTAACAGCCTTTTTATGAGCCTTAAGTTGAATAAAGTTATCCTTATTTTCACTTTCTATATCATCAAATTACTGTTTCAATTTAGCATATATAGATTCACAACCAAATGGGCAATTTTGTACCTGAGATGGATGACCCATCATTCCAAACTGACTAGCCACTTGTTTCTTCTCACCATATCCAGCTATCATCCCATAAACCTTCTCTGCTCCACTTGCAACAGCTTTCTCATGATGTTCCCAGTCCACCATTGAATCCACAGATACCAAAGCCTTGGGGTCCTCTGAATCCAGCTCTTGAATTTTGAAAGCAGAATATCGTGCTTTATCATCCACCTTCTTATCTGTACATTCCCTGGCAAAATGTCCTGTTTGAGAATATTTATAGCACCTCACCTTCCTTCTGTCAAACCTGGCAGGTTCCTGTCCATCAAAGTTGACCCTTCTTCCTGCCTTCTTTTCAAACCTATCCAATTTCAAAGATATCATAGCCACCTGCCATCTTAAGTCCATCTCTTCTAGATCCAATTCATCAACCTGATTGAAATCTTCATACACAATCTTCTGCTGTGGTGTACTCTCAGCAACAAATGAATGAAGCACATCCACTACAAGATTATTAGATCTGGTCTGAGCTTTTGATGTGGCAGGTGAGTAGGAGATTGATGATGTTGATGGTGTTGGACTGTTTCCATATGATGCTTTGTTAGGACCAGAGTTACTAACAAAAGCAGTATGGGTTGGAGTATGGGGTGTATAGGTGGAATACCCTTTGATATCAATTTCAAGGGTTTTCAGCTTGTTGTACAGATCATCAAAGCTCATATAATCCAGTCCTCCTTTGGCCTTGAGTGTTATGGAAACTTGAGACCAAGATGGTGGCAAAGCCCTCAGAAACTTAGTGTTGCAATCTTCATCGTCCGGCCTAGCTTTCAACTAGTTGAGTTGGCTCAGGATCTTGTGGAATCTGTCATACCCTTTGTGAATTCCCTCAGCCTCAGAAATCTTGAATTCCTGAAACTCTTGCTTGAGCATAGACTTTCTCATCTTTCTGGATTCATCATTCCCTCCAAATCTGGCTTTAACAGCATGCCAGATCTTTCTAGCATCATCCAAGTGATGAAAATCACTCATATGATCCTCTGGAATAGCTTGAAGTAGAAGGGTTCTTTCCTTGGTTTCCCTTTGAACAGCAAGGTGTTCTTCTGCAGTAACAGGTGGCTCTATATAGATATTTCCATCATTATCCCTTCCAGTATTCTTCTTGCTATTTCCCCTAAGAATCACATTCCACAGATTGTAATCACTGTTCGTGATCCAATATTCCATTCTCATAGCCCAGACTTCATACTCGTCTTTCTTAAGATATGGGAATTTAGCATTGTTGGTGGACATAGTGGTGACGATTTGTGTTTGGACTTGTGATGTTTCAGGTTTGGGTTGGTGATCTTCCTGGTTAATGACATTGTTTTGAGGGATTTCGTCTTCCATTGAAAGAGGGTTAAGAGATATGAAATCGAACTTTTTCTTCTTTATCAGAGATCCTTACCAGGCTCTGATACCACCTGTAGGATCGAGTACTTCGAGCTTGATTGAGCTTGGTTAAACAAGAACCTCTGTATGGAATACAAGTGTTTATGCGGAAACTAAACAACAAGTATAATAAAGAAGAAAACTCTAGACGACAATGATCCTCTATGGATCAGACTATGAACTAAGAATATGTGATATTGAATATTGAAAACGTTAAAGGTTCAAGGTCTATTAATCTCATGGACGGGATGTTTCTTTTATAATGATAAGAAAACCTAACCCTAACCCGTCTTACAAGAAAACGTGTGAAGAGATAAACAACAATCTCTTCTAAAAATAAATCTAACAAACTTTCTAAACCTACGGATAACAAATAATAACTATCCGCAGCAATAAGCACTATCGGCAGAAACAAAACAATACTATCGGCAGGAACCAACCGCAGCAGCAATGCAACACTATCGGCAGGAACTAGCTTCACTATCGGCAGCAATGAGAAACTCCTTATTTCTCAGATCCCAACAATCCTCCCATCACTGAGAAACCCTTATTTCCCAGAGATCCTAACAACCCATACCTTTAAAAATCGATTTTGTTATAATTATTGTGACTGACAGTGTGACAAAACATCGTTGAAGCCGTCGCTCTATAAGATATATTCCTACTATACTATGACACATTGTTATAACTCATGTTGGTTACGTTCGTTAGTTGCAACGGAAGTTGTCCTCATAACTAATGGAAATACTGCATGCTTGCGAATATTCACGTACGATGTTCATCATAGTTGCCTATGATACTTGGTACTTAATTTCTAACACAAATGAACTGGGTTGTCAATTATTGTCTCCATAACTTGGCATGGCACGTACCGGATGGCATTAGTATGCAACCGCGTCGTTTTGCAGCCATGGTGGAGTCTACAACCCTTTTCTGATACATATAAAGTGGGTACAATGTATGTCAATGTCTGATATGCATAAGCTTCTAATACCATATAAAGTGCACGTGTATGTTTTGTTGTACTTGAAATGCATTCTCTACCATATGATGAAATAGTTAGGTGGGAAAGTACTATCTGACCAATACGATGTGGCACTTCTTTGTATAACGACAATAAAATGCGTCGGCTAACATTATTATGTAGCCGTGCTTCTTTGCATCCACTGCTTCGTCCGAGGCATTCTTTGTTGCTATCTATATATATAGTAAGGCTACGATGACTGTTGCCTGTTTTCTGATACAAATGAAGTGAGGTATCAAAAATTGTCTCCATAACTTGGCAGGGCAAGAACCGGATGGCATTACTATGCAACCGCGTTTCTTTGCAGCCATGATAAAGTCAAAAACCTTTTGCAGTATATTTGGTTTAGAAATCTGAGCCTAAGAAATACTACATATATAGTACTTGAATCTGTAAAGAAATACCTTGCTCAAGGACAAAATCCATTGGCCTGTTTATGTACGCTGACCCATATTTCTAACTTTGAAATGCACTTAGTCTGTCAGTGATTTCTTAAATCAGGTATGTCAAAACACTTTTCCTTGCTTCACATATAGCAGGGCTATGATGATTGGTGCCTGATTTCTGACACAAATGTTGGTTACAACAAAACCTATGCCTATAACTGCTAGAAATATTACATGTTTAAGGTATGTGTTGCTTCAGGTGTTTATACACGATGGGAGATACGGATGTGACATCTAACATCATTTGCTAATATTGGCAAATAAAGAACGTGATACACTTTAAAGTGCAAAGTTTCCACCCAACAACCTTTTTTTTTTTTTTTAATTAGATTCAAAATTTCAAAGGAAACAGCCGTGTTTGTCAGCCAGGTTCTTTTTGCTTTAAATCCTATCATGTTCTTTATTTGCAAATACTGCCATGCGATGTTCATCGTAGTTACCCATTCTGAGGTCCCATATAGTTCCTTTTGGTTTTTCAACAACCTAGCAGATTGCTTGGTGCAGGCCTTTGCATAAAGGGAATTGAAACGCCAAAAGGAACTGTAAGGGGCCTCAGAAGGATTAGCTATGCTGCTTTATACCTATCGTGGCAAGTGCACCTGCCTGCGCTTACCTTTCTTCTCCAGCTTCTTATAGGTGTTTGCGCCGCTTTTGGTCTAAAAATCTGAGCCTAAAAACTACTGCGTACATACCTGTTTGGCCCATGCTTTTAAAACTCGGTTTACTTATGATTGTGTGCCTGTTGTTATTACCAGCATACCAGTTGTTTTTTAATTTGAACATTTCAAAAGTGGCCAGCAGTCGGCCGACAGTCACATTTGTTGGTTACAACAAAAGGTGTTACTATAACTGATAGACATATTACATATTTAAAGTATGCGTTGCTTTGGATTTAAAATTTCGACATAAATAGCCCTGTTTGTCAGCCAGGTACTTTCTGCTTTAAAGCCTACCACATTTTTCATTTGCAAATATTGCTATGCGATGTCCATCATAGTTACGCATTCTGAGATCCCATATAGTTCCTTTTGGTTTTTCAACAATGTAGCAGATCGCTTGGTGTAGGCCTTTGCATAAACAGAGTTGAAATGCCAAAGGGAACTATAAGGGGTTTCAGAAGAGTCAACTATGCTGCTTCATACCTGTAATGACCAGCGTACATGCCTGTTCTTACCTTTCTTTTGCAGTTCCTTTTATTACTTCACTCGGCTACCAATGTGTCTGGTCCAGGCCATTGTGTGAAGTTTTGCTGAAGTAATAAAAGGAGCTAGAGAGGAATGTAAGAACTTCCACGTATGTTAGCATAAGAATTGTCTTGCAATTTTAAAATCTCAAAACTGGTGAACGGTGGTGATGTACGATCAACATCCAATTACAGTTTACCATGATTCATTTAATCAGTTTTGCTTCTACACCCCGCTGTGTTCACGATCCAGCTAATAAATTGGTGTTTCAGCTTGGTTATTCTCACTCACCTATTTTTTTACTCTAGCTATTTTTTTACTAGACGGCTCAGTTTTATGCATCTTGGCAGGTTCAGCGGTACAAAGGGTTTTTATAGTCGCTCCTGTGCACTTGACCATGAGAGCAAATACAGATGTTGTACATCATTTGCCAATATTAGCACGTGAAAACCACCAGTTTTTTTTTTTTTTTTTTTGGCAGATATTAACAGTTAATGTTATGTGCCTATGATGGTTATTTTTTTCTTACGTATTCATAACTGCAGTTCCACGAAAACCTCTGATCATTAATAGGTTACAATTGTTAAAGAAACATGCATAACAGGAGAGAATGTTGTGGCAAGTGATTTGATGCAAATTACTTCTTCGCAATGTCCTCTTCCGTTTTCTATCTTTCTTTTATAATTGTGCCATATTGTTAATCAGGACCTTTTGTGGAATTGCAATTGCGAATGTTCGTGAAAAAATTAACTCTCATAGCCACATAACAACGGCTTTTAGTACCACCAAAGAAAGAAAACTAAATGCTCTTCATTTGCTAATATTGACAACCGATGTACATCATCTGTGGTTGCTGTCTTGGTTAGATGCGTACGACGCCCGATCAAAACCTTTTGCGCGACTGAGCTTGCCAAGATGCATAAAACATAATTGTCTTTGCCATTAATCATATGGTTAAACTTTATAAGAAGCTGACACTTTTTTAATCAATTCAAAGCAGTTTCAAAAAATGTTTGATGACACTGTTTTTGCATATTCAGTCGATTATACTATATGAATCCACTTATATATATATATATATATATATATATATATATATATATATATATATATATATATATATATATATATATATATATATATATTACGCTGCTAACAGGTTTTGTATATTCAACAGGATAATTGCATTCTATGGAAACAAAGTAAATATCAAAAAATTGACGAAATATCAATGATGGATGTATGCCGACCAACCTACCCTATTAGTGTATTCACATGGTCCGTATATCCATTGTTGATACTTTGTCAATATTTTTGCATACGTGGACTTTTCGTACTGACCTACGTCGGCAAATTATGCTTCAACTCAGTTCAAGATCGGCTGTTGCTTAGATTATACTACTTACCCTCTTTGGAATTCAAACCTTTTTATTTTACACTGGTGCGCTTCATTTGGCATGTCGCTATATAACAAAAATAACCAAAAGATAAGTGCTTATAAAATTTACATACTTAATCGATTATACTGCATAAATCCACGTATATATATTTTTATCTCCTTTTTCCCTTGCTAACAGCTTTTGTATATTCAACAGGGTAATTGCATTGTATGGAAACAGAGTGAATATAAAAAAATGACATAATATCAACAATGGATGTAAGGAAACCAAGGCAGCCTATTTGGAAGCAACAACTAAGATACTCAGTGACAACCATCAGGTTCTTGAACTCTTAATGGTAATTTTTTGGGGGTTGCCGGTACTAACACTTAATGTTATATGTCTGCCATAGTTAACATTTTTTTGCATATTCGTGACTGCAGTTCCAGAAAAGACCCTGATCAACACTGAGGTACAATTCCTGAAGAAAGATGGGAAACCGGAGAGAATGCTGTGACAAGTGATTTGGATCAAACTACTTTCTCGCAGCATCCTCTTCCGTTTCCCATATTTCTTCGATGATTGGACCGTGCTATTGATCAGTACCTTTTTTGCAACTGCAGTTGCAAATATGCAGAAACACGCTAACTCTTACAGGCACATGACAACAACTTTTAGTATCGGTGAACAAAAAAAAAAACATATATTCTTTGTTTGTTATGGTAAAAACACATTTTTTTTATCAAATGCCTTAGGATTTAGTAGCGCATTCGCCACCCGAAACGCACGAATTACAGTTATCATCCTACTTTCTCAGGTTAAGAAACATTCCAGCTTACATTTGCAACACTAAAGTTTATAGTTACTCTAATCAGTTTTATTCTGACGTCGCCATGCATATGCAGGTGTATCATTTACCTCATCTTATGGTCAGATACAAAATGACGAATTATAAAAACACACGCCTCATAATAATGTATGTATTCGCAATTATTTTACCATATCAGTTACCTAAAGATTTTAAACGTAACTTGCAATGTCAGTGGTCTTTCATAAACTATAACTTTGAATTCTATAAAAGTATTCAAAAAATGAGTTAAAAGTAATGAGCTGTCTATTGGTTATCCACATTACTTGGTCGATGAACTGTTTAGTTTATTGATGAACATAAACCATGTACTCAAGTATCTATTCACGCTTATTTTAATACATAGTTAGCCGTTCTAAATTCCCATACAGTTCCTTTCGTCATTTCAACAATCTAGCAATTTGCCTGGTGCAGGCCTTTGCATAAAGGGAGTTCAAACGACGAAAGGAATTGTAAGGGGATTTAGAAAGGGTAGCTATTTTTTCTAACTATCATAACTAATTTTTGTTTACATATTCGTAACCGTAGTGGCACAAAAGGGTCTGGTCAACACTAAGGTTAAATTCGTGAAGAAAGATGCCAAACTGAAGAGAATGGTGTGACAAGTAATTTAAAAGGAATTGCTTCTTCGCACCGTCCTCTTCCGTTTCCCATCTTTCCTTCGTAATTCAACCATACTGTTGGCCAGAACCAATTGTGTCACCACAGTTACAGATATGCAAACAAAATTTAGGTCTAACCACCACATAATATCATTTTTTTGATTTTTCTACTATTTTCTTTGTTAATGTTCTATTATGTGCCGTTGTCTCCTTTGTTAACATCTATATACAGCTGATTTTTTAATTCGCAGTTTGCCAAGCTACTGACTTATGTTACTATTATTATGTACATCCTCCGTTCCCCAAACTGATGAGAATGTAAGTCGCAGCGAATTTTTTAGGAAATTAAGCTTAAGCAGTTAAGACTGTTGGAGGTAACAGTTAGGACTGTTGAAGATGAAAGTTAAGACTGCTGAAGAGTGTTGAAGACATGAGCAGTTAAGACTGCTAAGTGAAGAAGTTAGTACGGTTTATGATTTGTGTAAGTAGATAAATATGGAAAAGATATTGTGTATATCGTATAGAATTAGATTGATAGTTATCTTGTAAAGGAATCCTTGGTCTATAAAAGGATTGCCTAGGTTAAGGTTTACACACAATACAATACGATAGAAGTACGAATTAGAGAGATTCAAGGTTGTAAACCCTAGTGATAGGAGATCACTCGTATTATTTTCTAATAATATTGAATCATTGAAGGTTATAATTATGTTTTCTTTGTTTCATTCAAATCATACAAAACACATAAGGTCTTCTAAGTGCTAGCTAGTAAATTCCGCGTGCTAGACTAAGTATAATTCTTCGTATCACATCTAACACAAGGAGTGTGTGTAGATCCGGTCAAGTGGTATCAGAGCCAGGTTTACTGATACATAGATTTAGAAGATCCGAGAAGAACAAAGATGGACAAGGAAACAACACCATCCACAACCAACATTGTTGCTAAGCTTCCTATGTTTAAACCTAATGAGTTTGACATGTGGAGACTTCGTATTGAGCAGTTTTTCCAAGTGCAAGACTATGCACTATGGGAGATCATTGAAGATGGAAACTCTTTTACACCTGTAACAACAACAACTGTTGTTGATGGAAAATCTGAGAGTACTTTGCAGACAAAGCCAACCACTAATGAAGAGAAGGCAAGATACAAGAATGATGTTAAGGCTAGAAGTTTGCTTCTGATGACCATTCCCAATTATCAGTTGCTGAATTTTAGTAAGTTCAAGTGTGCTAAATCTCTTTTTGAAGCTATTGTTGCAAGATATGGTGGGAATGAAGCCACCAAGAAAACCCAGAAGACCCTTCTCAAGCATCAGTTTGAGAACTTTACTGCAACAAGCAATGAGTCGTTGGATCATATGTTCAATAGGCTTCAAAGACTGGTGAGTCAATTGGCTGTTTTAGGAATTGAGATGCCTCAGGAAGATCTCAACTCTAAGTTTCTGAGGAGTCTACCAGCTGAATGGGCTATGCATGTGGTAGTATGGAAAAACAAGCCCGATATAGATTCCATGAGCTTAATGGATCTATATAGCAACTTCAAAATTGTTGAACATGAGATTAAGAAGTCTGCTGGATCAAGTTCAAGCTCAAGCTCAGGCAATTTGGCCTTTGTATCAACTCCCAGTTCCTCAAGTCCAGATGAAGAAGTGCAAGTTGGTGGAGCAGTTGGTACTGCTAGTACAAACCTTGGTACTGCTAGCACCTCAAGCAGTACTAGTGGACTTTTGAATGATGATATTTATTGTGCTTTCTTGACTACTCAGCACAATGGAAGTATGTTGACTCATTCAGATCTTCAAGAGATTGATGAAGATGATATTGAAGAGATGGATATTAAGTGGCAGCTCTCTCTTCTCAGTTTGAGAGCTAGGAGATTCTTGAAGAAGACTGGCAAGAAGATTGTCATAAACAGTAATGATGTTGCAGGGTATGACAAGTCCAAGATTGAGTGCTTCAACTGCCACAAGAAAGGTCATTACTCAAGGGAGTGCAGATTGCCAAGTCAACAAGATGGAAAGAGTAGAGCATATGGAAACAAATCAAGAGTTGTGAAGGTTACTGATTCAAGCTCGAAAGCCATGGTTGCCATTGATGGCTTAGGATTTGACTGGAGCTATATTGCAGAGGAGGAAGCTGAAGCATCTACAGAGATTGCTCTCATGGCATTCTCAGATTCTGAGGTACAAGTTTCAAAATGTTCTAAATCTTGTGAAGCTTTAAAAGATCTAGAAACACTTAAAACAAGATATGATAATCAGAGAAAAGAGTTAGTTGAAACTGCTTTTAGCTTAGCAAATCATAAGAGAGTGATGCGCGTGCGGTGACGTTGCAGTTTAGCAGTATTAATGCCTACTCAAGTTTTAAATTTATATTTAGCCGACTTATCAATAACACACACACTTAACGAGCAGTGTACCCGGTCAGTATGAATATAATGGTAAGTAGAGTGTCGATCACTAAGAGTGAAACGTATTATCTAGTTATTCTAATCAGTATTTTAATATCTTAAGTTAGCTGTACAACCTAATCTAACGCAAGGGGGTTCAGCCTGAGAGACTGGCACGGTTTGGTTATGATTAAATAGAAAACTAAACTAATGAGCACGAATCAGCGATTAGCACACACGTACACAGATAGATACTTGAGACAATAAGAAGACCTGTCCTGATAATTAAGTAGCTTGTCACTTGTTTTATTGCTAGTTTTATATGAAGTGTATATAATTAACCCTTTCTCGTTGGCTCTAATCTTATCGGCGAGTAAACCCTTAATGATTACTTATGTCTATCCTATTTATTTAGCGTCCCTTAAATAGGCGAGGAAGGGGCATGGCGACCCAAGCAATGCTCAGCTAGACACAGAGGTTATCAATGCACTAATAAAAGTCACCAAAGACATCAACATATAAACTTTAATTAATGGGAAAGCAATTTTAAGGGGTGCCCATGATATTTCGTAGTCACATGAGATCAGCCCATCAATCCTGATGAATTAAAGTGTACTAATACAATAAAACAAAACTACTTAATGAATTGAATACATGCAGGACCTTCTTACAGCTCTTGTATCTTCGTTTAGGGTGTGTCTTGTGCTGCTTGGTCGTCTGAATTCGGCTTCTAGGGTTCTTCTGTCTTCGGTCTCTAAAGTCTAGTCTCTCGAAATTCGTCTGGCCTTGGGGTATTTATAGTTTCTGTCTGAGGGATAGATGCGGCGCATTGACTTAACTTCGCGTGGGGTCCAAGATTAATATATTCAGGAATATTCGTACACCGCCTTAAGATGCGGCGTAACTCCATTTCTCTATGCGGCGCATGTCCTTTGCTGTCTTGGATTGTAACTTGTGAAATCTTGATAGTGATACGCCGTATGTAAGAAGTATGTTGCGGCGTATCTGGAGCAGAATGATCTTGATCTTGTACATTTCAGTAGACTCTTAACATCTTGCTTGTTTTGCTCCATAATTAGTCCAAAATCGCCAAGTTTCACATAATACTTGTTTTTACCTGAGAATTACAAAAGTAAACATTAACGTATCAATTCTCATATATAATATAATAAAACAAGTCAAATAAATAGGACAAATGATGATAATAAAATGTACTTATTTGAGTTCATCAAATATCCCCCCACTTGAACTTTACTTGTCCCAAGTAAACCTTAGAATAAATCTTATGAAAATGTATCCTAAAAGATATTAGGATTTATTTTTATATTTAAGCATGTATTCGTTTTGTCATAATTGCACAACCAAACACTTAACGAATTAGAAATAAAATAAAATATTTCGATAAAAGCAAATCTAATCGTTTAACTGTCCAGTCGTGACGAATATTCTATCATAAGCTTGGCAAGTATACGCATCTCCCCCACTAAAGCTAAGGAATAACAAGTCTAAAGCGGTAAAAAGGGTTTGTTGGTTAAGGGTTGATCATCCTTTTTAATCTCTATCGATCTCAAATTCCAGAAAAGGCGACAAAATCACAAATACATGATCGAATCCACGACCACGATACTTGCAATTGCTCAAATCCTTAACTCGAATGGGCTAAAGATAGGACCAAGTAATCTTCACAAATAATATTATATCAAAAAGGGCGACAAAATCATAAATACATAGCTGAATTCACGACTACGATACTTAAGATTGCTCAAATCCCTAATCTCAATAAATCAAAGGTTTGGATAAAGAATGGAACATCACAAGCAACCTTGCATTTGACTCGGAAATGAAAGAATGATGAACTCAAATAAGTATATTTTATTATCATCATTTATCCTATTTATTTGACTTGTTTTATTATATTATATATGAGAATTGATACGTTAATGTTTACTTTTGTAATTCTCAAGTAAAAACAAGTATTATGTGAAACTTGGCGATTTTGGACTAATTATGGAGCAAAACAAGCAAGATGTTAAGAGTCTACTGACATGTACAAGATCAAGATCATTCTGCTCCAGATACGCCGCAACATACTTATTACATACGGCGCATCACTATCAAGATTTCACAAGTTACAATCCAAGACAGCAAAGGACATGCGCCGCATAGAGAAATGGAGTTACGCCGCATCTTAAGGCGGTGTACGAATATTCCTGAATATATTAATCTTGGACCCCACGCGAAGTTAAGTCGATGCACCGCATCTACTTATCCTATGCGCCGCATCTAACCCTCAGACAGAAACTATAAATACCCCAAGGCCAGACGAATTTCGGGACCGAACAATCTTTTAGACACCGAGCTTAGGTTGGACAGTGCAAGATACCAGACGAATTCAGACGTATTAGCAGCACAAGACACACCCTGAACGAAGATACAAGAGCTGTAAGAAGGTCCTGTATGTATTCAATTCATTAAGTAGTTTTGTTTTATTGTATTAGTACACTTTAATTCACTAGGATTGATGGGCCGATTCCATGTGACTACGGAAAATCATGGGCACCCCTTAAAATTGCTTTCCCATTAATTAAAGTTTATATGTTGATATCTTTGGTAACTTTTATTAGTGCATTGATAACCTCTGTGTCTAGCTGAGCATTGCTTGGGTCGCCATGCCCCTTCCTCGCCTATTTATCCTATCGTTTCTAGGATAGTAGGATAGACATAAGTGATCATTAAGGGTTTACTCGCCGATAAGATTAAAGCCAACGAGAAAGGGTTAATTACATACACTTCATATAAAACTAGCAATAAAACAAGTGACAAGCTACTTAATTATCAGGACAGGTCTTCTTATTTTCTCGAGTATCTATCTGTGTACGTGTGTGCTAATCGCTGATTCGTGCTTATTAGTTTAGTTTTCTATTTAATCATAACCAAACCGTGCCAGTCTCTCAGGCTGAACCCCCTTGCGTTAGATTAGGTTGTACAACTAACTTAAGATATTAAAATACTTATTAGAATAACTAGATAATACGTTCCACTCTTAGTGATCGACACTCTACTTACCATTATATTCATACTGACCGGGTACACTGCTCGTTAAAGTGTGTGTTTTATTGATAAGTCGGCTAAATATAAATTTAAAACTTGATTAGGCATTAATACTGCTAAAACCACAACGACATCACGCGCGCACCAAGTTTTTGGCGCCGCTGCCGTGGATATAAAAGAATTAGAGCAATACACACGCACATCAAAGAAGTAGACAAAAAACTAGGTGTAAGAAAACCAAGGCCGGAAAGAGAAGGACAAGAAGGAAACTACAGGCGAAGAACTAACCCAACACCAAGCCAGTAGGAATAGCCGACAAGGTCACCGGAAAAGAAAGCCTAGCGCATCACACATTTTTTTCTGCATTCAATTATTGACTATTACAAAAGTAGGTTTGATGATATACTTTTTTCAGATGGATTCTCCATTCGAATATTGACTATTGGTGGTCACCCTAACAAACACTAATACACTCCTAATTTTTCAACCAGCAATAGTCAATATTCGAATGGAGAGTCCATTTGGAAAAAGTATATCACCAAACCTACTTCTGTACATATAGCCAACAAACATATGTAATGTTTTTTATGTATAGACTAGCTTTTGTACAAATTGCATACCATTTTATGTTTTTAGTTATACTAATTCATATGCTTCGATATATACAAACATCCGAGCCATACAAACAAATACAACGCAAAAAAAATCCTGCTAGGCCGCAACGCGGCCGGCCGCCGCTTTGCTTGTTGAATTTATAAAGGAGTATTATAAGAACTTTCTCTTAACACTTTAATGTTCTTATTGTCGTCTGTTATCTTTATCTTTATCTTTATCTTTATCTTTACTATATATAAAGAATTTAGGACATCTATTTATAGAAGGCTTAAAATTTTCAGCCAATACCCTTACTAATTATAGAATCGTTTAAGATAATGTTCTTATTGTCGTCCGTTATCTTTGTCTTTATCTTTATCTTTACTATATATAAAGAAGTTAGGACATCTATTTATAGAAGGCTTAAAATTTTCAGCCAACACACTTGCTAATTATAGAATCGTTTAAGATTAAAAGAATTAAAAAAATGTTGTCGACAGGAATTGAACCCGGGTGCGATGGGTAAGTGCAAATATGATATCCATAGGACTACCCCATATTTATGTTTACTTATTGAACATCTATTTATGGAAGGCTTAAAATTTTTAGCCAACACACTTGCTAATTATAAAATCGTTTTAGATTTTAAGAATTAAAAAATTGAGTAAATTACAAAGATGATCCTTGTGGTTTGCGTTGACTCACACTCTTAGTCCTTTGACTTTTTATTTTGCACATATAGTCCCTAACTCGGAAACTCTCAACACTGAGAGTCTCTTGACCAAACGGACGTTATATTTGACTGTTAAAGCCCCTCATGTGACTTGCACATGAGGATAAAGTTGCCTTTTTTCCTTTTATCCCTTCCACCCATACATATCCCTCCTCTTAACCCCCTCTTTCTTCCTATGCCTTTTCATCTCTATGGTTTTTTTCTTAACAAACATCTCTATGGTTCTTCATATCTATCATCATCACAATCAAAATAACCTCCAAAAACCAACAAACAAGATCATTAAGAGCAAAAACCATCGTCATTGGTATCATGAAGCTCATCCCCAAATGCCATTATCAAGATTTGACACAAATCCGTACATAGATCTGGTCATTCATCATCAATATCCGCCGCTAAGATCCAGCCATTTGCCAAAGGCTCAGATCTTGTATGTTTTTATAGCCGTTCGCCGTTAAGATCTAGCCTTTGGCTAGTCACCGCATTCGCGAATGACTGGATCTGAGCCTTCACTTATATGTATACCACGAACACTACACACTAACACACATTCAAACACCCTTAGAAGATTCTTGTTTGATCTTTATGGGTTTCGATTGAAGCGTTGTTTGAGGTATTTCGGACAAAGTTCTTGTTTTTCCTTCAAATGCCCACGAAATTCTTAAGAAATTGACTTCGAAAATCAGCCTTGTCCTTATGAACCAAGTCACGAAAGTCACGACTAAACTTTTTGATAGAGGTTTCGGGTAAGTTGTTATTTTCAAAATGTGTTTTATTGACTTTTCTTTAAAAAAATACCGAATCAACCCGTGAAACTTGTTTAAAAATAGGTTATTGATATGGGTTTTGATGTTTTGTTTGGTTGTTTCATTCTTTTTAAGGATCAATTATGGTATTCTCATGGATTGGTTGTTAAACCTGTTACTATAAAAGAGGAAAATATGAGATTTTTATTTCCTTGTTATTATCTTTGTTCTAGGATAAAGGATGGGTTTTGTTTCACCATCTTTAACAATCTGTTAACCAACATAAAAATAAAACCCGGGATCCTTTATTTTAATATTTTTGAATCTTGTTGTGAATTTGGTTTGAAGTTGTTTTTTATTCCTGTTTTCACTTTGGCTCATGGGGTATGGGAATGATGGAAGGAATTGTGAATTTGGTTTGGAGTTGTTTTTTATTCTTGGAATGTATATAGTCAAAAATGTGATAATGTGATGAAAAGTTTGTAAAAATGAAATGTGGTTGGTGTATGTTTTATAGTTTGTTAGTTGTTGTTTAGATTACAATTTATCCATAGTGGTGATGTTGCCGGAAGTTGCAGGTATTTCAGACAGAGGTTGTTAAGCGTGGTGGTGGATGGATAAATGTCGTTAAGAGTGATGGTGAGTAGATAAAGGTTAATCAACGAAGAAGCTTGTCAAATAAATAAATAAATAAATAAATAAATAAATAAATAAATAAATAATAATAATAATAATAATAATAATAATAATAATAATAATAATAATAATAATAATAATAATAATAATAATAATAATAATAATAATACCCTCATGTGCAAGTCACATGAGTGGCTTTAACGGTTAAATTTAACGTCCGTTTGGTCAAGGGACTCTCAGTGTTGAGGGTTTCCGAGTTAGGGACTATCTGTGCAAAATAAAAATGTGAAAAACTAGAAGGGGGTTAAATAGTTTTTACCGTTTTAAAATTAATTTGCTTTGAATACTAAACGTGATTTCAGGTTGATGCAAACAATCAAACAATATAAATAGAGCAAGTAAGGAAAGAAACGATCAAACCACAACACGGATATTTATAGTGGTTCGGCCTACAAGGACTCTCTTCCTTGCCCTACTCCACTCATCGAGCCTCTAACTCGAGAGTTTTTCTTCACTAAGAAAAAAGCTCCCTTCTCGGCGGAGAAAACCTTTATACACGTCGCTTACACTTTTTCCAGTACAAAGCTAGATACCAAGTTCTTTTACAAGAGTACAACCACTCCCGACACTCTATGTGTTTTGAGGACTAAAACACTAACCGATCACTACTGAATGTTTGGTACAACAATGATGTGTGATAAACTACAAAATCACACGGTATCTAAACTAACTAGTCTTGCAACAATATGTTGAAGCTTGTGATGCTTTGATCTCTTTGCTACAAAAGAAAGATCACTACAAATGAAATGAATGAATGAATTGGTTAGTAATGTATGAAAGAATGTATAATGTAGTTTATGCTATATGAGTGATGAGTGAACATGAATGAGCAGCTTAATATTTATAGGCAAACTGCTCAAACAACCCACAAATTTGGCGGATCCAAATCCAGGGGTCCGTCCCTTATGGGATTTGGTTCCGCCAGAGCCTGACAGAATATCTTTCAAAATATTTCCAAATCTTGCCAAGATATTACCAAATCCAATTCTTTGCTTGAAGATCTTTCCATGATATTCTCTAAATCTTCAAGATATCCTAAAGATATCCAAATGATGTATGCAATTATGTCATGTACATATTTCCATTTTTAGAATAAAAATGTAAACATGTAAATGTATATATGTATGTCCTATGTATATTCTAGTGATGAATGTAGCATGTTATGATGAGTTTTAAAAGCTTGTAACTATAAATATGAAAGACTTTAACTTATATTTATGCTTTGCTAAAGATAAACTTTATAATTGTCATTAACAAAATATAGCAAAGATCGTAAAATACAAATAACATTTTTAGGACGATATTTGTATTAACAATCTCCCCCTTTTTATTGATGACAAAACATAAAGTTTATTTTTAGGAAATGGAATAAGTAAAGTATAAGTCTTTTAAAAATATAGATTAAACTAGTTTTATGCAAGTTTTTAAATCTATTTAGGCATAAAACATGTAAAGAATGTAATGTATGAGTTTAATATAATCTCCTCCTTTTTGTCCAAACAAAAAGAAGAAATGCATAGCAGAATGTGATGAATGGCTCTTGGTGATTACTCCCCCTAATTTGGAGTACCGAGTATGATGATTCATGGATTTTAGAACTTAATAGCTCCCCCTTGGATAATACTCCCCCTAATTGGAGTGCCAAGTTTATGATGCATGAATGATCCTACAAGAACAATAGTTAGTGTATGATATGCTCCCCCTTGATCAATACTCTCCGTTGCTAGGGTACCAACGTATATGATCCAAGGATGAGAAATGCTAGAAAACAAAGGTTAGTTGTATATGATTCAAGTCAACCAAGTAATATGATGCATGAGAAAAGGTTCAACCAAGAGTAGTAGTTCAACCCGTTTGACCAACAAAAGTCAACTATGTATAATTGTTCAAACCAAGCTAATAGTTCAAACCAACCATCTAATATTGCAAATGTTAGTAATTCTACCCAACCAAATATAATGCACAATAAGTGATCACACACAAGCATTAACACAACATCCTTCAATTGAAAATTATTTGTGATCAAAGTCACAAATTAAGATGTTACAAAATAAAAAGAGAATAATCCTAAAAATTAAAAAGGAAGAGTCCTAAAAAGTCCTATAAAAGGAAAACAAAGGAGGAACTTCTAGCATCTATTGCGGAGGATGTGAAAGAGCATTTAGGCGCTCTAGGATGTGGTTCAAAATGAACCGCATTTCGTTTTGTAACTCGTGAACCAAAATGTTGGTCCGTTGAGTTAAGTGGGCGGTCCTCTCACACATGGAACATCCATGTCTAGGGAAGTTTGGTGGAAGGGATGGTTCATTATTAGTTGGTGGTGGTAGTGGTTGGTTGTTTGATGGTGGAGGTGGTGGAATGTAGGTTGGAGACATGATGGAAGCTAGTAGAGTGGATTGTAAGTCCATAGCTTCATCTAGGTGGGAATCCACCATGTTGGAGAAGGCGTAGAGGCGGTTTAGTTCCTCATTGATCTCGCCTTGGGTTTGCGGTTGGTTTATCCACATTCCCTCATCAATGGCATTAAGGGTGGATGTTGGTGAAATAGGTTGAGGTTGCGGTTTTTGTGGTGCTTGATCATGGTAAAGAGGACCGTGAATATCCCTATGGATGGGATGGAAGAGGAGTGGTTCTTGAGCCTCAAAAGGCATAGGTGGTGGATTTGTGAACCTCGAGTCGTGACTAAGCAAATTCTCATAACCAGATCAAAACAACTTCACATTCAGATGGTAAACTTGGTAGTTCCTTAGGGAATACATCGTGAACATTTCAAACAACCAAATAACTCTCGAGGCAATTTTCATCAAACAAAATATCTTCACAGCCACGAGGGATTAACGTATGAGTTTTCAAAGCAAATAAGATCATAATTGTTTACCAGGTTGGGAACCATGGTACAAAATTTTGAGTTTCTCAATCGCCAAAGACGACAAATCTAATATGACCGTTGTTAGCATCTCGATGCTCAGTCAACAAATCCATATACCAGAATAACATCAAAATTAACATTCTAGAGAAAGACAGATCAGCAGAGTAAATCTTATCATTCATAAGTGAGGGAAACATTCCCATACTCATGGTTAATCACCACAAGATTTCTTATAGGAATAGAATGGGTAAGGTAAAATCTGATAGTGTAGGGAGACTCAAATATGCTTGGCAAAAGCAAGAGAGTCATAGAATGTGTCAAACACATCATGGTCATAAGAATCCTAAGAATGATCGAAGAGGCATCTAAATGATTAACAAACAAATCAGAGGTTAAGGTCGGAATCAGAAAATAAGGCTTATATAATATCAAACATTACCACAAAATTCTCAACACATTCTAAACTTACTAGGTCACTAATCTTAGGTTGTGCAAAATAATAAGTTTCTAATCTCCGGAAAGAGTGATCGTAAAAGGGCTTAACTAAAAGTAAGGCACGAATCTGAGTCATGCAGAAGCAATGATACTTAAACAAATTTCTTATAGTCTACCCAATCCTCACCGGTCATAACCTAAGTTTCTTCAGAGTGGAAAATCCTAAGGCAAATTCTCAAAGGTTGTTTCTTAAACTCCTATAGTGCAAACCTAAGGGCCAAATCTTTCACAGGTCATAACTTAAAGTACTACAGGTCGAAGCCTAAGCTCTGATACCATAATTGTAACACCCCAACCCGACAAGGGTCAAAATGTCACATTATGGTGTCGATCAGAACATAATATACGCAAGCGAAAAACTTTTATAAATACTAAGGTTACAAAAGTTCAAAATGAAACTAAGGACATAATAAGTCTAAATAATAATGACTATCAAACTAGAGTACAAATCTAAATGGAAGATAACTCCAAAGTCTAATCCATATGCAAAGGGGATCTATCGTCAGGGTGGTCCACTAAGAGCTTCTATGCACACTTCACTCAATCCCCAGCTTCCAACCTAAACCTGCCGCAGGAAAAGAAATGCGGCTGAGCTTAAAAAGCCCAGTGAACAGATATAAACAAATGAAAGGTAATAAGCGTATACGAAATGAATGAGCGAATGAATCCATGAGAACCTGCTAAACAAGATGTCAAACAGAATATGGAACATATGAAAGAAATCAAAGCATAATAATGAACATAAAGTGGATATCAATATCAAGGGAATGCCCAACAAATCATATAACAAATTATACATGGAGTAGCTAGCTCGATGTACCAAATAGTGAAATGGGGTGTATTTCACACACACAAGTCCATTCACAATCATATATCAAATCATAACTGAACAAATACCTAGGATGCATCCATACGCTCCCTTCAAAACAGATATACATATGCCAGTTCTAGACTAACCATACATACAATATAAACGGGCCAAGTGCGCTATATATAGCAATATAATCAAATGGGAATGCAGTGGACAAAAACCCGCCTCCACTGACAGCGTCATTACCATTGGTGCATCAATGGAACGGTCATGGACTCCTCATGACTGGCTACAAATATGGGTAACATAAATAGGCATAACACATGCAATATAATGATAAGGGATAAATGCAGCTCAGATAATAGCTATATAAATAGAATATAGCATGAAACGAATAGTAAACAAATATGGATCATATCAAACGGAATCATATCATACGGATCATTGCAAATGGATCATAACATAGCAAACGAATCAAAGTCAAGGATCAAGAAGTCATGAGAAATCCCTACTGAAAAGGGATAGAATATCTGTACCTTAAACCGCAAATGAAACCATATCACAAAGATCGGAAGTTACTCCATCTTCAGCGAATCTACACGAATTAATGACCGTCTTATTATTTAAGAACTGTTTCATAAGTTATTACTGATTCATCACTTGTTGTTGAGCAGCGTAACATATTAGGGTTTCCGTCTATTTTTAGAAACTTTTCATTTTTAGTAACCTTCCATATTTCGTAACTTTCCATAATTAGCAACTTTCCATAATTAATAACTTTCCTAAATTAGTAACTTTCCATAATTAGCATTTTTCCATCATTAGTAAGTTTCCAGATTTAGTAAGTTTCCAACCTCAGGTCACAATTCACAATTTAACAACTTTGGGTTTCATTATTAAAAATTAGGTTAACATATGACCAAAAGTATCCGCATTAACGTTACAAATGTTATTTAGGTCAAAACACATTAAATAGGGTTAGGTTACACTAAATCCTTAACTTATAATATAGTTCAGATTTTATCTTATTCTGGTCCCGGTATTTATGAATTTTATACTATACTTAAGTGTCTACTGGGGACCTCAAATATTTATCATAAATACTTATACATGTTGGGCACTTACAGTAATTTTCTCAGATTTTATTTCAAAGTGATAGTACCATTTCAAAAATCATTTTCCCAAACCTGCCCAGAAAGATAACTGCACAGACACCCAGAAAGTTTTCAATTGTTTTCCCCATTTGAACCCTTCATAAAAATCTATAAAAATTCCAGCAAGTCACACATAACCTAAGTATCACTCTTGTGAAAGTAGAGCTCTTAGTTCCTTGTGGTTTGAAAACTAAAATTCATAAACACCGACTGATTTTTAAGTTCCCAAAACTCAGGTTTGACACATGATCCTATAAATTCATAAACATGACCAATACGACTCCAAATCACTCCAAACCAATTGGAAACTTAAATATGACGTTAAACTAAGTTTACAGGCAGAAATACAGAATTAAACCCTTATGAAACTCGAGCTATAACGCACACATATACAGCTTTCAAAACTGTCTTACTCAGAACTCCGTTCTAGGCCATTTTATAACATGTTTTACTTATACAAACTCACACGAGGCCTCTATATATCACACGAATTGTATCTAACACCATCTTAACATATTCACATTATCTCACAAAGATCACACCATCATAAACCCTATCAAACCTTAACCCTAACTCGTATTCAATACATACACTCTCAGTAACATATTTGACCTAGGATTTCTTATCTTTTTACTCCTCATTAATGATCATTAAGTGCAGATTTTTAGGGCTTGTTTAGTTTATCATTAGGTCGACATGCGGGCTGGAAAATATGACACCAAACAGTCCAATACACCAATATTAGGTTTATAAGTGTTTTATTTAATGATTCAGGATTCTTATATAGCTCAGGTCTGATTCTTATAATTTTTAAAGCACCACAAACAAGCTCATTTAATTCTATAATTTTACACAGTGATACACACGTATCTTAAGTATTTTCCATAATTTTTTCAGATTTTATTCATTAGTACAAGTACACAATAAAAATCACTCTTTACACTATTGTCCAGAAAAATAACTGCTAAAACACCCAGAAAGTATGCATTTAAAAGGCATATCAAAACACTTTGGAAAAATCCACAAAAATTTATGAAATTACTAAACATATAGAATTTACTTCCTGAAGAATCCCATGGCTTAATTCTGTATAGTTTAGAAATTAAAAATCAAAAACATAGACTGATTTTCAGACTTAGATTCACCGTTTTGACACTTAATGTAGTAAAAATCAAAATACTACTCTCCCGACCTCCAATGACCACGAAATTTATATTTCCAGAAATTACTCTGATTGAACTTATGTTTAGAATCAAAAATCACCCAAAAATACGTTGGAAACATCAGTTTAGACATCCATCAATCCGACCCAATTTTTGGACAGCATCACAAACAAAACCCTAACCCTAACCAACACAAGATAAAACCTCTAACACATCCCTAATTATGTTTTAGTGATCAAACATGTTTAATTACTAGAATTTTAATAAACCCTAATCATATCCATCAATTATAGTTACATAAAAAAAATTAAAAATAGAAGATGTTTAAGACAATAGGTGATTAATCATACCAAAGCTTAGCGGGATTATCATGAATCTTGATCTTGAGTTCTTGATGACAACCAATTATGGAGGCTAGGGTTCTATTTTTTTTCTTCTGAATGTCGTTTATGGGAGGGGGATAACAAACCAATTTTTTTTTTTCTGTTTAATGGGTTGAATCAAATTCTAGTTAGGCTTGGACTTGTACGGGTTTATAATTTGGTAACTAAACAAAAGAGTCCATAAACCCTATTTTATTAAAAATCCAATCGGCCCATATATAATACATGTATTTGTTCACTTATACTTAGGTTATAATCATAACAAATGAATAAAATGTTAACCAAAATTTAGGGTGTTATAGCTTCGGTTGTTGAAATTGCTAGAGCTGTTTGTTTCTTTGAGAACCATGTGGTAAGACAATGTCCAACAAAAGTACAAATACCACTTGTACTTTTTCTATCGACATAGTCACTGGCATGGTCTGAGTCTGCATACACTATGGTTTCAATTCTCGTTCCTTTGGGATACCATAATCCTAAATGTGTAGTACATTTAATGTATCTAAAAATCCTTTTTACGGCTTCAAGATGGGATGTTTTGGGATCTTCTTGAAAGCGTGCACATAGACAAACACTAAACATAATGTCGGGTCTACTAGCCGTGAGATAGAGTAGACTACCAATCATTCCTCTATATTTAGTGCTATCTACAGATTCACCTTCTTCATCCTTTGTGAGTTTGGTTTCCGAAGACATAGGAGTTTTCATAGGTTTAGAATCTTCAAGACCAAATTTCTTAAGCATATCTTTGATGTACTTAGATTGGTTAAAGAATATCCCATCTTCTAATTGTTTAATTTGGAGTCCTAAGAAAAAGTTTAGTTCCCCCATCATACTCTTTTCAAACTCGTCATGCATGATTTTTGAGAAATCATCGCATAGCTCTTGACAAATTGATCCGAATATAAAGTCATCCACATATATTCGAACTATGATAATATGTGATCCCTTTTTCTTAGTGAAAAGAGTGTTGTCTACTAGTCCCACGGTATACTTATGTTCAACTAGGAAGGTCTTAAGTCGATCATACCATGCTTTTGGTGCTTGATTAAGTTCGTATAAAGCCTTTTTAAGTTTGTAGACATGATTAGGTTTTTCAAAGTCGGCAAAGCCGGGAGGTTGTGCTACATACACTTCCTCATTAATAAAACCATTAAGAAATGCACTTTTGACATCCATTTGAAAAAGTTTAAAGTCATGTGCACATGCATATGCAAGTAGTATTCTAATTGACTCGAGCCTAGCGACCGGTGCAAATGTTTCATCGTAGTCTATACCTTCTTTTTTATTGTAGCCTTGAGATACTAGCCTAGCTTTGTTTCTAGACACTACACCATTTTCATCCATTTTATTTCTAAACACCCATTTTGTTCCAATTATGGTTTGACATTTAGGTTGAGGGACTAATGTCCAAACATCATTTCTAATAAATTGGTTTAATTCTTCTTGCATTGCTATGACCCAAGATTCATCTTTTATGGCCTCATTTATATTTTTGGGCTCAATGGTTGAAATGAAACAAAAGAAATTACTTTGGTTTTAAACTTTTGATCCTAATGTTCTTTCATTAATTTCTCCTATGACATTATCTAATGGATGACTTTTGGATTCTTTGACATTGACTATTTCTCTTTTCAAGGGTTCATCTTCTTTGTCATTTTCTACATTTTCTTGGTTTTCAACCATTTGACTTTCAAATAAGTCATCATCTACCAAAAGGTGATGTCTTAGAGGGAGGTGGACTTTCGTCGAATGTTACGTTCAACGATTCCTCGACTTTCGAGGTTTCTTTGTTCAAAACGATATATGATTTACTGTTTTGTGAGTATCCAAGGAACACACCTTCATAAGACTTTGGGTCAAACTTGGTGAGATAATCCTTAGTATTTAAAATGAAGCACTTGCTTCCAAAAACTCTAAAATATCCTAAAGTAGGCTTTTTGCCTCTATAAAGCTCATATGGTGTTTTATTCAAAAATGGTCTAATTAAGACTCTATTTAAGATGTATGTGGATGTGTTAACGGCGTTACACCAAAACTTTTGTGGTATATTTTGTTCATTTAGCATTGTTCAACTCATTTCTTAAAGTGTTATATTTTTACTTTCTACTACATCGTTTGATTGAGGAGTTCGAGGGGCCGAGAAATTATGTGTTATGCCATTAGTATCACAAAAAGCTTCAAATTGGGTTTCGTTATCAAATTCACGACCGTGGTCGGTTCTTATTGACACAATGCTGTTTCCGGTTTGATTTTGAATTTTCTTACCTAGAATTTCAAATGTATCAAATGCTTCATTTTTAGTTTTCAAAAATTTAGTCCAAGTACACCTTGAGTAATCATCTACTATTACCAAAGTATAGAAGTTTCCTCCATAACTTTGTATAGCGGATGGACCAAACAAATCCATATGCAATAGTTCTAAACACCTAGATGTGGACACCATGTTTTTAGCCTTATGGCTATTATGAAGTTGTTTCCCAATTTTGCAAGCATCACAAAAGTATCGGTCGTATTTCAACTTGGGTAGGTTCCTAACGAGTTCCTTAGATGATAGAGATTGAATAAGTCTCATATTGGCGTGACCTAAGTGTCTATGCCGAAGAGTTGAGTTGTCGTCTAGAGAGGTAAGACAAAGTTTGTCTTTTGATGTTTTGTCTAATTTCATAACGTATACGTTATTTTTCAAAACACATTTTCCTACGGTCATACCATCTTTAAGTATTTTACTTCCATTTTCACTGAAAAGGACGTTATACTTTTTACGGCATAGTTGACTAATAATAAGCAAGTTAAAACCTAAGTTATCTACATGAGCAACATCATCAATAGATAGAGAGAGAGTCATGAGAGATTGTACCTTTTCCGACAATTTTACTTTTAAGCTTGCTACCAAACGTAACATTACCTTCGTCGTATGGTTAGTAGGTTGAGAAAAGGCTTTTGTTACCCGTCATGTGCCTTGAACACCCGCTGTCTTTAATCCACTCGTCCGGTTCCAATCCAACTTTCAAGCATACCTAAGTTTAAGAAAAACTCAAGCGTTTGGTCCCCAATATCTCATGGGTCCATTTGGGTTAAATATCCCATTTACTTGATTCATGTTAGAAAACTGTGGATATGGGTTCCATGGCATATAGTTGGGACCTTGATCGTTCCTAGGAATGTTTGGGTTCTAACTATTTTGATAATGATGTTGTGTGTTGAAATTACTCTTTGGAAAAGGGCGTTTGGGAGAAGTAGTTCTATGTCTTTGTTGAACAGTTTTAGTTCTAAACTCATTTTTAACTTGTCATATTCCTGTGGTAAAAGCTGGTTTTTGTTTGTTAACAGTTGAGCTAGCACTAGGTTTTCTTGTGACTTTAACAAACTCAGTACGAGCCGAAGTACAATCCTTCTGTTCAGCAACAGTACCCGCGGAACCAATTTCCACTACTGGCGGAACCAAGTTTTTGGTTTCGTGGGATCCGTGGGTGTCTGAACTTGTTGGAACAGTTTCTTGTACTTTAATGGTTAGTTTTTTAAAATTACTCAAGTCTCCTGATTTCATAAAACCTAATCCAGTTTTATCATGAGGTAGTTTTTGAATTTGCATTATCTCATCTGCTAAACTAATATTTTTATCAAACCTTTTAAACTTAGAGTTTTGTTTGATAAGTGTATCCTGTGTGTTCTTAAGCTTTTCTATTTCTAGTTTAAGCTCTTCACATGAAACACATATTTCATTAACAGCTTTACCTTTATCTAATCTTTTAACTTTTTCTTTTAATTCGTAAACTTGGTTTTCTAGAAATTCCTTTTTGGTTTTCAAAAACTTATTTTTGTTTATGATTTTAAGACTAAGTTCACAGAGATTATTATATTTCTTTTGCAAGGTATCATCATCAATAGAAGAATATGACGAGTCAGAATGTACCTCTTCTGAGTCATGAGCCATGAAAGCAACTTCGTCGTTCTTAGGCTCGTCGTCATCACCTTCACTGTTACTCCAAGCCCCACTAACAAAAGCTCTTTGAGTCTTTTTCTTGGGCGGCTTAGGACACTCTCCCATTAGATGACTATGCACCTAAAGCACTTTCTTTCTCCTTTACCCTTCTTATCATCACGGTCTTTCCGGAAGGATTTCTTTTCTTCTCGAGGTTGTCTTACGAACTTCCCTCGTCTCCTAAAGAACTTCTTGAAATCTCTTACGGCCATGGCAATACTGTTTATCTTCGCTATATGAACTAGACTCTTCATCATCACTTGACTCTACCCTAGCTTTTAAGGAAATGGACTTGATCTTTTCCTTTTTGCCTTTAACTATCTCTGAGTCTTTTTCCATCACCATCTCATGAACTTTGAGATTTCCTATAAGCTCGTCAAGTGACATGCATGGAAGATCCTTGGATTCTTCAATAGCCGTCACCTTTGCTCTCCACTTCAGATGAAGCACTCTAAGAAATTTCCTGAAAAAGTTCTTACTGGAAAAAGAATCGTCAAGTACTTTAAGAGAAGTAATAATAGTATTAAACCTAGCAAATGCACTATCAATGGTCTCATCTTCAAGGATAACAAATTGTTCATATTGTTGAACAAGAAGATCAATTTTGTTATCCTTTACTTGTGAGTTCCTTTGATGAGTGATAATTAAAGATTGCCAAATATCTTTAGCGGTTTTACACATAAATACTCTTTCATATTCTTTCCTAGGTAAAACATTATAAAGCATCATTTTAGCTTCATTATTTTTGGCAATCAACTTCTTTTACTCATCACTGTGACGAGTAAGAGAAAAATCATCTTCCTGACCACTTGATATATCTTTAATTATGGCCTTATGGTCACCTTCTATAATAATGTACCATAGATCTATATCCTTTGACTTCACATAAGTTTCAAAGCGGTTTTTCCAATATATAAAACTATTTGCTTCAAATAGTGGTGGTCTTTACATAGATTGCCCTTCTTTGTAGTTTTCAAAATTCATTGATCGTTTTAAGTTTTAAAATACAATATATTTTGAAAGTCTTGAGTAACGTAGCTCTGATGCCAATTGTGGAAAACTAGAAGGGGGGTTGAATAGTTTTTACCATTTTAAAATTAATTTGCTTTGAATACTTAACGTGATTTCAGGTTAATGCAAACAATCAAACAATATAAATAGAGCAAGTAAGGAAAGAAATGATCAAACCACAACACAGATATTTATAGTGGTTTGGCCTACAAGGACTCTCTTCCTTGCCCTACTCCACTCCTCGAGCCTCTAACTCGAGAGTTTTTCTTCACTAAGAAACAAGCTCCCTTCTCGGAGGAGAAAACCTTTATACACGTCGCTTACACTTTTTCCGGTACGAAGCTAGATACCGAGTTCTTTTACATGGGTACAACCACTCCCGACACTCTATTTGCTTTGAGGACTGAAACACTAACCGATCACTACTGAATATTTGGTACAACAATGATGTGTGATAAACTACAAAATCACACAGTATCTAAACTAACAAGTCTTGCAACAATATGTTGAAGCTTGTGATGCTTTGATCTCTTTGCTACAAAAGAAAGATCACTACAAATGGAATGAATGAATGAATGGGTTAGTAATGTATGAAAGAATGTATAATGTAGTTTATGCTATATGAGTTATGAGTGAACATGAATGAGCAGCTTACTATTTATAGGCAAACTGCTCAAACAACCCACAGATTTGGCGGATCCAAATCCAGGGGTCCGTCCCTTATGGGATTTGGTTCCGCCAGAGCCTGACAGAATATCTTTCAAAATATTTCCAAATCTTGCCAAGATATTACCAAATCCAATTCTTTGCTTGAAGATCTTTCCATGATATTCTCTAAATCTTCAAGATATCCTAAAGATATCCAAATGATGTATGCAATGATGTCATGTACATATTTTCATTTTTAGAATAAAAATGTAAACATGTAAATGTATATATGTATGTCCTATGTATATTCTAGTGATGAATGTAGCATGTTATGATGAGTTTTAAAAGCTTGTAACAATAAATGTGAAAGACTTTAACTTATATTTATGCTTTGCTAAAGATAAACTTTATAATTGTCATTAACAAAATATAACAAAGATCGTAAAATATAAATAACGTTTTTAGGACGATTTTTGTATTAACAAAAAAGTCAAAGGACCAAGAGTGAGAGTCAACGCAAACCACATGGACCATCTTTGTAATTTACTCTAAGGGTGGTGGCCGTCATGCTTCCCAAAAAACCCATACCTCCCAAACCCACCAATAATATCATTTCACCTCATTCCACCTCATTCAAACTTTTTTCATACCTCCCAACTATTTTTTAGTGGCAACCATGCCTTTTTCATACCTCCCAACTAATTTTATTTTTTATTTTTTATTTTCATAAATTATATTAAACAATTTAATAAACCCACTTAAACCCATCCAAAAATCTTATCGTTCCAATCTTCTTCTCACAATTTCAATAAACAAAGAAAAACCCAAAAATGGATATCTCCCCTGTTCTTGGTCACAGAATCCACTCATATTTCATCACATCACACCTTCCATTTTCCATTACAAAATGTTCTCAATCTTTACCTGCAAGTTCTGTTACTACTAGAACTAAATATTTCCCAAAAACCAAAGATTACAACTCAATTTCTCACCAATCAAGACAAGCTGCTATGCTTGATATCCAACATTCCAAGGATTTGCCAATGTTCGACTTGATAAATGTTCCATGCCGTTGAATCATCAAATGCCGCCCAGCTATGCCACCCAGCCAAACCGCCTAGGTGGCAGCGGTGTTCACCGCCGGTTTGAGCCATGCCGATGGCCAAACCGCTTCCACTGCCACCACCCTAAAAATTGTTGTCGACAGGAATTGAACCCGGGTGCGATAGGTAAGCGCAAACATGCTAACCATTGGACTACCCCATATTCATGTTTACTTATTGAACAAGAAAATAGATATACATCATTTGTAGGGTATGATAATCTTATATACTTAAAGATTCACTTTATAAATTTAATGTGCAAGATAAATTGTGCACAAAATGATGTACGGTACAACATGTTTGAAGCAATCTCTAAATTTAATATGCAAGAGGAATTTTGCACAAAATGATAAACGGTACAACATGTTTGAAGCCATCTCTAAATTGTATATCAAATCAAATATCAAATACATTCACGATTCAATTCAATGCTTTCAAAGAGGGGTTACCGAAGACAAAGAGGTTGCATAATTAAAACTCAAATAATACGAACCAAAAAGGCCATGAATGCAAAATTTAATATAAACCATTAGCAAATAAATGATATCTTTTCATTTGCTTGCAAATAATCTTTTCGATTGCTTTTTAAAGATTATAAATAACCAACTATCACCATCGTCACCACATCATTTTTTTTCCCTATCTTCACCACCATGAAACCATCAATAACCTATTAAAAAAACACGTGTGGACGTCATACCACATCTATGTATTTTCAATTTTGTAATGATTTCAATTTTTGCATTGCATATTTAGTGTATACTTCACTATGTTGGTGCAGGTTGTTCATCTATGTGGTGTTTATGCTAGAAGGGAAGCTGCATATGGAAATATAGAATTTCGACATGACATTGTTATATTGAAGGTCTTCCATGGGTAAGATAATCTTTACAACATCTAGGATATTAGACCCTACAAGCATGTGTATTTAAATACTAAATTTTATCATAAATAATAAATATTACAACTTTGGAAGCATGTAAAAGTAAAATGTATAAAAATCTCTTTGGTGGTGAAATTTAAATTATTTTGTTTTAGTGATGGTGGATGTTTAATGTCGTCTTTCTATTGAGCAGGATGCTAAATCGGATGCCTCACTTTTGTTTCGGCACTTTTCATCATTCGAGAAGAAGTTAGGAAGTCAAGATATAAAGGTTATGAAAGCTAAAGAACAAAACTCTTCAATATCAATGCATCGTGTACTTGCTCATCATAATAATAATACAAATTCTCAAATACATTGATTTATGAGGTTGCATGCATTAAGTATCGACTTTGGGCCACTTTCAATCTCTTTTGCCAGTTAGACCGTTTGACTCCTTTGTTTAACTTACGCATTAATCACGTTTGAGATAATTGCAACTCAAATGAACTCATAAATAACTAAAAGGGAGTAAATATGCAACATCCTTTTGCATTTAATTTTTAACGTTATTGTTTAAATCATGCATAAAATAATTGTATCGTACGAAAAGATTATTTACAACATGCATGCACGTCATGTATGGACCGGGTGATTTTGATTATGTGTAGGTATACTACAACACTTAATGACTACAACACTTAATGCCATCATCAAAAATTCATGGCAAGATAAAATTTAATTATACATTACAATTCGTGCAACGCACGGGTTCACCATGCCTCGTTAAAATTTAGTTTCAGCTTTCTCCAAAAATATGCAAAGAAATAAATGGATGTCAAAATTAAATTCGCATGGTACCCGCGCGTTGCGATTGTTGATACACTATAACCAAAAATTTTGGCGAGTAATATTTTTCGATCACTTTTTTTTTCGTGAGAATAGTTCTACGTCGATTACCCTATAATCTAGAAAATCGTTAAACAACATTCGTTTTCGAACCGTTGCTTTGCGCGGGTACCATGCTAGTATGATGTTACGCCCATTATGCCTCATAGGCCATAACACATAATTATCACCATGTACGTACTAAATTTTCTACTTGTAGCATCTCGCTACATCACCACCGTTGTTCAAGACGGTAATGGAAGAGGATTGAGAGATCTTAAAAGAAAAGATATTGAAAAGTGTGGAATGTTATATACTTGGTTATACATATAGTAGAATTGTGTAAAGAGTAAATCATAGTAATTAAATTACTTTGATCATGGCGATCCATTTGAGACTAGACACGCAATATAAGTACATGAAAACACAAGATATGATACTCCAGTGCCGTCAATATCAATAAAAAAAACATTTGAAAACACTTATAGAACTTTTTTACACAAATGAAGTCGATGAACTATAACTTTTTTGCATCGTTGTGACATCCAATTGTATTTTCTTGCACCATTATGCTATTTGTTTTCTAGATTGTCAATAGATAATAACCTAACCTTGCAATCCTTAGCCCACATTGTCGCTTTGGCAATCAACCCGAGTCTATATGATCCATATTAGCGCTAGAGTTGGTTCCAAATTTTAATATGGAATTACCATCCATGTAGGGGTTAAATCTTTGTACATTAACTACCATCCATCAACACGTTCTTATCATTGTAGTAATACCCAACACGATAGAAAAAACAAATACAGCGGAATGAAAACAAGGTTCAAACTCGTTCCATCCCCTAGTCATTCTTAGGGTATAAATGAGTTGAGTTGCGCTTGAGCTCCTCGAGCTCAAGTTAACGATCTCGAGTTTAAGTTGAAGGTCGTTTAATAAACAAGCTCAAGCATTAGCTTCAGACATACAACTTGATTAGGCTCACAAACTGTTGGTGTATGTGTCCGGACGTCATACTTGGTCCGGACGATACTCTTGGTCCGGACGATACTCTCGGATCTGGACGTCACATTCCGTCCGGACTATTTTCGACGTCCGGACATGTCTCCGACAAAACCGCCGCCTTACGTGTTGAATAGTCCCATCAAAATGTCACTTCTCCAGATTTCGCGGGATTATGTCCACCACGTGGTCTGACATCTACCTGCTAGGTCAGACATAGGTCAACGCACAAGTCTCAAGATAAACAGGTACAGTAGATGTGGGTAGTATAAATACCCACACCTCATTTGTAATAGAATTCAATTAACACCTACTACTGTTACTCTCATATCACTATTCATATCATAATCACCCAATACTCATTCTCACGCCGGAGGTTGGTCCTAGGATAAAACCCGGGGCGAGCCTAACGCGTGTTCTTCTTGTGTGTAGGAGCAAGCAAGGTCCGAAGGAATTAGTCCGAGGGACGAAACATAGAAGTGGGACCTGCCTGCAAGGTTTTACTTCAACAAATTGGCGCCATCCGTGAGACCCGCTATTCAATCTACCAGAGCATTGAAATGGCCGGTCCTTCCTTCCACTTCCTGAACGAAACCGATAACAATCAGAACCAACAATCGAAAAAACCGAAACGCCTCGAAAAAGCCGAAATGATCGGCATGGTAAGAAGTCAGCCAGAAAACAGAAAGAGAAGGTACGGGGGGCATGATGAGGAATGGATGAATGTTCCGATAGTTCCCCCCCCCCCCCCGGTCGCGACCGGTGATCTGTCGGAGGAACCGCTCATCATCGAAGGTGACATAGAGGGGTATTTAGTCCGAATGATATATATCGATGAAGGATCCTCCGTGAACATAATGTATGAGCATTGTTTCAACAATCTCTGCTCAGACATAAGGGCAAGGCTCAAGGAGACGAGCACTTCTCCAGTAGGATTCTCCGGAGAGATAAGCAGACCGCTGGGCAAAATCGAATTGGATGTGTGCTTCGGCAACCACGGTATGTTACGAAAAACAACTATGAAATTTTGTGTGGTACAGTCCCCATCTCCCTATAATGTGATATTAGGCCGAACCGGTCTTAAGGAGTTAAGGGCAATCCCATCAACAATTCATTCGATGGTCAAGTTCCCCACACCGAAAGGAGTGGCGACATTGGTCACGCGATCGGCTATGGTGCTAGAATGCAGGCGACTGGAAAAGAAACAAATAATGAAGGTGCCTCGAGAGGCAGAAACTGTCAAATCGGAAGTGGGTAAGACGGAGGAAATCTTAGTGAACCCCGCACATCCGGAACAACTGGTCACGATAGGGACAGGGTTTTCGAGGGAGTGCCGGAAACACCTAGTCGAGTTGTTGAGAAAGAATAAGGACGTGTTTACATGGCAACCTTCGGATATGACTGGAGTTCCACGACGGCTGATCAAGCACCATCTGAATGTCAACGTGGACGACATG
This sequence comes from Artemisia tridentata subsp. tridentata, assembly GCA_021014915.2. Taxonomy (NCBI): domain Eukaryota; kingdom Viridiplantae; phylum Streptophyta; class Magnoliopsida; order Asterales; family Asteraceae; genus Artemisia; species Artemisia tridentata. Next base: position 125,322,145 of record CP139505.1, on the reverse strand, counting down.
CCAGTAGCTCAGAAGAAACGCAACTTATCCGAGGAAAAGAATCAAGTGGTACTAAAGGAGGTGGATGAATGGTTGAAAGCAGGAATCGTTCGGCCAGTTCGTTATCCACATGGATCTCCAACCCAGTACTGGTAAAAAAGAGCGATGGAAATTGGCGAATGTGTATTGATTTTAAAAACTTAAACTCCTCGTGTCCGAAGGATTACTATCCGCTTCCGGAAATCGATTGGAAGATCGAGTCGGTAATGGGATTCAGGTACAAGTGTTTTCTAGACGCATACAAGGGCTACCACCAAGTCCAAATGGCCGAAGAAGACGAAGAAAAGACGGCATTCTATACGGAACAAGGAACCTACTGCTATACCAAAATGCCATTCGGCTTAAAGAACGCCGGGGCCACCTACCAACGTCTCGTTGATTCGGCTTTCCGGGGTCAGATCGGTAGGAATCTGGAAGCCTACGTGGACGATATGGTGATCAAGAGTAAAGGAGAAAAGGAAATGTTGGCGGATATTTCTGAAACCTTTTATAACTTACGAAAAATTAACATGAAATTAAACCCGAAGAAGTGCTCCTTCGGTGTCGAAGAAGGGAAATTTTTAGGCTACATGGTAACCTCCGAGGGTATTCGGGTAAACCCAAGTAAAACGAAAGTCATCGCTCAAATGAAATCCCCGTCAACTCTGAAAGAAATGCAAAGCCTAAGCGGCAAGTTGGCCGCTCTAAACAGGTTTTTGGCAAAATCAGCTGAGAGGTCCCTTCCATTCTTTGAAACTCTGAAAAACATCACCAAGGAAAACAAGGACGAATACAAGTGGACCAATAAGGCTGAAGAGGCATTCCAGTTACTCAAGAAACTCATCCTAGATCTCCCATCCTTATCAACACCCAAAACAAAAGAAATCCTATATGTGTACCTTGCGGCGGCAAAAGAGGCAATCAGTGCAGTCCTGCTAACTGAGAGGGACGGGAAGCAGTCGCCTATTCACTATGTAAGCCGAACCTTACAAGAAGCCGAAAAGAACTATTCTCCGGTCGAAAAACTGGCGTTGTCGCTATTGCACATGTCAAGAAGGTTAAGAAGGTATTTTGAGGCCCATCCCATCCGAGTTATAACGGATCAACCAATAAAGCAAATTCTAAGTAAGCCGGAGGCCTCCGGAAGGTTGGTCAAATTTTCCATAGAGTTAGGAGCCTACAACATCACCTACGTACCAAGAAACGCGGTTAAGGGGCAAGTCCTCGCGGATTTCATATCGGAAATCCCCGTCGGAACGGAAGAGTCACATCCGAAAAAACAAGGAAAAGAAGTCCACGACGTCTCCAATCCGGAGAACTGGATACTATACACAAACGGTGCGTCAAGCAGTAAGGGTTCCGGAGCGGGTCTTGTGTTGATAGGACCCTGTCAGACCGAACACACTTACGCCCTCCGTTTGAACTTCAAAAGTACCAACAACGAAGCAGAGTATGAGGCGCTCCTCGCCAGTCTGCGGCTCGCCAAAAAGATGATGGTGGAATACCTAGAGGTCCGGGTGGACTCAAATTTGGTAGCAAGTCAGGTTAATGGGGACTTCGCAGCAACCAAGGAAAGTATGATCCAATACTTGGCAAAGGCAAAAGAATACATCGGTGGTTTCAAAAAGTTCAAAATCTATAACATACCGAGAACACAAAATCAGAAGGCGGACGTTTTGAGCAAGCTAGCCTTGGTAGCTTTTAACCATCTGACCAAGGAAATTCTGGTCGAAGTGTTGGAAAAGCCATCAACCGAAGAAAAACAGGTCGGAGCAATTGTAGAAGAAGAAGAAGAGGATAACTGGATGACACCAATCATCCGGTGTCTGAAAGAAGGGGTATGGCCGGATGACCCCAACAAAGCGAGGGCACTACGAATGAAAATCCCTCAGTATACAATGGAAGGAGGTGTATTGTTCAAAAAATCATACCTCAGTCTGATGCTAAGATGCGTTGGTCCTCTCCAAGCAAACTATGTCATACGGGAGGTACACGAAGGGGCATGTGGGATGCACCCCGGTCCAAGGTCGGTCGTAGCCAAACTAATGAGGCAAGGCTATTACTGGCCAACCATGCACAGAGACACCAGGGAGGAAATCAACAAATGTGATTCCTGTCAGATCCACGCTCCGGTCCCGAAGCTACCTAAAACTATTATGACATCCATCATGGCACCGTGGCCTTTTTACCAATGGGGAATGGACGTACTAGGCCCCCTACCGGAGGCTCCAGGGAAAGTAAAGTTTGTTATTGTGGCCGTCGATTACTTCACAAAGTGGATAGAGGCGAAACCCCTCGCCAAAACCACCGGCAAAGATGTAAAGAAATTTGTGTGGGAAAATATCGTTTGTAGGTTCGGACTTTCGGGTATTATAGTCACGGACAACGGAACAAATTTCGTCAAAGACCCGTTCAAAAGCTGGTGTGAGAAGTTAAAAATTAAGCAGATAAACACAGCGGTGGCCCATGCTCAGGCCAACGGATTAGTCGAAAGGGCCAACAAAAGCCTCATGCACGGTATCAAAACCCGCCTAGGGAGAGAAAGAGCCGGATGGGTGGATGAGTTACCGAACGTCCTATGGGCCTTTCGGACTTCACTTAAAACAAGTAATGGGGAAACCCACTTCAGCCTAACGTACGGCAGCGAAGCGGTTATTCTGGCCGAAATCGGAATGCCCACGCACCGCACCATGCTTTACAACCTGGAAGACAACGAAGAACAACAACGCTTAAACCTTGACTTGTTACAAGAAAGACGAGTGATGGCAGCTATTCGGGAGGCCAAATATAAAACCAAGGTCGAACAGTATTACAACCCAAGGGTCCGCCCGGTATCTTTAAAAGTGGGAGATTTCGTGTACCGAATAAATGAGGCCAGCCGGGTCGAAAACCAAGGAAAGTTAGGACCTAATTGGGAAGGCCCATACCGGGTCGTCAAGGCCTACGACAACGGCTCATACAAGCTCCACACAATGGAAGACCGAGAGGTACCTCGGACGTGGAATGCAATGAATCTACGAAATTGTTTCTTGTAAAATCGGTACGCCGAAGCTTGCTAACATTTACATCTACAGTGTCCCAATAAGTAAAGGGAACAATTTTTCGATATAAAATTGTGTTATACTCTAATGATGTGGCAATAACGATCAAACGGATTGTGGAAAACACTCCCTCCCTCGTGAGCGGATCGTGAAATCACTCCGTCCAATACACTCAACGGATTGTGGAAAACACTCCCTCCCTTGTGAGCGGATCGTGAAATCACTCCGTCCAATACACTCAACGGATTGTGGAAAACACTCCCTCCCTCGTGAGCAGATCGTGAAATCACTCCGTCCAATACACTCAACAGATTGTGGAAAACACTCCCTCCCTCGTGAGCGGATCGTGAAATCACTCCGTCCAATAAACTCAACGGATTGTGGAAAACACTCCCTCCCTCGTGAGCGGATCATGAAATCACTCCGTCCAATAAACTCAACGGATTGTGGAAAACACTCCCTCCCTCGTGAGCGGATCGTGAAATCACTCCGTCCATAAATCAAGCGGTTGTGCAAAGCAATAAACAAAAATACATGTAACGCTCCGGTTTTATATCATCCGGTCAATCCATACCGAAGGCTCAAGCAAATAAAGTTACATTTTCACAAAAGAGGTAACAAACTCATAACTATATTTATCCATCCAAGGATGCAAAAAAGTGACATCAGTCACAAATAACCATATACAAGTACTCGAGCTAAAATTTTTGTTCATATTACATTCATCCAACAAAGAAACATAAATGGAAATCAGGGGTCCCTATCGGCGACCTCCTTCACACCGGAAGAGGTTCCGGTTTGCTGAGTCGCAAGAACTCCAACGGTACTCGGCTTTGGAGGAGGGAGATCAGGAAAAAGATTCATGAGATCACCTAATGGAAGACGAGCAGAGTCCGCAAGCTTCTGAATGTATGGATATTGGGCCTCAAACAATTTGTTGTACTCTGCCTTCCAGATGTTCAGAGCTTCCATATTGAGTTTCTGAAACCTGGGCAAAAACTTCTCAATATCCTCTTCCTTCCGCTCATACCTAAGACCGTCCAGAAACCCAGCGGAGTAAGACAAACCATAAACCTTCCCCATACTCTTCTTATATTCATGGCTCTCAAATAACCTTCGGCAAGCCGCAGGAATCAATTCTTTCACAGTATTATGACGAATGGCTTCTGATAGACTGACCTCTTCCGCCAACTCTGCCTTTTGCTCCTCCAACTGCTTAACAGCCTGATTTGACTCCCTCAACTCCCTCTCTAGCTCCCTAATCCTATCAACTTGATTTCCAGCGGTTTTCCTCCAGTCATCCCTGTCCTTCTGCATATCTGCCAGCTGATCGGACAACCCTTCCTCCCGCACCAAGGTGGCTTCCCGCTCGCCCGCCATTTGCTTCTTCAAAGCTTCAAGCTCTCCCACCACACGATCATACTTCCCAATCATGGAAATCCGCCCCTGTTCAGCAACCTTCTGACCATGCTCTAACTCCCTATTCTGCGTGATCATCCGGGTAAACCGGCGTAACACTTCTGCCTGCGTTACAATCCCATTAGCGGACTGCACATACGACGCATGAATTATCCGGCTGGTAGTCATCTCCTCCAACGCGGCCTGCTCAGCGGGAGTTGCGAGATGCGATAACATCTCTTGGCACGCTCTATAAGAATTCAACCGGACATCTTTGGTCAAAGACCACGCCGGGACAAAAACCTCTCTTCTGGAAGAACCCTCATCTGCAGTAAAATCAACCAGAACTTAGCATAATGAAAGAACCATCAAAGGAACCGTAATGAAGGGCTCATATACCTCTCGCAGTTGAGTTATGTCCTTCGGTTCCCGGAGGGGAATTTTCAGGATGCACGGACAGATCTATACAAATAAGATGTATCAAATAAAAAATAAAAAATAAAAAAGGGGGAAAGAAAAAGAAGGAACGAGCAATCCAACAGACGAGCATTTCTTACCATGAACCGGAAGTCTCTAATTCTGCGGCTGGCTCTCCTCGGTAGGCTGCCTTTCATCTGGAGGCTGCTGATTATGACCGGTCTCCTCATTCTCCCCCTCCTGATTCACAGCACCTTCTCCACCACCCACCCCTTCTTCAACATGAATCACCCCTTGCACAAAAATTTCCTGAGGAGGAATCACCTTCAAAACGTCCTCAGTTGAAGCATCCTCACCTACATTGCTCTCGGACTGCTTCCTCGGTTTTTTCCTCCTCTTCTCCACAGCAGAAGATCCCTCAGCACTCCTCTTCGTCCCAGACTGTTCCATCATCCTCCTTTTCCTCTCTTTCTCCTGCCTAACGGCCAGCACACTAGAGTCCAGCCTTTTGTAGTGAAGTCTTTTCAGGAACAGAACTCCCTGGTACCAACGGGGTCGTTTTCCTATCCACCCTTTCACTCCCTTCCGGCAGGGGCCCACCCTTGCCAACTTCAGTCACAATCTCAATCGGAAGCTCCAAATATTCAGCCATCGTGAGCACTACAAAAAACAAAGGGGGGAGGAAAGTAAAGATCAAATGCAAGGCAACAGATTATATACGTTTAAGACAAAAGTATAGCATTACCCTTTCCCTCGGCATCCTTTATAACAAGCTCATACCCGAGATACTCAGAGACTTTAGATAAACCCGTCATCCATAAAAGGGCGACGGAAGGTTGCCTAAGGGGAATCACCTTCGTAGCGACCCGTTTAGCATCCCTATCAGATTGAGTCTCCGGAAACTCATCTGTGATTTTTGAATCTCTATGCCTCCATGGCATGGCATTCGGAATGGCTCTCCGTTCTATCAGGAAAAAATGGTTTTTCCAGTTCTTCAACCCACTAAGCACCTCCGTAAAACATTTCTTAGCCCACCGACCCGTGCGATTCTCAAATGAAAACCAATGAACTTGTTTGCAGAGTCTATAGAATACCCGGAATAATAGAACGGTCGGTTGCACATCTAAACTATAGCACCGAATCTCAAACATAGTTACTCTATTTAAACCTATCGATACAAGTTGAGAAATGTGTACTCGGAAATACTCTATTACCGCTAATAAAAAAGCTGAAAAAGGAACCCTTACACCCCCGGTTCTTAACTGCTGAACGTAAATACCTATGTTATGGTCCGGTAAATTGTCCATCGTCATATCGTCCGGCGGAAGCGTAGGACGTAAATCCGCAGGAATCCCAAACTCCCCTACCACCCTATCTAGGTCTCCCTGAGTCATTTTCGAAGTATGAATGTGCATGTCGCATTTAGGGACTATCCTATCGGAGGAGGACCCAGGCGTACTAGCTAATGGACGATTATTTAAAGTGCTCATCTCTACGGCCGTCACTAAAGGGATGCCGGGGAATATATATAATAAAGCTAAGAGAACGAAACGCACCTCACAAGAACGACCGGGCACAGAAGTTGAAAATTTCCGAAGGCAAGATAAATACACGCAGTAAAAAGTGAAAAAAAAATGAGGAAGCGTTAAGCGGTATATATAGGGGAGACCTGGAAAGAAGCGAAACGTCGCATCAGCCTGTCATTTACTGACGTGGCAAACTCTGGGACGTTGGATCTATAGGGCAAAAGGTACGCGTGGCAGACAGCTGTCTAGCTTATAGTAAAAATATTTTTATATTCGGCCCATGGGCCTGGGATCCAAACAGCCCACTAGGGCCTAACAGGCTCTAATACTCTTACCCGAACCGACACCCGTGACCCGGTTGCATTTAAAGGACGATTGATCGCCCGCAAAGCGCTGAAAGACAAAAGTTTCTTAAGTATTTCACCATCGACCAAAAGCCGATACTACAATACTGGGGGGGACATGTTGGTGTATGTGTCTGAACGACTTGCGCCGAAACCGAAAAGATAGTGTTAAAGTATTGCACTATCGGTCTTCAACCGATACTACAATACTGGGGGGGGGGGGGACATGTTGGTGTATGTGTCCGGACGTCATACTTGGTCCGGACGATACTCTCGGATCCGGACGTCACATTCCGTCCGGACTATTTTCGACGTCCGGACATGTCTCCGACAGAACCGCCACCTTACATGTTGAATAGTCCCATCAAACTGTCACTTCTCCAGATTTCGCGGGATTATGTCCACCACGTGGTCTGACATCTACCTGCTAGGTCAGACATAGGTCAACGCACAAGTCTCAAGGTAAACAGGTACAGTAGATGTGGGTAGTATAAATACCCACACCTCATTTGTAATAGAATTCAATTAACACCTACTACTGTTACTCTCATATCACTATTCATATCATAATCACCCAATACTCATTCTCACGCCGGAGGTTGGTCCTGGGATAAAACCCGGGGCGAGCCTAACGCGTGTTCTTCTTGTGTGTAGGAGCAAGCAAGGTCCGAAGGAATCAGTCCAAAGGACGAAACATAGAAGTGGGACCTGCCTGCAAGGTTTTACTTCAACACAAACCTAATCGAACTTCTACATATAAAATATATAAATATGGTATAAATATTTATCACATGGTTAACTAATAAAGATGCGTAAATGAGATACATTAATTGATATAAGAGTGCCAAGTAAAGTTCTTTTAAAAGACACGGAATAAAATGAGTCGGGCTTAAGCCTTTTCGAACTCGGGCAATGTTCAACTTGTTTACACCCGTAATTATCCGTGTCATCGATCTGTCTTGTTATTTCAGTTGTTGCACAAAACACATATTTTATATAAAATCACAATTATTTTAAAGATGACTTATTGCCTTTTAATGGTCCACGAACTTTAAGTATCTCAATACTACAACAAGAAAGGTTAAAATTTTAGACTTTTTAGTCATATTTTATAAGCAACTATTTGAATTTACAATGAAGCAATACATACGAAAACACTCAAATACACACAGACACACACACTTATATATATATATATATATATATATATATATATATATATATATATATATATATATATATATATATATATATATATATATATATATATATATATATATATATATATATATATAAGGATAGTGAATATGGGGTTGTCTCACATCCAAGCTTACATGAGAAATCATCAAAAATTACGTCGTTTTAACAAGAAAAACATCAAATCTACCTCATTTGTATCATGTCTTTCACAATATTAGTGTTTTCTCTTGATTTCATCACAACATCACTTAAGTTGGGTTCACGTTGATACATGTGTTTTCTACATCATATTGTTAGGTGATTTCATTAACTAAAAAATTAGCTATAGATTCAACAATGGTTTGATTTAATTCACCATAAAAATGCGTTTCACCATGCATATATTAGTTCCACTACTCAAATTTTGAAAAAAATAATAACCAAAATGACATATTTTTTTGTGATTTTTGATGGTTTCGCATGTAAGCTTATATATATGTAAGACAGCTTCATATTTAATTTTATATATATATATATATATATATATATATATATATATATATATATATATATATATATAATTGTAATCTACATCAAAAGCATACGAATGAGCTTCTTCAAATCCTTCTTCCTGCAAAATAATCATTATTAAAGCTTGACAAAATACTTGTGTACTAAAAGGAGAAAAAAAAAAGATGACTACCTCACGAGAAGGCTGGTCTGACCAGAACTGTTGATTCCACATCAAGTCGTCTTCATAAGAGCCTTCAGAAGAGGCCCCAAACCAAATGGCATCTTCATCTTCATCTCCATCAGAATCATAACCGGCAAGCTGCAGTTTCAAAGTAATAATTATTAATTAAAAGCTGTCAAGAGACTTATTTAATAGAAGTAGAATGGGAAAAACTAACTACCTCGGGATCCTCATAATCAGTTTCCACACAGACATGTTTCCAGTTTTAAAGTAATAGTTATTAATTGAAAGTTGTCAAGAGACTTAATTAATAAAATAGAAGGGAAAAAATTAACTACATTAGATTCGTCAGGATTGTAATCTACATCAAAAGCGTACGAATGCTCTTCTTCGAATCCTTCTTCCTGCAAAATAATCATTATTAAAGCTTGACAAAATACTTGTGTACTAAAAGGAGAGAAAAAAAAGATGACTACCTCACAAGAACTATCAAGATACTTAATTAATAGAAGTAGAAGGGGAAAACTAACTACCTCAGGATCCTCATAATCGGTTTCCACACAGACCTGTTTCCAGTTTCAAAGTAATAATTATTAATTGAAAGCTGTCAACAGACTTAATTAATAGAAATAGAAGGGAAAAAATTAACTACATCAGGATCCTCATAATCAGCATCGGAGATCACGGCTTTATCTTCTGGATCCACACAAAGTTTTTTCATTCTTCGTTCTGCCTTTATATAAGTATTTTCTTTAAAATATGTAAAAAAAAAAAATAACAATAATTGTACCAATTCAACCGCAGCTTTTTGAACTTGAGGTTGGACAGTTTACTTTTGATTCTGTTTACAGTAACCCTTGTATACATACCTTAGAAGCAGTGCGTACTAATGATAGCAATTTAATGATGAAGAACCAATTATGATGACCATGAAAGACCGATTGTGGTAATAGGATAGTAATTTAGTACCGTGGTAAATAAGAGCTATAACAATCAACCTAAACACAAAAACCAACCAATCTTAGAAAAGTGAATAATATAACATTATGCATGCATGAATATACACTCACCATTGTTGATATATATATATATATATATATATATATATATATATATATATATATATATATATATATATATATATATATATATATATATATGCCAAGTTACATGCATACAATTAGTGAATTACTGATAACCATAAAAAGTAACAGACATTTACCTTATAAAAATAATTAATCATTATGCAGGAGGATGAATGAATGATATTAGGGTTTGAGAAAAACGTAGGTATGAATGATATTTAGGGTTTGAGAAAACCGTAGGTATGAATGATATTTAGGTTGTTGATCCCAGTTGAGCTTCACGATCTTATTAATTACTTTAGATATAAACCTAAAGCAATCGGTATAGAAACTGATCTTGAGTTGTATATCAAATATTATGCGGAACTTAATATTTGATCTTAAGAAGAATTAAGCACAAACGAATTCTCAAACAACACTTCAATATATTAATACGATTGCTCGATAGCAATAGGGTTACAAGAAACCTTGAAGTGTAAAACAAAAATGATACGTATCACTAACCTAACCCTAGATCCTCCTTTTATAGTGTAAGGAGTCCTAGTCGGTTTACAAGACTTTCTATACAAGAAAAATATTCTTACGTATCTTTTCCAAACTTATCCTTAACATACTATACATATCTAATAAGCAGCAGAGTAACTAGTCTAGCAGCAGAGTCTTCGTGGGCTAGCAGCAGAGTTACACTTTGCTTATTATTCCAATCCAGCAGAGTTACAAAACAGCAGAGTCACTTAACTAATCAGCAGAGTTACACTTAGTGTATTTCTCGAACAGCAGCATCTTTAGACCCAACAATCCTCCCCTAAACTTGATATTTTTCTCCAAAAATCATCAAGTTTCTTTTAAACCCAGCTAATCACTAGGAGGATGCTTCCAAACACTTACTGTTTTGAAATCTTCTCTTGCAGAATCTTTCTATACTTCTCAATTAGCACACCTGCTTGATAATCTGATACAAATGGTCTTTGCAACATCAACTTTCCTGGTTGCATCATATCAGTGAGAACATCAACATTGTTGTAGAAAGGATAATCTTTTTCTATCAACATGTAAACACCAAGTCCACCATCTCCAATCAGTTCATGTACTCCACATGACTGATATAAGTACCACTTAACAACTTTCTTTGACCTTCTTAATTTTTCCCATTCAGTATACATTGCATCAGGCTCAAACATGTTACTCAGCCAAAGATAATGTACTCTTTCAGGCACTGACTCTGGTTTCTTGTCACCATATCTTTCCTTGTAAAGTTCCCAGAGTTTTACAATATCATCTCTATCCATGTACTCCAGCATCTGATCAAATCTAACATATTTTTCACATTTCAAATTAGATCTCATAACCTCCCATTTAGCATCACAGACATCAAACACATCAGCAGTATAAGATATAATTGGATACTTTGTTGATAAGGGGACTGCATTGATTATCTCAGGTTCTGGCTGTGGTTTAGGTACTGGTTGTGGTTTATGAACTGTGAAGTCCATAATAGCTTTCATAGCATCAGCTTCTTCTTGTTTGTTCTTATAACAATCTTCAGTTTGAACTCTTCTTTTCTTTCTAGCACTCATCTTACTTCTTGTACCAGTCCTCTTATAACCAATGACTTCCTTAACTTCTTCCCTCTCAACCTCCATGGTTTGCTTGTCATCTTGCTTCTCCAAAACACGTCCAGATGCATTCACATTATCAAATTCCATAACCTCTGGCTTTCTCTTCTTTTCAGTTTTGAAACCTTTTCTTGGATTCAGCATAGCATAGGTTTCATAAAATTCCTTTGTAATTATGGCATCTGATTTTCCCTTGAAATCCTTCATCTGATAATTTCTTGCATTCTTCAAATAATACTTCATATCATTAACTAATGCTTTCTTTGTAGATGACTTTGGTTTGTATCCATGCTTCTGTCCTTCTTTAATTCTCAGAATCAGCTCTTCCCACTTAGCTACTCTATTCTTTCTGAGTATAAACTCCACAATCTCTTCTGTCTTTTCACTTGCATCCAACTGCTCATCTTTCATTATCAAGGAAGCTTGACCTCTTACAATCATATCAGAATCTAAGAAATATTGCAACTGTTCATTGAACTCTTCTTGATTAACCTCTTTAGATTTTGAGCTTTCCATAAATTCAAACATATTTCTTTCCTCATCAGCTGCTACACTCCTTGCATATTCCTCATCATGAGCAATCTGAGCTTTTTCATCAGCCAAGTCCTTTTCTTGAAGTTGCCTTGTAACCTCTGCATCAAAAGCTATTTGCTTCTTTGTTTTTGGTTTCAACTTTTGCATCCTTTCAAGTTCTTCAGCAGCTTCTTTATCATGATGTGTAGATTTAGCAGCAGGTTGTTGTTGTGATGGTGTGGGTGTTTTAGTTCCAATGTTCAAAAGTACTTGAGCTAAGGTCATCTTTTCATCATCTGATTCAGCAGATTCCTTTTCTTCTGCACTCTTCTCTGTATCAACAGCAGAGTCCTTTAATCCATCAGCAGAGTGTTCTGCTCTAGCAGAGTCAATCTTTTCACTCTTATCACCAATAACAACAACATTTTCACCTAATTCCTTGACAACCTCCCCTGAACCTATTATAACCTCCTGATCCTGATCATTCCTCCCCTGTTTGGAAGCATCCTCTTCCAAACATGATTTGGAACTCTTCTTCAGCATCCCCTCAAGATGTGTAACCCTGAGCTTAAGTCTTCTGATTTCAGTACCCTGAGAAGCTTTGACTTTTTTTAACTCCTTTCTAAGACCAAGAACCTCCTGTGACAATTTTGTACATGTATTTGTCAATTCCTGTAATTGTTTCATGATATCCTCACAACTTCGGTCTGTGTTACCTGACCCGAGAGGTTGATCACTGGAATTGGCATTGTGTACAGGTGTTTTAACCGTCAAATCCTCTGTTTGAAGTTCAATACTAGCCTCAACACTTCGACTTGTGTTACCTGGTCCGAGAGGTGTATCATGTGCATTGTCATTTTGTACATCAGTGTCCATCAATTCATGTGTTTCATCCCTGTCCTCATCACTTCGAGATGTGTTACCTTCTCCGAGAGGTGAATCTTGGGACAAAAACTCAGTCTCAACCCTAGGTTGAACATCTGAGCCCCCCATATTAGCCATTTGGCTGGGGTTACCATCAGTTGTATTAGGTTCTTGAGAACCTTCTACAATAGATGTTGCCATGGTTGAGGTCTTAGGTATGTTAGCACTGTCCTGTTCAACTACTAAGTTGGAAACAGTAGTGCCAGCCTCTTCCATCATGGTACCTACATCACCTGTACCAGCCTCATCTGCATCCATACTGACATTGGTCTGAGGTGTCACAATGTCCTCTTGTTGTGAAGTCCTAGGTGATTGGGTATTTTGGGGTTCATGGGATGATGATACATTCAAACTTGTAGATGAGGATGTGTGATGGGAAGCTGTGGGAGTTCCAGCCTCTTCATCCTCATTCACTGCAGCCACAATATTCAAAATGTGTTCAGATAGGGGAGTTATAGCACCAGAAAAACCTTTTCCATTCTTCTTCAGAAAAGCAAACATCTTGATTGCCATTCTGCTACTTGGCTCAATGTTGGTATGTTCCAAGGGTTCTTTAAGTTGATTGTTGATAATGAGCTGCAAAAACCTTGGATACAAATAAAACTTCTTCTTAACAAACTTCTTCATACCCTCAAAAATCATTGATGAAAAATCAAATGGTTGTCCAGTAGCCAAACAAACTAAGGCCATTGCTTGAGGAGCACTAAACTCATTCCATCCTCCTACTTTGGGAAACAAGCAATGCTGAAGAGTATGCAACAAAAACTTCCAATGTGGGCAAAGCAGACCTTTATAAAAAGTTCCAGTAGTCTCAGGCCTCTCATACCCAATTTTCTCAAGCTCAGTTAAAATAACCTCAGTGGTAAGATTAGGTGGTGTGGGAACACCTGATAGACGAAGGCTTCTTTTAAGAGTTGTTTCACTAACGACAATAGTCTCTCCATCTACACTACCTATTAACCTTTCCTCCCCGTCGAGTGTATCTAGCTTAACAGTTGACCAAAATTGGTGTATATGAGATTTAATAATGGGTGGATCAACTGTTAAAGCATACCTTAGTCGAGATGCACTAAGAAAATCCATAACTTCATGAAATCCTTCAGCTGCAGAAACCTTGCTAAGAAACGCAATCTGATTATGCTCATCAGGAAACTTTCGTCGAGCCATAATGATTTGGGGGTTTTGGATTTAATGAGATGAATGAGTGTTCTTGGGTGAGAATTGAATGTAACTTTGAGCAATTAAAAGTTAATGAGATCAAAATGGTGTGTGAGACCGTTTTGATCTAATTAGGTTTTAAGACGCGCCAAAATTTTCAATACGACCCCTTTACTTTCAAACTCAGCAGCAGAGTCATGAAAAGTTTGACTAAAAGTCAACTTTCCCAAAATCTCCAAATTTAATCCCTTAAACAGCTTAAATGCAACACCAACTCCTCATTAAATTCTATAAATCCCTCAATCGCTTAACAAATCCCCAATTTCACAAACCCTAACACCACAAACAAATAACCATGAGTTCATCCAAAGCACCGATCATTGACATTTCATCAGATTCCTCTTCAGATAATTCACAAGGATGGGCAAATTACTTTCCTCCAAGTTCATCTTCAGCACAACAAAAAGGCAAAGCGGTTGTTGAAGAAGAATATGCTGACCCACTTCCATCGACGCCATCTTCCTTTGAGGATTCTAGCGATGATGAAAAAGTAGCAGCATGGCCAAAATCCATGACATACTATCAAGGTTCCTGGGAAATCGATCCCCCTAACCATCCTTTGACTGTCGAACTTCAGAGACAAATGGAGAACGCTGTTGCTACCTTTGCGAAGAGTGTCAATCCGCCTCGTCCAAAGCTAAGTACAGTGGAGCAGGAAGTCCCTGTTCCAAAGAAAAAATAGGAGAAGAAACAAGCTCCATCTTCCAGCCAACAGCAAAGTCTAGCTCCACGACCAGTGATACTTGCACTTCCCTGTCCTAGAGTGTCAGAAGCCATGGGTACTAGAGGACCTCGCAGCAAAGTGATGCCTGACTTTGTTGGGAAGGGAAAGGAAAAAGCTTGATTTGGTATAGGTTTGTTTAGGTTGTGAAATCTTGGGTCTTGATTTCTGTTGAACTTCTTTTGAACAATGATGTAAGGAAACTTTATGTTGTACTCTGCTTTTGTGATCAATGAACCTTATCTTTCCTTGCTTTACTTGATTTTGTATTCATGTATATCTGCAAAAGGTTAGTAGAAAACCACAAACACAAGCAAGAATATCTCACAATAGTAGCAGAGTAGCATAGCAGCAGACAACCAAACAGCAACAACTTAAGAAACAGCAAATTTTGACTTAACGACAGCAACAATCTTTACAACATTGTACAAAAACATACAGAGATAAGATGTTTAAAAATTAAAGATTTATCACGCCAATACTAGCAACTAAAAATTGAAACCTACTTATATCAAAACTTTTGGTAAGTAGATCAGCAACATTATTGTCAGTATGTATTTTAACCACTTGAATTAACTTTTTCTCATAACAATCTCTAATAAAATGATGTCTTATCTCTATGTGTTTTGTTTTAGAATGAAAAACAGGATTCTTGATAATACACATTGTGCTGTTGTTGTCAATGAAAATTTTTGTGTTCATGAAATTGTACCCATAATCCAGCAGTTGGTTCTGAATCCAGAACACTTGTCTACAGCAGCTAGAAGCAGCAACATATTCTGCTTCAGTTGTTGAGTTAGCCACAACAGTCTGTTTCTTGCATTGCCATGAGATTAGCCTATGACCAAGGTACTGACAGCCTCCAGTGGTTGACTTTCTATCCAAACTAGCTCCAGCATAGTCACTATCTGAGTATGCTATCAAGTTAAAGGGTGAATTATTAGGATACCAAAGGCCCAATTTAGGTTGACCCTTTAGGTACCTAAAAATTCTTTTGACCACTTCCAAGTGTGAAACTTTTGGGGACACTTGAAATCTAGCACAAGCACACACAGAAAACATGATATCTGGCCTTGAAGCAGTCAGATACATCAATGAACCAATCATTGATCTATAAAGATGTACATCAACCTCTACCCCATCTTCATCCTTGAGCAAAGGTTTGTTTTTATCCATTGGTGTCTTAGCTGCTTTCACATCATTGAAACCAAATTTCTTCAACATATCAGCCACATACTTGTCTTGGCTAATAAAAATCCCATCTGACTTCTGCTTAACTTGAAGCCCCAAAAAGAAAGTGAGTTCTCCCATAGAACTCATTTCAAACCTGTTGTGCATAAGCTTTTCAAATCCTTCACATAACACCTTATTTGTAGACCCAAATATGATATCATCTACATAAACCTGAACAAGTAGGATATCCTTTTTGTCTTTCTTAATAAACAATGTTTTGTCAATGGTTCCTCTGCTAAAACCATTGTTCAACAAATACTTGGATAAGGTGTCATACCAAGCTCTAGGAGCTTGATGTAGTCCATACAGTGCTTTCTTCACTTTGTAGACCCTATCAGGATACTTAGGATCTTCAAAACCAGGTGGTTGCATCACATATACCTCTTCAGGAATCTTTCCATACAAGAAAGCACTTTTCACATCCATTTGATACACAGGAAAATTCTTGTATGAGGCATATGCTAAGAATAATCTGATAGCCTCAATTCTTGCAACTGGGGCAAATACCTCATCATAATCTATTCCTTCTTCCTGAGTGTATCCCTGAGCCACTAGTCTAGCCTTGTTTCTAATAACAATGCCTCTCTCATCTCTTTTGCATCTGAACACCCATTTTGTACCAATTGCTCTTTTTCCATTAGGCAAATCCACCAATGTCCAGACTTCTTGAAGCTTGAATTGCAGCAACTCCTCTTGCATAGCTTCAACCCAACTTTCATCTTTCATAGCCTTGTGAATGGTTTTGGGTTCTTCTTGAGATAAGAAACAGGCAAACATACAATTTTGTAAATCCTTGTGGCTATTTCTCTTTTTAAGAGTTTGAGCAAACAATCCCTGATCAAGCAAATCACTCAACCCTTTTGATTTACTTCTGGTCTGTACAGCAGAGTGAACATCACCAATTATCTGCTCCTTTGGATGATGCTTGTGGATCCTGGTTGTTGGAGTGGGACTAACAGGTATATCAGTCTCTAAATTTGATAAATCAGCTTCAGCACCAAAAACATCAACAACTTCATCATCAGTATCCACATATACTTCTTCTAAGTCGGGCATCTCTTCAGAAGAATCATCATGAGAATCACCATCTTTATCAGCAGTAGAGTCCTTGGGCATAGCAGCAGAGTTACCAAACCTAACAGCAGAGTGTTTTAGCCTAACAGCAGAGTGTTTTGGCCTATCAGCAGAGTGTTTTGGCCTGGCAGCAGAGTTGAGAGAACTGCTGCTTTGTGTATTCCCTTGTTGCCCATCAATTTCTGACTCTTCATTCCTTTCCTTATCAGCATGAGAAGGTTCATCATCACCTTCTGCATTAACCTTTGGTACTTCCATATGAATAGCATCATCATCTGAACTCTTTCCCTCTTTATCTGTTGGAGAGAAGTACTGATCAAACTTCCACTTTTCAATCAAAACAAACTCCTCTGCAGATCCATCCTTCTTTGCTTGTGTACCTGCATTAGGGTTAGTTTGTGTACCTGCAGACATGTTAGTAGTACCTGCAATGACTGGTTGATAATTCATACTTTTGGTTAAAGAATCAATATCAAACATCCATTTAGGACCTTTTCCATCAACATTAGGTGTGGTTTCTCTAATTTTAACATGCAAATTTTCCACCACATGCCCAGTCCTTTGATTGAAGACCCTAAAAGCCTTACTTTCAGTGGAATATCCAACAAAGTAACCTATGTCTGCTTTCGCACTAAACTTGCCTAAGTGGTCAATGGTGTTTAAGATAGTGACAGGACACCCAAATGGTCTAAAGAAATCAATCAGTGGTTTCCTACCATGCAATAACTCATAAGGGGTCTTATTGTGAGGCTTAACTATCTTACTTCTATTTTGCACATAGCAAGTAGTGTTGACTGCTTCAGCCCAAAAGATAGTGGGTAACTTAGACTCTGACAACATGGTCCTAGCAGCCTCAATTAATGTTCTATTTCTCCTCTCAGCAACACCATTTTGCTGAGGAGTTCTAGCCACACTAAATTGTCTAGTTATACCCTTTTCCTCACAGAACTGATTCATTACTTGGTTCTTAAATTCAGTTCCATTGTCACATCTGATGATCTTAACTTTGTGATTAAATAGGTTTTCTATCCTTGTAATAAAAGCCTTAAGAATGCCAGGTGTCTCATCCTTAGTAGCTAAGAAGAATACCCAAGTAAATCTACTAAAATCATCAGTGACCACTAAGCCATACATCTTTTTGTTCAAACTTTTCACATAAGTAGGTCCAAATAGGTCCATGTGTAACATAAACAAGGTTTCAGAAATAGAATTCACCAATTTGGACTTACAAGATGCTCTATGTTGCTTTCCCATTTGACAAGCAACACATACTTCAGGGTCCTCAAAAACCTTTGAAGGTAATCCTCTGACCAAGTTCCCTTTCACCAACTTGTTGATAGCCTTGTAGTTCAAATGACCAAGCCTTCTGTGCCATAATTTGGATTCATCAATAGTGGCTTTGGCAAACAGACAAGTTAAATCTCTTTTGGGAATAATGTTCTTTATGTCCACACTGTATATGTTGTCATTTCTAGGGACTTTAAGAAGTACTAATTTATCATCAGGTATCTTATAGTCGGGAGATAAGACAAGACATTCAGTGTCTGTAAAAAGAACAAAATTCTTTCTGTCACACATTTGTGAGACACTAAAAAGATTGAACTTTAGTCCATTCACTAAATACACTTTCTCAAAATCCAATTTTCCAGTTCTGATGATGCCTTTACCAACAATTTTACCACCTTTAGGGTCATTCCCAAAGGCAACATATCCACCATCCAAAGCTTCAAAGTTTTCCAAATTGCTTTGGTCTCCAGTCATATGTGAAGAGCATCCACTATCAAAAATGCATTTATCCTTTAACTCCTTTTGTAGATTGCCCTGCACAAAAAGTAAGAGAATTAGTTTCTCTTTGGGACCCAAGCCATTACTGACTTGGATCTGCCTTGTGCATCAAAGTAGTCAAATTTCTTCAACTGCATTGATGCACTGATGTGTCTGAGAACATGATCTATAACTTTAACTTTAGGTTTCCAGACCCAGCAAGCTGAGGCCTTAACAGCATAAAAATGGTTTCCCACAACAGTATCAGTAACAACTTTAGGCAAAACAGCAGAGTCTGTCTTAGCAGCAGAGTTTGCCTTAACAGCAGAGTTTGCCTTAACAGCAGAATCAACTATGTCCTTCTTTATGGGCCCTTTTGGTGCAATAGGTGAAATAACTCTAGAAACACCATCTCTCATCAAAACTTCCTTGGGAACCATGTTTCTTTTGGGATGTGGGTGAGTCTTTCTAGCAAAGTTTCTATGGTTAACCCTTGTATATTGGTTCCAAACTGGTTTCTGATAGTAGTAGCACTCATCTTGCAGATGTTCAAAACTACCACAGCTATAACATGCCTTCTTAAGTAATTGAAAATCAGTACCTAATCTTTGTGAAACTAGGTTGTTCCAATTTCTCTGGTTTCCTCTAGGCAAGTTATTAGTTTTCTTAGGATATACTCTAGGTGTGTTATTATACTCAGCCATCTTCCTAGAGATACCTTTACCTAACTTAGGCTTAATAAACTCAACCTTTTTAGCCTTAGGTACTTTAGATTCAACAACGGCAGGAATTTCTTCCTTTTTGTTCTTAATGGTTGAATCAGATTCTACAACTTCATCATCACTGTCAGACTCCCAATCTTCAATAAGGGGTGCATCAGACCACTTTTTCTCAACCTTAGGTGACTCTATTTTGGTTTCACTAGTTTCACCTACAGGTTTAGCCTCAGACTCAGGTATGAAAGACAATGTCCTAGTAGGAGGGGCATTGGAACTAAGTTTCTTAGGGTGAGCAACAGCATTATATCCTAGACCACTGCCTGAGTCTGCAAAGTGTCTTCCTATTGGTTTACTGAGAATATCAGTGGCAAATTGTTGTTTTTCCACCCTAACAATATGTTTTTCAGTCTCACTTATAGCTGAATCTTTAGCCTGTTCAGCCTCTTCTACTTTTCCCATAAGAACCTTAATCTCACAATCTTTCTTAATAAGTTCATTTTCTAGAATAGTGATCTTATCAAGATATTCAATTTCAGCCTTTTTATAAAATTCAAGCTTCTCTTCTAAATTCTTTAAACCATGTTCATAACTAAGATTGTCTAACTTGAGTGTTTCATTCTCCATTTTAAGGTTTCCATTGCTAGACTTAAGTATTTCAATTGTATCAGAACATGATTTAAAAGAACAAGATGATTCATTGGATACCTCAGAGTCTGATCCAGAGGAAGAGTAGGCCATGAGAGCAAAGTGTTGTACTTGAGGTTCCTCTTCAGCTATCAATGCACAATTTGGACCATCTTCAGCATGATCACTCCAGTCATACTCTCCTAACCCATCACATGACACCATAGCAGTAGTAGGATTTGGCTCTTCATCAGTAGACTTCTTGACATTCTCATTGTTCCTTTTTGGTGCTCTGCACTCTCTAGCAAAGTGTCCCTTCTTATGACAGTTGAAACATTCAGCCTTTGATTTGTCAAATCCCACATTCTTGTTCCTTCTGAACTTCATCTCTTTACCAGTTCTTTTAAGAAACCTTCTTGCTCTCATAGTAAGCATTGCAAACTGCCATTGCATGTCAATTTCTTCAACATCATCAGGATCAAGTTCATCCAGATCTTGAGGCATAACCGAAGTACTTGTAGTAAGTTCAGCCAAATAAGCACAAATAGCAGCATCACTGATGGTGTTGGTGTTGGTAGAGTCAGCAGCAGAGACATGTGAACCAGCAGCAGGAACAAAAGTACCAGCAGCAGAGTGCTGTTCTTGATGACTACCAGAATTCTTGTTGCTTGAGGAAACAAAAGCAAGATTGTTTGTAGTTGAAGATGAACTTGACAATCCCTTGACTTCAGATTCATAAACTTTCAAGTTCTTATACAGATCATCCAATGTCATCTTCTCAAAATCTTCCTTGTGCCTCCAAATCACTGTTTGAGTGTTCCATTCAGAAGATAGACTTCTCAGAAATTTTAGATTGATATCTTCTTGAGGTACATCAATCTTCAAAAGAGCCATCTGACTGGTCAACTTATGAAGCCTATCATAAGTTCCCTCAATGTTCTCAGAACTCAAAGCAGTAAAAGTTTCAAACTGATGCTTCAGTAGATTCTTTCTTGATTTCTTGGTAGCTTCATTCCCACCAAATCGAAGTTCAATAGCTTCCCATAACTCCTTAGCAGACTCAATATGATTAAAGCTTAGTTGATAATCATTAGGTATTCCCATCATGAGAATACTGTGAGCCTTGACCTCCAATCTTCTCTGTGCTTTCTCTTCACTTGTCCTGAGAGTCAAGACTGATCCAGTAGCAGTCTTGGCTGGTTGACTGTCGCCATGTAGAACAACTTCCCAAAGTGAGTAATCAACCATTCTCATGTATTGTTGAATTCTCATCTTCCAGATCTCGTACTCTCCAGTCTTGAGCATGGGAACTCTTGATGCAGTAACCATGTGTGTTGAATCGGATTCCATTGCTTACTTTGATGTTTACCAGATCTTGAATTCAGTAATTCTTCTTGGTACCAGTTTCTAGATCACAAGCTTTGATACCACTTGTTGATCCCAGTTGAGCTTCACGATCTTATTAATTACTTTAGATATAAACCTAAAGCAATCGGTATAGAAACTGATCTTGAGTTGTATATCAAATATTATGCGGAACTTAATATTTGATCTTAAGAAGAATTAAGCACAAACGAATTCTCAAACAACACTTCAATATATTAATACGATTGCTCGATAGCAATAGGGTTACAAGAAACCTTGAAGTGTAAAACAACAATGATACGTATCACTAACCTAACCCTAGATCCTCCTTTTATAGCGTAAGGAGTCCTAGTCGGTTTACAAGACTTTCTATACAAGAAAAATATTCTTACGTATCTTTTCCAAACTTATCCTTAACATACTATACATATCTAATAAGCAGCAGAGTAACTAATCTAGCAGCAGTGTCTTCGTGGGCTAGCAGCAGAGTTACACTTTGCTTATTATACCATTCCAGCAGAGTTACAAAATAGCAGAGTCACTTAACTGATCAGCAGAGTTACACTTAGTGTATTTCTCGAACAGCAGCATCTTTAGACCCAACATAGGTTAATGTTTATAATTATGTAAAACTATAATTAAGGAATGCAGTAGTTATTAAAGCATGTCTTTATTGTTTTCAATTATCAATCACAAATACTCATCTGCTCCACTGGTTGATATGCTTGTGTGTGGATGCCTAGACCTAGGTTCTAATCCTACACCATAAATTTTTACACAAATAAGACATGATTACTGGGCATTACGTAGCATTGATGACGTCATCACATTCTGTTTTATATATATATATATATATATATATATATATATATATATATATATATATATATATATATATATATATATATATATATATATAATATATATATATATGTTGCTTATGTGGAATTATGATGTGGAATAAGACATGATTACTGGGCATTACGTGGCATTGATGACGTCATCACATTCTGTTATATATATATATATATATATATATATATATATATATATATATATATATATATATATATATATATATATATATATATATATATATAAAGCTAGAATAGTGAATAACACAATCAAGTAAGAAAAATTAGAGTTTAATAGAAAGGTCATGACACATTCAAGTGAAAGATATTCATATTACGCTTTTAAAGGGAAGATCATACATAAAGAATTTAAATCATCTCTTTTAAAGAATTCTTGAAATATCTAGTTTTTAAACTGTGTACACACAGATTGTTGATATAGTGTGTTTTTTTGTTAATTTTGCATACATTCATCCATGATTTCTAGAATATATGTTGGGCATTGGAGTCTAGAGAATTAATATTCACCATATTTAGTTTTTATATGCTAAGTAGAGCAACTGCATAATGATAAACAAGACGGGTGAATATTCACAAAAATACAAGTAACACCACCAAATATATTGAAAAGTAAGTGCATTGGCTTTTAATGCCATTTATTAGCATAAAAGAAGCTACTTCACTTTTTACTTATTTTGTTTAGAAGACACGAATAAATAAAAGGCTATTAAATAGCCAAATATTGTGAAACAATAAAGAAAATATAAAGAGAACACAAATTATTAAAGGAGAAAGAATAAAGAGTTGTATATTATTCATCTCACAATTGAGGTATATATAGTGTTACAAGGTGGAGTATCCTCAAAGAAAGGATCTCGTAATTATAGTAAAAGATATCTCTTATTACATTAAAAGGATATGGACATACATTCCATAATTATTTATAACACTTCCCCTTGGATGTCCATTTGAATATTATGCCTCGTTAAAACCTTACTAGATAAAATCCAGTGGGACAAAAATCTAGTGAAGGAAAAAGAGTACATAATTCCTTCATACGCTTAGGGATGTTGCCTCATCAAAAACCTTACCAGAAAAAAACCCGATGGGGACAAAAACCATGGTCAATGGAAAAAGAGTGCAACACGTATTTCCTTCCCCTGATGATCACATCACTTGAGCTTCGTAGTTGACGCACCACAATATCATAAACCAACTTCATTAACATCAATGTAACAAGTGTCTTGATAGAATAATATTTTTGGTTCTAGCATGAACAAATGTTCTACACTTGTTATTCGCATATATATAAGGATTAAATATACGTCATACATATCATTCAAGTACATCCTTGTACTTTATACATTACCAATAAATTTAAAGTAAATGGTATATTATATCATGCATGACACTTTTAAGTAGATATTGTGATCATATCTTTATAAGTCAAAAAGGGTATTTTCAACATCATGTGACCTTATAAAACATGAGCGTCATATATCCATATAAAGATATTTATCATATTTCTTTAGCTTTCATGATGTATAAGAATTTCATGTTCAATTCGTAAACTAAGACAAACTTTATCTTTTATTTCAAATTTAGTTTCTAAGCATTCAATCGCCTTCATAAACTCTCAAGAAGTTTCATTGACATACCATAGTCAAATCCAGAAACATAATCATTTCCATGTCCCATTGACTAAGGCGATTGTAACAATTATGCTCATATTTCTTGATCTCATACAATGATTTATTCGGTTTGATCAAGTTGTATTCTCGAGAATTTTTCTTATATGCTCTAAGCATTTTAAAGCACGAGACATGCTTCATGCATTTTATATCCCTTTTAGGAATCTTAACATCAAATGAGCACTTACTTATATTCTTTTAGGCGCATATCAATATTTCTCATATTGCCAGACTTATATAATATCAAAATACTTATTGGATCCACCACATGAGATCATGTCTCATTATTATTTTCACGTCTTTGCGAAAATGTAAATTCAGTACATTAATTTCGGTTTCTTATAAAGACATATATTAATCCAATAAGTTTACACATTCATGTGTATGGACTTCAAGTCCCATATGTCTCATCACAAGAGACTTCAATCTTTCACTAATTACTTCGTCTTTACATTATGGCCAATCATTTTAGAACTGCACTTCTTGCAAGATTATTTCCAAGATCCTCACTGTTATTATAGTGCTATTTTGTGATAAATTCGTTATCTTGCGCATCATTAGATACGATAGCACTATCGACATCGATTCAATTCTTTTTCGATTCCACATTTTACTAGACATTATATTTATTGAGATCTCATAGTTTTAAATGTACAAGAGGTTCTTTTAGAATCCTCTTTTTCTAGTGTCTCAGTACGAGACTATTATGGGGTCTTTATTACCTCGATATGACCATCTTAACTTCTTGCTCCATTTATATATCATTCGAGGATTTATATTTAGAATCGATTGTTCTATCACGCAATAGGCGTGCCATAGAATCATTAACAATCATTGGTTGTCCAGTTGGGACACAAATATAAGTTGGAGCATTAACAGCGTATAAAAGATCTAGTTACTCTGTTTAGGTCACCAAATATGTCTGGCATTTTCTAGATCATAAAAATGAATTACACTTTGAACTTCAAGTTCATATCCATTAGTGTTGTGAGGATCAACATTTACATTATTTATAATTCATTCCAAATTCTTGTTGCTTATTCTCTTCCCCTAAATGAATTATCATTCTCAATATCTCACATTTTGTATTGTGGTGGATTCACTATAAGTCGCATAATTGCATGACTTTTAGATGGGAGATAGATGGTTCGTGACCGAAAAACCATTAAATGGGAAGGTATTATTATAAATTTTGGCATGATGCAAATTCATGTTCTATCATTTAAATAACATGCCCCATAAACCATTAATTTTGCTCTCACAATTATTGGCTTTGTAATAAATTGAAAACGTTTATAAACGCTTCAACAAAAGCATTTCGCTTACCAACATGAGCTACAAGTGTTCAACACTTGTTCCAATAATTACCAAATACTTGGAATTTCTAACCACCATTTCCAAAAATATAATATGGAAAACATGCTCGCATTCTTATAAGCGGAGCCACTAATCACGCTAACTTCATGTTGCGTTTTTCATGATCATTTTGACGATGCATCGATTTTAAAATCAAAATGATCTAAATGGCACTTGTATAGGCCTATATATATCTCTTTTGGATATTTTCCAAAACTCTAAGGGAATGAGCTCTTACTTTAATTTGGTGGTAATATTTGAAGTATTAACTTCTATTGAGAGCAATAAAGACAATGAAAAAATCATTGAAGAAACTCATGGTTCTTTTATATATTCGCATCATCATTGACTCGGGATGGTCCAACCGGTCATGCCTCATAATAATATAATTTTGTCACATAAACTTATGTTATGGCTTGTCGAGGAAGATGCAAGAGAATATAATGCATCATTAATATGAAATTTCGTTCCTCATAACAAGTTTATATTTTCTTTACGGAGCAAAATTGTGTTTGCATAGATTCTTACATCTATTAATATAGTGTGTAATATATTTGACACACTTGTATTTTGCATCCATCACATTGCATTTTACATGAGTCACATTTTCGTTTGCTCCTTTCTTATTTTGCCACTAATAGTGGTTTGTCAATTTCATATTACTTTGACCATATCCTTTACCATGATAAATGGTCCTTAACCATTTATCGTTACATTATCACATTTACATAAGGGAATGATGATCTCATATTGATCATTTTATCTCATTCACTTGAGGGAATGGAGATCTTTATGTTGCAACTTGAGGTTGCCAACCAGTTTCTTTTAACACGACAATATGGAGAAAATTTAGTAAACGGGTTTATCGTGTTTGTTCTAACATGCCCATTTCTTTTATATCAAAGCATCGTTCTCGATATATGAGTATATTCGAGGCATTAACCATCTCATCGCATTTTTTCTTTTCATCATTCAGATGTACATTGCGAAAAATGTGCTCGCATTTGCAAGAATCTCTTGCTTATGATGGGCAAATCTTTCTTTTAGATTTTGACATACATTTAACGGATCTTTCACCGTTATATATTTTCTTTTTAATTCAGACCTAACACTGAAATTATGAGACCGTACTCACTTATGCTTTTTTTTTTAATGCAGCTTGAGGTGCATACAATCATAGCGAGATTTTTGGGAATATTACTTGCTTTTGTGTGGTAATGTATCCTTGAGATCTTACCATAATTTAACGAATCTTTCATCGTTAAGTATTCCCTTTTAAGGTCCTCACGAAGAAGACGAGGTTCTCCTTTTGAAACGGCTAATCTAAAAATCATAGTTCAAGTCCGCATAATACAATGCGTCAAAACGCAACACAGAGTGTCCTAGCATAAACGTATGGTATGCTAAAAAGCAATTCATGATCAAACTTGATAAAATATATTTCTTGCATAAGCACCAACCTTAACAATATAATTGATATTATATGTATGTGCAAATGTTTTATATGTCATTATCTATCACAATCTACAATTTCGATAATTATATTATGCAAATTTACCGGAGGAAACATACTATAAAATTCGTGACAATGTTATCTTTGATATCTTTCAATATTTATTGAAATATCACATTATATCTTAGCAAATAGTGCGAGCTCTAAGTATCCAAGCATGCATAATATTATCCTATCAATAACCAAAATCATATACACATGCGCTATTGTGATACGTAAGACAAAATACAGTGTTACACATGTCACAAATTAATATTGCTCAAGATATTATAATCATAAGCTATAGGTTAGTATCTCAAATCATGACTAATAGTATCTATTGCAGATTCGAGATTAGTATATAAGTAAATAAAATAATCTTTTATCACACTGATAACCAAACTCGTAGATAGTTAACCAAGATCATGTGCATACATATAAACTCAAGATTAAATCTAAGTGACTTTTCACAAACATTCTCAATTTTCAGATTTAATTAAGTAAATCAATCATTATGTACTAGAGAAAACAATAAGAGTTATTCGTTTGATTTTATATTAGTAAAAGCTTAAGATCTGGACATATATGTGTATGATTAAACAATTGAAGTTTAGATTTACCTCTTGACAATCAAAAATTGAGAATTTCAAAAATCGTGAATATAAAGGAGACCCAATCCGGTTTTCTTATTCTTTAGCTCTTAATCTTTAAAAGCTATTCGCATATTGCCAATTAATTGGTAAACACCAGTAAACGTTATTCGTGTATGAATGATAGAATCCAAATAAAATAACAACAAATATCATCTCCTAAGTTAAACAAATCAATATTAGCCGTGCAATATATATATATATATATATATATATATATATATATATATATATATATATATATATATATATATATATATATAAACACCAAGAAACAAATATTCATCAATGATATTAAGATATTATGATAACACATCTTGACATACACAGATACACGATTCCATCTCTCATATTTCCTTTTTCTCCGTAAATTACTTATCATGCCATTAATAATAATTAAATATGGAGCAACAAAGTGTGTTTATGTTTTCCTTGTTTAATCAGTCGAAACCACAAAATATAAACTATCACCGGCCCATTACATCATCTAAACCAATCATATTTAGTTAAACAACCCTATTATCTGTGTATAAATCAATCTTAGAGTTGTGCAAATACATGTTATTACTGCATAAGAATTTAGAAGCAAGCAGTAGCCACGCTAAGTTCATTTACTCCTATTAGTTTTTCCTTAAAGATAAAGGGAGATTGTACTTTTATTGTTACATGATCCAATTCTTATTAATTAAAGGTTTCTTATTTGTTTAGTCTCACGCACAAACATAACCCAACATCTTTAACTCATGCACACATACTTAGGCTAATAAAAATATGATCAAGATATATAACTACTTAACAGACATGGATACTATATATTCGTGCATAGATCATAATCAAACCTGGGTTATTTATCATCGTGATTTTCTAGTATATAAAAATCCTTTTATGAACCAAACCATATATATGTTATGCATAATATGACTAAAACTTAGGTTAAGGAGAATTACCTGATTGTAATAGCAACCGTGAATACAATCAATCAAAGCAAATATAACTTCAACAAAGGCTTTCACGTCTCTCTTCATGAACCCGATTAAAAAAAATAAAAACCTTTAGAGCGTGCTGAAAACGTATTGTGAAACAATAAAGAAAATATAAAGAGAACACAAATTATTAAAGGAGAAAGAATAAAGAACTGTATATTATTATTCACAATTAAGTATATGTGTTACAAAGTGGAGTATCCTCAAAGAAAGGATCTCGTAATTATAGTAAAAGATATCTCTTATTACATTAAAAGGATATGGACATACATTCCATAATTATTTATAACACCAAAGAGTTTTTTTTAACGGCTTTACCCAAAACGTTGTTATTTCAAAAAATGTTAAAATAAATAATTGTAGTATTTTAATCCGTACGTTTTCATTCACCCCCCCCCCTGGCCATTAGATATTGTTTCATTGCTCTGCAACATGAAGATACTCTGGCACTTGGAAGATCAGGTTCCGTACTATGGAGTAGTTGACGTCATTGTTTTCACTGATATCATCCGGGTTTAGGTTAGACATATTTATATTATCCAGGTTTAAAATTTACCATTTTGTACTTTTTTGTCAAAAGACGTAGACAATTTACTCACTTTTTTATCTTAGTCTTAACAAATTATTTACATTTAATTCATATATGTATCTTAATTCATAAAGTAAACAACTGTTTATAGTATCATAAATTTCATCTCTGTTTCGTTCAAACCTATACCAAACCCACTAACTAACTAATCAAATGCTACCTGAACTACCATCGTTGCACTGCATAGGTAATACACTTGTTTAGCTATGTTAAAATATACTAGATTAGCTATAAATAATCAAACATTCATTATGCTAAAACGGAAAAGTCTCTTGGTTTGGACCAACATGTTCTTCTTGTTGTACTTTTTTTTTTTTGAACGGCTCTCGTTTACTTATTTATCTAATTTTTGAATCACAAATCAAAGTGAACACAAAGGCCTTCAAAAAATACCGATAAACTATATAATTAAAAGTGAAATGATGTTTGTATGGATAGCAAGCATGCTCAATATCTACACGAGGAATCTCAATTCCACTTCCACCCTACAATAAGCATACATTTTATTTTTATTTTGGAAAAGCTACAATAAGTATACTTATGAGCAATGGTAGTATATTCTTGGAATATAATCCTGATGCGTAAGAACGGTGTATTAATATATATATATATATATATATATATATATATATATATATATATATATATATATATATATATATATATATATATATATATATATATATATATATATATATATATATATATATATATATATCCTAAGCTCTACTCAAAATTTAAATTTATAAACTCCTTTTTACTGATTATTTAGAAAACGCATAAGCAAGTATACACATTCGCATGTAATATGGTTTGTGGTAAATAGGGATCGTTCCAAGAGACTATGGTAAATCTTGTTTAGCGAATGCGTAGCATGAGAATAACACATTAGATTGTCACACTCTAAAGCACCGTAAATAAACAAACAAACAATGGTTTATCTTATCGAATCAATCAAATCAAACAAGTACTTGTCTAGGAATAGTAACCAATCGTGATAGAATGTTGAACATGTTTGGGTGAAACATATGTAGAAGGCACATATCAATTTTACATGGATTTCTAGTCAACGGGTAATATCAAGAAAATCACATGTTTATAGGTGAGTCATTTCGTCCAATACTCATCCCACTAACCTAGTTACTTTGTATATTTATATGTATGAAAATGATGATTAGTGTCATTAGTTCTTATGATTCCTTTCGGCCCATACTCGTGATTAAATACCCTCGGGTTCATTTAAAACTTGACTACTTGATAGTTGTCAATTATCAAGCACCAATCCATTTGTGCACCAACTTCTTGGAATAAAACAATATTAGAAATCCTTTCGACCTTTAAATCCAATAGTGTTCAATCAACAAGTTTAAGAACACGAATTATATTTAAACAAACTTATGAGATAAATCACTTTTTCTAACCGAACTAATCATTCAACATTCACAAGAAAGTCTACATAATTCCCAAACATGTATCACAAATTACTCCATAACAAGTTTCATCAACAAACATAACATTTTATTTAACATCAAATCGTTCAACATAATAATTAAGTAAAAGAGTTGCCCAACGTAAGGCTGCAATTGAGCAAGAAATATAAAGAGTTATAGCACTCCTTAAAGCCTCCAATCGAACAACGAATCTTCTACCTCTTCCAATGAGTATAACCAACGCTTCCTTTGTTTCTTCTTGGGATCTTCTTGAGAATGGCAGAGATTATAAAGCTCTTTCGGGTTAGTAGAAAATATGATGAAGTCCTTATGGTGTAAGGCTTGATTGTAAGATTGTGTGTCTAATTGTGGTGATAGAGGGTCATATTTATGCTTGGATTCTAGTTAAAAAGCTGTTACAAACTTCCTTTAATCATAATGATAGGTTAATGATCGGACTTTGATGGTTAATGGTGATTAAAACCAAGTTTTAATGCAAGTTTTCAGTTCAGGTGTGTTTCAACCCACGGTTGGGACCTTCAACCCGTGGCTGGGATGTCTGCTTTAACCTCAAGTTGAGATATTGAACCTTGGGTTGGGACTTGATTGGCATGTTGGTTTGAATCTTGGGTTGGCACAAAAACTCCATTTTTAACAATCTTCTTTAGCACTTAACCTTGACTCATTCTTCCATCAAATAACTTCATAATCTTTTACTTGTACTCGGAAATAATCATAAAATGGATCATTATCTTCGACGAGAATCTTCACTTTGCATATCTTCTTGATTTATCAACTTTTCTTCGTCTTTCTCGATATTTCCTTGCACCTAAACCTGGATACATCTTTTATACCTTTTAAGCGCAAAATGCTCACAAACACAACCAAATAACATTGACAAATATACAAATACCATGACTCTAACATATACAAAATGAGCGTTATCAAATCCTTTTAGCGCCTAACCATAGCATAAAAATGTGTATTTCTATTTCCATTGTACTTCAATTAGTAACTAGTCCATTATCTGTTGGACATGTTCACTTCAAAAACATTTATTTAAATTGTGATAACACTTGCTCAGACCAGCAAGGCTTTTGTAGATTATGTAGTCTTCGCAGTTAAAGCCTCGGGTAGATTCTAGATTATGTAGTTTCATTTTATTTCTAGTCTTGTATCTATACTCTTTTATGTCTAGCATCTTGCTAGTAGCATTTTTATTTAACCAAATTACCACAACAAACACTTTTCACACTCAGTTACAAAATAAACACTTTCAAAACACTTTACCAAAATCTGTAAACAGCCAAAGTTGTATATTGATTGATTCATAATGTGTACAATATCGAGTATTAATAATACACTAATGGGCTACATAACACAATTACAAGACATGCTAAGGAACCATTAGGCTAAGCCCACGAAACACTAATCATCTGCTAACAGCCCCCCGCAGTTTGAGCGGGAGAGGAACGAACACTCAAGCTGGAGCGAAACTCATCAAATAACATGGTAGGTAATCCTTTGGTGAAGATGTCTGCATACTGATATCGAGAAGGAACATGGAGAACACGTACATGACCCATAGCCACCAGATCACGAACTAAGTTAATGTCAATCTCTATATGCTTCGTGCATTGATGCTGCACGGGATTAGAGGAGAGATAGACAGCACTCACATTATCACAATAAAAAAGCGTAGCAGTCGAAAGCAGTGTATGAAGCTCACGAAGTAGATTACGTATCCAACAAGTCTCAGCAACAGCATTGGCAACACCTCGATACTCAGCCTCAGTACTAGACCGGGAGAGTGTAAACTGGTACTTGGAAGACCAAGAGAGAAGGTTGTTGCCAAGAAAAACACAGTAACCATATGTAGACCGGTGTGTAGTGGGGCAACCAGCCTAATCAGAATTGGAATATGCAACCAAGGATGATGTCGATGACGAATAAAGTTGTAATCCAAAGTCTAGAGTCCCCCGAGCATAATGTAAGATCCTCTTAAGAGCAGAGAAATGTGGCTCCCGAGGATAATGCATAAAAAGGCAAACCTGCTGTACAGTATAAGATATATCTGGTCTAGTAAATGTAAGATACTGTAGAACACCTACAAGACTACGATACAAAGTGGGGTCCGAAACAAGATCACCATCAGCAGCAAGTTTGGTGTCTGTGTCAACAAGAGTGAAGAGTCCTACAAGGGTTACAAGTAAGCATATTGGCACACTCAATGACCTTAGTGGCATACCTGTATTGAGAAAGAAACATCCCCGCATTATTGCGTGTCACATAAATGCCCAGAAAATAATTAAGAGGGCCAAGATCAGTCATGGAAAACTTTGCATTAAGAGAAGAATAATCTGCTGCAGAAGAGTGGTAGAGGATGCAGTTAAAACAATATCATCAACATATAACAATAAATAAGCAGTATCCGAGCCCTGTCGATAAATAAAAAGCGAGGAGTCACACCGACTATGATGAAACCCAACACTAGCAGCATAAGCAGCAAACCTCTGAAACCAGGCCCAAGGAGCCTGTTTAAGCCCATATAATGATCGCTGCAAAAGACAAATATGATCGGGATGACGAGGATCTCGAAAGCCAGGGGGCTGATGCATATAACAGTCTCAGATAGGAAACCATGAAAAAATGCATTCTTGCATCGAGCTGATGAACAGGCCAATGTCGAGAAATGGAAAGGTTCAGAATAGTGTGTATAGTAGCCGGTTTGACAACCGGGCTAAAAGTCTCACCAACATCAATACCTGTAAGCTGTGTACTGCCATTCGCCACAAGGCGAGCCTTGTAGCGGCTAATACTACCATCTGCATTATGTTTGTGTCGAAAAAGCTACATAGAACGAACAATGTTCGCATCCGGTGGTCGAGGCACAAGAATCCAAGTATTATTTTTAATTAATGCATTATATTCATCTATCATAGCACTATACCAATTTGGGTCATTGAACGCATGGGTGTAGGACTTGAGAAGCGGTGAAATGGTGGACACATTTAAGGTGAAACGTTGGGTAGGACGATTAGAACCAACACAAAAGTGAGTGACCATGGGGTGAGTTGAGGCGGGATTGGTATTGGGAGGTGGTGCTGGTGGAACGCCACCAGTTTGTTGAGGCAAGGTGGATGGCACACTGGACTGTAGGGTAGTGTTGATTGGGCTAGGCGTAGTAGGTTGTGAAGGCAATGTGGGCATAGTAAATTGTAGCGTAGGTGTTTGTTGGACTTCATTAGGGATAGTTGGCTGAGTCGGAACTGGGTTGGTATGCGGAACAGTGGTGGGCATGTGATAACGCTCACTTTATGTATGTTAGAGTCGCGTTATTTGTATATTTATGTATGTTATTTGGTTGTGTTTGAGAGCATTTTGCGCTTAAAAGGTATAAAATATGTATCCGGGTTTAGGTACAAGGAAATATCGAGAAAGACGAGGAAAACTCGATAAATCAAGAAGATATTGTTGGAGTATGCTCGTGTCATAATAAATAATTATATGGCTAGACATATGTGAGCCTATGGGGTCACACACATATACACTGAGGTACCACTTTATATATCGTGTTTATTGTATTTACGATATATAAATAACCTTACGTAACTCGGGATCACTATTGGGCTTCTAATGGCTAAGTAGAGGACTTAATCTATTGGACTTGGAAAACAAATGGTGAGCCCATTTGAGCCCATAATGTGGCCGGCCTTGGAGGCTTTCAAGGGAAGGATTGGTTTTGAATTTTGGTCAAAATATATCTCCATGATCACCTCATAATTGGGATATCAATTTACCAAATCCTCTCCTCTTTTCTCTCTTGAAACTCACGGCTCAAAATAAAACTCCCTCCTAGGGTTTTCATTTTTTCCATCTCTCTTTTGAATCTTGTTTATTCAAAGGTGACTTGCAAGATTACGGGGTTAAGGACTAGCATCCAAGAGGTATACGGTGACGTGTAGTGTGTTTCATTCATAGAAGAGATCAACCTTATTGGTCTCTTGGGTTTCTTGTTCCAAACGTGGGATAGATGATTGTTGGTGACTCCCGGATCACGCTACAAAGGTATAATCTTGTTTGTCTTTTATTTGATTGATCATATGACTCTATGGATCCGTTGATAGGTGATTTATCTGCTGCGTTTGTTTATTCATAATATGTTATTTATATTTATAATCACCTATAGTGGTATCACAAGCCATCATATGATGTTATATGATCATCTTGTATGCATAAAAATGGCAAAAAAAACTCGTGTTTTTAATGGATTTAAAAGGTAAATTTCAAAACAGCCCCGAGGGCTAATATTTTGAATTTAATTCGACCCAAATAGGGTCTTATGATCTGGACTTTTTGACCCTGATTGTACAAATAATTGCACGACCAGGCCTTCGATGATGATCAAAGGATTATTGGGGTGTTGAGGTTGCGTCAAGCTTGTCTTTAACCTGAAATAAGAAATACTAAAACGCTACGTTAAGTGATTGCGCAGGGGATGGACCCTGCGAACCACCTCCGGCGTGCGAGTAAGTATGTGTAATGGTAAGTTTGAGGTAAGGTGAGAGAATACGGTTGAGATTCAGTTAACATACCATGGTTATGGCCCGTCTAATGCTATTTATAGGGGAGAAATAGGCTTTAGAGGGCTGTTTCACTTTGTTCGGAGATCATGGGGGCGTCCCATGATTTGTGGTAACCGCTAGGGCTTTGTAGCCTACGATCTCTGTTTTGGTGGGAAAGCCTAAAGGAAGAGGAGACGTGGGTATGACCAGGTCAAGGTAGCTCTCCGTTGTAGTTCCTTCATAGGAGATACCCCGAAGGGCTTAAGGCTTCGATTGGCGGATTCCCACATGGTAACCACTTCATAGATGAATGGTTTTACGCCAATGAAACATGTTGAGAGATTAACCTGGGCCTCCGAAGAGAGGGCTTTGTATAGGTTCGAAGGGGAGTCCTTCGACCCGTTCGGAGGGTACATCATCAGACCCCATGCCCATTTGTTATGCATACTTTAATTGGTATACTTTTTTGGTACCCGTAAAATGGCCAAAAACGATTTAATTTGATAGATTTGTGAAACGATTTCAAATCAGCCCATGAGGCTTAATTTTCTGTGGTAAAATGATGTTAAGAAGGTCCTAATATCAGTGGGTTTTGAACCTATGGCCATTTGACACGCGCACCAATCGGGGTTTTAATTCTTGTTAATTAATTTCTTCGATTTCGTTGGCTAACAATTTATTTCTTGTCATTTATTTTGTTATCCATGGCAAATACATGCATGTTTGTCCATGGAGTTAGCCAACACCTTGTTTTGATCATAATATTATTGTATTATTATGTGTATATGCAAAGCCGATGAAAACCTAGACTACTTGTGCCTTGTGTTGTTGTGATTTGTTGATTGATTTCATGTTTTTGGGGTTTTGCCATTGTTTCAGCATTTATGTAATGTAATTCATTTTGGTTTTGCCATTTTTTGGGCATTTTTACAATAGATAGGAAGTAATTTAGTTGTATTTTACTTCATATATTATGTAATCAAAAGCTTGTAATCAAATGGCAAAAGAATGAAGTACTTTGGACCAAAGATAGCTGCTGGACACACTGCTGTAAAAGGCCATTTTCAGGAGCTCCGTAAGGTATTTTGGGCTAATTTTTTTTTGTGCAGGTTCACAAGACATGGGCCTACAACTTTGTCAACTGGGCCGAAGCATGAGGAGGTCATCTTCTAGGCGTTTTGGGCCTCCAAAGACAGAAAAACTGATCGGACAGAATCACTTTTCCATGTGCATAATGGGCTTTTACTTGCCCATAATCGTCTTGGGGCAAGTGGGAGCCCTCCGTGTGGTTGTGTATCATGTCCCTAGTTGACTCTTGGCTCTCGTGATGGCTCACGAGACCAAGTATAGGATTTTCATCGGTTGAGGCTTTGCATATTGTGGTTGTGTGTTTGTTTGGTTGTTTTATATGTGCTATGATTATATGTAAAACGAAAATTGTTTTCTAAAAACTTGAAACGAAACACAAACCAATTTAAACTAAGTCTTATGATTTAGTTTAACTAAGTTTAAATATGATTTGAAACTTAAAATCATTGTTTTCTAAATAACACTTAAACTAATTAAGTTTGTTTATTTATTTATTTATTGTATTGTCCAAACTTAATTATAATCCACTTAGGATTTATATTAGTCTTGAAAATGGACAACTTGACACACATAAATTAAAACAATGATTAGACTTAAGTTAAGAAAAGTTTTTAACTTGTGCTACGAAGAATGAATGCATGCTTCTTTCGTACACGTTTTTTATCCACATCAAAATATTTTACCCGTCAAAATTTAAGTCATGCCGTCCAATTTTGAGGACACTTGCAATTACTTTTTGCC
Organism: Artemisia tridentata subsp. tridentata; assembly: GCA_021014915.2. NCBI lineage: Eukaryota > Viridiplantae > Streptophyta > Magnoliopsida > Asterales > Asteraceae > Artemisia > Artemisia tridentata. The sequence goes on along the minus strand of CP139505.1, from coordinate 125,285,232 downwards.
TATGCATGGGACCTAGGTTGAATTGTAACCCAAGGTGACTATTCTCTATGCGTGGGACCTAGATATATTCTCACACGTTTTCAAATTGGATGACTTAATCGAGTTAAGCGGTTAGACCTTGACCCGAGGCAAAGATGGGACTAAACATGCCAGCTTGACACTAGTTGCTTGCTCACTAGTGCCATGAGTCCCATAAAGTTCTAAGAGTTGCACATGTAATGCAATTGGTCGACGTTACCTACCTATTGAATCCACCGTTGCTAGCAGATCAACTGATGTGATGGTGGAACCTCAATGAGGATCTTAGCCTTTTCGTAAAATTAATTGTTTTAATATGCTTAAACTTGGGTAGTTAATTTTAAAAAGGATTAATTATTGAAACTTACTAAAATTTGAACTTTGTTTATTTTGTAGATGACAACTCCTAATCAAACCATGAACAACTCGTCAATCAGATCAATTCTTGAAAAAGAGAAATTGAATGGTAACAACTTTTTGGACTGGTATCGCACCTCCTGCTAATGCTACTTTTGTTGTTCGTAACGCCTACACTCGTAGGGTTCAAGAGCAACAAGAAGTGGCTTGTCTCATGCTTGCAAGCATGATCCCTGAGCTCCAAAAGAACTTAGAGGACCTTGCAGCATTTGACATGCTGAGAGAACTGAAAACCATGTTCGAACAGCAAGTTGAGCAAGAACTGTTTGACACAATGGTGACAGGGGGTGTCCTTAGCTGGGTGCTCCTTCTTAGCAGGTGGGGGGATCTTTGGTTTGGGCGTAAGCACGCTTACCCTGGGCCTTACCTTGTCCCTTTCCATGTGCCTTCAGCTTGTTATTTTTTTGGATTCTGCCTTGCTTGATAGCTAGGACCATTGGAGCCTTCTTGGGCATTCCCTTTTCTGCAAGTTTAAGCATGTTGTGTAGTTTGGGAATGGTATTGCCCATGCTGTGCATGTTGTAGTTCTGAACAAATTGATCATAATCCTTCGACAGTGAGGTAAGAATCAAGCTCACTCTAAGGATCTGAGGCATGGGGTATCCCAGACGCTCCATTTGGTCCAGATAGCCTTTCATTTTCATGACATAGCTACTGACCGATTGGCCCTCCTCCTGCTTGCAAGCATGAAAAGCTTTGACAGTGTCAAACAGTTCTTGCTCAGCTTGCTGTTCGAACATGGTTTTCAGTTCTCTCAGCATGTCAAATGTTGCAAGGTCCTCTAAGTTCTTTTGGAGCTCAGGGGTCATGCTTGCAAGCATAAGACAAGCCACTTCTTGTTGCTCTTGAACCCTATGAGTGTAGGCGTTACGAACAGCAAAAGTAGCATTAGCAGGAGGTGCTTCAGGTAAAGGTCCTTCCAGATGGTAAAACTTTTCTCTTTTTGAATAATTGCCATTTTGTACCTACTATCAATAGAGGTGTTGTTTCACTTTCATGTTTGAAGGATGATGGTTACATGCATACTTTTACGGATTTTGGCATTTCAGTTTCTAAGGATAATGTTTTTTATTTTAATGTTATTCCTCGTGATAGTATTTTTGAAATTGATATGCGTGATTCTATTTCAAACGATAGTTCTATATATAATGTTAGCAAAAAGAAATCTAAACGTAACTTAGATTCTACTTTTCTATGGCATTGCCGTCTTTGCCACATAAACAAGAAACGCATTACGAAGCTGCAACACGATGGGCTTTTAGAGTCAACCGAACATGAGTCCTTTGATAAATTCATTTCTTGCATATCTGGTAAAATGGCACGAAAGCCTTTCTCCCATGTTGGAGAAAGAGCTAAAGATCTACTTGGACTCATACATACAGACGTATGTGGCCCATTTAGAACAACGTCTAGGGAAGGAGCTAACTACTTCATTACTTTCACTGATGATTTCAGTAGATATGGTTATGTTTACTTGATTAAACATAAACATGAAGTCTTTGAAATGTTCAAAGTCTTTCAAAATGAAGTAGAAAACCAACTCGGCAAGACCATAAAGGCTCTTCGATCTGATCGAGGAGGTGAATATATGAGTCAAGAGTTTTTAGATCATCTAAAAAGGTGTGGGATCGTCTCACAATTCACTCCTCCATACACACCACAACATAATGGTGTATCTGAAAGGAGAAATCGAACTTTGCTAGACATGGTTCGATCTATGATGAGTCTAACAACATTGCCAATGTCCTTTTGGGGTTATGCTCTAGAGTCTGTTGCATGCATTCTCAACATGGTTCCAACCAAGAAGGTCGACAAGACACCCTACAAAATATGGCATGGGATGGTCCCTAATCTGTCTTACTTGAAAGTCTGGGGTTGTGAGGCTCTTGTGAAATGAGACATACCTAACAAACTTGAGCCCAGAGCTATCAAAAGTATCTTCGTAAGATACCCAAAGGAAACAATGGGTTACTACTTCTACTACCCACCCGAGAACAAAATATTTGTTGCTCGGTATGCCGAGTTTCTTGAGAAAAGTCTCATTTCACACGAAGCAAGTGGGAGCAAAGTAGACCTTGATTAAATTCAAGAGGAAGATGCACAACCTTCTGGTAACACTAGTGAGCATCAAAATGAGATTGAACATGAAAATGTTGAACCTCATCAAGATGTTGCTCCCATTCGTAGATCTGCAAGGATACCTCAAGCACCTGAGCGATATGGTTTCTATGTCGATGCTGAGGAACATGAGTTAGGGGATCATGGTGAACCCGTTAACTATTGAGATGCATTATCGAGTCCTGAACACGATAAATGGATCGAAGCTATGAATGCGGAGATGCAATCCATGAAAGACAATGATGTCTGGGTCGAAGTCGACCTACCTCCTAACGCTAAAACCGTCGGGAGCAAATGGATCTTCAAGAAGAAGACCGACATGGATGGAAATGTACACACTTATAAAGCTCGTCTGGTAGCAAAAGGTTACACTCAAACCTACGGGATTGACTATGAAGAAACCTTCTCGCCTGTTGCAGATGTTAAAGCAATTAGGATTCTTATAGCCATAGCAGCGTACTATGACTACGAGATTTGGCAATTGGATGTCAAGACAGCCTTCTTGAACGGCCACCTGAACGAAGACGTTTATATGGTGCAACCCGAGGGCTTCGTGAATCCTAAACATCCAACTAAAGTATGCAAACTTCAAAGATCCATTTAAGGATTAAAGCAAGCATCCAGAAGTTGGAATAAGAGATTTGATGAGGAAATCAAGAAAATTGGTTTTACTCAAAATCTCGATGAGCCATGTGTATATATGAAAACTAATGGAAGTATAGTCGTGTTCCTAGTCTTATATGTCGCTGACATATTACTCATGGGAAACAACATTCCAATGCTACAAGATGTAAAATCCTGGCTTGGAAATTGCTTTGCCATGAAAGATCTAGGAGAAGCCGCGTACATACTTGGAGTCAAGATCTATCAGGATAGATCAAAACGGTTAATTGGCTTATGTCAAAGTGCATACATTGACAAAATCCTGAAGCGATTTAGGATGCAAGATTCCAAACGTGGAAGTCTTCCAATGCAACCAAATACAGAATTGAGTAAAGCTCAAGGACCCTCTACACCTGCTGAGGTGAAGAGGATGAAAGGAATCCCTTATGCTTCGGCTGTGGGATCCATAATGTATGCGGTTAGGTGCACTAGACCTGATGTAGCGTTCTCTCAGAACCTAACGAGTAGATTTCAACAGAATATAGGAGAATGTCACTGGACTGCTGTTAAGAACATATTAAAGTATCTGCTAAATACTAAAGATATGTTTCTTGTTTATGGTGGTGATGTCAAGCGTGAGCTCAGTGTTACTTGTTACACTGACGCAGGCTGGGAGACGGATCGTGATGACACCAAATCCCAGACAGGATATGTTTTCATCATGAACGGAGGTGCTGTTGACTGGAAGAGTGCCAAACAAAGCACTATTGCAATGTCCTCTATAGAAGCTGAATACATAGCTGCTTCTGAAGCTGCAATGGAGGCGATTTGGATACGAAAATTCATTTCTGGGCTTGGCGTTGTCCCCAGCAATGAATGACCTATGGATATGTACTGTGACAATACCGGTGCCATTATCATAGCCAATGAACCAGGTGTTCAAAAGGGTGCCAAACACTTTCGTCGGAAGGTTCACTACATTCGAGAAGTTATCGAAAGTGGTGATATTCGTCTTCTCAAAGTTCACACAGATGACAACTTAGCTTATCCTTTTACGAAACCAATGCCTTGTACCAAACATGTCGAACATGCTAGGAGCATTGGGCTTCGACCTGCTAATAGTCTCATGTAGATCTGTTTTTAGTATTTGAATAATTAGAATGTTAAACAGTTTATATTTATAATGAATTGATGTACTGGTTATGATCGTTTTCATTCATATCAACGGTATTCTATAAGGCAAATGTGAGCGTATTGGTGATTAATTTACCAAACTCACATGTTGTTCATTGTGATGAACATTGGATTGACCCAACCTACGAGTATTCACTACATGGATCGTCGTCAATAGTGAATCTCGCAAGTGGTTATGTCTCTTATCCTTAGACTTGAGATGCAAGTAGGTCTTGCATGTGTGGAATTTCATTCCTTGATATGGTTAAACGCTGTCCTGAATAAGGTAGTTATAAAAACCATCTTCAGGAGTGATATGAAACACATGAATGACACGTGCAGTCAAAACAGGATTTGTTCCTCCACATGCTATGGAGTTAGATACTATTGGGCCCCTCGATGAATTGGACAGATGTTTGTATGGCCGTACCCAAATGAGATTAAGATGAATCTTGATTCACTTAGTAATCTTGTTCAATATCTATATCGAGAAACATAATAGTTGAACTATTAGAATGACACTTGATCCATGTCTAATGTACAGCATGATATCTGTAACTAAAGGATAGATGACATATAAACCATCTAAAATGAGACGTTTAAGAAACTAACCTCGCATATTTCAAGGGGCATTGGCGTGTTGCTAGAAGCTAACCTTTGCTTGTATAATTACTTGATTATTATGACGTCGCAAGTGGGAGCTATTGGAGTATGCTCGTGTCATAATAAATAATTATATGGCTAGACATATGTGAGCCTATGGGGTCACACACATATACACTGAGGTACCACTTTATATATCGTGTTTATTGTATTTACGATATATAAATAACCTTACGTAACTCGGGATCACTATTGGGCTTCTAATAGCTAAGTAAAGGACTTAATCTATTGGACTTGGAAAACAAATGGTGAGCCCATTTGAGCCCATAATGTGGCCGGCCTTGGAGGCTTTCAAGGGAAGGATTGGTTTTGAATTTTGGTCAAAATATATCTCCATGATCACCTCATAATTGGGATATCAATTTACCAAATCCTCTCCTCTTTTCTCTCTTGAAACTCACGGCTCAAAATAAAACTCCCTCCTAGGGTTTTTATTTTTTCCATCTCTCTTTTGAATCTTGTTTATTCAAAGGTGACTTGCAAGGTTATGGGGTTAAGGACTAGCATCCAAGAGGTATACGGTGACATGTAGTGTGTTTCATTCATAGAAGAGATCAACCTTATTGGTCTCTTGGGTTTCTTGTTCCAAACGTGGGATAGGTGATTGTTGGTGACTCCCGGATCATGCTACAAAGGTATAATCTTGTTTGTCTTTTATTTGATTGATTATATTACTCTATGGATCCGTTGATAGGTGATTTATCCGCTGCGTTTGTTTATTCATAATATGTTATTTATATTCATAATCACCTATAGATATGCAAAGTGAAGATTCTCGTCAAAGATAATGATCCATGTTATGATTATTTCCGAGTACAAGTAAAAGATTATAAAGATATTTGATAGAAGAATGAGTCAAAGTTAAGTGCTTAAGAAGATTGTTGAAGATTGAGTTTTGTGCCAACCCAAGGTTCAAACCAACATGCCAATCAAGTCCTAACCCAAGGTTGTAACACCCCCAAATTACCGCAGCGGAACAGTAGTGTCAAGAGGGTATTACTTCATAATATAGATCAAGGTATAGAAAACGACCTCTAAATGAGACGTTTTGAATTATTACCATTCGAATTATTAAAATCAGAGTTATGACAAGAAGTTCCAAAGTAAAGTTACATAGATGTTTTCAATATGTATCGAATGATAAAAATAAGATATGAGTCTTCAAAGTATGCAATTGACTCTAAGATCCATGCATTCACTATCGCTTTAATAACCTGAGATAAACATGCTAAAAAATGTCAACCAACGGTTGGTGAGTTCATAGAGTTTAGTTTAACTGTGAAGCATTTGAATAAAGATTTCCCAGCAAAGGCATTGTAAATCCACTCAGTCTCAAGCCCCGCCCATACAAGACTTGCAACCTGTGTGTTTACAACCCACTTCCAACATATGAGTAAGACAGATGTATAAAAGCATATCGTATCATAAAAGTTTAGTGTACTTGCATACCAATGCAAAAATGCGTTAGAGTACTTGCATACCAATGCAAAATGGGTTAGAGTACTTGCATACCAATGCAAAATGTGTTAGAGTGCTTACATACCAATGCAAAATATATTAGCGTGATGTGTCGTTGCGGTTTAGCAATTTTAATGCCTACTCAAGTTTTAAATTTATATTTAGCCGACTTATCAATAACACACACACTTAACGAGCAGTGTACCCGGTCAGTATGAAGATAATGGTAAGTAGAGTGTCGATCACTAAGAGTGGAACGTATTATCTCGTTATTCTAATCAGTATTTTAATATCCTAACGCAAGGGGGTTTCAGCCTGAGAGACTGGCATGATTTGTTGCAATTAAATAATAAAATAAACCAATAGGCACGAATCAGCAAGTAGCACACACGTACACAGATAAATACTTGAGACAATAAGAGGGCTGTCCTTATGATTAAGTAGATTGTCACTTGTTTTATTGATAGCTTTATATGAAGTGTATGTAGTTAACCCTTTCTCGTTGGTCCTAATCTTATCGGCGAGTAAATCCTTAATGATTACTTATGTCTAAAAGTTATTCCTAAGTGATCAATTTAGTAATAACCGTGGGAGCCACATTATGTCCCGCAGTCAAATGCCCGCAAGCCACTAATAAACACAGAGGTTATCAATGCACTAATAAGTAGTAACCAAAGACATCATCATATAAACTTTAATTGATGGGAAAGCAAGTATTAAAGGGAGTGCAATCTTTCGTTGTCACATTACACAAGCCACCAATCCTGATGAATTAAAGTTTGCTAACACAATAAAACAAAACTACTTAATGAATTAAACACATGCAGCACCTTCTTACAGCTCTTGTATCTTTGATTTGGGTGTGTCTTGTGCTGCCTCCTTGACTGAATTCGTCCTTTGTTCCTCCTGTTTGGTCTTCGGTTTTAGGTTTTCCGGAACTTGTAATTCGTCTGGTCTACGGGGTATTTATAGTTTCTGTCTGAGGGAAGATGCGGCGCATCTACTAAGTAGATGCAGCGCATGTACTTAACTTCGCGTGGGGTCCAAGATTATAATATTCAGAAATATTCGTACACCGCCAGAAGATGCGGCGTAACTCCATGATTAGATGCGGCGCATGTCCTCTTGTATCTTGGATCGTATCTGGTGACATCTTGATAGAGATGCGGCGCATGTCGAGAGTGAGATGCGGCGCATCTGGAGCAGAATTGACTTGATCTTGTCCATGTCAGTAGACCTTCAACTTTATGCACATTTTGCTCCATAATTAGTCCAAAATCGCTAAGTTTCACCAAATGCTTGTTTTTACCTGAGAATTACAAAAGTAAACGATTAAGTATCAATCCTCATACATAATATAGTAAAACAAGTCAAATTAATAGGATAAATGATAGTAATAAAATGTACTTATTTGAGTTCTTTAAATATCCCCCCCACTTGAACTTTACTTGTCCCCAAGTAAACCTTAGAATTTCTTTTATGAAAATGTATCCTAAAAGATGTTAGGATTTATTTTTATATTTAAGCATGTATTCGTTTATTTCATAATCACACAACTAAACACATAACGATTCAGAAGTAAAATAAAATAAGTCGATAAAATTAAATCTAATCGTTTAACTGTCCAGTCGTGATGAATATTCTATCATAAGCTTGGCAAGTATACACATCTCCACCACTAAAGCTAAGGAATAACAAGTCTAAAGCGGTAAAAAGGGTTTTTAGGCTTAAGGGTTAATTATTCTCTTTCACTATCGATCTCAAATTCCAGAAAAGGCGACAAAATCACAAATACATGATCGAATCCACGAACACGATACTTGCAATTGCTCAAATCCTTAACTCGAATAGGCTAAAGATAGGTCCAAACTTCACCAATAATAATATATCAAAAAGGGCGACAAAATCATAAATACATAGCCGAATCCACGACTACGATACTTAAGATTGCTCAAATCCCTAATCTCAATAAATCAAAGGTTTGGTTGGATAAAGAATAATAAAGGGCATGGATAACATTTGGGATATAAATTGGTGCAAAAATAAAAATAAACAAAACAAATAAATTAAAATCCTAAGTGTGGTTAATCACTATCCCAAACATCCCATGAATAAGACTCATATCATCGAATAACTCACGCTTTAACACTTGAAACACACGCTTTAGGTAGACACGAATTATACTCAACAAGATCTTAATCAAAGAATAAACCTTAATTGGCGTTCCCATAACTGCCAATTCCCATTCAATCCATAGATATAGTACAACAAATAGTGGTGATATCGACCACTTACATAACTTTACATAAGTTGGTTAAAACAAACATCCAACTTTTCTTTCTTTCTTTTTCTTTTCTCATTTTTTCGATTTTTTTTTTTTTTTTTTTTTTTTTTTTTTTTTTTTTTATAAACATAGATGTGTAAAATTTCACCATATCACTATAACTTTCTTTTCGGATAATTTTTCCATACTTTTCATGACTTCAGAAATAATGGTAATAGTGAAAGTAGTAAACACACGAAAAATAAACTCCAAAATATACAATATTTACTTTCACTCCAATTGCATTGTGCAATTTCCCGAGCTAACCATAGATAATGAATTACGCACGCGAACACAGGTAATGTAAGGAAACACACTTTGCCTATAGCAATTAACCAACCACGGATTCTAATCTACAGGGTAGGCTAAGGTGTAAGGGTGTAACGAAACATTTTAAACATAGGTGTAAGAAACGAAAGGAATGGCTCTGAGGGTTTTTCTAGGGGTATCTTACTCTAAAAATGAGAGTAACAAAAGGGTTTATACGGGGGTTAACTAACCAGTGTAGTTAGTTAATAACACATAACATATAATAGGCTATTTGGGTGTAATCCTAGAATTTTACCAATTTAGACTAGTCACTCCAATTATATAAATAATACTTATTATGGTGGTCTCGAATAGTATACAAGCCAAGTTCTAAAGTTTACAAGTCACCGGCACACTCATAGATTTGTGAATTTTGAAAAAAAATCACAATTTTTGAAAATAACGTCATGTGTGCAGTTATGCAACTTAGATCTTAAACAAAAACATGCTAAAAAATTTTTAAGTTTGATATATTAAGCACATTTTAAGCATAATTTTTGAAAAAGTTTAGGACAAGTAATTGTTAAGTGTTCTAATTCTCCAATCCCCCCCACTTAAGTTAAACAACGTCCTCGTTGTTTGTATAAAAGGTTAAAAAAAAAACTGGAAAATAAAAGAATTAGAACAGAAAAACTCCCCTGAGATTTGCTCGGTATGATCCTCCATTAGTATAAGAGCAAAAATCAACTTCTTGTGGATTAGAACGTTAAAGCTTCATACTTGATGTATCCACAGGAAATCCAGGAAACTATAATACCACCAACACTTTAAAACACACCTAAGATAAGAAAGGTTCAAACTTGCATAATACATTAGTAGTTAGGAAAAATAAAACTTAAAAATTAAAACTGAAAATCATCAGGTCAGTCGATGCGCCGTATCTTATTGAAGAAGATACGCCGTATCGAGCCTGGAATTAATACGGATCAGAATAAAGATGCGCCGCATCCTTAACCAGGGATGCGCCGCATTAAAATAAACTGATAAATAGTTTTAAAGTCGAAAATAAAAATGCAGAAAAATAAAATAAGATATGACCATTGCAGGAGATGCGTCGCATCTCAGAATTGAGATGCGCCGTATCCTCTTGCGGCCTGACTGACTCGACACAGAAAGCAGAATAATAAAAGATAATTCCGGGTTGTCTCCCGGTAAGCACTTGTCTTTATTCCAGAGTCTTCAAGTTAGACTCACGTTCAGCTCTTTAGTATCGATCATTGAAGGAGTCGGAAACATCGCGCTCCTTCATCGCCAATTCAGTAATATTGAACACTCCTTGCTCGTCCTTAATTTCCACGCCTTTCTTCTTTAATATCTGCATAAACAAAGTCCTGTCCCTTTCGGGCAGAGATGACAAAATGATAGACGGGAAATTCTTATTATCATATAGGCACAAATAAGCAAGGTGGGGTGGTAGTTCAATAAACACATCATTGTTCAAATTCGTTTTCTCAACTACTCTCCTACGTTTATTAATTACTACACAATCATACCACTCATCATCAGAATCATTAACAACATTGCGTCTAAGTTCGGTAGGTACATTAAGGTCAATGAATTCCTCAAAGTTCTCATGATTAGGACTAGTTGAGTTGTTTTGAATCAATGTTTCTCCCATAAGTCTAGCTTCAAGATCGAGGTCCATACGCTCTCTTAATCCTAGCACATAAACACCTCTAATTATGCTTTTAACCGGATCTTGGCACTTATAGACTAGTTTATTATTCCCTACCCTTAATGAAATTTTTCTCTTAAACACATCAATCTTAGCATGGGCAGTAGACAAGAAAGGTCTTCCGAGGATTAAAGGAATCTTAACATCCTCGGGCATGTCTAGTATAATAAAGTCTACGGGAAAAATAAACTGCTCAATCTTAACTAGCACATTATTAGCAATCCCTTCAGGTCGTTTTACCGTTTTATCAGCCAATTCAATAAGTAATTTAGTTGGTGCTAATTTTCCTAGTCCTAGGGTAGCGAATGTCTTAAGAGGCATAACACTAACACTAGCTCCTAAGTCAGCTAACACATTATTGAAAGATATATTATTAATAGAACAAGGTAGAGTAAAACTTCCTGGGTCTCTTTCTTTATGAGGCAAGGCATTTGAATCGGTTGCAGGGCTCTCTTCTTTCATTGTTGCCTTGATCTCCTCTTCAATCTTTGTCTTTTCTTTTAGTAGTCTCCTTAAGCTGATTGAAGAATTAAAGAAAAATTCGGGTCTTGCACCATCATCACCATTCATCGATCTTCTAGGTATATTAGGAGTGACTTCTTCAGTAGTGCTTATGGCCTTGACATGATCCCTTGGGTTGGTTTCAGTATGTAATCCTTCTTGGTGATGCTTGAGTCATCATTTATCCTGAAAATAAACAACTTGCAAACGAGAGTAGCTGACCGATCAAAGTAAATATCAAAAATCAACTATATTTATCAAATTATATTCGTCGTATTAACAAAAGTTAATGCGCCGTACTTTCGTTACGTTTAAAAATAAATATCGATTTTTGATTCAGAAAGATGCGCCGTATCGACAGAGATCGATACGCCGTATCTGTTTAATAATTCGCAAACTGTTTTTAATTAAAATAATAGATACGCCGTATCTGCTAAAGCAGATGCGTCGTATGGCGTTAACGTTTAGAAAATTTTTTTTATTAAAAACAGATACGCCGTATCTGCAAAAGCAGATGCGTCGTATTACTTTATCGCTTAGAAAAATTTTCTTATTAAAAACAGATACGCCGTATCTTGGGGAAAAGATGCGTCGTATCGAATTAATTAAACGCGTTGTATTAAAAAAATTAAACGCAATACGCCGTATCTGAGAGATCAGATGCGCCGTATCGTTTGATTTAGCACAGTACCACGATAGCAGAACAGAAAAATATGAAAAATAAAAACAAAAAATTAAACACACAAACAAAAATAAACACACAAAAATAAAAGAAAACAATTAACACACAATACAACAAATATGCAAAATAGTACAATGATGCAATTAATCTAATAAAAAGAAAAACCTAATTAAAATACTAATTAAATTAACAGATAATAACAATTCACTCCCCGGCAGCGGCGCCAAAAACTTGATGGGCGTGCGTTGGAGTAAAGTTTTGGCAGTTTTAATGCCTACTCAAGTTTTAAATTTATATTTAGCCGACTTATCAATAACACACACACTTAACGAGCAGTGTACCCGGTCAGTATGAAGATAATGGTAAGTAGAGTGTCGATCACTAAGAGTGGAACGTATTATCTCGTTATTCTAATCAGTATTTTAATATCCTAACGCAAGGGGGTTTCAGCCTGAGAGACTGGCACGATTTGTTGCAATTAAATAATAAAATAAACCAATAGGCACGAATCAGCAAGTAGCACACACGTACACAGATAAATACTTGAGACAATAAGAGGGCTGTCCTTATGATTAAGTAGATTGTCACTTGTTTTATTGATAGCTTTATATGAAGTGTATGTAGTTAACCCTTTCTCGTTGGTCCTAATCTTATCGGCGAGTAAACCCTTAATGATTACTTATGTCTAAAAGTTATTCCTAAGTGATCAATTTAGTAATAACCGTGGGAGCCACATTATGTCCCGCAGTCAAATGCCCGCAAGCCACTAATAAACACAGAGGTTATCAATGCACTAATAAGTAGTAACCAAAGACATCATCATATAAACTTTAATTGATGGGAAAGCAAGTATTAAAGGGAGTGCAATCTTTCGTTGTCACATTACACAAGCCACCAATCCTGATGAATTAAAGTTTGCTAACACAATAAAACAAAACTACTTAATGAATTAAACACATGCAGCACCTTCTTACAGCTCTTGTATCTTTGATTTGGGTGTGTCTTGTGCTGCCTCCTTGACTGAATTCGTCCTTTGTTCCTCCTGTTTGGTCTTCGGTTTTAGGTTTTCCGGAACTTGTAATTCGTCTGGTCTACGGGGTATTTATAGTTTCTGTCTGAGGGAAGATGCGGCGCATCTACTAAGTAGATGCGGCGCATGTACTTAACTTCGCGTGGGGTCCAAGATTATAATATTCAGAAATATTCGTACACCGCCAGAAGATGCGGCGTAACTCCATGATTAGATGCGGCGCATGTCCTCTTGTATCTTGGATCGTATCTGGTGACATCTTGATAGAGATGCGGCGCATGTCGAGAGTGAGATGCAGCGCATCTGGAGCAGAATTGACTTGATCTTGTCCATGTCAGTAGACCTTCAACTTTATGCACGTTTTGCTCCATAATTAGTCCAAAATCGCTAAGTTTCACCAAATGCTTGTTTTTACCTGAGAATTACAAAAGTAAACGATTAAGTATCAATCCTCATACATAATATAGTAAAACAAGTCAAATTAATAGGATAAATGATAGTAATAAAATGTACTTATTTGAGTGCATACATACCAATGCAAAATATATTTGAACTTGCATACCAATGCAAAATGTGTTAGAGTGCTTACATACCAATGCAAAATATATTTGATAATAAGTAAAGGAATTTAAGCATGTATCTCCCCCAAGTAGTTTAAAATGAATATGTAAAAGAGTAAGAGTGGGGCTACAACTCACCTTAGCTGTAAGGTCAAAGTAATGTTATGTCAAAAGTATCACGGGAACGGCTCCAACACACGACCTGAATAATAGTGAAGTTTGAGATTTCGATGGTTTAAGATTGACAGGATGTGAATAATGATTGTGGAAAAGTGTCGGATAATGAATTGGATTGTGATGAGAATGCATGATATGCTTAAAATGCTTAAAGTTCAAAAATAATATTATATATAATATTATCATGTTTTTATGTTTATTGAATCCATGAATATCGTTTCCTCAAAAGTTTGTGAATGATACGTTACATTAATCGTTAAAATTCGTTATATAAACGTATAAACGTTATGTGATAATATATAGTACGAAACGTCAAAATGCACATGTTTGTGTTGAAAAGTGTGAAATGTGAATTAGCAATGAATATGGGATAAAGTTTATGTTTGGTCCTTGTACTTATACAATTTTTACACTTTTCACCCTAACGGAGTTAGTTTTGCACCGTTAGTCCCTGTTTACATTTTTAGTCCAAAAAGGTTCCAAAGTGACTTTTTAAGCTTCAAGTTTACTGTTTTAGCATTTTCTATCCTTCAGTTACTGAATTTACAGTTTTGAACACATTTTAGTGAAGTTGGCAGTTTTAACCCTTAAGATTGAAATATTTTGCAAACTTAGTCCAAATTTCACAAAAATAAGGTGAAGTAATTTCTGAAAGTTTTAACAACTTTTAAAAGCTTATTCAAGTCCAATTCAACTGCTTATTTGCTAAAAAGCTTATTTTTCAGCTTAATGGGCTTTACGAGTGAAAAACCAAAGCCCATTAAGGTTTTGTGATCCGTTGGGTTTCAAGGGGTAATGGGCCTGATTTTGGGCTTATTTTGTGAGCTTAAAAAGATGTCCAAACTGCTTATCTAACTAGCTTATACGAAGTGCTTATTGGGCTTTAAGGCCCAACCGAATAAATAAAGGGTGTTCGACCAGTTTCATGTAGCGATTGCTTGAGTGTTTAAAAAGAGCTTTTAAGGGCTTATATTGAGAGCTTATTTCGACAGCTTATTTGGTGAGTATAAAAGGAATCATGTTGAGTAATAAAACCAATGGGTTGTGTGAAAGTATTTGGTTTTAAAGGACCCTTTCTAAGTGACCAAACATAAAGTCCAAAGACGAAATACAACTTATTAATGTGTGATAATTGTTATACGATACAATATACGTTCAAAATGGGTTACGAAATGTATTTAAATGAACATGTGAGTGTTGAGTGATGATGCATCTTGTATTTTAGCCATCTCTTGAAAGAGATCGAGATGTATACATGAAAAACAAATAACTAGAACTCGAATAAAAGGTATAGAAGTAAATATACGTTCGAGTATGATTATAGAACCATGCATGTATATTGAAAAATTGTATAAGTGTGTGAGAAGAGTTAAGGAGACTTACAACACCTTAAAAAGGTGGTGAGTACTCGAGAAATAGAACTAGAACTCGGATGGAAATGATGCAACTCGTAAAAGTGAGCACCAAAGAATCGAATGGAGTACTTTTGACTTGAAACTTGGCTCGAATGATTATGGAACTTGCTTCTTTTCCTTGGATGATCTCGATAGTGAACAAGTAGAGAGAATGTGAGATTTGGCTAAGTGTGGAAAAGAGAATAAAGGGTGTGTGGGTTTCTACGTACAACATGTGCATGTATATGTCGATATATAGTTTTAAAATGCAACTTGGGTGATTTCTTTCGATTTGTGGCAGGGATTTCGAGGGGACATAGAGAATAAAATGGCTAGAAAGTATTTGGTGTAAGAGCAAGTAGATATTGATTCAAATAGTGTATATATATGTGTCGACATATATATATAAAGGGTCCAAATAGATTTATAACATGCGATATTGTAAGAAAATGGTGAGGAACAATCTCTTGGACTCTTATTCAATCATAGAACATAAATTAGCTAGGTGAAATAAGTTTAAATCGAATTGGATTAAAATGGGTTAATGTTAGTGAATTTGTACAAGTGTCGAGTGAGCTTAGCTTTGATTCTCGTTTACATAGCAAACGTTCGATCTAGATGAAAAGTTTTGTCATTCCTGAATCTTAGGAATGTAGAGATTTGAACCATGTAAAAAGTGGTATAGGTTGTGTGTCGAAATCTAGGATAAAAGAGGCCAAGTTAATGTGTGTTGTGTCGAGTGAAAATATAAGAAAAGTAAAGTTGGGCTTGATTTAATAGTGGGCTGAAATAGTGTTGGGCCGAGAGAAATAATTAAGGATCCGTTTGGTGTTATATATGAAATGGATTTTTCGTGTTGCGTGTGCGAGCTCGTTCCAAGGTATCATGAATAACGTAACAACGTGAGAGGATCAATCAGCCCTTTACCACTTGTGAGGATGGATTAATAATACACTTAGGATGTTAGTCCTTTTAACGTGTATATGATACTTTGAGTGAATATGATTAAGTATGCGGAATCTACTTAACCACACTTAGAAGGATATTGTTTTTGGAAATGGAACAGTAATGCTTGTTATTGAACAATGAACACAAAAAGTATAACACCAAATGATTCAATATTATTGAGAATAATACGAGTGATCTTCACTATCACTAGGGTTACAAACCTTGAATCTCTATGTTTCTATGACTTTATGACTGATTCAGGTGTATATGTTACAACTTGTTCAACAGATATATATTTTCTAAGCACATGCACACCTAATATCTAGGCTAAGATCTCCCTTTTATACAAGAAAGGAGATCTTTACAATATTGTTAAGTCTTGTCAACTACTTGCTTGTTGAGTGTGTCAGTAGCAAAGATACAACTTGTTATGTGTATACAACTTGTAGACTCATCACTTATCAAAGATATTATCTACCGTATATACTTGACTTTTATACACAAAATATCTTTTTCATACTTATCTAATCAGCAGTATTATACGTCAATAGTTATCCACTCAGTAGTAGTATGAGTCACTCCAACAGCAGTATTCAACCAGCAGTACCTTTGTTTGTACTAGCAGTACTAACTTATCAGTTAGTACTGTTAGTTATAACTTGAACAGACTTCAAATATACACTAGCAGTCAGAACTATTAGTGTATTCTTCTCAGCAGTTTTAACCTTTAAAACATTTAGTTTCCAAACGCTAATCTTCAGAACATTTAATTCCCAACACAACGTGTTTGATTAGAAATGTAATAAACAAAATTTTCAAATTTTGCTCGTAAAAATGGTTAAGCGAACAGTAATGATGGGTTCATACTAGATTAACGTTCACTAATGACTAGGGAATTCTACGGTTTGCTACAAAGGTTGAAGCTAAGGTTCCAACCCAAGGTTCAATATCTTAACCTGAGGTTGAAGCAGACATCCCAGCCGCGGGTTGAAGGTCCCAACCGTGGGTTGAAACACACCTGAACTGAAAAGTTGCATTAAAACTTGGTTTTAATCACCATTAACTATCAAAGTCCGATCATTAACCTATCATTATGATTAGAGGGAGTTTGTAAAATCTTTTTAACTAGAATCCAAGCATAAATATGACCCTTTATCACAACAATTACACACAATCTTACAATCAAGCCTTACACCATAAGGACTTGGTCATATTTTCTACTAACCCGAAAGAGCTTTATAATCTCTGCCATTCTCAAGAAGATCCCAAGGAGAAACAAAGGTAGCGTTGGTGATACTCATTGGATGAGGTAGAAGGTTCTTTGTTCGATCGGAGGCTTTAAGGAGTGCTATAACTCTTTACATTTCTTCCTCAATTGTAGTCTTACATTGGGTAACTCTTTTACTTAATTATTATGTTGAACGATTTGATGTTGAATGAAATGTTACGTTTGTTGATGAAACTTGTTATGGAGTAATTTGTGATACTTGTTTGGGAATTATGTAGACGTTCGTGTGAATGTTGAATGATTAGTTCGGTAATATGATGAGCCAAGCATGAGGTATTCCACGCCTTGTCAAATTGAAGGTTTTGGTGCTTGGGATGCGGAGTGCAATATTGGACTAAGTGATAGTTATGTTACTTATGCATTCTATGAAAAGTTTGGAAATGGAAAGTATGATTTGGACAAGTATGGTAGAAGGATTGCTAGCGATGTTAAGGTTGCCATTCATGGTTACACGTTTACCATGGATTTGATTATTGATGAGTATGAAGACACTACGGATCCATCCGTTGTGTTTGGAAGGAATTTCTTGGTAGCCACTAAGTGTACTCTTGACTTTGGGTTAAGAGAATTGCAAGTTAGGGTTGGGGAGCTTCAAGATGATAAGGATGTTAATTGGTTGATAGAAAAAATGGAGGAAGCGTGTGAAAATGATGAAGATGGTACTTTTGGGAAAACAGAAATGATCAAGATGGGAAAGGCTTCTCGTCTCAAACAAAAATACCCACCTTTTAAAGGACTTATACCTTCACCATCATCACTACCACATCCTACTTCACTAATCAAGGGAGAAACTTCTTCCAATCCTACACCCTTACCAACAGAAACACCACCCAATTCACCAATTGATGAAGCCAAATGTGTGGAGG
Organism: Artemisia tridentata subsp. tridentata; assembly: GCA_021014915.2. Taxonomy (NCBI): domain Eukaryota; kingdom Viridiplantae; phylum Streptophyta; class Magnoliopsida; order Asterales; family Asteraceae; genus Artemisia; species Artemisia tridentata. Next base: position 125,267,029 of record CP139505.1, on the reverse strand, counting down.
AAATAACCACCAAGTTCAAGGAATTACTTAATGAGAAGCCAATACTTCATGTGTTGAAACACTATGCTCATTATAGGAAGTTACTTGATGAGATATTGGTTGAGAAGATGAAGCTTGATAATAAAAGAGTGATTGAGGAAGATGAAAAGGAAAAGGTAATGGAAAAAGGTTTGCCTAAGAAGATGGAGGATCCGGGAAATTATCTTATTCCGCTCAAAGATAATGGGACCACCGCACTTAACGCCTTGGCGGATACCGGGGCAAGTGTGAGCATCATGCCCTATAAACTTTATAAGCTTTTGGAGTTAGGAATAGCTTATCCTTCTAATGATGTTTTGTTGATGGCGGATAATATAATGGCTAAAGCATATGAAAAAGTTAAGAATGTAAGGCTCCAAGTAGGTTATCAAACTTACTTGTGTGACTTTTTGATACTTCATGTTCCCATTGATAGGGAAATGCCTATGTTGGTTGGTCGTCCGTTTTTGCGCACATGTGGTGCAATCAATGATAATGGGAAATGACCGATGGAGATTGATGATGGGGTTGAAAAGAGGATTTACCACGCTAAGAAGAGAGGTAAGATCCTAGCGGATGAAGATTCGGATGAGGAAGATTGGCTAGATATGTTTGATGTTGGTCATGATAGTGAGGAAAATCCGGAATATGGTATAACCGCACCATCGTTTGTGCACATAAAGGATGATATGAAGCGTGCCTTGGCTATGGAAAACTATTTTAACCCGTTCAAAAATATAATTGTTTACAAGAAAATGGTTGAATTTCTTGGCTCTTTGCCTATTCAACTCAAGAACATTGAATGGACATCCGAAGGGCATAGCAAGTACCAAAAAGTTGAGGGAGACAAGGTTTGGCATACCAAAATAGAAATCACGAGCCCAAGTGGACGTCGTTTCACTCGTGGGTTTAAGACAAAGGAAACCGATAGGATACTCTCGAGAAAATTCAACTCGGAGGATATTCTATGTTTTGGGAACTACTTTGACTAAAGAGGAAAGATGATGGAGGAATAAAGAAGCTTATCATTAAGCTTCCGCTCATTTTGTCTATGATGAGTTTTTACCTTATTTATTTGCATTTAGGATTTTATATTCCGTACTATTTTCATTTCTATGTTATGTTTTAGTGTGTTTTGAGTTTTTAAGTCATTATCTAATTTGAAGTAATTTTTAATGATTAATTGTTCTAGTTCATGTTAGTTTGTTTAGTTTAAGTTCATTGGAAATGTTTGAAGTGTTTATGAGTTGTGGTAATCATTTAAAAGTGTTTGGAATTGTCAACGTGGAATGAGGAACGTTTTTGTTTAAGTCGGGTTTTTGCTTAAAATTTCACCAACCCACGGTTTGTACCCAACCTATGGTTGAAAGACCTAACCCATGGTTTGAGAACTCATATTACCAAACAAGGAAAAAAAGAAAAAACACCACAAGCCACCAACACTCTCAACATTCATCTAATAAATTGGGAGATTGAAAGTTATCAATTGCATTGTGTTTCTAATCATTCAATGGCACTTAAGAGAGTAAGTAACACCATTTAATTGCTTTAATTTGTTCTTAATTCGGATTTAATTTCTAGGGTTTCAATTTGGGCGAAATTTGTTTAGTTTGAATTTAGTTTCTTTGGTGGGATTACTAGATCTTTGATAGTAGGTTTGATTGCAAGTGGAATGAAATGAATTGATTAAGTATTGAATGAGATTTTGAGGTTTTTAGAATAAGGGTTCATGATGAACGAATTTTTGATGAATTTTTCATCAAGATTGATTGAATTTCTTGTGGTATATGGTTATGATTTAGTGTTTATATGCTCATTAATTAATTATATGGACCACTTCGTTGTTAGATTTTGATTTGATTCAAAGGTTTTAGAGGTTTTGAAGTTAAGAGGTTATGGAGGATTTAGCAATTGAAATAAGCAACAAATAAGCTAAGAGGAGAAAGAAGATTGCTTGGCTAAGATTGGGAGGAAGAAAAAACCCCGTTTTTACAAAGGATGTGCAGCAAACCGCGGCTGAGGTGCCCAACCGGCGGCTGAGCCACACCTGAACCACCCCAACCGCGGGCTGGGAAGTCCAACCGGGCGGATGGGAGGTTCTGTCCCCCTAATTCAAACCAACCGCCGGTTTGGGTGTCCAACCGCGGCAGTTGGAGGCTAAACTTTTTTTTTTTTTTTGGTCTTACGAATGTAATCCTTTGGTTCCAATATTTCTTGTGTGGCTTTTGTTTTTGTTTTTGCAGGAGTTCATGAAAGGAGTGTCGAGTTCTACGAAGGAAGAGAACCTACTAATTGCGTTGTATGCTAAGCAAGGTGGAGGCAAGAGAAATACTAATCTCATGCCGGTGACTAGTGATCACTTGAAGTGGGGGAAGCTAAACCAGAAGGCTGGTGTGTGTAAAGTTATATATATATATATATATATATATATATATATATATATATATATATATATATATATATATATATATATATATATATATATATATATATATATATATATTAGTGTACGGAAAACCTGACCAATTGGTAAATTCAATCTCTAGCCAAGATTGATCAAACCTAAAGATCAAAGTTTTTCAAACAAAAATATAAACCGGACGAATTGGTTATTCCCGGGTCATGATTTTTCCGAACGAAGCGTGAATGGAATGGTGAATTTAGTTTGTGATCGGGTGATTTGATAAAGAAATGAATTTTGGTATTTATATCTAAAATTATAAAACATAAACTAAAATGCAATTAAAAAGCATATAAAAAGATAAAGTAAAGCACAAATTACCTAAAACGCGATTAAAACCTAAAAACGAGCCCTTACGAGCCTTAAAACGAGCTAAGAAAACCAAATTCTTAAAAAACTACTCTAGACATGCAAATTTAATTCCTAAAAGTCCTAAATGATAAAAAAGAATTTTAGAAAAAAATTTTGTATTTTTTTATTTTAATTTTAATTTTTATGAATTAAAAACTATTATGAAAAGAAATATATATATAAAATATTAAAATAAAGAGAAAAATTACTAAAATTTTCAGAAAAGTACTTAAAGTTAATAAGAACCTAGGAAAAATAAAAAGAAGCCAACTGCTTATTTAGATAAGCAGTTAAAAAGCAAAGATAGAAAATAAGCTAAATTGGCTAAACTTAGTTAAGTAAAAAAACAATGTAAAGTTTAACCAAAGAAGACCCAAGGGCAGATGGTGTTATGTGTGGTGTGTAAGGTTGAGGTTGGTTGAGGTCCCAGGTTCAAGCCTCGGCTCACCTTGGACTTCCCAACTTCCCTTTTTATTTTATTTTTTTTGAAAATTTTCTTTTGAAACTTGAAAATAAGCTAATAATAAGAAACTTTTGTGAAAGAATTATTTTTAGAACTTATAAAATAAGCCAGAAAAAGGTTTTGAAAATCAGACTGCTTAAAAGGTTAAAAAGGACTTAAACTACTGCTAACAAGCTCACAAGCTTCTCAAAGCTTGTGAGTGATCTAAAATAAGCTATAAATATTAAAAGCAATCTTAAAAAGCTAATTTAACCTAAATAAGCAGTGTAAAACAACCAATCTTAAATGTTTGACCGGGTAATTAATACCCTTTTGACCTTCGGGTTATAACAAAAGGTGGATCCGGGTTTTGTGGTTCTCGGGTTTTATTAATGAAGTGGATCCGGGTTTTTGGTAAAAGGTGGGTTGGGCTTTAATTTTTGGACCGGATCAGACTAAGGATAGAAATGGATTGGATTTGATATGTTTTTAGTTCTTAAAACTTAACAATAGTTAGTCAAAGGACTAACCATGCAAATTTTAAGGACTAACGGTGCAAAAGGATTTTGGGATGATAAATCATTTAAGCTCAAGTTTTGAGGTTTTTGGGTTTTTGATAGACGAAAACTTGTAAAATCATATCCCCGGCCTCGGCTTTTCTTCCTCTTTCATTCTCGTGCTCGTTTTCATCTGTTTTGTCTTTCTTTTTGTCTTTTTTCTAATATCCTTTACCTGCACATACACAAACGAAAAAACAAGCATATATTTGGCATTTTTGGTCAGTTTTTGGTCTTTTGAGTCCATTTTTGATAAAGAAAAGGTATGTGATTTAACACATACCAAAATCCCCTAGACTAAGGTATTGCCGTATCCTCACGCAATGTCATCACATCACACTTTTAAAACCAAAGATTTCAACCTCTTTCTACTAAAGATTTTGAAAAGTAGCAAAACGTTCCTCAAAAGAGATTAAGAAATCATTAGTTTCAAAAATGCACCGTTTGACCATTTTATTAAATATAATATCTTTTTGCACTTTTCTGATATGACAGGATGTTGACCTTCATTATTTCACAATAACTTTTAGGATCACGAAGTAAGAAGCACTTTTCATAAAAAAGCGTCCATATGGATAAAATTCATTTTCCTTGATTTTTCACAAGTCCCCAAACCAAGCTTAAAAACGAAATCATTGTTAAACAGAAGTTAGATGCCAACACTACCCATGGATGCTAATTGTGTATGCATAGCTACTCCTTGCTCCCTTATTCCTATTTCCTCTAAGTATTTTACGAAAAATGAGTTTTTCTTTTTCTGGTTTTCATAGATTTTTAGTCCGATAAAGACACTAAGTTTAGACGCTAACTAGTTTAAAATCCTTCCCTCGAAAACCGTTGCCCATAAAAATGAGGTCCACATCAAGGTCCTGATTTAACATGATTTTACGGATATCCTTTTTATTACGACCGAAATAACTCATCTACGAGTCCAGAGACAGAAGCTTTTATTAGGATATCCTCGGAGTCGAAATTTGGCCTTATTATTATTATTATTAAGCATATTAGCCATCGGCCCTTTATAACAACTGCAACAACGGGAGCGAACCGTCAAGAAACAGTAGCCTATTATGACCTTGGGAATTTCCCCCACCTTTTTGAAGTATGAGTCAACGGGAGCGAACCGTCAGGAAACAGAAAACTTTTATCGGCTTTGGATTATTATTATTATTATCTCCACCCTTTAAACAACTAAGTCAACGGGAGCGAACCGTCAGGAAATAGCAGTCTTATTTCGGATTCGGTTTTTTACATATTAATTAGGGGCCAAATCCAGAGTCCTGCGGTCTTTCAACATCCGAAACAATAGCACGTACTATCATGAATCAGTTGTATTATTTCCCCGCAACACTGGCAATACCTTGATGTGTACCAAACTCTTATAAGAAAGAATTTTCTAAAGAAGGAGTAAAAACAAATTATCGCCAAAACCGTGCACCTTTAATCATTTAAAAATTTATAATTTTTTTAATTTTTTAACTGATGGGAGCAAAAAGTCACAATTAACCTCGGTGGGCTCTAAAGAGATCCAACTACTCCACGCTTAGCATCTAGCTTATTTTTAACTCTATCATTTCTCGTTCTCCGCAAATTTAAAATCTTAAATAATAAGATCCGCGAATGCTTAGTCTAATAAAATCAAGATGCGCATATTTAAAGTCAATTATGGAAACTTGCAAATTCTTAAAAGAATTCCCGGGTCGTGATTTTTTCGGACGAAGCGTGAATGGAATGGTGAATTTAGTTTGTGATCGGGTGATTTGATAAAGAAAGGAATTTTGGTATTTAAATCTAAAATTATAAAACATAAACTAAAATGCAATTAAAAAGCATATAAAAAGATAAAGTAAAGCAAAAATTACCTAAAACGCGATTAAAACCTAAAAACGAGCCCTTACGAGCCTTAAAACGAGCTAAAAAAACCAAATTCTTAAAAAACAACTCTAGACATGCAAATTTAATTCTTAAAAGTCCTAAATGATAAAAAAGAATTTTAGAAAAAAAATTTGTATTTTTTTATTTTAATTTTAATTTTCATGAATTAAAAACTATTTTGAAAAGAAATATATATATAAAATATTAAAATAAAGAGAAAAATTACTAAAATTTTCTGAAAAGTACTTAAAGTTAATAAGAACCTAGGAAAAATAAAAAGAAGCCAACTGCTTATTTAGATAAGCAGTTAAAAAGCAAAGATAGAAAATAAGCTAAATTGGCTAAACTTGGTTAAGTAAAAAACAATGTAAAGTTTAACCAAAGAAGACCCAAGGGCAGATGGTGTTATATGTGGTGTGTAAGGTTGAGGTTGGTTGAGGTCCCAGGTTCGAGCCTCGGCTCACCTTGGACTTCCCAACTTCCCTTTTTATTTTATTTTTTTTGAAAATTTTCTTTTAAAACTTGAAAATAAGCTAACAATAAGAAACTTTTGTGAAAGAATTATTTTTAGAACTTATAAAATAAGCCAGAAAAAGGTTTTGAAAATCAGACTGCTTAAAAGGTTAAAAAGGACTTAAACTACTGCTAACAAGCTCACAAGCTTCTCAAAGCTTGTGAGTGATCTAAAATAAGCTATAAATATTAAAAGCAATCTTAAAAAGCTAATTTAACCTAAATAAGCAGTGTAAAACAACCAATCTTAAATGTTTGACCGGGTAATTAATACCCTTTTGACCTTCGGGTTATAACAAAAGGTGGATCCGGGTTTTGTGGTTCTCGGGTTTTATTAATGAAGTGGATCCGGGTTTTTGGAAAAAGGTGGGTTGGGCTTTAATTTTTGGACCGGATCAGACTAAGGATAGAAATGGATTAGATTTGATATGTTTTTAGTTCTTAAAACTTAACAATAGTTAGTCAAAGGACTAACCATGCAAATTTTAAGGACTAACGGTGCAAAAGGATTTTGGGATGATAAATCATTTAAGCTCAAGTTTTGAAGTTTTTGGGTTTTTGATAGACGAAAACTTGTAAAATCATATCCCCAGCCTCGGCTTTTCTTCCTCTTTCATTCTCGTGCTCGTTTTCATCTGTTTTGTCTTTCTTTTTGTCTTTTTTCTAATATCCTTTACCTGCACATACACAAACGCAAAAACAAGCATATATTTGGCATTTTTGGTCTTTTGAGTCCGTTTTTGATAAAGAAAAGGTATGTGATTTAACACATACCAAAATCCCCTAGACTAAGGTATTTCCGTTGATGTGCGTGTTGTGTTGCTCTAATTTTTATACCCACGGTATGTCGTTGTGGTTTCAGCAGTATTCAAGTTTTAAATTTATATTTAGCCGACTTATCAATAACACACACTTTAACGAGCAGTGTACCCGGTCTGTATGAATATAATGGTAAGTAGAGTGTCGATCACTAAGAGTGGAACGTATTATCTAGTTATCCTAATCAGTATTTTAATATCTTAAGTTAGCTATACAACCTAATCTAACGCAAGGGGGTTCAGCCTGAGAGACTGGCACGGTTTGATTATGATTAAATATAAACTAAACTAATAAGCACGAATCAGCGATTAGCACACACGTACACAGATAAATACTTGAGACAATAAGAAGACCTGTCCTGATAGTTAAGTAGCTTGTCACTTGTTTTATTGCTAGTTTTATATGAAGTGTATAGTTCGATGCAACGCACCGAGATTAATCCTTTCTCGTTGGCTCTAATCTTATCGGCGAGTAAACCCTTAATGATTACTTATGACTATCCTACTTATCTTTTCTTCCTACTTTTCTACAGACGATAGAATGCATAGGCGATATAATAAATAGGCGAGGAAGGGGCATGGCGACCCAAGCAATGCTCAGCTAGACACAGAGGTTATCAATGCACTAATAAAAGTCACCAAAGACATCAACATATAAACTTTAATCAATGGGAAAGCAATTTTAAGGGGAGTTGAAGTGCATGATTAAATCAATGACACAAGCCCATCAATCCTGACCAATTAAAGTGTACTAATACAATAAAACAAAACTACTTAATGAATTGAATACATGCAGGACCTTCTTACAGCTCTTGTATCTTCGTTCAAGGTGTGTCTTGTGCTGCTACTTCGTCTGAATTCGGCTTAGGGTTTCTGTGGTCTTCGGTCTTCTAAAACTAGGCTCTCTAAATTCGTCTGGCCTTGGGGTATTTATAGTTTCTGTCTGAGGGCTAGATGCGGTGCATAGGATAAGTAGATGTGGCGCATTGACTTAACTTCGCGTGGGGTCCAAGATTAATATATTCAGGAATATTCGTACACCGCCAGAAGATGCGGCGTAACTCCATTCTTAGATAAGGCGCATATTCTTTCTGTCTTGGATCGTAGCTTGTGAAATCTTGATAGTGATGCGCCGTATATAATAAGTAGGATGCGGCGTATCTGGAGCAGAATGATCTTGATCTTGTACATTTCAGTAGACTCTTAACTTCTTGCATGTTTTGCTCCATAATTAGTTCAAAATCGCCAAGTTTCACATAATACTTGTTTTTACCTGAGAATTACAAAAGTAAACATTAACGTATCAATTCTCACAGATAATATAATAAAACAAGTCAAATAAATAGGATAAATGATGGTAATAAAATGTACTTATTTGAGTTCATCAAATATCCCCCCACTTGAACTTTACTTGTCCCCAAGTAAACCTTAGAATTAATCTTATGAAAATGTATCCTAAAAGATATTAGGATTTATTTTTATATTTAAGCATGTATTCATTTTCGTCATAATCACACAACCAAACACTTAACGAATTAGAAGTAAAATAAAATATATTGATAAAAGCAAATCTAATCGTTTAACTGTCCAGTCGTGACGAATATTCTATCATAAGCTTGACAAGTATACGCATCTCCCCCACTAAAGCTAAGGAATAACAAGTCTAAAGCGGTAAAAAGGGTTTGTTGGTTAAGGGTTAATCATTCTTCTTAATCTCTATCGATCTCAAATTCCAGAAAAGGCGACAAAATCACAAATACATGATCGAATCCACGAACACGATACTTGCAATTGCTCAAATCCTTAACTCGAATAGGCTAAAGATAGGACCAAGTAATCTTCACCAATAATATTATATCAAAAAGGGCGACAAAATCATAAATACATAGCCGAATCCACGACTACGATACTTAAGATTGCTCAAATCCCTAATCTCAATAAATCAAAGGTTTGGATAAAGAATAATATAGGGTGTGGATAATATTTGGGATACAAATTGGTGTAAAATGAAAAATAAACAAAACAGATAAATTAAAATTCTAAGTGTGGCTAATCACTATCCCAACCATCCCATGAATAAGACTCATATCATAGAATAACTCACGCTTTAACACTTGAAACACACGCTTTAGGTAGACACGAATTATACTCAACAAGATCTCAATCAAAGAATAACCTTAGTTGGCGTTCCCATAACGTCCAACTCCCAATCAATCCATAAATATAATATATAACAACTAGTGGTGATATCGACCACTTAATACAAAACTTTACATAAGTTGTTTAAACAAACTTCCAACTTTTCCTTTTTCTTTTTCTTTTCTTTTTTTTTTTTTTTTTTTTTTTTTTTTCTTTTTTTTTTTTTTTTTTTTTTTTTTTGACATCAAACATAAACATAGATGTGTAAAATTTCACCACATCACTATAATGATAACTCTGGATAATTTTTCCATACTTTTCATGACTTCAGAAATAACGGTAATAGTGAAAGCAGTAAACACACGAAAAATAAACTCAAAGATATACAATATTTACTTTCACTCCAATTGCATTGTGCAATTTCCCAACTCAACCAAAGATAATGAATTACGCACGCGAACACAGGTAATGTAAGGAAACACACTTTGCCTAAAGCAATTAACCAACCACGGATTTTAATCTACAAGGTAGGCTAAGGTGTAAGGGTGTAACGAAACATTATAACAAAGGTGTAAGAAACGAAAGGAATGGCTCTGAGTGTTTTTCTAGGGGTATCTTACTCTAAAAATGAGAGTAACAAAAGGGGTTTATACGGGGGTTAACTAACCAGTGTAGTTAGCTAATATCACATAACATATAAAGGCTATTTGGGTGTAGTCCTAAAAATTTACCAATTTAGACAAGTCATTCCAATTATATAGATAATACTTATTATGGTGGTCTCGAATAGTATACAGGCCAAGTTCTAAAGTTTACAAGTCACCGGCACACTCATAGATTTGTGAATTTTGAAAAGTTCACAATTTTTGAAATAATGTCATGTGTGCAGCTATGTAATTTAGACTTAAACAAAAACATGCTAAAAATTTTTAATTTTGATATATTAAGCACATTTTAAGCATATTTTGAAAAAGTTTAGGACAAGTAAGTGTTCTAATTCTCCAATCCCCCCACTTAAGTTAAACAACGTCCTCGTTGTTTGTATCAAAGGTTAAAAACTGGAAAATAAAAGAATTAGAACAGAAAAACTCCCCTAAGATTTGCTCGGTATGATCCTCCATTATTTGTGTAAGAGCAAAAATCAACTTCCTTGTGGATGAGAACGTTTAAGCTTCATAATTGATGCATCCACAGGAAATGCAGAAATCTATAATACCACCAAGACTTTAACACACCTAAGTTAAGAAGGTTCAAACTTGCATAATACATTAGTAGTTAGTAAAAATAAAACATAAAAATTAAACTGAAAATCATCAGGTCAGTCGATACGCCGTATCTTATGGAAGAAGATGCGCCGTTTCGAGCCTGGAATAAATACGAATCAGAATAGAAGATGTGTCGCATCCTTAACCAGGGATGCGCCGCATTAAAATACTGATAAAAAGTTTTAAAGTTAAAAATAAAAATGCAGAAAATAAAGTAAGATATGACCAGTGCAGGAGATGCGTCGCATCTCAGGATTGAGATGCGCCGTATCTTCTGCGGGCCTGACTGACTCGACACAGAACAGAATAGTAAAAAAATTTCTCCGGGTTCTCTCCCGGTCAGCACTTGTCTTTATTCCAGAGTCTTCAAGTTAGACTCACGTTCAGCTCCTTATTCCAATACTTCAGGTTCAAACTCCACCACCTCGTTCTCAGTATCCTCAATTTTATTATCAAAGTATTTCTTGACTCGTTGCCCGTTTACCTTGAATATATAACCATTTTTATCGCATATTTCAATAGTTCCATATGGATACACTTTCATGACAACGAACGGACCCGTCCATCTTGATTTAAGTTTACCAGGATACATCTTTAATCGGGAATTAAATAGCAGCACTTTCTCTCCAATAGTAAACGTTTTATCCCCATGTAACCTCGAGTCATGCCATCTTTTAGTTCTTTCTTTGTAGATCTTAGTATTTTTGTAGGCCTCATCTCTTAGTTCGTAGAGTTCATTAAGTTCCATGAAACGGTTCTTCGTTGCAGCTTCCATATCCATGTTACATTTCGTCAAAGCCCAATATGCACTTTGTTCTATTTCGACCGGTAGGTGGCATGCTTTTTCATATACAAGACGAAATGGAGTGCATCCCGTTGGTGTCTTATAGGCTGTGCGAAATGCCCATAAAGCATCATTTAATTTGTCAGACCACCCTTTCGGATTATATCCAGTCGTTTTTTCCAGAATTCGCTTTATAGCCCTGTTGGTTACTTCAGTTTGCCCATTGGATTGAGGATGGTATGCAGTGGAAACCCTATGATACACTCCATATTTTTGCAAGGCTCTTCCCAGATGGTGATTACAAAAGTGTGTTCCCCTATCACTAATCAATGCTTTAGGAATTCCAAACCTAGAGAACAAACTTTGCAAAAATTTAAGTACTACCTTGCTGTCATTTGTTGGTAATGCTTGCGCTTCGACCCATTTTGATACGTAATCAACAGCAACCAAAATATACTTATTACCTTTAGATTCAGGAAACGGTCCCATGAAGTCCAATCCCCATATGTCGAAAACTTCACATACATGGATATAATTTTGCGGCATCTCGTTTCTTGATGTTATATTTCCAGATTGTTGACACGCATCACATCCTTTTATATAATCTTTTGCATCAGCCAACATAGTGGGCCAATAAAATCCTGCATCAAGGATTTTTCTTCGTGTAATAACTGCACCGTGATGTCCCCCCGTCGATCCTGAATGGCAATGTGCTAATATTGCTGGGACATCATCTCCGTCTACGCATCTACGTATAATATTGTCAGGACATAATTTAAAGGCATAAGGTTCATCCCAAATATACTCACTAGCGCGATTTAGAAATCTTCTCTTCTCGTCGGATGTTAGCCCTTTTGGAATTTCATTTGCAACAATAAAGTTTATATAGTCGGCATACCATGGTCCATTATTATTGCTCTTAATTCTTACCATCATAAGGTGTTCATCAGGAAAGTCATCAGCGATTTCCCTTTCATCAAGCACCTCCATATCAGGGTTTTCAAGTCTAGATAAGTGGTCAGCAGCTAGATTCTCGGCACCATTTTTATCCTTAATTTCAATATCGAATCCTTGGAGCAATAAAACCCACCTAATAAGCCTTGGCTTGGCATCATGTTTATTGAACAAATACTTCAAAGCAGAATGGTCAGTGTAAACCATAGTTTTTGACAATATAAGATATGACCTAAATTTATCGAATGCAAAAACTACTGCTAAAAGTTCTTTTTCCGTGGTGGTGTAATGTTCTTGGGCATTATTTAATGTTTTGCTAGCATAATAAATTGGCTTAAATTTCTTATCTATCTTTTGGCCAAGTACAGCTCCAACAGCATAATCACTAGCATCACACATTAGTTCAAAAGGCAGATTCCAATCCGGCGAAATTATAATAGGTGCAGTAGTTAGTTTTTCTTTAAGTATATTAAATGCCTTTTTGCAATCTTCAGAAAAATCAAACTTCGCATCTTTTAGCAATAATTGGGTCATAGGCCTAGATATCATTGAAAAATCCTTTATGAACCTACGATAAAATCCAGCATGCCCAAAAAAGCTTCTAACACCTTTTACATTAGTGGGGTAAGGTAGTTTGGCAATTACATCAATTTTAGCTTTGTCGACTTCTATACCTTTCCCAGAAATCTTATGTCCTAACACAATTCCTTCTCTAACCATAAAATGACATTTTTCCCAATTAAGAACAAGGTTAGTTTCTTCACACCTAGCAAGCATTTTATCAAGTTTAAAGAGACATCCACTAAATGAGTTACCGAACACCGAGAAGTCGTCCATGAAGACTTCCATAAAGTCTTCTACCATATCATGGAAGATAGCCGTCATACAACGTTGGAAAGTAGCAGGGGCGTTGCATAGTCCGAACGGCATTCTCCTATAGGCGAAGGTTCCATAAGGGCAGGTGAAAGTTGTCTTCTCTTGATCCTCGGGGGCAATGGGTATTTGGAAGAAACCTGAAAAACCATCTAAAAAACAATAATAATCATGTCCTGATAGTCTTTCTAACATTTGATCAATAAATGGAAGAGGGAAGTGATCTTTTCGCGTAGCATCATTGAGTTTGCGGTAATCAATGCAAACTCTCCATCCAGTAACAGTTCTTGAAGGGATTAGCTCATTATCGTCATTGAGTACTACCGTCATTCCTCCTTTTTTTGGTACAACGTGGATAGGACTGACCCACGAGCTGTCGAAAATTGGGTAGATAAGTCCGGAGTCAAGTAATTTCACAATTTCATTTTTCACCACGTCTTGGACTTTTGGATTCAAACGCCTTTGGGGTTGGATAGTTGGTTTGAATTCATCCTCCATAAGGATTTTATGTGTACAGAATGACGGGCTAATTCCCTTAATATCAGACATGCTCCATGCTAATGCTCCTCTTCGTTTATATAATACCTGCAAAAGGGATTCTTTTTCTTTTGGCGTTAGGTCAGATGCAATAATAACTGGCGAATTAGTGTCCCCATTTAAATAGGCATATTCCAAAGTGGAAGGGAGATCCTTAAGTACAGGTTTAACATTATCAATTTCATTAGAACTAGCGGAATAAACTTGTTCTTTAATTATTTCGTTGCTGTCATCAGATAAATGCGCCGCATCTAAATTTTCGATGCGCCGTATGGCGTTACAAACAGCGGAATCAACAGCGAAATAATTATCAATAGTATTTTCATCAACTTGATCTTCTATAGCAATTGTGTTTTCTAAATTTTTAAGCAGAAAAGAATCAAGCAAATTACTTTTTAACAATTTCTGAGTAAATTGATTAATCATGTTATCAGAAACATCGATATTATAGCATTCATCGTCTTCAGAATTATTTTTACTCATAGATTGTTCCATATTAAATTCAACCTCATCTTTTCCTATGGTAAGAGTTATCTTTTTATTAAAAACATCAATCATGGCCCTAGCAGTGGCTAAAAATGGTCGTCCTAATATTATAGGAGTTCTAGAATTTTCGGGCATATCGAGGATAACAAAGTCAATAGGTAATTCAAATTTATCAACTTTTATTAATATATTTTCAGCTATTCCTAATGGGTATTGTATGGACCTATCAGCTAGCTCTAAGCACATCCTAGTAGGTTTTGGCTCACCAAGGCCTAATTTTTCATACATAGAAGAGGGCATAAGACTTATACTAGCTCCTAGGTCGGCTAAAGCATTTCCAATATGTAAATTTTTAATTTGACAAGGAATAGTGAAACTCCCTGGATCTTTTTCCTTAGATGGAAGTTTATTGAGCAATGCTGCTGAGCTTCTTTCCCCCATTGTCACAGTGCAAGCCTCTTCAAGTTTGGACTTGTTAGTAAGTAAGCTCTTCAGATATTTAGCGTATTTTGGCATTTGCACTAGGGCTTCCATAAATGGTATGCTTAGCTGCAGCTGCTTGAGATTTTCCAAGAACTTCTTTTGATAGACATCTTCTTTCTCCTTCCTTACCCTATGTGGGAAAGGTAGTGTTGATCGTTTAGGTTCAACAGAAGGTTCTTCTCTAATTACAGGTTCTGGATTAGTCTCTTTTGGTTGCTCTTGCTCAGGTGATAAAGATTCAGGGGAAATCTTGTTTGTACTGTCATCCTCGGGTGTCTCTCCGATTTGAAAGGTTGACTTTCCGCCTCTAGTTGTAATCCCTTTCAAATCTTGCTTTACCAAAAGAATCTTGTTAAGCACCGTTACCAATTGGTGCACTTCAATTGCCAATCCATTAATCATGTTGTTTTGTTCCTTTAGTAACAGCTCATGACTGCCTTTGAATTCATTAATAAAGTTTCTTGCTTCATGATGTTCTTTTTCATTTGCTTGAGCGATTTGTAGTGCAAACTCTTCCATGGTAAGGTTTCTTTGGGGTCTTCCGAACCAGTTGGGGAAAATATCGAACATTGTTCCTGAAAATTAAAGACAAGTAGATTTCAAAGTAAAAATTTCCTAGTATAAGGGTCAGAGTATTTTCCGTTCGGAAATAAGAAAAATAAAAGTTGCTGATATCTGCAGACGATGCGCCGTATCCAAAAAGTTGGATACGCCGTATCTTATAATCGTTAAAATTTAATCAGACTTTATTCAGAAAATAGATACGCCGCTTATAAATTTAGAATGCGCCGTATCAGTATTAATTATCAAAAATCAACGTATCTAAATTAAAATTAAAATGCGTCGTATTAACAAAAGTTAATGCGCCGTATTTTCGTTACGTTTCAAAATACCAGATTTTTGATTCAGTAGATGCGCCGTATCGATAAAAATCGATGCGTCGTATCTGTTTAATAATTCGAAAACTGTTTTTAATTAAAATAATAGATACGTCGTATCTGCTAAAGCAGATGCGTCGTATGGCGTTATCGTTTAGAAAAGCTTCTTATTAAAAACAGATACGCCGTATCTTGGGGAAAGATGCGTCGTATCGAATTTATTAAACGCGTTGTATTTTATAAAAATTAAACGCAATACGCCGTATCTATGAAAATAGATGCGCCGTATCGTTTGAATTAGCTCAGTACAACGATAGCAGAATACAAGAAAATAGAAAAATAAAAACAAAAATAAAAACAAAAGAAAATAAACAAAAATAAAAACACACAAAAACAGAAAATATGCAAAATAATACAATGAATGCAATTTAACTAATATACAACAGAGTTAGCGGTTAGAATAAAAAGTAAAAAGAAAAACCTAATTAAAATACTAATCAAATTAACAGATAATAACAATTCACTCCCCGGCAACGGCGCCAAAAACTTGATGTGCGTGTTGTGTTGCTCTAATTTTTATACCCACGGTATGTCGTTGTGGTTTTAGCAGTATTCAAGTTTTAAATTTATATTTAGCCGACTTATCAATAACACACACTTTAACGAGCAGTGTACCCGGTCAGTATGAATATAATGGTAAGTAGAGTGTTGATCACTAAGAGTGGAACGTATTATCTAGTTATCCTAATCAGTATTTTAATATCTTAAGTTAGCTATACAACCTAATCTAACGCAAGGGGGTTCAGCCTGAGAGACTGGCACGGTTTGATTATGATTAAATATAAACTAAACTAATAAGCACGAATCAGCGATTAGCACACACGTACACAGATAAATACTTGAGACAATAAGAAGACATGTCCTGATAGTTAAGTAGCTTGTCACTTGTTTTATTGCTAGTTTTATATGAAGTGTATAGTTCGATGCAACGCACCGAGATTAATCCTTTCTCGTTGGCTCTAATCTTATCGGCGAGTAAACCCTTAATGATTACTTATGACTATCCTACTTATCTTTTTTTCCTACTTTTCTACAGACGATAGAATGCATAGGCGATATAATAAATAGGCGAGGAAGGGGCATGGCGACCCAAGCAATGCTCAGCTAGACACAGAGGTTATCAATGCACTAATAAAAGTCACCAAAGACATCAACATATAAACTTTAATCAATGGGAAAGCAATTTTAAGGGGAGTTGAAGTGCATGATTAAATCAATGACACAAGCCCATCAATCCTGACCAATTAAAGTGTACTAATACAATAAAACAAAACTACTTAATGATTTGAATACATGCAGGACCCTCTTACAGCTCTTGTATCTTCGTTCAAGGTGTGTCTTGTGCTGCTACTTCGTCTGAATTCGGCTTAGGGTTTCTGTGGTCTTCGGTCTTCTAAAACTAGGCTCTCTAAATTCGTCTGGCCTTGGGGTATTTATAGTTTCTGTCTGAGGGCTAGATGCGGCGCATAGGATAAGTAGATGCGGCGCATTGACTTAACTTCGCGTGGGATCCAAGATTAATATATTCAGGAATATTCGTACACCGCCAGAAGATGCAGCGTAACTCCATTCTTGGATGCGGCGCATATCCTTGCTGTCTTGGATCGTAGCTTGTGAAATCTTGATAGTGATGCGCCGTATATAATAAGTAGGATGCGGCGTATCTGGAGCAGAATGATCTTGATCTTGTACATTTCAGTAGACTCTTAACTTCTTGCATGTTTTGCTCCATAATTAGTCCAAAATCGCCAAGTTTCACATAATACTTGTTTTTACCTGAGAATTACAAAAGTAAACATTAACGTATCAATTCTCACAGATAATATAATAAAACAAGTCAAATAAATTGGATAAATGATGGCATTAAAATATACTTATTTGGTCGGTTTTTGGTCTTTTGAGTCCGTTTTTGATAAAGAAAAGGTATGTGATTTAACACATACCAAAATCCCCTAGACTAAGGTATTGTCGTATCCTCACGCAATGTCATCACATCACGCTTTTAAAACCAAAGATTTCAACCTCTTTCTACTAAAGATTTTGAAAAGTAGCAAAATGTTCCTCAAAAGAGATTAAGAAATCATTAGTTTCAAAAATGCACCGTTTGACCATTTTATTAAATATAATATCTTTTTGCACTTTTCTGATATGACAGGATGTTGACCTTCATTATTTCACAATAACATTTAGGATCACGAAGTAAGAAGCACTTTTCATAAAAAAGCGTCCATATGGATAAAATTCATTTTCCTTGATTTTTCAATAGTCCCCAAACCAAGCTTAAAAACGAAATCATTGTTAAACACAAGTTAGATGCCAACACTACCCATGGATGCTAATTGTGTATGCATAGCTACTCCTTGCTCCCTTATTCCTATTTCCTCTAAGTATTTTATGAAAAATGAGTTTTTCTTTTTCTGGTTTCCATAGATTTTTAGTCCGATAAAGGCACTAAGTTTAGACGCTAACTGCTTATTTAGATAAGCAGTTAAAAAGTACTTAAAGTTAATAAGAACCTAGGAAAAATAATAAAAAAAGCCAACTGCTTATTTAGATAAGCAGTTAAAAAGAAAAGATAGAAAATAAGCTAAATTGGCTAAACTTGGTTAAGTAAAAAACAATGTAAAGTTTAACCAAAGAAGACCCAAGGGCAGATGGTGTTATGTGTGGTGTGTAAGGTTGAGGTTGGTTGAGGTCCCAGGTTCGAGCCTCGGCTTACCTTGGACTTCCCAACTTCCCTTTTTATTTTATTTTTTTTGAAAATTTTCTTTTGAAACTTGAAAATAAGCTAATAATAAGAAACTTTTGTGAAAGAATTATTTTTAGAACTTATAAAATAAGCCAGAAAAAGGTTTTGAAAATCAGACTGCTTAAAAGGTTAAAAAGGACTTAAACTACTGCTAACAAGCTCACAAGCTTCTCAAAGCTTGTGAGTGATCTAAAATAAGCTATAAATATTAAAAGCAATCTTAAAAAGCTAATTTAACCTAAATAAGCAGTGTAAAACAACCAATCTTAAATGTTTGACCGGGTAATTAATACCCTTTTGACCTTCGGGTTATAACAAAAGGTGGATCCGGGTTTTGTGGTTCTCGGGTTTTATTAATGAAGTGGATCCGGGTTTTTGGTAAAAGGTGGGTTGGGCTTTAATTTTTGGACCGGATCAGACTAAGGATAGAAATGGATTGGATTTGATATGTTTTTAGTTCTTAAAACTTAACAATAGTTAGTCAAAGGACTAACCATGCAAATTTTAAGGACTAACGGTGCAAAAGGATTTTGGGATGATAAATCATTTAAGCTCAAGTTTTGAGGTTTTTGGGTTTTTGATAGACGAAAACTTGTAAAATCATATCCCCGGCCTCGGCTTTTCTTCCTCTTTCATTCTCGTGCTCGTTTTCATCTGTTTTGTCTTTCTTTTTGTCTTTTTTCTAATATCCTTTACCTGCACATACACAAATGCAAAAACAAGCATATATTTGGCATTTTTGGTCGGTTTTTGGTCTTTTGAGTCCGTTTTTGATAAAGAAAAGGTATGTGATTTAACACATACCAAAATCCCCTAGACTAAGGTATTGTCGTATCCTCACGCAATGTCATCACATCACGCTTTTAAAACCAAAGATTTCAACCTCTTTCTACTAAAGATTTTGAAAAGTAGCAAAATGTTCCTCAAAAGAGATTAAGAAATCATTAGTTTCAAAAATGCACCGTTTGACCATTTTATTAAATATAATATCTTTTTGCACTTTTCTGATATGACAGGATGTTGACCTTCATTATTTCACAATAACTTTTAGGATCACGAAGTAAGAAGCATTTTTCATAAAAAAGCGTCCATATGGATAAAATTCATTTTCCTTGATTTTTTACAAGTCCCCAAACCAAGCTTAAAAACGAAATCATTGTTAAACACAAGTTAGATGCCAACACTACCCATGGATGCTAATTGTGTATGCATTGCTACTCCTTGCTCCCTTATTCCTATTTCCTCTAAGTATTTTATGAAAAATGAGTTTTTCTTTTTCTGGTTTCCATAGATTTTTAGTCCGATAAAGGCACTAAGTTTAGACGCTAACTAGTTTAAAATCCTTCCCTCGAAAACCGTTGCCCATAAAAATGAGGTCCGCATCAAGGTCCTGATTTAACATGATTTTACGGATATCCTTTTTATTACGACCGAAACAACTCATCTACGAGTCCAGAGACAGAAGCTTTTATTAGGATATCCTCGGAGTCGAAATTTGGCCTTATTATTATTATTAAGCATATTAGCCATCAGCCCTTTATAACAACTGCAACAACGGGAGCGAACCGTCAAGAAACAGTAGCCTATTATGACCTTGGGAATTTCCCCCACCTTTTTGAAGTATGAGTCAACGGGAGCGAACCGTCAGGAAACAGAAAATTTTTATCGGCTTTGGATTATTATTATTATTACCTCCACCCTTTAAACAACTAAGTCAACGGGAGCGAACCGTCAGGAAATAGCAGTCTTATTTCGGATTCGGTTTTTTACATATTAATTAGGGGCCAAATCCCGAGTCCTGCGGTCTTTCAACATCCGAAACAATAGCACGTACTATCAGGAATCAGTTGTATTATTTCCCCGCAACACTGGCAATACCTTGATGTGTACCAAACTCTTATAAGAAAGAATTTTCAAAAGAAGGAGTAAAAACAAATTATCGCCAAAACCGTGCACCTTTAATCATTTAAAAATTTATATTTTTTTTAATTTTTTAACTGATGGGAGCAAAAAGTCACAATTAACCTCGGTGGGCTCTAAAGAGATCCAACTACTCCACGCTTAGCATCTAGCTTATTTTTAACTCTATCATTTCTCGTTCTCCGCAAATTTAAAATCTTAAATAATAAGATCCGCGAATGCTTAGTCTAATAAAATCAAGATGCGCATATTTAAAGTCAATTATGGAAACTTGCAAATTCTTAAAAGAATTCCCGGGTCGTGATTTTTTCGGACGAAGCGTGAATGGAATGGTGAATTTAGTTTGTGATCGGGTGATTTGATAAAGAAAGGAATTTTGGTATTTATATCTAAAATTATAAAACATAAACTAAAATGCAATTAAAAAGCATATAAAAAGATAAAGTAAAACACAAATTACCTAAAACGCGATTAAAACCTAAAAACGAGCCCTTACGAGCCTTAAAACGAGCTAAGAAAACTAAATTTTTAAAAAACTACTCTAGACATGCAAATTTAATTCCTAAAAGTCCTAAATGATAAAAAAGGATTTTAGAAAAAAGATTTGTATTTTTTTTTTTTTTTAATTTTAATTTTTATGAATTAAAAACTATTTTGAAAAGAAATATATATAAAAAATATTAAAATAAAGAGAAAAATTACCAAAATTTTCAGAAAAGTACTTAAAGTTAATAAGTACCTAGAAAAAATAAAAAGAAGCCAACTGCTTATTTAGATAAGCAGTTAAAAAGCAAAGATAGAAAATAAGCTAAATTGGCTAAACTTGGTTAAGTAAAAAACGATGTAAAGTTTAACCAGAGAAGACCCAAGGGCAGATGGTGTTGTGTGTGGTGTGTAAGGTTGAGGTTGGTTGAGGTCCCAGGTTCGAGCCTCGGCTCACCTTGGACTTCCCAACTTCCATTTTTATTTTATTTTTTTTGAAAATTTTCTTTCGAAACTTGAAAATAAGCTAATAATAAGAAACTTTTGTGAAAGAATTATTTTTAGAACTTATAAAATAAGCCAGAAAAAGGTTTTGAAAATCAGACTACTTAAAAGGTTAAAAAGGACTTAAACTACTGCTAACAAGCTCACAAGCTTCTCAAAGCTTGTGAGTGATCTAAAGTAAGCTATAAATATTAAAAGCAATCTTAAAAAGCTAATTTAACCTAAATAAGCAGTTTAAAACAACCAATAAGCTCAGCTCAGGAAATAAGCAATAAGGGAAATAATGCAGCCCCAAATAGACCACTAGGGAACTTTTAGGCTATACAATAAGCACTTAGATCAAAAAGTGAAACCACAAAAGCTGAATACACTAACAGTTAACCAATCAAAGATCTAAGAAAAATGATTACAGATCCTAAAGAGCTTATCTAAAGCTTAGAAATAAGCTAAAATGAAGGTTGCACATAACTTGTTAACTGATTGCATCAGCTGCAATATGGATCTAATCTGCTACTTTTAAGCACAAATAAGCAATAAAAACAATTAGCATAAGCACCAAAAAGCAAAAACATATCAAGCTCAAACTCCAAATAGCTTATAGAACAGATCTAAGACCAATCAAAGCTTATTAAGGGCTTATTAGTTAGCTTTGAAAGAAGCAGACCAGTCAATGCATACCTATGAATCAATATTTACTGAACTGAGGTACTAGTTTTAAAGCTATCAAAAAGCACTAAATAAGCTGAGAACTGATCTGAAAAAGGGAAATCAGCATAAAACAACAAACAACAAACTAGTAAAATGAGATTCAGGCATTTTCATCAACAAACAAGCACTAAAAATTGCCTAATTAAACTGCTACTCATACTGTTTGTATTTATTTGGTTCTGTGACAGAGTTTAACAAGAATTTGAACCAAAGACTACAGAAACCTTATGACACCTTAGCAACTCCTAAGAACCAACTTAAATAACTTGTTTTAACACAAAAAACTTCACCAAGAAACCTAATCCTTGATTTCTCCAAAATAAGCTGATTTTCACAGTTTTAAGTCTCAAATTTAAGAAAACCACTAAAAATACCTCAAACTTACTTGAATTAGTTAAAAACTACTTAATATCAGCTTAAATGACTAAATTAGACCAAATTTAAAAAAGGCTTAATGACCTATGAACAGTGAAACACCATTTTGACCCATTTTACAACCTTGTGCCAAACACTCCTTTATTTTACCAAAAACTGATTTTAAGCTTATTTTAAAAAGCAAAACTCATATTTTTGTTAAAACAGATTGATATTAAGCATTAGTGAATGTTTTTAAGCAAAAAGCTATAATGGAAAAGAGCTTATCACATGATTTAAGCTTATAAGCTATTTAGACCTTATAAACACTAATGATCACAAAATGAAGAAACACCATGAAATTAACTAACTCGGCAACTAATCAACTTCAATTAAGTATGAATAAGTAAAATAAACTCAAATAAGCATTCAAATAAGCAGAAAACAGACATAAGCACCGTAATAAGCAAAATGATGAAAAATGGAACTTACATAGTCCTTTGCACAAACAATGACATACAATTGCTCCCAGAGCTGATCTACAAGCTCCAGCTTGTTAGATACAAGATGGTATTGTCCTATAAGCCCTTCCCTTATTGGCTTATCATCCAAGTGCTTATTGCACTTTTAAGCATAGGTATTTTTAAGGTGATTAAGTATAATTCACTAGATGAACATAGAAGCTCAAATTAAGCTATGAATGAGCTTATTTGAGTTTCAGAAAGCAATTAAACTAAAGTGCTTAATAAGTGCTTATTAAAGCTTATTTCAAACATAATAAAGCATTAAGACATGAAAGTAAAAGAGACCATGTAATTAAACAAGACTGAATTTCATTAATGATTAAAATGATTACAAAGCTTATAATAAGAAAGGAATTAAGTTGAAAACAGTAAATAAGCTATTACAATTAAAAATGACTTAATAAAATAAAACTAAAAAGGAGATAGATATGTGTGTGAAGAAGCTGCTATTAATAGCCTGAGGAGGCACCTTCTGGGGTTTCCCTGAATCAATCCTAGCCCTCCAATCCTGATGTCAACATCCATCAATCATCACAGCTATCCAATCAATCTGCCACATCCCTTAAACCAATGGGAAAGCTCAATTCTGCCAGCGTGGAAGGAATATGAGCTCATTGCTCTGAGGTGTCAGCTTCTAGAAAGGGTAAAGTACACTAGTGAGCAGGGTAAATGCGGTGGAAGGGATAATGAACAGTACATTTCATTCTTTTACCCGCTTTTTCTCAAAGGTTTGACCGGGTAATTAATACCCTTTTGACCTTCGGGTTATAACAAAAGGTGGATCCGGGTTTTGTGGTTCTCGGGTTTTATTAATGAAGTGGATCCGGGTTTTTGGTAAAAGGTGGATTGGGCTTTAATTGTTGGACCGGATCAGACTAAGGATATAAATGGATTGGATTTGATATGTTTTTAGTTCTTAAAACTTAACAATAGTTAGTCAAAGGACTAACCATACAAATTTTATGGACTAACGGTGCAAAAGGATTTTGGGATGATAAATCATTTAAGCTCAAGTTTTGAGGTTTTTGGGTTTTTGATAGATGAAAACTTGTAAAATCATATCCCCGGCCTCGGCTTTTCTTCCTCTTTCATTCTTGTGATCATTTTCGTCTGTTTTGTCTTTTTTTTTTATCTTTTTCTAATATCCTTTACCTGCACATACACAAACGCAAAAACAAGCATATATTTGGCATTTTTGGTCGGTTTTTGATAAAGAAAAGGTATGTGATTTAACACATACCAGAGGCTAAGGCTTGTTTCAATAGACGTTTAGCTAAGTTACAAAGGAAGGAGATTGCGGTACCAAAGTTGATTGATTGGAGTTTGTTTAGGAGATACCAAATTGGTGCAAGAATTGAAAGGTTTTTGGACATTAGCATGGAAGATACGGATGGAAATGTCTATGAGGATTATTGTTTGGAGAGTGCTTTGAAGATTAAAGAGGAAGAAATTTACAAGGAATGGTATTTGGAGTTCTTTTCCACCATCTACTTCAATCAATAGGTGGATTTGAACAATATTGTGAATGAGAAATGTGTATGGTTTCGTTTGTGTGGGAAAGATCGTGTGAAGACTTTACCAGAGTTTGCATAATTGCTTGATTTATATGATGAGGTTGATATAGCTGATCCGCAATTTACGGCTCACTTTGCTAGGTTGGAGAGAGAGTACCCGAAGTATGATGGTACTCATGTTTGGAATTTGATTGGGGATCCAAATAGTCCTAAGCCAAAGGTGGTGGAAATTCATCATCCACTATCGAGACTTTTGCATAAGATTCTTGTGAATACTTTTGTGCATCGAGGTAATAGTCAAGACAAAGTTCATGGACCGGATTTGTGGTTGATTGAAATGATTACGAGTTCATCTGATGGAAAGAAGTTTAAGTTGAATGTGGCATGGACCTTGGCGACTTATTTATCCAAGAAAGCAGCTCTTATTATGGAGCATGGGTTTATCAATGGAGGTCATTATATGTCAAAGATTAGTAGGAGTTTGGGGTATGCTACACCCGGGGAATTGAACAAGATTACTTTGATCGAGAATTGTGAGATGCTTGACAAGAAGAGTTTACATGGTTTGCTTGATCATGACAAGATGCAATTGGTTGAAACCATCACCAATGTAGTTCGTAACCCAGTTCCACCTCCACCACCACAAATGGGAGAACCATCGGGGCTTGAATCAGGATGAGGAGAATGGCATGCAAATTTGCCACAAGTTGAAAAGAGAGAAATGTGTAGAGATATGACGATGATGAGGGTCGGACACCAAATGGATTATTATGCACCGATTCTTACACACCTTGGACATCAAAGTGTTCCGCCATACTCTTTCCCGATGACTTATGACCCACCTAGTGTTCCACCATAACCTTACCCATATACACCTTATCCTTTACAACATGTGCCTTACCCGACATCCTCTAGTGCATTTCAAGGAAGTGAAGGGTACAATGTTAATCATGAGGGGTTTATGGGTTATTATTCTTCCGATATGGGAACAAGTGGTTATGAAGCGGGAACTTCGTCAGCAGTTGTTGGTATGGGAGCTTTAGTTGACTATGGATGATGAATACGAGACCATGGATGATGAATGACCTTGTTGATCATTAAGGTTTTCACTTATGATGTGTAACGGATAATTATTCTATTTCTCCCTCGTACTTTATTTCTGAACAATTTCTATTATGTGATGTAGGATTTTATTATTATCATTTAGGATTATTAAGTATTATGGTTATTATTATTATTGTTATATTGCGTGTTTTGTTTTTGTTTTGTTTGGATGGTATATTTGTTTTATTTTTCAGGTTTTAGGAACCATGGAGTTATTGCTCGATCATATGGTTGCTTCATTTTGGAGTTGGATGTGATCAACTCATGCGTTTAGAAAACCAAATATGGATCTCGCATGATTTCTCGGTGATATCATCTGCTATTTATTTTCCCTGTTTCCTTTTCTTTGAAGTTAATTTTTCACATTGAGGACAATGCAAAACTTAAGTGTGGGGGGAGGGGGGGGAGGGAAGTAAATAGTGAAAATGGTCTATTTTGTTATCCTTTTCTTTTTTGATTTTTTTTGGATTTGTTTGTTTGCCCTTGAGAAAATTAGTTGTTTTTACACTTAAAATTTTTAACATATCTAAAACAACTTAGAATTTTCCAATAGCATAATATGGCAAATTGAAAGATTTAAACGTATCTCGATTTTTGAAGCAATCTGTTCTTAAGATTGATAACATTACTTGTGCATTTATAGCCGATTCTACCAAATATGTGAGGATTTGAGCATATCATTAGAAGCATATATTTCTATGCTTAAATTCTATTTTCTTGCTATGAGTGTGATGGTGATTGAATTGATTCTAGAACTTGTGCTTGTCATACATTACGAATTCCAAAGTAAGGTCACATTCGTGTGATATAGATGAATTTAAATGATAAGAGGCAACTTAGGATTTCAACCAAATGGCCTTCCATTTACATATAATGATATATTAGATAGCCACATCGGTTAGTTAACCACTTTTTATGGACCCATTTGTTAGCACTCATTTTTAGTGCTAGATACCCTTAGTACAACCTCCGAGCCATTCTTTTCATTTTTGTTACATCCAGAAAAATACAAAAAGATTTTACACTTTAAACCTTAGCCTAACCCGTGATCAAGTCTAATCGATAAGTTGCTTGTTGTTCGGTGTGAATGAGTTTTTGATGATTATTAGTCTACACTTTGTATTTCGGATATACCGTTCCAACAAAGACAAAGGTAGCTACTTCTTATTTGTATTTTTGAGGTATATGCTCATCCAAAGTTTGGGGTGTGTGAAAAAGAAAAAAATAAATAAGTCATCAAAGAAAAAAAATGAAAAAATATATATGATGACAAGAATAGCCAATTTGCTATAAATATGAAGATGAAGGAAGAAGAAGTATTTTGAGTTTTCGATTAGCCAATGTGCTAAGACGTGATATATATATATATATATATATATATATATATATATATATATATATATATATATATATATATATGTGTGTGTGTGTGTGTGTGTGTGTGTGTGTGTGTGTGTGTGTGTGTGTGTGTATGTGTGTGTGTGTGTGTTGATCGATGAAAGAAATCAAAGAAAAGGCGAAATATTGATTCAGAGGCTATAACCATTTTGGGGTACATGGTTCGATTCTTTTTGCAACAAGTGATTTTGCTATTTGACTTGATTATTGTTGTATAACTAACTTATAAATTAATCCCATACCTTATACATACCCTTATATTGACCCTTAGCCTAACGTTTCGACCCGAATAAAAGTCCTCTTTTATACTTTTATACATTTATTTATTTCTTACATGATTTGGATTAGTTTTGATACTCGTTCAAGCTTATGGTATGACATGAAATCATGACTAAGCAATTGAGTGAAATACACCTCCATCAGAAGAAATGAGTGTGAGTGAATTATATAATATATTTTCTTTTCGTGAGGAGCTTAGTTATGTTATCTAGCTTGATTGAGTACTACGTTTGATTTTTCACATACAAAAGATAAAACTCACTTTTTTCTCTTTTACCTTAGTGAAAGAATAATTAGTGAACCTTTTTGAGAATCATGATCGGTTGGCTATTGGAATACTATTTTTCAAAATATTAATTTGCTTGAGGGCAAACAAAGCTTTAGTGTGGGGAAATTTGATAACGCTCATTTTGTGTATGTTAGAATCGCGTTATTTGTATATTTGTGTATGTTATTTGGTTGTGTTTGTGAGCATTTTGCGCTTAAAAAGTATAAAAGATGTATCCAGGTTTAGGTACAACGAAATATCGAGAAAGACGAGGAAAAGTCGATAAATCAAGAAGATATGCAAAGTGAAGATTCTCGTCAAAGATAATGATCCATGTTATGATTATTTCTGAGTACAAGTAAAAGATTATGAAGATATTTGATGGAAGAATGAGTCAAAAATAAGAGCTTAAGAAGATTGTTGAAGATGGAGTTTTTGTGCCAACCCAAGGTTCAAACCAACATGTCAATCAAGTCCCAACCCAAGGTTGAAGCTGAGGTTCATACCCAAGGTTCAATATCTCAACCTGAGGTTGAAGCAGACATCCCAGCCGCGGGTTGAAGGTCCCAACCGTGGGTTAAAACACACATGAACTCAAAAGTTGCATTAAAACTTGGTTTTAATCACCATTAACCATCAAAGTCCGATCATTATGATTAGAGGGAGTTTGTAACAGCTTATTAATTAGAATCCAAGCATAAATATGACCCTCTATCACCATAATTACACACAATCTTACAATCAAGCCTTACACCATAAGGACTTGATCATATTTTCTACTAACCCGAAAGAGCTTTATAATCTCTGCCATTCTCAAGAAGATCCCAAGGAGAAACAAAGGAAGCGTTGGTGATACTCATTGGAAGAGGTGGAAGATTCGTTGTTCGATTTGAGGCTTTAAGGAGTGCTATAACTCTTTATATTTCTTGCTCAATTGTAGTCTTATGTTGGGTAACTCTTTCACTTAATTATTATGTTGAACGATTCGATGTTGAATGAAATGTTACATTTGTTGATAAAAATTGTTATGGAGTAATTTGTGATACTTGTTTGGGAATTATGTAGACTTTCGTGTGAATGTTGAATGATTAGTTCGGTCAGAAAAAGTGATTTATCTCATAAGTTTGTTTAAATATAATTCGTGTTCTTAAACTTGTTGATTGAACACTATTGGATTTAAAGGTCGAAAGTATTTCTAATATTTTTTTATTCCAAGAAGTTGGTGCATAAACGGATTGGTGCTTGATAATTGACAACTATCAAGTAGTCAAGTTTTGAATGAACCCGAGGGTATTTAATCACGAGTATGGGCCAAAATGACTCGTAAGAACTAATGACACTAATCATCTTTTTCATACATATAAATATACAAAGTAACTAGGTTAGTGGGATGAGTATTGGCCGAAAGGACTCACCCATGAAACTACTATAAACATGTGATTTTCTTGGTATTACCCGTTGACTAGAAATCCATGTAAAATTGATATGTGCCTTCTACATATGTTTCACCCAAACATGTTCAACATTCTATCATGATTGGTTACTATTCCTAAACAAGTACTTGTTTGATTTGATTGATTCGATAAGATAAACCATTGTTTGTTATTTGTTTATTTACGGTGCTTTAGAGTGTGACAATCTAATGTGCTATTCTCATGCTACGCATTCGCTAAACAAGATTTACCATAGTCTCTTGGGACGATCCCTATTTAACACAAACCATATTACATGCGAACGAGTATACTTGCTCGTATGCGTTTTCTAAATAATCGGTAAAAAGGAGTTTATAAATTTAAAATTTGAGTAGAACTTAGGATATATATATATATATTAATACACCGTTCTTACGCATCAGCATGTGTTGAATAAGAGGAGTGTTAAGGATGTGTTGTTGAATGATATTAGGTGGTGTGTCAAGAAAGGTGTATGAAGGCGAGGTGTTAGGAGTCATAGAACCATAAGGAAATATCGTCTCGTCAAATGTAACATGACGAGAGAGGATTATCTTGTTGGTATGTAGATCGAGACACCTATACCCACGATGGTTTGTAGGATACCCGAGAAAAATGGCCAGTGTGGTGCGCGGTTTAAGTTTGTGATTGGCATATATGTGGGGGTAACAAAGGCAACCAAAAACATGAAGATCCATGTAGTTGGGTGTAGTCTTATAAAGGCGTGTATGAGGAATCTCATTGTTTATTGTGGTGGAAGGTAAAAGGTTTAAAAGATAGGTTGCCATGTGAAGTGCTTCAACTCAAAAGGTGGGTGGTAAGTGTGCTTAAAATAAAAGTGTGCAAATGAGGTTGTTTATGGTACGTATCATCTGTTCTTATTTGCCATTCTGTTGAGATGTTTTTGGACAAGAGAAGCGAATGGTAATTCCATTTGTGGTAAATTATTGGTGTAGGGCATTGTTGTCAAACTCGCCCTCATGATCACATTGAAAAGACTTAATATCAAGCACGGAAATGAATAAATTTAGACAAAGCATCAGACTTATTTCGTAAAGGATACACCCATAAATAATGCGAAAAATGATCAAGAAACAAAACATAGTATTTAATACCCGTAATACTCGGAAGTGGAGAAGTCCACAAATCCGAATGAATAATGTCAAAAGGAGACTTAACAATTGTCTCAGAAAGCGAAAAAGGAAGTCGCACGTGCTTGCCAAGCTGACAAGCATGACAAAGCACAGGAGACTTAGCCTTATTAAAAGAAATAAAATTATTAGAAACTAACGAACGTAACACGTCACTTCCAGGATGACCAATACGTTGGTGCCAAGTTTGTTGACTGGCCAGAAAAGCTTGAGGTATTGACGGAGATGTGACCGGATACAAGTCACCCGTGCTGTCACATCTGAGTAGAATTTGATGGGTCCAGAAATACTTCACAGCAAAACCAAACTCAATGGTACATTTATTATCATGAACAAATTGACGAACCGAGATTAATTTTTTTTACAATATTGGGTGTAATGAGAACATTATTTAAATGGAGGGTTCGGTGGGGGGTGGTCAAAGTGCCATGGCCCGTGTTGGTGACAGGAATAGAATTCCCATCCCCAACATAGACAGATGGATAAATGCAAGAATTAAAAACAGTACTAAGATTATTAGCAGATGAGTTAAGATGGGAAGACGCACCCGTGTCCATGTTCCAATTTGCATTGGCAGGACCTTGAAGTGTCATGGTGTTGAAGACCTAAGGTAGAAGCGTTTCCTGACCATTAGTTGTCTAAGTACCCGAACCATAAACCGATTGAGCTAGTAGAGCTTGTTGTGGAGTCAACTGGGGAGTAGTCAGCTGTAGAACAGTAGCCGGTGCAGGAGTAATAGGCTACTGACCCAAAGGCAGTCCAAAACCTGGAGGAGTGGGCCCGCTGGCCCAATGGTGAATGTTGTGGATGCTGTGAAAATGACCAGGCCTGACCCAAGGAATTAGACAACACATATTGGGCAAGTAAGGTCTGTTGGGCTTGTAAGAGAGCAAGTAGTGGGTTTTGATTGTTCAAGGCACCAAACGAAGTACCCAAACCAAAAACTGAGCTTGTATTGTTTATCCCACGAGGCATATTTTGACCAGACCTGGAATTCACATTCGTCCCTAAAAGCATTATGCCCACGATTTGCTTTATGTAAAAACCGACATGTATTTCCCCAACGACAGTATCCTTAGTTGAAATTACGACACACTTCACAATTGTTCTCATTCGTGTGTGTGTCACGTGAGTTATGAGATTCCATTCCCCGAGTGGTGTTGGTTTCGGCAATAAGCATTTGGGGTGCCGAGGAGGTAGTGTTATTGGATAAGGGTTGGGGCTTCGAATTCAGCCTCATCTCTTCAGTGGTTACCATGGACCGCATAGTATCAAGGTTGGGAAACGGATCTTTGTGAGCAATGATTGTGGTTAGGTTTGTGAATTTATCACTTAGCCCATTGATAGCATAAGTAACGATGTCATCATCACTCATCGACGAGCTAAGGTCAGTTAGGAGGGTAACAATTGATTCAATTTTGCGGAAGTAGGCATCGGCAGTAAGGTCCCCCATTTGTATAACACGTAACTCGCTTTTTAAAGCTATTGTTCGTGTACGCTTGTTGCCGAGAAATATTTTCTCAACGAGATCCCAAGCCGCTTTAGCCGTGGGAGGGTTGGCTTTGATTACACGTCCTTGTAGAGCGGGAGCTAGCGTTAAAATTATCCACGACTTCACTATTGAATCGGTAGTGAGCCATTCTTCCGTTGGTGGAGCGGGTGTAGAAGAGCTCTCGGTAACACCTTCAATGTGCTTTAGAACACCGAAGTAATTGCAATGGATTTTGAAAAAGTAGCACCACGACGAGTAATTTAACTCATCGATGTTGAGTTTGACTGGGACAACGTTGTTGAGGTTGTTGACAGCATAGAGTTTTTCAACAAGAGTAAGGGTAGGAGGAAGTGGTGGTGTAGTATCGGTAGTCATAGCTGCGTTAGGAGCTGAGGACAACGACAGCAGTAGGGTTAGGGTTTTAGGATCTTGTTGTTACTCGTAATACCATGTAAACAGCCAAAGTTGTATATTGATTGATTCATAATGTGTACAATATCGAGTATTAATAATACACTAATGGGCTACATAATACAATTACAAGACATGCTAAGGAACCATTGGGCTAAGCCCACGAAACACTAATCATCTGCTAACAAAATCTACATTTCGAGCAAATGGTATTGCTCGCCCAACATGAACTATGTGTCATAAGCCTGGACCACTAAGTGAACTACGTGTCATAAGCCTGGACCACCAATATCAACAACTAAGTGTGACTAGTAAATAGTATAGTATTAAAAATCAACCAACATATTACACAAACTCCAACACATTTACTTTACTTAACTCATTTAATATTTTCTTCTTCTTTACTTGTTTTTTACCTCTCACACATTCACCTTCTCTCATATTCACTCTCATCTTCAAATCCATACCAAACAACCCATTTCAATGGTTTAAGTTTCTTCAAAAACTGGTGATGGAAATGCTACTACTTTATTCATCCGTTCAACATACATAAACAATAGCTCCTTCGCATCTCTCGTTTGTGATACTGTATCAAATATTCGCTGATATTATCCCTATCGTGAAGTTCCATACTAAATCCATCATCAAGACATCCAAAGGGTAACCATGACATTATCCCTTTCGTGAAGTTCCAAAGGGTTGCTAAATGACAACGAACACAGCGAGCAAACCTTCCTCGCCCTCATTTGCTCGACGATTTCAACATGTGTGTGGGTGCTAAATGACAACAAACACAGCGAGTAAACCTTCCTCACCCCTCATTTGCTCGCCGATTTCAACAAGTGTGGGTGCTAAATGACAACGAACACAGCGAGCAAACC
Organism: Artemisia tridentata subsp. tridentata; assembly: GCA_021014915.2. Classification (NCBI taxonomy): domain Eukaryota; kingdom Viridiplantae; phylum Streptophyta; class Magnoliopsida; order Asterales; family Asteraceae; genus Artemisia; species Artemisia tridentata. Next base: position 125,234,344 of record CP139505.1, on the reverse strand, counting down.
TTCCTCGCCCCTCATTTGCTCGCCGATTTCAACATGTGTAGGTGCTAAATGACAACGAACACAGCGAGCAAACCTTCCTCGCCCCCTCAGTTTGCTCGCTTCGTCGATTTCTGTAACACCACTTTCGATGGTCCATTTTCGTAAAGTGGATTCGTATAAGTTCATTTAAAAATTTCACACTTTTTTATTTTTATATATATCTCCTCCGTTCATATATATATATATATATATATATATATATATATATATATATATATATATATATATATATATATATATATATTATATATATAGGGTAGGGATACAATGAGAAGGGGCTTAAAATGAGAAGGGTAGGAAGGATTGTGGGAGTGACATGTGTCATCCCCATGCCACATCATCATGCCGCATCACGGTTACTGCATCGTGATGCAGTAAAAATTTTGCGGGAAAAAATTTTTTTTTCCTGCCAAAAAAAAAAATTTTTTTTGGGCAAAATTTTTTTTTTCCCGCCAAAATTTTTACTGCATCACGATGCAATATAAATTTTTACTGCATTACGGTTACTGCATCACGATGCAGTATATTTTTTTACTTCATTACGGTTACTGCATCACGATGCAGTATAATTTTTTACTGCATCACGATGCAGTAAAAATTTTGGCGGAATGATGATGTGGCAAAGTGACACATGTCACTCTCACAATCCTTCCCACCCTTCTCATTTTAAGATCCCTTCTCATAATATCCCATCTATATATATATATATATATATATATATATATATATATATATATATATCCCATATATATATATATATATATATATATATATGCAGCGTGGAAGAAATTTCTAATCGTGTTAGTTAACAATTATCGATCTACATAAACACAATCTCTATGTTTGCTTGAAAAAGCTAATGACAAATATCAAAATCTTGACAAATTCGACATGAAGACAATGCTAGAAAACTTGCAAAAGTGTATGTTAAAAAACTTCACTGCATTTTACAATTTAACAAATGTGTTAAGCAAGTGAAATTGTCATTGTGCTTCTAATACTAAAAAATATATATATAAGAACATTCACTTTACATATACACTTATACAGTACGACTTTATGTCCATGCGATCTTTGGAGATACTTTGATTAATTGATTTACACTGTGTTCTCAAGTTTAGTAAATAGGAGGAAAGGAAAGGAAAGAAAAGTGATTTTAGTTGTGTTCTCAAGTTTTTGTTAAGAGGGAAAGTAAATGCAAGTGGATGAAAGTGGGAATATTTTGCATTGAAATCTTTCACCCCACTTTTGGGATGAAAGTGGGACTTTACTTCCTCTTTCTTTCCTTTACTTTCACTTACTTTCATTTCATTTTTTTTTTTTTTTTTTTTTTTTTTTTTTGAGAACACAGTGTAGACATTTAGTTTCTTACTTTCTTTTAGCTGTTTAGAAGTTACAACCCAAATATTGCACCCAGTGAGTTGCCCAATTATAAGGTAATGGCCCAATAACAAGCTGAAGTTTTGCTTATTTCGTTTTAAAGTAAAAGTGGCGTTGAGACGTTGAGGTTTTATAAATACCGGCTACACGATTACTCGAGCATAGCGAGCTCGGTGTATAGTGTGCGAAAAAATTCAATTGCGTCGATTTTTTTATCATTTATTTGTGTAGCACTGAATAATTTTAGTTGCGAACTTGCGGTTCAATTTTTTTTATTTACTTAAATGTACTTCAACAATTATATATTCTTACACTTTTATCCTAAAACATTTTTCATTAACCAAACTCATATTGTCACAATATCAGTCACCAAATATTATATACTATTTGCAATAAAGAATATATTGTAAGTTTAATTTAAAATTTAAAAAAGAGTTAATTACATAAATGGTCACTGTGGTTTGGCGGGTTTTTCACTTTCAGTCGCTGAAGTTTTTTTTTACTGCTTCAGTCACTGTGGTTTGCATATGTTACAGATCCAGTCCATATCCGAATTGAAATGACCAAAAAGCCCTTGTCATCTTCTTTTTCAAATCTTTTGACAATTAAGTAACGACCGTTAGTCCTTTATACTAACGGTCGTTAGTCCTTTACACCTTTTCTTCCGGTCTTTATACGTTTTCGTCCGGTCTTTATACGGTTTCGTCCGTTTTTTTACGTTTTCGTTCGTTTTTAAATGTTTTCATCCATTTTTACACCTTTTTGTCCGTTTTCACACCTTTTCGTCCGGTCTTTATACATAAGTTAGTTCCATCAATGAATCAATTAAAAAATATAAGAATTAATTGGTTAAGTACTATTATGTACGGAGTATTAATTTGGAAGTAGATTTGAAAGTAAATGATGATGACATTCAAATGGTAAATAATTAGTCAAAATAAGTGATAGAAGGTTGATTAGTAAGGGCTCGTTTGGTTCGTAGATGGGTTTATGATTATGATTAGGATTTGATGTAGTAAGAAAAAAAAATATTAAAGTAAGTATAAATAAATTAAAAAAGATTATTTATGTTTTAGAAAATAATATAAAAATAAAAAAGGTACACAAGATATAAATAAAATAAGATGAATGTGAGAACAAAAAGTAAGTGGTAAGGTCATCGTTAGAAGGTTTCGTCTAATACTACCAATAGTGCATCTATGATTCTACCCCTTGTGTCATAAAGAAATTATATCAAACAAACATTTGATTTGAAATATCTTTGATTTTAGGGTTTAACCCATGAAATAGCAACATACTTTCTGAAATGTTTCAATATGGTACGTGTACTAATTTTTGTTCCAATATGATACGTCTACTTTTGATTTCGTGCTAATATGACACGTGAGTAACTTTTTAACTGGCTAAACCTGTTAAAAAGTTATTTTTTGAGCAAAAATTGTCCCTTGTGATTTGTTTCTTTTGCAAAATAGGTCCCTTGCAATTTTTTTCAAAATAAGTCTTTGTGCGTTTTTAAGGTGCGTTTAGTTGGTGAAATTTTTTTCATCCGTTTTTATACGTTTTCATCCGTTTTTATATGTTTTCATCTGTTTTTTTACATTTTCATCCGTTCTCATACGTTTTCATCCGTTTTCATGCGTTTTTCATTCGTTTTTATATGTTTTGTACGTTTTTATACGTTTTCAACTATTTTCACCCATTTTTATACGTTTCATCCGTTTCCATGCGTTTTTATACGTTTTCATCTATTTTTATACACGCTTTTTATATGTATAAAAACGGATGTAAATGTATAGAAGCGTCTAAAACATATGAAGAGATGAAAGATGAAAACGTATAAACGATGAAAAGTATATAAAAAACGGAATGAAAATGATAAAAACAGATGAAAAGAATGAAAACAAATGAAAATGTATAAAAACGGATGAAAACGTATAAAAACATATGAAGACGAATGAAAACGGATGAAAACATATAAAAACGTATAAAAAGCGTACAAAAACGTATAAATATACGGATGAAAACATATAAAATGGATGAAAACGTATAAAAACGGATACAAACGAATGTAAACGGATGGAAATGTATAAAAACAAATGAAAACGTATAAAAACGGATGAAAACGTATACAAACGGATAAAAACGTATGAAAATGTACAAAGAAAGATATCTTCATTTTTCTAAAAAGGAAATACTTTCGCCATCTAAACGCACCCTAAAAATGTACAAAGAATTATTTTGAAAAAATCGCAAGGGACCTATTTTGCAAAAGAAACAAATCACAAGGGACCATTTTTGCTCAAAAAAACACGTCATACTTTGGTAAAATTTTAGCCGGTTTTACAAGTATCCGGTAAAAACATGACCATATTAGCACAAAATCAAAAGTAGACATATTATATTAGAACGAAATTAGTACACATATCATATCGAACATTTTAGAAAGTTATCTTATGGCTAAAACCCTTGATTTTAAACTATCTCATACCCCATAACCAAACAGGCCTAAATATACATTTCTCATTTTCAGAGTTTTTAAGTACAAATATTGTACTTTGAATATAATTTTTTAATCTTTTAAATAGATAAGTAAGTAAGTGATTAAAATTAGATCAGTAAATATAGATTTCAACCAAAACGTTGACTAATTCATCACAAACTTTTAAGGTTAGGATATTTGGACCTCTTTTAATAAGTGGTACCTTTTTATTTTATTATTATTTTTAAATAATTTTGTTTAAATTAAAAAACTATAAGACTAAAAGTACGGAATAAAAAATAAAATGTTTAATAATTAAAATATTATTAAAATAAAAATACGAACAAAAATTAATAAAAAACTTGTGTGAAGAAATTGGATATGAGAAAACACAACCAAAACTCATGATTTTCCCCATGATGTACAAGGTTATTAAGGTTGAGGAAATATATAAATAGAGGGATTATTTATTTTTTATTTTTAGGAAAACACCCCTGAAGCCACACTAAAAACACAGAATAATCAAATCACCGTACTCTGGTTATCAAATCAAGTCATAAAATTGATTCCATTAACTTAACGCTCTGCGCTGTGTGTTTAAAATCGAAGGGTCAGAATTAATCACCGAATGGAGGGAGGTATATACTACTGTACTTACTTGATTACTTTTGTTATATGTGTTGTTGATGTTTAAAATTTGAGGGAATTCAATTGAATTGAGTGTGTTTGGTTAATTTGATTATTATTTATACATAGGGTATCCAAGTTAACTGAAGAGTGGCCAGTTTTATTCCTCATTACATTACATTACATGTGTTGTTTATAAAAGCAAGTATGAGGATGGTTGGCCAGTTCTGGGCGCTTAAGCTACTCGTAGAATGCCTTTTCTGCTTGTCCTTGTAGGTGGTGGTAAAGGGTGTACAGCTTCTATGTTAATAGGTTACTCACTAGTTGATTTTAAGATGCGATTTTCAGATTTTTCTTTCCCGAGTTTTTTTTGGAGAGAAAAGAAGAGAAGGGGAAGGAAATCTATGCCAAATTTCCCTCCTAATCTTCTTCCCCAAATTTGGATGATTTGGAGAGAAGGTGATTTTTGTGCATAATTTGGCTCCACCCCCTTCTTTTCTTCCGACTTGGGAACATAAAACAAAAAATATTAAGTTTATTTTTTTTTTTTTTTCCATTTCCTCTTCTTTTCTCTCGTTTTGACCCTTTTCATTTCTCTTTTTTCCATTTTACACACGGGAACAAAGTAAGTTTTGAAGAGTGGTTCTTGACTTTTTAGTTATCTACCATGTTTTAACAAATGTAACAGTGGTATGTTCAGTCGTACTTTTGATTTTAGTTTTCCTTGATTTGGACTTCCTAAGTTAGTGAGTGCTTATAATTCATAATTGTATAGCAGGGTAGTTGATAAAATTATGAATTTCCCCTCTTAAGGTTTCTTTTTTTAAGATATGCCCCGGATATGTGAAGACGGAATTTTGGACGACATGCTTTTAAAGCACATAACTGTGCTATTCGGTAGGTTTGTTAGATATCTTACTATCTATACTTGCTGAATGCAGTTTGCATGAAGCTGTAATTTTTTCTCTGTGAAAGGATAGTTTAAATTCTAGCATTATGTAACTCGTGTATTTTTTTTACTTTTCTTTAGAGGGAGAAAACTAGGCTTGTAGCATGCCTTTTTTGATTGTCCTTCACTCCTTGTACATGAATAGGTTACTGGTTGTTGAGCATGCATTTATGGACTCTTTAAGTTTTTAAGACTGTTTTTTGAACTTGGGCTAAAGATCATAACTATGATAGTGGTTTAATAAAATGATCCACCATGTTTTAACAAATGCAAATGGTCTATATATACAGTGGGATGTTCAGACGTAAGTTTGTGAGTCCACTTCTAATTTTGATTTTAGTTTTTCTCAATTTGGCAAAAGGCAAGTTAACTTCCTCAGCTAGTGAGTGCTTATAATGTTATTCCTTAAGAAAGCTGTATCATACTTCATACTTATATAGCTCATAAAATTATGATTTCCCCCCTCCTAAGGTTTCTCTTTTTAAGATATGCCCCGGATATGTGAAGATGGAATTTTGGACTCTCGACTGAATGTGTCAGGACATGTTTTAAAAGCGCGTAACTGTGGTATATGAAAGTTTTTTTAGATATCTTACTATCAGGTGAGGAAGTAATAAAAATGTTGAATGCAATTTCCATTAGAAGGATGGTTAAAATTGTAGCATTATGTAACTCGTGTTTATTTTTTTAACTTTTCTTTATCAGTTTATATAATTCAGTGATTTCAGTCACTGAAAATTATATCCCACATTTAGGATTACTCGATGGATTATGATGACAAGGATGCTCAAGACCAAAATCTTCACTTAGTTGGGGAAGTGACAAAGTCTCTCCTGCAGTAAGTCCATACAATCTTCCTAAATTTGACTTTGACGATAGCCTACAAGGACATTTAAGGTTCAACAATCTGCATTACTTCCATTAATATAAACATAAAATATTTCAACCACAAAGGGCCATTTTTATAATTTGCTTCTAAGATCACATCGCAGGATTCCAATGGAAGGTGTAAACAGATTGAGAAAAAAACAGACAAGCACATTATTATTCAGATCCAACAAACTTCTCCTAGTCTTAATCACTCTTTTTTCACTCTTCATTTTCGTCATATTGTTTTTCCCAAACAACAACAACTCACTCGCCCCCAATTTCTTAAAAACCACTCAATGCTTCAACTTTCAAAAAACACACAAGTTCCTTACATATGCGCCACACAGTGGATTCAGCAACCAGTTATCCGAATTCAAGAACGCAGTGTTGATGTCTGTCATACTTAATCGCACATTGGTTGTTCCACCAGTTCTTGATCACCACGCTGTTGTTCTTGGTAGTTGTCCTAAATTTCGAGTTTCTGATCCCAAAGAGTTGCGGTTTAATGTCTGGAATCATGCAATCGAACTCATTCGAACCCAAAGGTATATTCAAATATCGAAATTCCAACTTCTTTTTTATTAATTTATTGAGCTTGATTTCGTTTTACGAAAATTAGACAAGTATACATAGTCATACCAAATGAATAGAAACGAATGTAAGATACCAAAAACAAGGATTATTAACAATCAAACATATCGAGATTGCCAAACACGGCTTAGGGTGCATTTAGTTGGAGGAATCGCTCTTAAATAATGTTGTATTATCCATTTTGAAGAAGGAATTTGGGAGGGTTTGGGTTGCATTGGAAACAGGAAAACCTCGTAAATATGTTTTATAATTTTCTTTGATAATTTAGGAAAAGAAAGTTCTGTTTTCTGGATAATTTTTTTGGGAAAAAAAAATTACAATTTTCCTTGTTTTGTACAAAAATATGTGGAAACGCCTTGTCTTGCAATCTTTTGCACATTATATGTCTGCTTCAACTTTAGGCTCATAAGATTTATCCAAAAAACTTGATAAATTTCTGTTGGCAACTTTTATGAACATAGTTACTTCTATAGAGATTATACCCATATACCACATTGTGCGTCATTTTCTACTTTTTGGTTTATAATTTGTTAATTTTTACTTTCAGAGTCTCATTTTATATAAGGTCAAATATGAGATGAGGATTTATGTTATAAGATTAATTATGAGACTGATATCTGATTTTGGCGTATATTGCTACATACTTGATTGCAGATATGTTTCAATGGCAGATGTGATTGATATCTCATCATTGGTTTCTGAATCAGCGGTTCGAGTTATAGATTTCCGTCATTTTGTATCTTTGTTTTGCAATGTCGACATCAACTATTTCTGCTCTAAAGGTTCAAAGATGGATGATTCTTTGTTGGAAAAACTAAGGCAATGTGGATCTGTATTATCTGGGCACATTGGTGACATAAATGAATGTGTATATGCTGTTGAAGAAGATTGTAGGACTATTGTTTGGACATATCAGAAAGATGTTGAAAATGGGGCATTGGATTCTTTCCAACCCGACGAGGTATTAAAAAGAAAAAAGAAGATTTCGTTTGTTAGGCGAAGGAAAGACGTATATGAAACACTTGGTCCTCGTTCTATAGCTGACTCTGCCACTGTTCTGTCATTTGGTACACTTTTTACGAGTCCATATAAGGGCTCTGAGTCATACATTGATATACATGAAGCTTCAAAAGATCAAAAGATACAATCTTTGATTAACAAAATTGAGTTTCTTCCATTTGTACCGGAGATTTTGGATGCAGGGAAAGCATATGCTCTTCACACAATAAAGTCACCTTTTGTGTGTGCACAGCTTAGACTATTGGATGGGCAGTTCAAAAACCACCGGAGTGCTACTTTCCAGGGTTTAAAACAGAAACTAGATTTGTTAAGGCAAAAAGAGAGTTTTCCCATCCATATTTTTGTAATGACAGATTTGCCCATTAGTAATTGGACTGGAACTTATTTAGGGGACCTAGCAAATGACTCGGATTCTATTAAGTTGTTTCTTCTTTCAGAAGACAGCGAATTGATCAAGGGAGCTGCAAAGAAAGTTTTGGATGAGGGACATGGTTGGAATTTTGGAGCTTTTTCTAGTGATGGGATTAAGAACGTTTGTCATAGGGGTCAAAAGTTACCTGATATACTTCTACATGTTGAAGAAACTGTTTGTAGCTGTGCGTCTCTTGGTTTTGTTGGAACTGCTGGATCTACCATTGCAGATAGCATTGAAATGATGAGAAAGAAACAATTTTGTTTACATTGAAGGTTGATTATACGTAAATCACCGCATTTGATTGGGGGTGATTACATAAATTGAACCTGGTTACACACACAACTTCTACTTGTGGGATACGAAAGCATGAAGTGTGGCACATTTCAAATATCGAATTGTGTGACTGTAAACTAGATAGATCAATGAGAAACAACCAAAAAAATGAATTTATTCTTTAAAAGTCATCCTAATTTACTAATCATTTTTCCTGTTAGCAACTTGGTAATATTTTTTGGCAACCTTGTTCTATTGCTCGTCATTTTGCGCTCAAGTATTGACATTAGTATAACAGTTCTGTATTGCTACTTTACGTCTAATGAAGTTACAACAGTTAATATTTTCCCATTTAAGTTTTCTGCGAGTGCAATATTTACTTTTTTCTTTATGTTGGCTTGAAAATGCCTATTTGTATACATGCAAGGGAGGTCCAGTCTCTGGATATTGGCGTCAAGTGCTATTGAAAACGCAAATACATATGCAGATTTGCTGGTACTTCTGTTTGAAACTTTAATGGTTAGGTCTTTACCTTTTCATTTAGAGACAGGTAACCAACTCACGCTTAAAGGTTGATAGTTTTTGGCTTTTTGCAGCTAGTTTATTTTTGTAAATATGGTAACTCATTGAATAAACCGAATTGTTATTTGAGGTCATGATGTTAGGTCTTCTTTTGAAGCTCGAAAGTTGAATCATGATACATAGGTTACTTTTTAAAAATAATTTTGGAGGAATGTGAGCATGTTGTTAGAGATATATCCATAAAATTTCTGCTCATTTTGTGTATTGGTGATTGTTGCAAAAAGTCAATATCGTGATTGCTGTTTTCTGAAACTTTCATCATAATGTACAATCAAGATTATAGTTATAAACCTGCAGATTTAGATTTTATTAAAGGTTCATATCATGATTGTTTTCGAAAGACTGATTAAATATTCCTGAGTTTGTTCCTACAATTCCTATAATGGACACTTGACAAAATAAAAATATACTAAATAATGTTAACTTCTGTAGTAGGATGAACTCATACCAAGATGTCTTAAAAAACAATAAAATATATAGGAATTATATAGCTATACTTAGGGGTGGCCATTTCTGACATGCCATGAGCCGGACACGGAATCAACGGGTTGGGGTTGAGGCTTGCAGGTTCGGGTCTGAAATGCATTGACTCGGCTGACCCTTTATTTACCAAAATTGTGCTCTTATTAACCATGCCTTGTGTTAATGTTAGTACCATACATATGTGGTTTATATAATATGCATTTATGTTTGTTATTCTGAGTTTAAAAGTTCTTTGATACTGTACATTTTAGCATTCTTCTGTTCTTGAGGTACTTTAACAACACATATTAGTCAGTCTATTGTTATGAGCTGATGATTCAGTTTTATGATCATGACGCCCTGCTATTACTAATATGAACATGGTAAGTGGGTTCAGCATTAAAAATTATTCATTCTTCAGTGAGATCTTTTGCTGTTGCTAACTTTGCTTCTGATATTAGTAGTTGCAAGTTTTGCTTATTGTTTAATTGCTTTTTCGCTGTTGATTAGAATGACTTGTGACATGGCAAAAAGGCATTAGTAAAGAGGGTTTTCCCACTTGTTTAGACAAAGCATCAACATTACTAGCATTAGCACAACAACAAAGCCATAAAAGGTTTTGTAATTTATTACGGAGTACTATTATGTTTGCTTTTGGAACACTATTTTGAGTGGTTGAATCATGGATGTACTTGGTCTGTTTTTGCTCTAGTATCACATTGACCCGCTAATTCATTTGATCTGTTTAGATAATCGGTTGTGATGATCGTATCTTGTCTCAATTAGTTAATCATTTCATGTTCAGTTTGGGTTATATTCTCCAATGTTTGGCTCTCGGTACACTTCGCTACATATTAGTAAGTAGCGACATGCACCCAAATGATAAATTTTCAGTTTATAAAATCTCATCTGAAAATACCGAATGTTTGGAACGTCCGACACATTTCTAGGTCTTTAGTGTCTACTACTTGCTAATTCCCCGTGCCATTGATTTTTTAGTAATATACTAGCATTTCATGTTACTAGGAGGATACATGCTGCCAGCTGCGGATTCCATGTAATTAAAATTTCAGTAATACTTTTCGGTTATACGTTTTTTATGACAATAACTTTACGTATGACAATAATTTTATGTTGGAATAAGGTAAAGCAATATCAAACCACTTCATGTGAAAATAAGCATACGGTCATTGAATAAAGAGGCCGGTATGGTCTTCTTTTTTTGCTGGCAAGTCTCTATTACTAATTGCTAATTTGCTATTTAAGTTCAAAATTTGGACTTGGACGATAAATGCTTTCTAAGTAGCTTAAATAGATAGATATATGTTACTCATTCGGTATTGATAGTAAAATATCATTAAATCATATCAAATATATACGCGACGTGAAAATATGTACATATATCAACTAATGAAATGAGTTCGACAAAATTCAAAAAAAACAAAAAAAAAAAAGGAGAAAAGGATCAACAGTATATATCCCAACTACTCATTTTTTTTAACAATCTACTACTCCTTCCGTCTCAAAATTTAAATCCATTTTGACTTTTTCAAAAACTATTTATTACAACTTTGACCTTAATTATTTTTTTTCTTCTTCGTGTTATATAATATTTGATGCAAAATATATTAATACATTTGTGTTTTAAATGCATTTTTATTGATATACTTTTCATCAAGTATTATATAACACGAAAAAAATGATTAAGGTCAAAGTCGGAAAAAAAATACTTTAAAAAATAAAAAATAAACTTATATTTTGAGACGAATGTAGTAAAAGACAACAAAAAATAAAGGTTGACTATTGTTGTAGTCGATTAAAAGATAACCAAGTTTTGACTTGTTGAAAGAAAATGACTTGTTGCAACCAATAAAAAGAGAACCAAATAACAAAAGAAGAAAATCAATCAAACAAATAAATCATTCGCCAATTAACTCCACATCTTTTATATAATAAAACAAAACCCTTAGTGGAACTTTTACATTTCAAAAAAATCAAATCATACCTTATTAAGTAATAATCAAATTATTATTATTATTATTTTCTTAAATATTAAATAAGAAAAGCCTAAATACTTCTAAATTTATCCATATTCTACAAAAAAACGAATGTGATTTGTAATCATTCAATAAAAACTTACAAAAATATATGTGTCAAAATATAAAAAATTAAAACTTGAAAACGGTGGAGCAAGTTTTTCAAAGATTTGGGTTGAAACTTAAAATTCAGTATCATTCCCACTAAATATTTGAAGTCCCAACATTCCCAAATTCCTCCTCTATCAATCAAACTCGATCTCTTATCATTCATTCACGCACAATCATTGACACAAGAACATCTCCTCCAAATCTAATTAATATTAAAACCTACTACATTCGTAAATAACCCTAATTCAATACCTCAATCAAAGTACAATGGTTTTGAAGGTCCTGTTATAATAATTAAAACCCGAAATAAAAAAAATAATTTATTTAAATGATTAGAAAAAACCCCGCGCGTACGCGGGCATTATATCTAGTGCATCCGAATATAATCACCTATTCGGATGCAACAAATTAATAATTCAAAGTCAATGAATTTTTTTTTATAGACTTTTGTTACAGTCGAGGAAAAAATAACCAAAAAAAAAAGAGTAAATTACAAAGATGGTCCCTGTGGTTTGCGTTGACTAACACTCTTGGTCCTTTGACTTTTTTTTTTGCACATACAGTCACTAACTCTGAAACCCTTAACACTCATAGTCACTTGACCAAACGACGTTCAGTTTTACTGTTAAGCACCCCTTATATAACTTGCACATGAGGGTATTATTGTCTTTTTGCCCTTGGTCACTCTCATCCATTTATATACCAAACCCCTCTCACAATTTATTTTCTCACTCTCTCTCTCACGCAAACAATATATTTTCTCTCTATCACTAAACCCACTAGCCTCTATAACCAAACCTGTAACTAGAGTGTTGGCTGCAACAACCAACTGCAACCACAAACTCCTACGAAATAGATCGCGAGAAACCCGAAACTTCGACCAACAAGCTGTAACAAAGGCTTAGACAAAGATTAAGTGCAAACTCAAATAACTAAAATGCAATTTTCTCATTATACATACTCAAGGATATGAAATTCATTGGCTTATAAAATATAGCTAAAATACATGTTGAAATCACATTTTACATCATATTTATCATACGCTAGTACACCAAATTCAAACACGCATAATGTTAAACTCTTTAGCAATCACCAAATTCAAAATTAAAGTTAAACCATTTGAAAGAAATAAAAATAGCTCGACTTGAAAATGTATTCCTAAAACAAATAAGAACCCATAGTTTGGATGCAAAAACTATAACAATTCAAAATCACCAAACTAAACATAACACAAGGAAGGAAAAAAAAACACTAAACTTGTATTCCTAAAACAAATAAGAACCCATGTAGGTACCTAGCACTTCTTTGACCATGTTCCACCTTTTGCTCTCCATACAGAATACTATCTTTAACAAAGAGCTTTTATTTAACGACATTACATATGCTTGTATGAGAGGCTCTCTATATGGAGATCAATCTTCTTTGTTGTACAAAGAGAGTGTCTTTATTAAATCACTAAAAACAATAGTTAATACCATGAACAAACCACCCAATACCAACAACACTTCCCTCGCCATCATCACTCCGCCACCATCAGTCCACCACTAAACCTTCACAACTTCAATCAATAAAATAATCCCAATCACCACACCACCACCGTTTACCACTATCCACCAACCCATTATCTCCACCATCATCACCTTCGATCTAAATCCCATATACGATTTGATCTATGGACAATAACACCACAACCCATCACTATAAATAAGTTTATTTGATCCAAGATTGTCTCAGCGGGTTCATTTCCCCCTTTATTTGATCCACAATTGTGTGGTACGATTTGGTGGTGGTGGTGTTGTTAGAATAGAGATTGAAAGATTGAGAGGAGAGAGAGAGTGACAGTATGTGTGAAAGATGAGATTGTGGGTGGTGGTGTTATTGTTAGTGGCATTGGGAAGTACAAAAAAAGTATTATGTGAGTACATATTTGTTTGAGAGAGAGAGAGGGAGTACTTGAATGGATGAAATTACCCTTCAATATTGCGCACACATCATAACTTAACGCCTTGACCTAACGAACGTTTGGTTAAGGGACTATTAGTGTTAAGGGTGTTAGAATTGGTGGCTGTAAGTGCAAAAAAAAAGTCAAAGGACCAAGAGTGAAAGTCAACGCATACTGTAACGCCCCGTGCCCAAATAGACCAAAAATTTTGAACTTTTGACGCGGAAACGAATGACTAACACGAACTTATACAATTTCTTCATTTGATGACCATAACTTATAACATTTAACCTTTTAAAAATACTTGCAAGAATAACTACTTAAAGGCTCTTCAAAACATTTGACACAACTTTTCTAAAACAAACAGACAACCCTTCTGAGACCAAGATACGCCGCATCCATTTCTAGGGATACGCCGCATCGAGGCTGAGAAACAATGCTCCGTATCTATATAAAGTGATACGCCGTATTATTCTAAACACGGATACGCCGCATCTATTGAATTAGATGCGCCGCATCGACCCACTGAGACCGAAATTTACAAGAAAATAGCTACGTTGCGCCGCATCACAATAGGAGATGCGCCGCATCACATGATACGCCGTATCTCATAAGAGATGCGCCGTATCTACCCTGCATCACAGAAATCTGGACAGACCCTACTGATCAAACATAGGCAATTCCAAAAACATCCAAAATCCTCGGCTGGAAACCCGACCTCCCGGACTCGAAACTTCACGAAACTTTCCAGAATACTTAAGTATGTCCGTAAGATTAATTTCATGCAAAAACATTACCCGTTCGATCACCCGAAATAGTACCTCCAAATTCGACGGGTTATGCATAATTACCCACAATGACCCATTACACTACAAGACCATTTATACCACTATCAATTCACAATAACTTGACCATAACCATTATATTAGCATATCAAGGGCGTTCCATGCATACATGACCCGTTAACTTTTCAAAATGGGTAGAATCATGTTCGTACCAAACGCCCCTTAATGAGTACTTAAACTACCAACATGTACATTAGGAACTTCATGACTTACACACTTAATTGACCCATAATTTAGACATCAAGACAAGACCGAAAACTAACAAAATGACCATATAAAAGAAGTGTACCCACGACACCAAAAGAACACTTGGGGCTTCCAACTTCAATACGCTTGGTCCAAAAGAGATCCGATCTTCTAAGCTAGCTTCTATTTACCTTCCTACTTACTTCCAATCTACAACTACGCCAAATCCTTACCTTTACTTCCACCACTAGAACCTACAAAGATAACATTAACTTCAAACGTAAGCGAAAACGCTTAGTAAGTATACAAGGTATAATCAACATCACATTTACACAAGATTGGTGATTACCACCAATCATAACATTAACAAGGAGCATCAAATGGGGTTATTACTTACCTTGAACGAGCAAGTAATATATATATATATATAATATATATATATATATATATATATATATATATATATATATATATATAATATATATATATATATAATATATATATATATAACATTTCATATCTAGCATTGGATCCAAGCTAACACATCATTACAAGCTCCACAAACATCACATTAATACAATCATAACATTAGTAGCATAACATTATAAAGATTATACTCATATACTTACCTCTACTCCTACAAGCTTCCTACTTGACTTGAATGGGCTTTTATAAATGCTTCCTATCACAAGATTAACTACAATTAGCAACTATCTAACTAAGGGGATCATCATTTCACCACTTTTTACCATAATCATCAAAACCCACCATATGAACCCTAATTTTCACAATTGGGGAAAGTTACTTACTTGTTGAAAGGAACACAATTAAGGTTTCTCTTATGCCTTTTGATCACTTCTTGATAGCTAGAATGTGTTAGATGAAGATTTCTAGTCTTCCCTCCTTTTTCTTGCTAAGTGTCGACCCAACTAGAACTAGCTCAAGATTTCCAGACAATTTCAAGTCTTGCTTATTTAATATGGAGTTAGTTGCATCTTTGGCCTCTTGGCAATAATAGTCCCCTTAGTTCTATTTTTCTCATTTAGCCATACCTTAAATTATAAATATCCCTAACACATTTACATAACATAATATTTATATTAATGGTACCTTGTCGGGGTACGGGTGTAACAATTCTCCCCTCCTTAAAACGAGAGTTCGTCCCCGAACTCTACTCTTGAAATAAATGAGGATACTTGTTCCTCATTTTTGCTTCCGTCTCCCACCTAATGCTTGTACCCTTACGATGTCTCCATTGCACTTTTACCAACGGAATCTCCTTATTCCTTAGTTGCCTCACTTTTCTTCCTAATATAGCTTCCGGTTCATCCTCTTGCGAAAGCAACTCCGGATCAATTTCAATGTCGTCTAAGGTGACTACACTCGCTTCGTTCGCCAAACACTTTCTCAAGTATGACACATGAAAGGTATTATGAATACCTCTCATTTCTTCGGGTAATTCTAACACATATGCTACTTCGCCTATTCGCTTCAAGATTTTGAAAGGTCCTACAAACCGAGGACTAAGTTTCCCTTTGTTCTTAAATCTAAAAACGCCTTTCCACGGGGAAACCTTTAACATAACAAGATCACCCACCTCGAATTCGATTGGTCTTCTTCGGTTATCGGCATAACTTTTCCACCTATCTTGTGCCGCCTTAAGTCTTGCACGAATTGTCTCTATCTTTTCTGTTGTAGCCAATACTACATCCGTGCTTGCCAATTCTCTTCTTCCGACTTCTTCCCAACACACGGGAGTCCTACACCTCCTACCATAAAGCATTTCATAGGGCGGCATATCTATGCTTGCGTGGTAACTATTATTATAGGCGAATTCGACTAACGGTAAATGATCGTCCCAATTTCCTCCAAAATCGATTACGCAAGCTCGTAACATATCCTCCAAAGTTTGAATCGTCCTCTCACTTTGCCCATCGGTTTGAGGATGAAAAGTCGTGCTCATATGAAGTTTCGTACCCAATTCTTCTTGAAAATCTTGCCAAAAGTTTGAGGTGAAACGCCCGTCTCTATCGGAGACTATAAAAATAGGCACTCCATGACGTGCGACTATCTCGTTAACGTAAATCTTTGCTAGCTTATGAACGGGCATATTTTCTTGGATTGGAATAAAGTGAGCACTCTTGGTTAGGCGATCTACTATGACCCAAATCGTGTCGTTCTTCTTTTTCGTCCTTGGTAATTTCGTAATGAAGTCCATCGTGATCTTTTCCCACTTCCAAACCGGAATATCCAAAGGTTGAACTTTTCCATACGGTTTTTGATGCTCGGCTTTGACCTTTAAACAAGTCAAACACTTCTCAACGTACTTTACACAATCTCTTTTCATACCCGGCCACCAATAGTTCTTCTTCAAATCGCGGTACATCTTTGTAGCCCCCGGATGAATAGAATATTTTGACTTGTGTGCTTCCTCTAGAATCAATTCTTTGATGTTGCTACGAAAAGGGATATAAACCCTTCCATACCGAGTTTTAATTCCTCGACTATCTTCTTCGAGATGTGGAATGTAGGAAGTGATACGCTCACCTTCCCTATTTTCTTCTTTCAATGCCTCCTCTTGAGCTAACTTGATCTTATCAAAAAGGTCGGTGGTGACAACCATTCTCAAGGAATGAATTTTAGTAACCTCATTTTGATCCTTTCGGCTCAATGCATCCGCCACCACATTCGCTTTACCCGGATGGTAGCGAATCTCGCAATCATAATCCTTCAACAAGTCTAACCATCTTCGTTGTCTCATGTTGGGATCTTTCTTATCAAGGAAATATTGAAGGCTTCGATGGTCGGTGTAAATTACAAACTTGACACCATACAAATAATGCCTCCAAAGTTTTAAAGCAAAAACCACAGCCGCAAACTCAAGATCGTGAGTCGCGTAATTTTCTTCGTGCTTCTTTAATTGTCTCGAGGCGTAAGCAATCACTCTTCCCCTTTGCATAAGAACACATCCAAGACCGGAATAAGACGCGTCGCTATAAACCACCATATCTTCGGTCCCCTCCGGCAATACTAGAACCGGTGCTTCACACAATTTCCTCCGTAGAGTACAAAAGGCTTTGTCTTGTTCTTCACCCCACTCGAAGGTAGCATTCTTCTTAGTAAGTTTCGTTAAAGACGATGATATTTTAGAGAAGTCTTGAATAAACCTCCTATAATATCCCGCAAGACCAAGAAAACTTCGAATTTCACCAACATTCCTTGGTGCATGCCATTTCATTATGGCTTCTACCTTTGAAGGATCCGACTTTGATACCATCGGCATTAATAACGTGACCAAGGAACTGAACTTCTTGCAACCAAAATTCACATTTCGAGAATTTAGCATACAATCTTTCTTTTCTCAATGTTTCAAGAATTTCTCGAAGATGAAGTTCGTGATCTTGTTTGCTCTTAGAATAGATAAGGATATCATCAATGAACACTATAACGAATTTATCCAACATCGGTCTACATACACGATTCATGAGATCCATGAAAACCGCAGGTGCGTTCGTAAGACCAAATGGCATAACCGTAAACTCGTAATGTCCATATCGGGTCCTAAAGGCGTCTTAGGAATGTCTTCTTCTCGAACTTTCAATTGATGATAACCCGAACAGAGATCGATCTTGGAAAACCACCGCGCACCTTGAAGTTGATCAAAGAGGTCATCGATTCTTGGTAACGGATACACATTTTTCACCGTGACTTTATTCAACTCGCGGTAGTCAATGCACATCCGCATACTACCATCTTTCTTTTTAACGAACAAGATTGGTGCTCCCCATGGCGAACTACTAGGACGAATGAAACCCTTGTCAAGCAATTCTTGAAGTTGACTCATTAATTCTTTCATTTCGGACGGAGCTAGACGATAGGGAGTTTTAGCAATAGGAGTAGCACCCGGAACAAGATCAATATGAAATTCGACTTGCCTTTCGGGTGGGATACCCGGCAAGTCTTCCGGAAAAACATCACGAAATTCATTCACAACCGGAACATCATCGATATTTTTCTCCCCAATGCTCGTATCTACCACGTGAGCCATGAAGGCATAACATCCACGTGATAAATATCTCCTAGCCTTCATCACGGTACATAACTTTAGTTCACCTTTTCTTTTATCCCCATAAATAATCATTTCACGACCGCTAGGATTAACAACTCGAAGGATCTTTTGGCTACAAAGGATAGCCGCATTATATTTATCAAGCCAATCCATACCGATAATAATATCAAATTCCCCGAGCATAATGGGAATTAAGTCGATCTTAAAGACACTTTCATCGATCTCTATCTCTACGTCTCGATATACATTAGATACAACAACGGTTCTACTATCGGCTATTTCGACTTCTAGGGGAATCGGAAGTTTAGCTAGTGGGGAAGTTATTTGCTTGCTAAAATCATAAGACACGAAAGAAACACTAGCACCCGAATCATACAAAACCCGAGCGGGTATAGAATTTACAAGATGAATACCTGTGATGACATCGGTCCCCGATTTGGCTTCTTCAACACCCATTTGATAAACTCGAGCTGTTGGTTTTGGAGTCTCCACTTTCTCTTGCTTGACGGTTCTCAAAGGCTTTGCTTCAATCGCCTTTGTTTTCGGGCAATCCCTCAACCTATGCCCTATCCCATTACACCCATAGCATACTATCATCGGCTTGGTACAATCCTTGCTTTGATGATCTAAGGCTCCACATTTGTAACAACCCGGCGTGTTACGCCTACACTCCCCAAGATGAAACTTGCCACACTTAGAACATGCTACCTTAGTTTTGCTTCCCGCACTCTTCTTGCCATGATCAAATTTAGCTTTCTTTCCATCCTTATCCGCAAACTCTAGCTTCCTTTTTGGTTCTTTCGCCTCCTTCTCTTTCCTCCTAAGTAAGTCCGCTTCTCTTACCCTAGCCCTACTCAAAAGATCATCCAACGTAGTACATTTGAACGGTGAAATCACTTCACGAATGTCATCCTTAAGCATCCTTTGGAACTTGTCAACCTTTAGCTTGTCATTCCCAAGATATTCGGGACAATAAGGAATCATATCATTAAACATCCTCCACATCTCATTCACCGTCTCGTTAGTTTGAGTGAGAGATTGGAATTTCTCTCGAATTTTGTCCACCTCTTCAACCGGAGCATACTCGGCACTAAACAACTCCTTGAATTCTTTCCATGTACAAGTTTCTACCCAAGGTTCACCTTTTTCGCACACCTTTCCCTCCCACCAAGTCTTCGCACTATCACGAAGAAAGTTAGTAGCATAAATAACCTTCTTCCTTTCTTCACAACCACTTGTACGAAAAGCACCTTCCACCGCCGTAATCCATCTATTACTAACAATGGGATCAAGAACACCGGTAAATTGTGGCACATCACAAGCCGTGAAATCCCGGTAAGTAGCTTTGTCATTCCTAGGTTCTTTTGTCGGACCACATTCTTTCTTAAACTCCTTAAACTCTTCTTTCATTAGCTCCTTAAGGTTTTGCGTCGTTTGTTGAACATAGAAGGGCATTGACTTTTTAATAGCCTTGCCCACTCTTTTTGCTAACATTTTGTCTAAGGCCACCATTTCATCTCCCGTGAAGCCTCTAAAATCAGGGCCTCCGGAGTTTGAGGAAGAACTTTCACTATCCTTACTAGCATTGCCCGGATCACTTGCCGAAGTTTCGGCATGTTTGGAAGCCGTGGATTTCGCGACTTCCTTCGGGTGAGGGGTTTCCATTTCTCCTTACTGAAAATTAGCAATTCACAACATTAAACACAATTATAAATACTTAGCCAATGCATGAATGACATTTCTATCTTATTCTAGCACCCTAGCTTGTCACTCATGTATGATCTAAATGATTTCAATTTCACATATGTCCCGTATTTTCATCACTACGGTGGCCAGGCGTAGTCATGAAAATATTGAACATATGGGTCCTCAAAACCATCCAAACAATACACAAATAACAAACACTAGCTCTAACCGCATCTATACAAGGCCTAAGTCTAGGAAATCCTAAAGGGAAGTCCTAAATCTCTTAAACCTGGCTCTGATACCAAGTTGTAACGCCCCGTGCCCAAATAGACCAAAAATTTTGAACTTTTGACTCGGAAACGAATGACTAACACGAACTTATACAATTTCTTCATTTGATGACCATAACTTATAACATTTAACCTTTTAAAAATACTTGCAAGAACAACTACTTAAAGGCTCTTCAAAACATTTGACACAACTTTTCTAAAACAAACAGACAACCCTTCTGAGACCAAGATACGCCGCATCCATTTCTAGGGATACGCCGCATCGAGGCTGAGAAACAATGCTCCGTATCTATACAAAGTGATACGCCGTATTATTCTAAACACGGATACGCCCATCTATTGAATTAGATACGCCGCATCGACCCACTGAGACCGAAATTTACAAGAAAATAGCTACGTTGCGCCGCATCACAATAGGAGATGCGCCGCATCACATGATACGCCGTATCTCATAAGAGATGCGCCGTATCTACCCTGCATCACAGAAATCTGGACAGACCCTACTGATCAAAATAGGCAATTCCAAAAACATCCAAAATCCTCGGCTGGAAACCCGACCTCCCGGACTCGAAACTTCACGAAACTTTCCAGAATACTTAAGTATGTCCGTAAGATTAATTTCATGCAAAAACATTACCCGTTCGATCACCCGAAATAGTACCTCCAAATTCGACGGGTTATGCATAATTACCCACAATGACCCATTACACTACAAGACCATTTATACCACTATCAATTCACAATAACTTGACCATAACCATTATATTAGCATATCAAAGGCGTTCCATGCATACATGACCCGTTAACTTTTCAAAATGGGTAGAATCATGTTCGTACCAAACGCCCCTTAATGAGTACTTAAACTACCAACATGTACATTAGGAACTTCATGACTTACACACTTAATTGACCCATAATTTAGACATCAAGACAAGACCGAAAACTAACAAAATGACCATATAAAAGAAGTGTACCCACGACACCAAAAGAACACTTGGGGCTTCCAACTTCAATACGCTTGGTCCAAAAGAGATCCGATCTTCTAAGCTAGCTTCTATTTACCTTCCTACTTACTTCCAATCTACAACTACGCCAAATCCTTACCTTTACTTCCACCACTAGAACCTACAAAGATAACATTAACTTCAAACGTAAGCGAAAACGCTTAGTAAGTATACAAGGTATAATCAACATCACATTTACACAAGATTGGTGATTACCACCAATCATAACATTAACAAGGAGCATCAAATGGGGTTATTACTTACCTTGAACAAGCAAGTAATATATAATATATATATATATATATATATATATATATATATATATATATATATATATATATATATATATATATATATATAATATATATATATATATATAATTAATATAAAATATATAATATATATAATTATAATAAATAAAATTATATATATATTATAACATTTCATATCTAGCATTGGATCCAAGCTAACACATCATTACAAGCTCCACAAACATCACATTAACACAATCATAACATTAGTAGCATAACATTACAAAGATTATACTCATATACTTACCTCTACTCCTACTAGCTTCCTACTTGACTTGAATGGGCTTCTATAAATGCTTCCTATCACAAGATTAACTACAATTAGCAACTATCTAACTAAGGGGATCATCATTTCACCACTTTTTACCATAATCATCAAAACCCACCATATGAACCCTAATTTTCACAATTGGGGAAAGTTACTTACTTGTTGAAAGGAACACAATTAAGGTTTCTCTTATGCCTTTTGATCACTTCTTGATAGCTAGAATGGGTTAGATGAAGATTTCTAGTCTTCCCTCCTTTTTCTTGCTAAGTGTCGACCCAACTAGAACTAGCTCAAGATTTCCAGACAATTCCAAGTCTTGCTTATTTAATATGGAGTTAGTTGCATCTTTGGCCTCTTGGCAATAATAGTCCCCTTAGTTCTATTTTTCTCATTTAGCCATACCTTAAATTATAAATATCCCTAACACATTTACATAACATAATATTTATATTAATGGTACCTTGTCGGGGTACGGGTGTAACACATACCACATGGATCATCTTTGTAATTTACCTAAAAAATGACTTTAGGTTTTTAAGATGTTAGTCTCGATACTATGTAAAGTATAACATTCATTAATTGATCATTGAGATTACATATGACCCCATATATATACTAATGACTAAACCTAACGATCATGGTAGCCCGCGAGTTGCGACAGGAGTGTTTTGCATGAGTAATGTTCGAAGAGTATACATAGAAACAAATAACCCTCTAAAAATAAAGTACAAGAACAAATCATGATTCAATTCATCACTATTCGAATGTCTGTAGACCAGTCGTTTCAACACAAACATGACAAATGAAACAGGACACCGGTGTTTTACTCTATTAAAAAAAAAAAAAAAAAAAAAAAAAAAAAAAAAAAAAAAAAAACTAATAACAATTATGTAATAATTACACAAACCTCAAACTTTTCAGAAGCGACGCTATCAATCAAGTACACCTTGTATCCTCATAGTGTATTTGATCATTGCACGATCTGATATTCCTGCTGGAAGTTCAACACCCCATTCCTGAATAGATAAGGACTAATCAAACTGACAATTTATTTATTTAAAACTCAAATATCACATTATTAGAGCAAAAAGTATGAGATCAGCCAATTCTCCAACTCTACATAAGCCCGAAGTCCAAACCAACTTCTTTTAAAATTGGTAAAAGTTCGTAGCAAACAGTTACTTAAACTTTCTAAAAACTACTGGGGTGTTTGTCATTGCTTTTTCAAACTGCTTGGGGAACTGCTAATTTCAACCTCAAATAATCACATAAGCATTTGCATACGCAATTTCAAATATTCCAAAAAGTTTTTAGACATGGGAATTTGGAATCTTACTTGGACAATTGATTGAAACATTGACATGTTCCTTAACACGCGTTTTTGAATCTTCTGAATAACATTCTTATCATCATCATCATGTGCACATTCTTCGGCCATGTCAAACCTAAAATCACACAAAACATACAACAATCAAACATATACACCAAACAACATTAACATCAACAAAACAATTTAAGGGTGTTTGTTTAAACTTATTTTTGGGCTTAGTAGCTTATGTGGTTTCTGCTTATGTTTCATAAGCTCATTTTTTCCGAGTTATTTTGAAATTTATAGGCTTATATAAGCTCAGCCTGAATCACATAAGTTCATAAGCCCAAAAATAAGGTTAAACAATACACCTATCATCAACCAACTTACGCCTCAGCCGAAGGTTGAACAAACTGAGTATCCTGAGATATACGACGGTTCCGCAAAAAATTGGTACGGGGTAAGTTTATGGACTGGACAAAGCGAATGATTGGGCTAAAAACATGTTGGGCGTTATATGATTATTCCATTGAAAAGTTTGAGAAACAGGATAGATATAATTAAAGAAAATGTTATACCTTAACGCAGAACACTTTTATGTTAAAAAGAGTCTTGGTATTCAAGAACCCTTTCGGCTGTAGAATGTGATGCAAATTCCACAAATCCATAACCTTCTGGACGCCCTTCTTTGTGCAACCTGCATATGCACATTAAAATATTTCAGTAGTTCCTGAACAGCCGCTTAATCTATCAATATAACATTTAGAAAAGGTATATTCTTAAACTAAATAGTTAACTTTTTATAAGTAAGAAAAAAGAGATGCTACAAACACTGGTACCACTGCATTTATTGGTTTTGCCTACACTATAAGGCTTACATTTTTTTATGCAAAGGTGGGATGCCGCATAATTTGTAATCAGGCATTTTTTTTGTCTGTTTCATTTGATGCTTGTTGTTCGTCGGACTTTTCTTCTGCTGCGCTGGGTACTATTTCTGTTGGTGAAACTGTTTTTTTGGTTCGGGCTGCTGCGCTGTTGTGGATGGTTACATTTTTGTTCTTTTGCGTCATAAATGATAAGTTAACATGCAGAAATGAATGACATTTATAATAGTTTACCTATACTTATTATCTTGAACACCAAGAGCAGAAAAAACATTCTTCACACTTGTAGCTGTACTCCTTGGCTTAGACACAACATAACCATCTGGATCAAGCTCCAACCATTTTTCCAAAAACTTGGTCGCACGCTCGTGCCCAATAGCAAAAAAGATCCTATTCAGCTTCAAATCTGATTCCTCGCAGCTAGTAACATTGTCAATCTTTTAAACACCCAAAGTCTACTTGCCTTTCTCCCCATACGCCTCAACAACCACCGAATTCCAAATCACTCGTCTTAAACCCCGTGAAACTCAACCCTGAACCAATAAAATTCAGTTTCAAACATATGCGTTCCAGCTCAACACTAATTTGAAATACGAATTTGCAGTCTCCATGCTCTTATTTGAATAAATGTGAATGGAGCCTTTTTTTTTTTTTAACGTTAACTGTTGAATGTGTCCTTTATTAACAAAGGTTTGTATTTGAGTTTATTTTTCAAATTGAGAGAGTAACACTTACAGTTCTATTTGTTGTTTCAACGTCCTTTGTGTAGAAGCCTGCACCAAGTGAGCTGGTAGACCAATTTAATAGTAGTGGTGACCACAAAAACAAATGAGCATTGTATTTCAAAGTCCAGTACAATGGAATCCATTGAACCCTGCAACAGTGACATTAAAAGTGAAGGCAATTTATCCATAAAAATCAGATAGCCATAAGGTTGGTAGCACATAAAAAAAAATAGAGAATATGGGCTTATGGGTCACCTCAAGTTCATCCATCTCCCAATCAAATTCACATACTACCTATAGAATTTTAGCCAAAATGCATAAAGCAACGTATAATAATGGCATAGCAATAAAACGAAAACAACATATAACCACATATACCTGGTGCAATGCTGTTGAAAGTATGTTTTTTTTTTCTTTCCCCAGCGCTCAAGATTTTGGTCACTGGTTGTTGATCATCCCCTACGTAAAAAAGCAAACTCATGAGTTTGAACTTGTAATAAGCTGCGGAGTGGGGTATAACGCATGTCTATAATGATGAAAGTATAGATTACATGGATGAAAAGATTTATATGCACGATTTTGTATAATTTTGACAGCCCTCATGGTATATTGTCACATTTATAGTAGCATGTAAAATATGTATTGTGTGTTCGCTTTCTATTTTGATTCAAACATACCACCTGGGAAGGAGATGTTAGTCGTTGACCCGGTAGAGATAAAGCATAACCCAAAGTAACCCATTTTCATAACATGAATTATAACCATATGGGCTGAGAACATCAGTTATCATAGCATATAATCACCCGGGACTTGCAAAAACATCTTATCATGTCGTAATTATCAAGACACTTAAAAAAACGTCTGCTGATTTTCTGCAGCAGGCTATAAATACATCATTTTGACTAACTTAACTAATTACCAAGGTCATGAGGCTAATTTTCCATGAAAGTAGACTATTTTCCCTTTCCGAAAAGGTATGGCACGCTCCCAACGGAGGTATGGTCTATCTGGTATGAATTTTTAAAGTTCGGTTTGCTGCACATTTCAAGATCAGACCTTGGTGCAGTAAGTCGCAGTTTTGACCAATTTAACTACTAAATGAGCAAAAACTTAAAACATAACAACTGAAGTAGACACTTTAGGCTTTCCAGAAAGTCTGGCCATGATTCAATATGAGCTACCATCGATTTTATATGATTTTTCAAACACGACTAATCATTGCTGAAAATTTCAGCAACTTGTTTAGCATCAAATAACTGAAAATCTCATTAAGGGGGTGTTTGGATTATCTTCTAAATACATCATAAACACCTCCTAAACATCATAACCTGATCTCTAACATAATCCCATAATCATCATACGCATTACCCATAAACATAAATCATGAATTTATAATTAGCTCATTCGACTAAAGTAGTTTACTCCACATTCTTTTCAAATTGTATCTTATAATTAGCTCATTCAAAGTCATTTCATGCCCCACAAAATATTCACACAAAGTCATATTCCATCTCTGGCTTCCTAATTCAGTTATTTCCTCATTAAACACCATCACTTCAGTACCATCTGAACTAACCTCAGTTGGTATGAACTCAAGTTTCAATCAACATCCACTTTCTCATTATTAACAACAGAGGCATATGAGTTTTTAACAAATTTCCTTTTTATGCCATTATTCACATCATTATTGTATACTATATCATTTTCCTCATTCTTATTACCACTATTATGGCTCCCAGGCAACTCCTTATTAACACTTCTATCTTTCATACCATCAGGGTCCATTTTCAACAACAAAACCTAATCAATTTCAATCGGATTCAAAAGAGGTAAATTGCTCTATATCAAAACCCAATTCATCATACGAATGACATCAACCATAAACCATGAATTCATCATATAAATCATGTAATAATACACTTATTAAACATAACGCCATAACTCATAATCATAAATTAACACATGATTGACTACTTACCTTGAATTGGGGAAGAACACATAAAACCTTGATACCCTTTAATCCTTGATAAGCTCTCTTTGATTCTTGATTAGGTTGGAATTCTTCATGGTGAAATAAGCATCTCACTGCTTCTTTCTTTTCTTGTTTAAAATTAATTAACAAAAATAGCCAATTAAAATCCTATATAATAAAATAATCATCAAACAATTAAATTAAAAAAAAAAAAAAAAAAAAAAAAAAAAAAAAAAAAAAAAGTAACCTGGAATATCGGGGTGATGATGATCATTATTGTTAAGAGGAAAAGAAGGCAAATGACCTTCTAGTCTTTCAATTCGAACTTCAATGTGTTTTTCAGTTATAGATAGATCCGGGTATAGAAGCTATACATGTGTCTGTGTGTGTTGTAGATATATGGGGAGAAAATTTAAGGGAGATAAGAGATAATTAGTAACAGTATATAATTAATTTTTTATTCAATGAACAGTTGTTATAACAGTGACTTCTTAATGTTTCAGCCACAAATTTTTAAGCACTTAATTTTAATTATTTTTTAACCCCACTCCTTACATGGCAACCACATATTTGGTGTCATTATTTTGCTAAACCCATCATTAGGCCTAATCAAAATTCTGGGAAATATATATATAATATTTGGGCTTAGGCTTAAACTAATAATAATATAGTAAAACCTTTATAAATTAATAAGGTTGGGACCATAATATTTTATTAATTTAGCGAGTAATTATTATATCGATAAATTAATGATTTATTAATTCAAAGAAGTTTTACGTATGACCTTTAAATTTATAAGTCAAAATATACTAGTTACAATGTATACTAGTTAGAGATAAAAAATAAATAAAAAAAACAAATTCCAATTAACATTTTATGAATTCACATTCACTAATTAATTGAATTTGTCAAGTTCATTGTTTTTGAATAAGTAAAAATTTAGTTTCGTTGGGACAAGTTCCAATTATGTATGGCCTTAATTTACTTATATGAATTTGTACAAGTTTCAATTATGTATGACCTTTATATATATATGAAATTTTTTAGTAATTATTAATTTATAATTTCATTGGGACCAATATATATACACTGAGGTTTCAACAAAATTATTATCTTATTATTTTATCGATTGAGGTCTATATTTGTATGGGTCCCAAGTTGGGACTGGATAAATTATCAATTTTATCGAGGTTGTTAATTTATCGAGTATTAATTTTTAGAGGTTTTACTTTACAAATACAAGTCTTAATTCAAATACAAGTCCACTAACACTAATACGAAGTGATCATGTTAGAGGCGAGATGGTGAGCTTGGTACCACTCTACAACAATCGATTGTTGTGTATCATTTACGAAGTGACGTTTTCATGTCTTCTTATGATGGTCACATGATTCGGTCATAAGACTGCTCGTAACAAGACCGAACCAAATGGTATGTCTCCCCATTTAAGACGCGTCCCCTTGCTATGAGGACCAAATGAAACGCGTCCCCTCTCAAATTGAATGTCTTGGTCTTCTGAACAATTGAAACAATTCGACACAATTTGTTTAACAAAAAAAACAATCTAGCCATTGGGCTATGAAGTATTTGACTAAAAAAAATATATATTACTTTTTATCTATAAATACCCTACCAATTCTCTATTTTTATACACACTTTCAATTTCAATCCTTTTATATACATAGTTTAACTTCTCAAATCAAAAAATAACTTCTCTCTATGAAAAATATGGATTGTTTTCTTTCACATACCATTGAGGAGATGAGGATATCTTTCGTCAGCAAGCGATTATCGATTTAGTTGTACAATTTGACAAAACAAGCACATATAAAGATGATATGAGAAAAGTATACAAGGAATGCAAAGACATTTCGCAAGAAAAACGTGCTTTAATTGACACTTTTCTAAAAGAGGAATCTTGAAAAGATTACGAGATTCATAATAAATTGTTTAAAATGGCGGGACAAATACAAGATCAAATCAGCACTAAAATTGTTTGGATGCATGCAAAAAACAAATAGGACGATTGTGTGTTTTCTTTTTGTGTAATATTTTCAATTTTCGTATTTTTTTTATATTTCTATTGTTTTTTAAGTTTCGTATGCTATTTTTAATTTCGTACTATAACGAGCTGGGAAACTCGCGCGTTGCCGCGGGAATGCGGTGCTAAATCTTGTTTGAAAGTTAGTCATTAAGGACTAAATTTAAAAAAGATCGATAAACCAAAGGACTATTTTTGAAAATGGACTAAATTTGAAAAAGATCGATAAACCAAAGGACTATTTTTGAAAATTAATTCTGGAAATAATATGATTTTTTACGTAAAAAGTCCCTAAAGTTCTCAGCGCGTTGTATCGTTAGTCCCCGAAAGAAACCAAAGGACTATTTTTGAAAATGGACTAAATTTGAAAAAAATGTATAAACCAAAGGACTATTTTTGAAAATTAATTTTGGAAATAATATGATTTTTTACGTAAAAAGTACCTAAAGTTCTCGGCGTGTTGCATCGTTAGTCCCCGAAGGACCTACCTTGCAAAGACATTTTCACCTTAAGGGCTAAACTTCACATGGCAACTGTTTCATCAACTGTAGCAGCTACTGTAGCAGCTACAGTAAACGCTTCCCATTTTTAGTATATAAGAGTAATTTGCATTTTTATTTAAATAAATGAAAAATTATTGTGTTTTAATTACTATTATAATATTTTTTAATAAAAAAGAAAACTGAGTTTTGGGAATTTTTTAGTTCGTAGTCATTGTTGCTACTAGTCTAATGATAATTTTACAATTAAATTCCTATCATGACATTGGAAAAAGCATACCAAAACAACAAATCACATTCCCACACGCACAATGACACCCCCATTTTTACCAAAACACCCCTCAAACCCTCCTTCTAAACACACACTAAAAGAGTGACTGTGTGTACTATCATCCCTAATTAGGTCACACAAACGTACCTTCATTTCACTCAATTAATTCTCAATCAATTTCATAAAATCAATTGAAAATTAGGGTTTGATTCGAGTTTAATGAGCCGTAGCGATTGATCGATCGATTTAACCACCGAATGGAGGGAGGTAGTTATACTTATTTGCTTTTAATATGTTTTTTTTTTTTTTTTTTTTTTTTTTTTTTTTTTTTTGTTGTTGTTGTTGTTGATGTTGATTTATTAGTGGTTAGTTAGTGTGGAATTTGGGGGAATTGGATTGTTTGTTTATATTGATTGTGTTTAGGTTATCTATAAGTTAATTGATTATGTTTTGAAATGAAAATTATATGCGGTTTTGCGCGGCGTAAATAATACTTCTTAATGGTTTTATAATGTGAGACTTAGGGGGGTGTTTGTTTAACCTTATATAGCGGGCTTACGGCTTATGTTTTATAAACTCAAATTTTTTGGCTTATTTTGGGACGTATGGGGTTATGTAAGCTTATTATGTCATAATAAGCTTATATAAGCTGAAAAGTTTTAAAATAAGCTACAAAAAGTGAGTTTATGAAACATAAGCCGAAAAACAAATAAGCTATAAGCTCGCTATATAAGCTTTTAAACAAACACCCCAGTGATGATTAGTTGGCAAAAAAGTCGGAAACCAAAAAAAAGTAAAAAAATTGTGTTTTTATTTATTGAGGGAGAGGGGCGAGGTTTTTGTGAAACTTGCGTGTTCTTATTGGTAGGAGATAAGACGCTTTAGCTATTAGTTCCCGAGTAGTACATTGCTTTTGGCTTTGTGGGGCGAATTGTTGAATATTGTGAGGCTTAAACCTCGATATGAATAGCTTGTAGCTTGCTTTCTTTTTGCGACTTGTATGTTTTAAAGAGTGTTTTTGTAAAGATCATACCTTTTTGAATTTTTATATGGTTCAATAAAATGGTCTCTCATGTTTTCACGAATGTGCTTTCTGTTGTTTGCTCACTGTTAGGGGGTGTTAGTTTAAGTTTATATGTGGGCTTATGAGCTTATTTGATTTCGGCTTATATTACATAGGCCTCAACCTTTTGACTTATATTAAGACTTGTGAAACTTATATAAGCCCACAAGTCTCAAAATTAGCCTGAAAATTGGTGCTTATGAAATATAAGCTTAAATAAACACCCCCTAATGTTGATTTTACTTTTCTCTTATTTGGGCTAGGAGTTTTAATAACTTACTAAGCTAGTACTTGTAATGCTATTCGTTAAGTAAGCTGTATTATAGTTAATGTTATACTTGTATAGTGAGGTAGCTGATAAGGTCATGGATATCCTCTCGTAAGGTTTCACTTAAATTATGCCCAGGACGTGAATATTGAATTTTGGACTCTCAACTGAATTTTGTCACTACGTGTTTTGAGGCAATTTTTGTTTGGTATAGGAAATACAACATTTTTTACTAGCTATTCGTTAGGTTAATAGATCTTGTACTGTGTATTATTAATCAGGCAAGGAAGTGATTAAAGTGTTGAATGCAGTTTGCATTAAGCGTTAGTTCGTTCTCTATGGAAGGATAGTCAGTATTCTAGGCATTTCTAGCATTATGTAATTCCTGTATTTGCTTAAATTTTCTTTATCGATCAATATTACTCTATTAGTCTAATGGATCCCATAGAATGTTTTTTTTTTAATGTGTATATTCAACTTACAACCTTATCTCACATTTAGGGTTACTCAATGGACTATGATGACAATGATGCTCAAGACCAAAATCTTCACTTAGTTGGTGAAGCAAGTGACAAAGTTTCTCCTGCATACAATCTTCCTAAATTTGACTTTGACGATAGCTTACAGGGGCATTTAAGGTTTGACAATCTTGTTGATAACGACGTTTTTCTTGGTATCACGGGTCAGGACGATAATCAGTGGATTGAGGAATATTCAAGAGGAACTAGTGCAAT
The DNA here is from genome assembly GCA_021014915.2 of Artemisia tridentata subsp. tridentata. Lineage (NCBI taxonomy): Eukaryota > Viridiplantae > Streptophyta > Magnoliopsida > Asterales > Asteraceae > Artemisia > Artemisia tridentata. The sequence continues at coordinate 125,202,142 of CP139505.1, read as the reverse complement.
ACAGTTTAGTTCAAGTGCTGTGGAATTAACAACAAGTAAAAATGTATGGTCTGAAGCAACATCTTCAGAATCTGTTGAAATGCTTTTAAAATCGGTTGGCCAGGAAGATAAGGTTTTAGAAGAAACAATAGTTGAAGAAGTGGATGCTTGTGATAGGCCCAATAGCTTAACTAATGATATGGATCCCAGCTTGAAGCAATGTGACACAAAGGATCACTCTATTAATACCGACAATGCAGTAGTACCAGATGAGTCCCATGAGAATTCAGTTGCGTCAAAAGTGAGTTCTGATTGCGAGCAATCTCAAGAGACTCAGAATTCTGGCGGGGGATTAGATTCGGTAGTTATAGGTAGTAAATATGATTCATCTTTAGGTGTGGAAGAAGTCGATAATTTACAAAATGATGTAAATCTAGACGCTGGTACAATAGCAAATGAATCCCTTGTTATTGAAGTGCAAGAGGAACCTTCAGTCTCCAATGCAGAATGTGGAGATGCAGGCTCCTCTGATAATCTTGTTGCAAGTGTCAAGGAGCGTGAGGAGAATTGGCAAGAAGTTCCTGAAAGTGGTTCCGAAAATGCTGGTGGTCAGTCAAAAGACGTTGGTAATAACATGGAGAATAATGTGGAGAATTTAACCATCAGTGGCACCGTTGTTGAAACTTGTACGTATAGTATCAACCAAGTTTCAGCTGTTCCAAATGTGGAATCTTTGGACAAGCCATCAATTGAAGATACTATTCATGTTGATGAGGAACCGGTAGTTTCATTACCATCGGAAAGCTCTGATATGCAGATAGATGAAGGGCCTGGCAAAGAAAATAATGTTAACATGCAGGAGGAATTGCCTGCAGCTTCTCCAAACGGTGGGTGTGTTGAAATGCAAGCAACTGAAGACGCCGAAAGAAAGTTAGAGATACCAGACGAAGGGCCTGACAAAGAACTCAATGATAACATGCAGGAGGAATCTCTTGCTTCTCCAAACAGTGGATGTGTGGATGTGCAAGCAACTGACCATGCCAACCCAAATGCAGAGATACCGGATGAAGGGACCAGCAAAGAACTTAATGATAACATGAAGGAGGAATTGCTTCCAGCTTCTCCAAACGGTGGATGTGTGGACATGCAAGCAACTGAGGATGCCAATACAAAGTCAGTGATGCCAGATTCTCCAGTATCTAATGTGGGTTCTCATGTTCAAAGTCATTCAGTTGAGACGGAAAAGGTTGGTGGCGATGGTCAAAATGTTACCTCCGGTACATCTTTGGTCGAAGGGAGTGACATTAACAATGTTGGTACAACATCAATAGTAGCAGGATCTTCAGCTGAAGTGCCGGCTGAAGACGTATCAAATAATGCCTCTAAAGTTCAAACAGAGGATACAAGTAATGTGGGTTCTCATGCTCAAAGTCATTCAGCTGAGACAGAAAATGTTGTTGGTGGCGATAGCCAAAATGTTACTTCTGGTACATCTTTGGTTGATGGGAGTGACACTAATAATGTTTGTACAACCTCTATAGTAGCAGGATCTTCAGCTGAAATGCTGGCTGAAGACTTTTCAAATAATGCTTCTAAAGTTCAAACAGAGGATACAAACAATGTGGGTTCTGATGTTCAAAGCTATTCAGTTGAAACAACAAATGTTGTAGCACAAGATGGCGAACATGTTACCTCCGGTACATCTTTGGCTGAAGGAAGTGACATAATTAATGTTGGTACAACCTCAGTAGCAGCAGGTGCTTCAGCTGAAGGGTCTCATGAAGACATATCCAATAATGCTTCTGAAGTTCAAACAGAGGATACAAATAATGAGGACCTGAGCTTGCCTGCCAAGGTCTCTGGTTTAGTAGAGGTGGATGATGAAACTCAATCATCAGAGCCAGATGGTGTTGCTATGGATCAAGATGTTACTCTCAATGAGGGTGGGGATGCAAAATTGCCTTCTGATTTTAAGGATATGGACATGGATGTCGCTGGAGCTCCTGATAGCCAAAAGGATGTCGAGGCTCAAGAATCCGATTCTAATATGGCTGTTATAACAGATGCTGGTATATTAGACTTGTGATTATATTAGGTTATTATTTTGAGTTAAAACACAGGATAAAAATGTACTTACTCTCGCTGTCTATGAACTAATTTCTGTTTAATTTTGCATAATCAGTTGCTGCCGAGGAATCAAGTAAAATATCATACCCTGACACAGCGGGCGGTGTGCAGAAACTTGCTGGAATTGTTGCTACGGATGACAATGTTACTGATGACCAGCCAAGATCACCTATACTTGGGGTGAGTTTATTGCACACTGATAACAAAGAAAAAGTGGAAGCAGGATTATCCGACGAGGGAAGTTCCCAAAAAGCGAACCCAGAAGCTGATAGTACAGCAGATCTTGCATTGGATGATCCATTGCCAGTGGCTGAAAAAGGGGCAGAGTCTGATGGTGCTGAACATGTTGTACACGAGCTATCTGGTCATTGTGATCCTCCTGTTGAAAACTTGAATGCGAGCATAAGTGAACAAACATCAGAGGAACCTCCTGTTGAAAACGTGAATGCGAGCTCAAGGGAACAAACATCAGAGGATGACCCAGTTGGTCTCAAGTGCTCCACTGCATTGGAGACAACCCTTCCTTGTGATTCGCCAGTAGAACAGGGTAATAAGGAGGAAGGAGGTATACTGGACCCTAAGAAATCAAAGTCAAGTGAAGATGGAGTAGAATCTCTAGGAGGTAACTTACATTTCATTTTTATTGAATCTTGTGAAATAGTTGTGATTGGGAAAGATGTATGTTGGTCAAAGGACATTGCATGAAATCACTATAATATCAGTTTTCTTTCAGTAGAAATAAACGTTTTTTTTTAAGCATAAATTTGATTCAAGTTATAGTTGGTATAATAGGTGCAAGATAATTTAAAACACTTGCGGCTGGCTTCTAAGAAATAAAATATTAGGGTACTGTAACATCCTTGTTTATCGATATTTTTTTTCACTAATTGTCTCTTATGAGTAGTTGCTACGAATAAAACACTTTAGGTATCTGTGACAGCAGAATAATGTAATGACTTGTTATGTCTAATTACAAGGCTATTCTGTCCTAAGAAAGGTGTTCAAATGCCTTTTTGTTTTGTGAATATTATTGTGATTGCTTGATTGGGTTTTGCAGTAAACGTGTCAGATAAGCAGCAGGTTTCTGTTGATATTGCTGTTCCATCTGCATGCGACAATAATCATGTGGTGCAGAATGGAGGTGGTTCTCTTTTGGATAAACCTCAAAGCTTAAGTTCCGAACTTTCTCGAAGTGCAAAAGATATGATTGAGGTCCGCAAGGGTACTATTAATGAGAATGCCCCACTTACAACTGAGAGTAACGTCAAAATGGATCTCCAGTCAGTTTCTTCAAATGTTGCTACAACAGAGGAGAAAAGCTTTACTTTTGAGGTCAGTGCAAATCCTGTTCCTGGGCAAACTGGCACTCAAAATCTTGGTTTATCAAAGGTAATAGTTTTTTATGTTATTTGCTTTGCATACTCTGTTCCTCATTGCATCCCAAGCCTTTTCTGAAACTGACATTGGCACGAACTTTTGTCTGAATAATGAAGGCATCATCTGCTAACTTGCATAAAGATTCTCTGGTTAGTCCTCAAACACCTAGCAGTGCTGCCAATGAAGCAGGAGCCAAAGGTAAATCTGTGCCTAAACCAAGGAGAAAATCAGCTGCGAGAGAAACTGCCAAGAAAGATAACCAGTTGAAGGAAAAAACTCCCAGGAGACGTGCAGGAGCTGTAGACAAGTCACCAGCTGGACATGTTATTCGTATCGAAGAGACTAAGCAGAGTGCTAAGAGCAGCAGCTCAAAGTCTGCTGGCGCTCCTATATCTACATCAAATCTGCCTGATTTGAATAATCTAACCTCTCAATTTCAGCAGTCTTTTACTGACAATCAGCAAGTACAATTACGAGCGCAAATTCTAGTATATGGATCATTAATGTGAGTACTATTAATTTTCATGATATGCACATGCAATGCCCAATAAGAAACAATCACACTCTGCTTACTTGCTTAGTGTATGAACTGGGGTGACCTTGCTAGCATTCTTTAGAGGAACTTTTGGGTGGGCTGACTTGTGAGTGAAAAACAGGAACACAACTAGGGTTGAAAGAACTTGCAAAATATGTTCTGACTTTCAGTTTCTTAAATCATTAGTTTTATTTGGTCACGGAGTTGGAAGTTTATTTCTCAAGTGTATACCTGTATTTTGGTTTTAATATGCATGACTGAATGTTTCAGATCTGGAATGGCACCTGAAGAGTCTCATATGCTTGCTGCATTTGGGAAATCTGGTCAGTTTATTTTAAAATTATCATTTGTAACTGAACCAGATACCTCAGTATTTTTGTTTTTATACCAAAGACTAGTTATCTCATATGAGTGAGGTCAAATGTATTTACAGATTGTGGAAAGAAAGTCTGGGAGGCTGCTTGGCATGCCTGTCTTGAAAGGGTTCGTGGTCAAAAGTCTCAGACCTCCAACCCCAGTACCCCTATGAAATCACCATCAGGTACCTCATGAGATCAAGCTGTTCGAAATGCTATATGGTTGTTGATTTATCTTTTATTTGAACTCAGTTTTTTTTAATGTTACATTTAGGCAACAAAGATCCTGTTGGTTCTGCCCAAAATAAAGTTGTCTCTGGCATTTCTTCATCGATAGTTAGTCCCATGATCCCCGTTTCATCTCCTCTTTGGAATATCAGTACCCCGGGTGATTATCGCCAAACACCGTCTCCTCTGCATCCTTATCGAACTACACCGGTGCAGAATGTTGCTGGAAATAATCCAGCCTGGCTATCTCAGGGCCCTTTCCCTGGTCAATGGGTTGCTGCATCGCCAATTGCTCCATTTAGTGCTCGTTTTTCAGCGTTGCCTATAACAGAGGCAATCAAACTAACCACTGTCAAAGAATCAGGTGCTTCAGGTACATCTGTGATTCCTGTGGACCCTATTCCTGGTCCACTTGTTTGTACTAATCAGCCTTCAAGTGATTCAAAAAGCAGAAAGCGGAAAAAGGTTACTGCTAGTCAAGCTCAGGTGACACCACCGTCGGCGCCTGTAGCTCATTTGCTGCAGGCCCCTCGTACCGAAGATCACAATAAAAACTTGTTTTTGGCTCAAAGTCAGACAAATTTAGGGACTGCTCTTGTTAGTAATCATTCTCCAACATCAGCTGCTACCCTATCGACACCTGTTTCCCTCATTTCTAAAAGCAATATTGGTCATCCTAGTGGTATTGACCAAAGTGTGGAGAAGATTGCAAGAAGAGAGGAGAATGTCAGCAAAATTGAAGCGTCCAAGCTACAAGCAGCAGATGCAGCTTTGCAGGCTGCCGATGCAGTCAGCCACTGCCAAGGTGTATGGAGCCAGCTGGAAAGGCAAAAGAATTCTGGTTTGGTTTCAGATGATGAAGCAAAGCTAGCTTCTTCAGCTGTTTCAATAGCAGCAGCAGCTTCTGTTGCTAAAGTAGCAGCTGCCGCTGCTAGAATTGCATCAAATGTTGCAGAACAAGCAAGATTAATGGCCGATGAAGTATTTTTGTCGAGTAGAATTGAAAGTCATGGTCAAAGCGGCATGATTTCCCATGGTAAAGCTATGCCAACTGATAATCCCTCCTCAATAATTTCTGCTGCCAGAGAAGCTGCTCGTAGAAGAATTGAAGCTGCATCAGCTGCTTCAAAACATGCTGAAAATCTAGATGCTATTGTAAAAGCTGCTGAGCTGGCAGCAGAAGCAGTCTCACAAGCTGGAAAAATTGTTGCAATGGGTAATCCCATGTCTTTAAAAACGTTGGTTGAAGCTGGTCCTGAGGGTTATTGGAAGAGTCCCCAGTCATCCAATCAACAGAGTTCTGATAAACAGATTGTTGAAGTTGCTTCTAATAATAAAGAGCACCAGTCTTTAAAACATGGTTCGACATTGCAAGAGGATTCTGGAGATTTGGCCAAGAGTCAGATGATGATTATTGATAACATCTCAGGTTCAACTACAAGCGATAAAAATGATAAAAGTACATCAAGGGGTCAAAAAGGTCCCGAGCTTGCTAAAACTGTTGCATTGGTTCCTGAACCAGAGTCTGTATCGGTGCGTACTTCTGATGTTGATCAGAACTTGCCTCAAAGTACTTCAGGTTCTTCGAAAGAGAATGTCATTAAAGAAGGTTGCCTTGTTGAGGTAAGGGAATTGGAGTAGGAAGTTCAGATGGATCACTTCACATTGTTTTAGCCATGCTTAATTTATATTTTTTCTTGTGAGCAAAGTAGTTCTGTGTATGATTTTTTTCTTTTCTTTTCATGTTTGTTTGATTCATCTGTCTGCGTTTTAGGTGTATAAAAACGACCACAAGAACAATGGTGCCTGGTTTGCAGCGAATGTGCTGGCTTTGAAGAATGGGAAAGCATTCGTCTCCTACAATGAAATCCAATCAGATCAAGGTAAGATATTGCAATATGCATCGATATGAGTAATAGGTTAAAACGTTGCCTATTAGATCTGTATTCAAGTGCAACTTAGTGAGTGTGTAGTACCAAATATGAAATAGAACCTGAATGGAGTTGTGTAGGCATTTAAAGTGAAACTATAGGATTCGACTTCTATTGTCACATGGATATTGTTAAAACTTTTTTGTTGGTTGTCAATTTTGCATGGTGTAATTTTCTTTACTTTGTTAAAATCATTAAACATGCATAGTATGCTGTGCTTTGTGTTGAACAAAGATCTACATTTTGGCTACAAGTCATCAGTAGTTACTGTCTCGAGCTATGTGGGTGGTACAATATAGACACATGTTTTTTAACGGCAATAATATAAACCAGAATTGCTGTTTTAAGTTTTTAAAAAACCTAACTTATGTTATTTTATTTCTTGTTGTTTGGGTATTTTATTCATCTTTTATCATATCCATGGTTCTCGGAATAATATATAGTTGGCCTGTTATGTTGGTGAATCTTGCTGGATGTTATATAGGGGTATGACTGTCTACATCCTACCTCTCCCATACCCCGCTTTGGCGGGATTGGGTATTGCTTTTGTTGCATTGTTCTATGCTGGTGAATTGGCGATAAAAAATCTAAGCAGACAACTATGTGTTGATTTAGTCATCCCACCATCAAATCAGATTATTGTTATAAAATTATATTTTTTTTCTTTTTGGTCAGACCAATATAAAGAATGGGTTCCACTTGAGGTTGATAACGCCCAGGCACCCAGGATACGCATTCCTCATCCTTTGACTACTATGCTGCCTGAAGGCACTAGAAAGAGAGGAAGAACGGCCCTGGCAGATTCTTGGTTTAGCGGAGACCGAGTTGATGTGTGGGTACAAAATCGGTAAGCATTTTACAGAATACTTTATCTTTTGTTACATCATGCCTATCTGTATTTCACTAAGCTTAAACTTTTATATAGCACATTTATTTGATCATAATTTGTGGGCTTAAAGGCCTTCACTTTAAGTTATATCCTGTTGTCTAATTGGTACACAAAGCTTGACATGCTTAACGCTGTGTTTGTATCTTCTTATAGCTGGTGTGAAGCAGTTGTCTTGGAGACAAATAAGATTGATTTAACTTCTCTTACTGTTAAATTTCCTGGTATGTATTATCCTTGAACACTTTTGTTATCAAATGTGCTGAATTTGTTGTGTATGACCTGATTGTAACGCCTCCGCCCCCGCCCCCTTGCAGCTAATGGAGAGACGTCAATTGTAAGGTCATGGCATGTCAGGCCAGCACATATATGGAAGGATGGAAAGTGGATCGAGTGGTCTAGTTTGAAGGGATGCCGCTCTTCTGAGGTTAGATTAATCTTTTTCATATTAGGGGTTTGTTCAGATGTGCGTTTTAGAACTATCTATCTAATTATTGTGACTTGAAGGCGTAATAATCAGGTTTTAGTGTTTAGATAAGGTAATTTTTCGTATTAGAAGATAATTATTTCAGTTTTAAATAACGTAATTTTGTTCATAAATAATAAAAACGATAGTTTTATAGTAGTTAATAAATGTAAATAATCATATTCTAAAATGCAATACATCAATAGTTATATGATGTACCATTTTGGTCATTTTAGCCAATAGATCTTTAGATAATCAGATTTGTATAATACTCAGACAATGACTATCTGATTTTGTAACTGTATTCTATAAAAGCACATTCAAACAGTATTTCACGTAACATGTTTTGTTACAACTGTTAATCTGACTTTGATTATCTAGAATCAATTGATCAGTTTAAACTGGGAACCTGATCACCGGTTTACTTTATAGTTGTTGGTGGGCAATATTTGGTTTTTCATTCCTTGAACGAATTATCTTATTACAGGATGATGCACCACTTGAAAAGCGACAGAAGTTTGGTAGCCCTTTTGTGGAAGGTAAAGAGAAGGATACATTCTCAATCAGTGTTGATCTTGTTGGGCCAAGACAACAAGAATCACAGATACTTCCTTTTGGTGCTCAAGAAAGTTCTTTTGATATCGGTAAAAGCTCTAGAAATGAAGACAAGCTTGACACTCGCGGAGCGATGAAGAGCAGCTTGAAGAAGGAACGGTCGAGAGTCGTTTTTGGTGTTCCTAAGCCGGGAAAGAAACAGAAATTCATGGACGTACGCACACAATATGTTGCCGATGGAAGCACCAAGAATAATACACCAAATGATTCAGTAAATTTTGCTAGTATGATTCCTCAACCGGGGCGCCGTACTCCAAAAAGTAATTTAAAAGATAACGGTGAAGAAAAACAAGTTGAGGTAAAATCCAGAACTCTCAAGCCCAGGAAACCTCCAGTTCCATCTGTCAGATCATTAGCTCAAAAGGATAGGTCGAAATCATCTAAATCCACATCACGCGATGCTATTAGTGCTGATGAAAACTTTTCTTCTAATACCGAGGATGCAAAGGGAACTTCATCATCAAAGGCAGTATCTCAGCGTTTAAATAAAGCAATAACGACACCAGGTGATAGGAAGGCAACGAAAGTTGAAGTCAAAGAACAGCCATCTTCAGAAGGGGAGATACGCAGATCAAATCGTAAAATTCAGCCAACTTCAAGGGTGAGTTTTATGTTTCCGTTTTCACCTACGTATTCAATGCACAACTTTTGAAATGTGATCTTTACCGTGTAGTGGATAACTAAATTACCCTTTCACGTATGTGCATGCCTTTATCTGTTTTATAACTCTGTTACCCTGTATCTACACTTGTACTTAATATTGTATGCCCATTATAATTGTAAATGACCCCGCAAAGACGTGTTAAGTCAAAACGTTGTCATTTTCAGCCTTAACATAATCTTTCTTAAACTCTTATCCACATGACCCCCTTTGTCACTTTCTGAGTGACCATGATTTATACCTCGAAAATGACATGGATGACAGTAGGGCATATTAATTTCAGAACTAAAAGTTTTTGACTCTTTTTTCTCACAGATGTTAGAAGGATTGCAAAGTTCACTGACCGTCTCAAAGATACCTTCTGCTTCACATGCAACTCATAGAAGCCACAACAAGGTTACATCAAAAGGTAATTATACTTCAGCCTCAATAAGCAATTGGAAATTGTAAACTTTTCTTTATATTTCGGTGGTTCCTTGGATGGTTGGATGCATGCGTTGCAGGGTGTGTCCCTGGGTGTTTCTTTTTAACTCAAAATAAGTTGTGCGTTGACCTGGAACCTCAAAGTCAAAACCTATATTTTGGTCTACTCTCTTGGAGTGTACCTCTGTTTGTCACTATATCCTTGGCGTCACTGCTTTTTGGTTATCTTATATGGTAAAATAAAACCAAAAAATGGATGTCAAAATTTTACAAACTGTTAACCTCAAAGGTGTGGCCTAGTGGTGGAGGGAGGCTTGGGATTCTCTAGTAGAGATCTCAAGTTCAAAACCTACAGGCGGCAACTTTGGGGCCAGCCTTCGGGCATCTATTCCCCCAGCGCAAATGTTCTTGTTGGGTCGGGATAGGGAGGGATTTTGGAGAAAATAGGTCCTGGGTTTAATCCCAACTTCCCCCGGTTTGCAGGAAACAACTGAGCATTGCTTGGGGCTGGTCCGTGGGGAAGGCTCAGTCAACACCAAAAGGTGTACGGAGTTGGGGTTTCTCTTGCCGATTTAAACATTTTGAAGAAATTTTACAAATTATTAAAGTTCCTGTTAGAAGCTTTAGTATTTTTCCATGGGTTTCACATAATAGATGCAAGATTTTAACTTTACTTGATAGTTATCATTAGAAAATATTGATTTTAGTCTAGAAAGTGAACTAACTATATACCTAAAGCCGAAGTTTGCATTTCTTTTCAGACCGAGTGTTTATTTAAACTTCAAAGTGTGGAGGGTAATCTATAAGGAACATAAGTTCGTTTTTTATGCTGGAAAATAATTTTGTTACATGGGACCTAAGACCATAGCACTTTATTAACACTCTTCATCGTCTTTGTAACAGGAGGTTCCAACCCGAGCTGAGAAGATCACTCTAAGCAGATGGGAACCGGTCCAACTCCATTGTTGTGTGTAATTAAGCAGAGATTATAGAACTAGGAACGGCTCCTGTTACCATAAGATCCTAAGAATTATTGTAGCTCTAGAAGAAGTTTATATATCAATCTTGTCCTTTTATGACCAAATTTCGCCTGAGGCTGTAATCTGTATATGGACGTTTCTGTGGTTATTGTATCATGATTGTGGTAAAGTGCATTTGGATCGCCATATACTTATCAAGTTGTTTCCATCTGTTTCTGTGCTGCAATGTAATCACAGTTGTGGCTTGTGCTACTATTCTGCTAATATTCTGATCAGTTATCAACTGATAACCTTTTGGTAATGGAATTTAGTTTTGCTATCACCTCTATGGTTGTAAACAAGTCAAATTATTTCCAGATACTTAAGCTAACACAGAGTTCGAGCCAGTTTGAATATAACCTTGTAGATGCATGCGAGTTGATTTTTTATCAAGTTGTTTGAACATGGCCTGTCGAGTTGCTGGATATAAGGACCCGCGGTAGAATCAAACTTGCTTAATCTAATCAAATCAAGAATCAATGTCGATCTATCGAATCAAGCTTGTTTCAGCAAATGTGACTTGTCTGATACCTATTTTACGATTGCCTAATCAAGATTGTAACTAATGGGACTTATACAAATTTACGAGTGATATTCTGGTGGAATATTGGTAAGAGATCGGTGATCGTGTTATTTGTGTTTGTGTGTTGCATCAACTTTTACATGTCATTAAATGTATTCATGTGCAATATGTAGGTGTGCACGAGATTAATGTTGTGTTCATATGTGTAAACATATGTAACACGTGGGGTGTGGATGTGGACCCATTTTTGCATGTGAGATGTGCTGTAGCCTGTAGATATACACATTGGGCTGGTGTTAAGTGCTGGCACAATTAGTTTAATGGTTTGACTTTGGCTAAACTTCTGAATGCCATGCTAAATGTATATAAAAACATACCACGATTCGATTCAGTTCGGTATTGCAGATTGATTCGGAATAAACTCGTTTGAAACCAAACCAACTTTCGATTCAGTATGAATAGCGGCACTCAAATCCAATCTGCTAAACAACGATACGCTACTCCTACCTTACAAAAAATATTACAACACTTGGAAGCCCATCCAGAAGTCAATACTTTCCTATACACAGATTCATTTCATACTCAAATGCCATTACTAGACCTCAATCTTTAAAGTCCTAATGACACAAGGGTAAAATGGGCATTCAGAAAAATTTAAATACAAGAGTGAGCCAACTTAGCTCAACATGTAAAACCAAAAAAAAAAAAAAAAAACCCTCAAGCCTAACATCACTATTTTTCTTGTTGCTATTTAGTTAACCAAAAAGTCAAACACAAGCCTTGGATTCTTTAGGTGATGATTCATGATCTCTAATCATACCTGCATCTTCTATTCTCTGCACATTATGCACACCTTGATCTTCTTCATTACGTCCGTATTCAGTTTCCGCTTCAGGGTTAAAAGAATATTTTGAGAGGGTTTGGCTTCCATTGTAGTTACTATCAAGATCGGTAAATTTGAAGGGTTTCTTGCAAATACAAGTAGAAGGGTATTCATGGAATTCACCACGTCCGTTTTTCATCTCATCTGGTTCGCCTAAAAATCCTTGTTGGGCAGCTTTCACCTTTTTAGCAAATGTTACCCATGGCATTTTCTCTCGTCTGTAAAACAAAGCATTGAGCTTTTTCGCGTTTGGGCGAATTGTTCTCTTGTGCCCCATGTACCTCCTTTTGAATGCCACAAAATTAGAGTTAGTTGGTTCGAAAGTCAAAACAAATAATATAAGAGTAAAAAACATATAAAACTCAAACAAGTTTATATGCTAAGAGCGCATTTAAGTCATTTAACAACAATTACCGAATCAATTTACAAGAGTACAAAAGCATGCAGCTTTTCTTTGGGGAAGAAACCCGGAAAAATATTTAATTATTATCACTTACTCTTTCTATTTACGAAAGGGCAATATGCATATCAGATAAGTATCTAAACATTTTCCTTAAAATATGTCGATCCAAGCCATTCCACTTTTCATGGGACAGAGTAAGTGCTAAATGAATGCAACGGAAGGTGGTTGTCGTTATTATGAGCAGTGATCCATGATTTTCTTTGACACTAAGCCGTAAACCCTACCATAATCCCTATTTTGGAAGGTATTTGGACATGCACTTCAAAAGTGATTATATCGACATTAAATAATCAAGATCGAACAAGCAGTTGCAATATAGCGGGTTGTTAAAAAGTATTTTTTGAGTGTACTTGGCTGTTAGACGTTGTACAATTCCAATACTCAGATGTTTGAAACAGTGACAATTTACTTTCATTTATGATTCCATAAGTCATTGACTACATTGTCTGAAGTAGCAATATGCACATTATAAGTATTAAAGCACTTTAACAAGCGATATTAGAACTGAAAATTAGGCAAAGATTCAAACACGCTATACTTAAAAGGAAGAGTTAAACATTCATACCTTCGACCTGCAAGAATTTTCGCCATATTCCCGTTATTGTTGGTAACGAAAACATCACTTTCATCACAAACAATGTAGTCAATGGCAGCAAGCCGAGAAGAATAAGGAAGAAAAGGCTCAAGCTCTCTACTAGCAAGCATCTCCTTTGTGTAAAAATTTGGAAATAATTCTCTAAGAGGCTTCAAAGTCTCTTCCCCACCATATATTTCACCCGATGCAACATAAAGATACGTGTTATTCTCAAAACCAAGTGCTCGAAGCATCAAACCTACTTCATGAGGTGTAAGAGGACATTTTCCTCGCTTCCGCTCTCCATCAGGACTTGTTTCCTAAATTTCAAATATATATGGTTAGAAAAAGTCTAGTATAATGTGGCAAGTTTGTTTGTTTGTTTTTTTTTTTTTTTTTTTTTTTTATACAGAAAAGTTTATAGCAAATCTTACGGGTAATGTTGCCCATCTTTTCCTGATTTCACCGAGCTCGTTTCTTTCTTTATCTCCACCACCATAGTAACAACCCGAAAAGGCAAGCATATCAGGCTCAAACCTGTAAATCATATACGGGTTGACCATTAAGCACAAGAATAAAGTTAAAAAAAAGTGTGTTGAATATTTATTTTGAAAATTTCCATCTTCATTTATTTGGAAGAGTGAAAGCTACCATTACTCATATTATAATCATGGTCAACTATTTCAGGATACACTCAAAGTGCACCCTTTTAAAGCACTCGGTGCAGGTAGAACTGTAAATGTGGCATAGTTAACACTTTTCTTGGGTTGGGGAAAAGCTAACTGGTCAGAGATTTAGAAATATACCTAGGCCTTTTTAATGCACAAAACATCCCAACTCAATTATTTAAAACACTAAAATGTTATTAAAAAAAAATGTTGTAAGAAAAAACACTAATTATTTATAAATAAGTTTAATTAAAGAACAAAGTTTTTCGGGTCAACCGTCCCCAATAAAACACAGTTTTGACTTGAATGCCTTTTGATAGTTTGACCTATTACCCAACTTGCCTAGTTTGCCATCTCTACATGTTGGTTGCATTCGTCAAAAGTCAAAAACAGTTGTTTCCATGAATGAAACAGAAGTTTGCGTCTTAAGCAACAAACCTCAAGTGAATTGCAATGAAGCTACTGGCCATCTTCCTCATTTTCATAACAATCTTCTGACCAAGATTTTGTATTGGTTTTGTAAAGCGTAAAGCATGATAATTCACACGGCAACGCAGCCGTTGAAGCTCTTCATCAAGATCACTAGCAAGCCTATAATCAAATTTGGTTAGCTGAAGAACCTGCACAATTCAATTATCCCAAATTAAAAATAGAATAATATAACTCACCAAGACAATAAAGATCATTAAGTCCCATGAAAACTGCAAGGAAAAAGGGAATGTTCCTATTTTTGTAATTATTGAAGGGTATATTAACTTTTCTTTGACAAAGATCAAGTACTTTGTTAAAAGTTAAAACAATGTATCAAGTCAAATATTGTCATCGTGTCCATAGGCTTTGGGGATGAAGAATTTTATTAATTTGAGTTCAGATAATATCTTACACGTCTCTTCTCAAGAATTGGCAGTACTTCATCAAGGTAGTATTTAGGTTCTGATTTCCTAGGAACACGCATAGTGTAAGGTGGTTTTTCAAGTGATCTCATGAATTTGTCAGGGACTCTTTTGACAACAGGCACATCCTTTGCAAGATTTGATATGAACCAATCGACATCAAATATATTGGCAAAGTCACTGCAAATTCAAAGAAAAAAAAAAAAAAAAAAAAATCCAACTTAGAATAAGTTCAACAACTTTCGTTCCTGCAAATTCAAATAAAAATTATGACACTCACCTATCGTCCTTCCAGTATGAATGATGATCCAACTCAGGAATTACTAATGTAGCATTTAGAATCCGTGCAACAACTACAGCATCAGTAATCTGCATGAAGAAAACTCACTTTGTAAATTTGTTATACAAGTATACAAGTTAACAATAAAAAGAATTCCAAAACCAAGAATGTTAACTTTTTTAAGAGACGTTATAACAAAAACTATTGATTAATAGAAAGTAGTAGCATTTGCAAAAAGTGGACAACTTTACCCCTGTTCTTTGTTGGTTCAACCCACCACTAGCAGCGATTAGTAGATATCCATTTGAAAGATGCTGGAGAGCAGGAGCTGCATAAGTAATAATGTAGAGGTTACGGATCTAAAGGATAGTGATAACACAAATTAATGAAAATATTTACATGACATTTTGTGGAAAACTACAATCTTGGGCAAAGACTTGTTAACATTGTTGCGGAGTTGCTTATTAAAATAAACTATTGTAGAACCATACGCTTTTTCGACTCGAACTGGATCTTAGTTAGATAAACTATAGTGGTGATTATAAATAAGTAGTAAGAGGGCTTACGTGCATAATAAGGGCTTCTCTCGCTGCATCCATAGTAGAAATTAGAATACTTGGATTTCCAAATGTCAACCGGTACAGCAGTAACCCGGTTCTATGTTTTCCAAAAAAAAAAAACAAGGTTAATCATACGAGCGTGTTGCAAGATGTAGTATGCTAAATGCAGAGCTATGATTCTTGACGAGTACAAAAAGCATACAGAAATACAAATAAGAGCACACTTTAATATCAAAATTGTTTCAAGACGAGTAAAAACTGGCAGGTAGTTTATCACTTTTTTTAAAAGAAATAAAATCTCCAAAGACAAATCTCAAGAATGTCGGTAAAGAAAGATAAACCGCTCTTTCAAGCAATGCAACACATGAACCCTCCCTTTCAAGCAATGCAAAACAACAATGATAAACATACAAAACCTTTCCCCATAAAACTCATATACAAAGCCTGCACCTATCAAAACTTCACTAATTTATCAATAAATTAGACCTCTAAAGACAAAATACGAGAAAATTGACATCAAAGCCCACAAAATTCATGAGACTAAATTACTCCAAAAAATTGCATACACTGAATTTGGCTTCCAAATATTACTTTCTTCAACAAATAAATCTCTAAATGTTAAAAAAATGCTCCGGTTCGAATAGACCTCTTAAAAATATCTCATACCCAAACAAAATTAGTTGTTTCTAGGCAATTTGCCATGGCCCAAACCTCAAATAATTGGGTTACACACAGCAAACAAATAAACACCACATAACAAACAAAATGTGTGTTCAACCTGAACCATGTCCAAAAAAAAACAAAAGACCCAAATAGCATTACTGAAATTACAACATAAAAACAACAAAATTCATTTAAAAACATCCCCATTTTTTATACATTATAGCAAAAATGTGTGATCTAAAAGGTTTCAAGAACCAAACTTTATTCCAGAAAAATGGGCATATAAGTTTCGAATCCAGGGTTAAAGCAAACACTTTCTTTTCAAGAAATTAGACCTCTAAACAGAAATTCACAAAAGCAAATTTACATAAAAGACATTTTCAAGAAACTAAATACCCCTAAAGGTTTCCAAATTAAGAAACACCACCACCAAAAAGCATTATAAATTTTTCAAGAATCAACCAAATAGTCCATACATTTTGCCACAATTGTTTATGTGCCAGTAAAATAAATAAATAATCACCACTTTTTTCTTCTAAAAAAACAAACATACACCCAAATAACATTACTAAAATTGCAAAAAAAAAAAAAAAAAAAAAACAACAGACCATTAAAAGTTACCAAAATTACCACATGAAAACAAAATTCCATACTACAAAAGATAAAGATTAAAAAAAAAGTTACCATTTTTTTCTTCCACAATCTTTTTTTACCATGTGAATACCATTCAAGATCACTAGAAGAAGCAACAATATGACCAGTAAAAAAAGACACCAAACCCAACACAAACAACATCACTCCACAAACCACACTCCATGAGATCCGCCGCCTCAGCCCACCACCACCACCACCAGCCGCCACCTTCTCCGGCGGCGCCCACACTAAACAATGATGCTTCTTGCTAAATTTACAGTCATCTTTTTTGGCCAAGATTAACACTTTCCCACTATATCTCCAAGATTTTGCTACTCCCATTTATAAATTCCAAAAAAGATTCCAAATTTGTTAAAACTAAACAATTTCATATTACATTCCACCCTAAAAAAAACAATTTTTTTTTTTTTTTTTTTGCACAGGAGTACTAATATGAGTTTTTCTTAAATGGGTTTTTAATATTGAGCCTTACAAATTTTTTTTGCAGAAAGTAGTACTAATGTGAGTTTTTGTGAAATGGGTTTTTAATATTGGACTCAAATCAAGGCAAAATTTGTGGGTTTTTCACCCTTTTTAGTAAAATTTTGACATGTGATGTTTTAAGTGTGTGAAAAGTGTGTTTTTGTGTGTGTGTTTTTGAGAGAGAAATAAGTGGAATGTAGTGAATTAAAAATAGTAAGTGTGTGTATTTTGAGTGTGTGTTGGGTATTGTGATTTATTTTAGGAAGAATGATGATTAAGTTAAATTAATAGGAGGGAAATATTTTGGAATTAACATTTAAGATTTTTTTATTTTTTTTTATTTTTATTTTATGTAATAAAGAAAAATAAATAAATAATAGAGGTGATGGGCCAGTGGATTGTGTTTGTCACTTTGTCAGTTGCAACATGTATTGTTTGCATCATCTTCCATTCTTTTTTGTTAGATTTTTTTTTTTTAGAAAGTGTGACACTTGGATTTGGATCTTACATGGTAGATTTTGTGAGTTCATGTTATTTTTGTGAAACTATTACCTATGTTTGGAAATGTAACAAAATTGCAAAAGATTTATGTTGTTGTTGTTGCTAGTTATGTTGATGATGGGACTCTACAATATTTTAGTTATTTGATCTTTTTACCATGTATTTTAATTTGATTAACAAGTGTAAACAACATGCTTTTTATTCATACTACATTAGACTTAACTTTAGTGCAAAAAGAATGAAAGACCCTACCACGTTTTTTATTTAGTCTCATATCCGCTTCAAATGATTTTCATATAACATATGCGCATACAACAACAACTTACCCGATCCTGCCGGGGCGTGGTATAGTGGAGGTGGAATGTAGACAGATCCTACCCCTACCCCAGGATAAACCTGCGAGTAGAGAGACTGCTTCCAAAATGACCTCCGGCAAGTGCGTGTTGAAGGTGCCCAAAGGAAAGTGAACGAGAATAAGACAAAGCAAGTAAGAAAACAAAGCAAAAAGACAGACCAATACGGACCAAAAACCAACGCCACAAGCGGCACCATAAAAGGGAGAGAAAAAACGAGCAAACTAGCCAACAAAGCTGATAGCAAAGGGGGACACAAGACCAAGGCCTAGCAAGCAGCAAACACCAAAGAAAGGCAACGCAAAGGGCCTAAAGCTGCTGCAAAGCAAAACGACAATCAAAGGGAACACGCAAAGGGGCCTAAAGCCTACAGGCAAAGCAAAGGCAAAAACAAAGAAACAAGTGGGAGGCACAACAAAGCACCTAAAGCCAAAAGGGAACAAGCTAAGGGACCCTAACAACAAAAAGCAAGGGGCAAGACAACAAAGAGGCACCTACAAAGCCTAAAGCTATATAACAAACTCCAAACCCACTACCAACCAAGCCCTAAAACTAACTACAAACTCTAATCCTATCTCTCCACGCTCCTATCTGAGGTCATGTCCTCGGACAAGTGGAGCTCCTCCATGTCGAGCTTAAATCTATCCTCCCATCTAAGTTTAGGTCCACCCCTCCTCGTGAGCTCCTCCTTGCGCATATAACATATGCGCATACATACAGAAAAACAAAAACGAGCCTCACCTCGTGAGCTCACTCACGCAATTGAGCCTAGTTAATGAGAACATCCACACATAGGGTGGAGGTTGCTTGATGGGATGAACTCAACCGGTGTCACCCATGTAGCGTGGTCATCATTCTCGTGGTTATGATGTCGAATGTACACTATTTCTTTGTCTTTTTATTGTGATAAAACGGTATTTGTGTTAGAGTATATTTAACTTTAAAACATAGTTAACAGTGATAATGAAACTATTGTCAAATAAAACTAGTAGGATAGTGGTGATGATGTTGTGTTGGTGTGGCAACATTGACGACTTTAGAACATATGAGCTACTCAACCACATTAGCTTCGTGCATGCTCGCTCAAAAGTGTTACACATAGTCTTAGGTCTTCATTTTAGCAGGGGTGACAACTGCGTCTAATTGGGTCAATATGTTGGTGTAACTAAATTTGTTTAGTTAATCATATCAGAAGACATGACTCTAACATGCAAAAAATTTATAAATAATATATCTAAATAATTCCTAACGGGGCGGCAGTTTTATAAACGTTTTGACCTATATATGTAAATAGTTTTGGGCGGTTTTATCCGCACCCTCCCCGCAATACTTTCACCCTCTTAATTTGACAAATATTATTACTTTTTAATTTATGTATTATTTTTTATTTTTTTTCATTTTCTCATAATTTTTACTTAAAGCACCCCCTAAATACCGTAACCGGAAAGAAACTGTTTCTCAATGTCTGTTATTCCCGCAACAAACTGACAAATAAATACAACAAAAACGAAAAAATGTCAAAATAGTTTTGGGGGTGCAAATATGAAAATAGGAAATGTGCCGATAAGTTTACCCATAATTTTGTTTCTGTTCAACATGTTTAAATTATTTTGGCTTTTTAATCCTTAAATTTTTGTTCTTGTTACGGCTCTTAGATAGGTTTATTGTCTCAGTCATTTTGATGTGCTACTTTTGAGATCATACATCTGCGTATGTTTCTCTCAGTTTATTGATATATTTGACCGATTCAAAAAAAATTATGCATAAAAAAATAACTTTATTTATTTATAGTAATTCTCACATTGATTTTTTAACGTTGCACTAATCATTA
Source organism: Artemisia tridentata subsp. tridentata (assembly GCA_021014915.2). Classification (NCBI taxonomy): domain Eukaryota; kingdom Viridiplantae; phylum Streptophyta; class Magnoliopsida; order Asterales; family Asteraceae; genus Artemisia; species Artemisia tridentata. The sequence goes on along the minus strand of CP139505.1, from coordinate 125,182,231 downwards.
CAAAAAGGCACGTCAAACATTTGAGTAAGTGCAAAATATTAGTATGTTTCTTTTTTGTTACACGCACCATAATTTTTCAAAATAATTTTGTCATTAGAATTAATGACATTTATTTAATAACAAATTATATTTTCTAATTTCTACAACACTAAAACTCATGCTATTCACTTACTCTTAAGCACATAAAATAAATCTCTTTACTATCAAAAAGAATTCCTAGTAAAAACAGCCAACAATATTTATACTCACTAAGTTGTTTTTGAACAAATAAACTTTACACTAAAATATTTGTTTCGCATTCCACAAAATTGATATTGGAGGTATCAATTTGTGTAAACCAAGGTTCATGATTTGGAAGTTTGCGACAATCATTTCTATGAGGTAAAGTGATGCTTTTTGACCATGACCCAACAACATGTTCAGAAGATCTTATTTTATACGTATAATTCTTTGTTTTATTATTACATGTTCTTTTGTTATAAAAATATTCTATATTTTTGTACTATAGTAGTATAGTACATATTAAAGCTGCTATTGTGAAGAAATATGCCAATTTTTAATTAATAACCGTAAAGAGATATAATGTGTTTGTAACTTTGTATGTATGCGCTCCTTCACATGTTTTTGGATGTATACATGTGAGACAAAACAAGTTACTGGAACGTTGTTAAAACATAACACCACTATCTTATTGATTAAATAAACTAAAGACATATTCTTAGAGTTGAGAGTTGAGACCAGACGACAATTTCACTATCAATCAGTCGAGTTGGGATTTTACATCCTTCAATAACTTTTCTTGTTTTGTCTAGGGACAGTATTTAAACATCCGATTCTTAAATGACCCAAAAATAAAATAAAAGATAGTCTCATATCTATTTAAAAAAGCCATTTTCCAAAATAAACTTATATGACTGGAAAACTATACCTAAAATTTGACACGTAACACATTTTTTTATTAATAAACAACGTAGACGACTATGCGACTCTACTAAAATTTTGATACGTGTCACACATTTTATTAAAA